>OZ022501.1:10000-610000 GCA_963989385.1 Ctena decussata | reverse complement strand
AGCCATTCACGGTTAGTGTCTACATAAAGTAATATCTAGGGACCCAGGAGAGCGTTCTAGTCAAGCAGGTTAACAAGCCATCAGGGTTTAAGCCATTGAAGTTCAACTGTAATATGTTGTCTCTTTCTTTTTGGTAGCTCTTCAAGGGTTGATTGCTTTTTCCATTCCATTTTTCAGACCCCTGGTAGAGACCCAGATCATGGTGGCATTGATGTTCATAGACCAGAGCAGGGAGGCTCCAAGAAATGTTGTTAATGATAGCTCTCGTATAATTATAAACTTTCACTTCACTTCAGCAAGAGCTGCCGGCTACATGCCTGGTAAACCAGGCCCTGAGAATAAAACTTTTTTTGTGCTCAACTCAGTTGAGCATGAAATTCCCTCTGCTGATAAATATGAAAATGCCAACTAATGTTGGCATTTTCGTATTTATAAGCAGAGAAAATTACATTTTCAGCTAAACTGAGCAAAAGAACAACTGTACGTCTCAGTAATTTGCTATTTAATTAGCAGGTAAATTATGCGCAACTGAGTTGAGCATGAAAAAAGTTTTATAACCTCGGGGCCAGAAACTGCATTCCAAAGTGGAAATTAAACATTCTAACTTCTGCAAATAGTTAGCTGAAATATACCAATGCTTTTTGACTTGTATGTATGAAAAGCATTCATGTGTTTGGGCACAATATTTGCTTTGAGTGAGTGAGTGAGTGGACTCGGGTTTAACGTCCCACCAATAACGAGGTCATATGGAGACGGGACCTCGGTTTAAAGTCTCATCCGAAAGACCGGAGGAGCGGGGGATCGATCTTGCGACCCCTGGATTGGTAGTCCGGAGTGTTATCCACTACACTACAGCCGCTCCTATATTCGCTTTGAAGTAAGAGAACTGGTGGAGTTGTCACAATGAAAATTATCGATTGGCCAGGCCAAATTTTTGGTGTGTATACTTTAAGTAATTTTGTGGGAACTTCACCAGTTTTCTAATACAAAGGTGAACTTGTGTACTAAAATGTTTTTATACATGTATGTAAGTGCAATTGTATTGTTAAATTTTGGCAATCTATTTGTGGAAAGATTTTTAATTTCCAATTGGGAATTGAATAGCTGGTTTACTAGGCTGGAGGAAAGTTTTTGGAGGGTGATATTGGAGCTTTGTCCTTATTTGTCCTCTTAATAAGTCTTTGTGCCCTTAAAAGTCTTATAAGAAGTAAAATTAAATATTTGTCCTGGATGGATGATCAAGATAATATTATGGCCTAGTGAGCAGTATTTTAGCTACTTTGTGGATAGTAAGTCTGATAAAGATGACAGTGGCCATCTATTATTATCTGAGCTGTGACACAAGAAAACCAACAAAGTGGTTGTGCGCCCAGCACAGACTCAGATCAGCCTGGGCAGCTGACAAGTCTGATCAGATTCTTCGCTAAGCACTTAAAGGGTAGCTAAAGGTCTAACCTACCTCCATGTGGACAGCAAAGACCCTGATCAGACTGGGTGGATGCCCAGGCTGATCTGAGTCTGTACTGGGTGCACAACCACTTTGTTGGTTTTCTCGTGTCACAGCTCATCTATTATCTATCTATTGAGAAGACCACATGCCAACATGGATTCAGTGCTATTGGGTTATAAAACAGGATTATTGGTTGTCCATTCAGCAATCAGTTACATTCAAACATTATAGGGAGAAATAAGACAAATCTTACAAATCTCACTCTTTGGGCTTATTTGAACAGCTATACTTCATTTCCATCACTCAGAATTAGAATCTTTATACTTTATAAAAAGAAGAAATATTTGTGAAGTTTTATTTAGCATTGTTGGTTAGGTCTTATCAATGCAAAGATTCATTATATGTATGAATCAAGAATAGAAACTTTCATAAATATTTGCTTTAGTTCTAATTCTATATGTTCATTAAAATGTCTTGAAAAATTTTCAATTAACAAATCTAGAAACTGTGGAGCTTCAAGTGAAACTAAGATGGTTACCATAGAAACTGTGATTTCTTACAATCAGCAGATATTTATGCTCAGACTAATTCATCAACATCATACATCAGCATGTCTGTCTGTCAGAAAATGCAACAAAAAATCAATATTTTTCGTAATCAAGACATTTTAAGGCTCAAGAGTAGGTGACAGTTGATTGTTATTCTGAGGTAATGTCTTGTTGAGTCTTCTTGTGCTCCAGAGAAGTAGAGGTATTGAATAATTTCAGGATGCTTCTCCATATATGTCCATAATAAACATGTTTTGAACCCTGATTAGACCTGTCTCACTGAGACAATTCTGCTGTGGGAACATATCATACATTCTGACTGGGAAATGAGGAAAATTATCTCTGAATTATCCTCAAAATCACACTCAGTCTGGAGCTCGTGTCTTTATTAAAACCAGTTTCATGGGCCCTCATTTTATTCAGCCTCTGTGAGGTGGTTCTAATTGGAGGCCATTAAATACATTATTGTAGACAAAATAAGAAAATACATGTGCGCCTCAGAATTATCAAAACCTTCTGTGTCTGACGTGTGAGGACTAGTGTATTTTTTCGAAACACTAGACCAGAGTGAGTTTAAAAGAGATTCTGGTTTGCCCTGCAGAGCTACTGCCAAGTATGTAACTATCATTAGAGTTCCAGTTTAGGATGAGTTATAATAATTTTTTGTCCATTTTCTGTAAGAACATTACATATTCTTATGCACTTATAAATTTAAGGTGACGTCTGCTTGAATGTCAAAAATTAGCGACAGTATATTCTGCTCTACACTGTAGCAAACTCAATGTCATTAAGAAATGTCACTTCATATTAGCTGACGCTTAGTTTTATGGTGCCTAAAGTGACTGCTTTGAGCGCAGACTAGTATGTTTTGAAAGATGAAAATGTGAGCATAAGAATGGGGATAACTGTATTGAATTAAAATTTTTATTAAAGAGTTCCTTCAAGAGCACAGAACACATTTCAGAGAAGAAACATGGCCCATACTTCAAAGTTTGGGCTACTCTAGCCTCATCGTGACCCTGACAGTATCTGGAGACAAAAGCCAGTGAAAAGAAGCTTGTTAGGGGACTAAATTGTCAGATTTAGGATCACAAATTGCATTTTACAGCTCAGCTAATGTGCCTTCGTAAAACCAGATTTCAGACCATAAAACTGATGATTACTGCTGCAGATGACAATTTGAGTACAGTTATCCCATTAATGATCCCACATTGGAGCCACCTTGCTGAGACAAAGCAGTTCTGATACAGATCATAGGTTTTATGGATAAATGAAAAATATCTCGGATTTAAGCACTAAAACACCTTGCTACCAGAACCTCTGAATACCACAGTAGAAACAATGTCACAGCAAGGGTTAATGTGAAACTTACACCCTTAAAGTCCTGAAATTATCAGCTTATCTGGAACACTGTGATGTTTGAGCATGAAGATATAAGCTTAAATGATCAACTTATATAACACATTTCGTGGAACTCTGTGTCATAGCATTGCCTTAGAGGGAATCAAGAAAACTTGACAAAAATTTACGCTGCCAATGAAGCTGCTAGTGTAAGCAAATGTAAAACTGGTGTCAGGATCAAACTCTTACGATGTTGAAACTTGCAAGCAGGCAAAACTTAAGCTTTTAGAACAGAATTTTATGCTGTATCTTATTTTCATGTCAAAGTATAAAGTTACCACTGCAAACAAATTAGGGTTCAATTTTGCTAGGAGATAGCAGGACATGTGGAGTTTTTGATAATTACTGTTCTCTCTTTGCCTTCATTAGGTTAAAAGATATAACACTATTGGTCTGTATATTAAAGTCTGATATATTCAGAGTTCCAGATAAGAAGGGGTAACTGGAATAATTCAGAGATAATTTTTCAATGAAAACATGTTGTGATCCCCCATTAGAACCAATGAGGGGTCACAATTCATGCATGTTCTTATGTCAAAATAAAAACATTATCCCTTAATTATCCCTCTTACCCCTTCTTATCTGTATCTCTGAATTATTTCTTACGGCAGAATATTACTTCAGATCTGGGTAATATTTAATACTTATAGTTTCTTCTGACGTTTCTCGTGTTATTTTGGGACACCAAGAAATGTATTTGATGTTCTGATGTAAATATCATTTGTGTTCATTGAGAATGCTTGCTTATTCTGGTTTGATTTGGCCATATTTACTGTAAACATTCAGGCAAACATCAGAGACCCAGATCAGACTGCTTGTTAGCAGAAGTCTGACCAGGGTCTGCACTGTTTGTTGTAATGTTATTAATATCTTTTGATAGGACTTTAGATTTGAAGATGGGGGCAGTCATTACAGAACTACTTATTTATTTGGTTATAAGAGTTTTTTGTCAACATCAAAACAGCCCCATAACTCTAGCTCCATATTTTTAGACATTTAGAGTTTTGGGAATGTTTTGGACCAGAAATGTTATTGTAGCAGAATACTACAAGACTCTCTTAAATATTTGGGGGTATTCTGCAGGGGTAAAGCCCCTGTCTTGTAACTGAAATTATTCTAGATAAGTGGGAGTACATGTATTCGGTGATAATTAAGGATAATTTTAGTTTTTCTACATAAAAACATAAGTTGTGACCCCTCATCTGAATCGTCTCGATGAGAAAGTTCAGATGAGAGGTCATAACGTGTGGTTTCAATTAGAAATAAGAAAAATTATCCCTAAATTTTCATCAAATACCCCTCTTATCTAGAGCTTTGTCAGAATGACTATGGTAGTTGAGGTTAAGCTGTGCCTCTCTGACAGGATTTATGGTGAATAGGATACTGTGTATTATAAGCCTTCCCTGCATAATTATATAGCACAGAGTGACCAAAAACTTCCCAGGAATATGTGTTGGCTGACTTGTCATCTTGTCATCTCACTTCCACCTTTGCTCATTCTTTAAGGTGATTGGGTTCACTTTCAGGGGAGGCAAGTCCACCATTTTCAATTTTGCCTCCCTTTTTAATTGAGTTCAACTCGTAAAGGAAAGAATGTGCTCCTGTAGGAGCAAAATTCTTTTCCTCTCTGGAAGGACTACATCCTCCAGGGAAGCAAACAGGAAGTCATGAAATTTGTTTCCCTTTGAAAAAATGGCGGATAAAATATGGTGGTGTACTCACAAACCACAACGTCTGACAGGCTGTGAAGAATTGTTTTAGTGAGACCTGCCCGATTCACTCAACTCTATATGGGAATGGATTTTGTGTTCTCTGTTACATGAGAAGAAACACAAGTTTTTATGTGCTTATGTGCATGTCATGCAACTTTTGCAGTTGTTCGCTTTCTATTCATGATGAGCCATATTCAGCATGAGATTGTTTAAAATAGTTTGTCCTTATACTGCTGGCTATTTGTGTTACCAAATAATTTGTTGTGTTTTCGAAGTTGTATTCCTTTACTTTGCAGGCACATGCAAAAACACTCTTTTTGTAGAAGCACTAGCTGTAATGACTTAGACCAGCATGCATATCTGTATGAGTTCAGGGCCTTACATGTTGCCATGTATATTCCTTAGGTTCCAGTTGATTTATATGTGAACCAGACTG
Source organism: Ctena decussata (assembly GCA_963989385.1). Taxonomy (NCBI): domain Eukaryota; kingdom Metazoa; phylum Mollusca; class Bivalvia; order Lucinida; family Lucinidae; genus Ctena; species Ctena decussata. The sequence goes on along the minus strand of OZ022501.1, from coordinate 604,453 downwards.
CCAGTATGCCGGTTAGTCAGTCATCACTGTGTGCATGCCCTCTAAGAAATCTGTGTGTATGTCATAGCTGAAATGTTTGAAACTGGTCAGTGCAGTATGTATAAAGGTGCTTTGTAGATGGTTTAATCAGCAACAAGAAATGCAAATAAAACAAGGACCTGACAAGAGGCATGATAGTCGAAACAAGGACATGGTTAGCTGTAGTGTATTTATAGTAAATGCTTGTACAGCCTGTCAGAGTAATCAGTGTAGATCCAGATCTGACTGCTTGAATAGGGCAGCCTGATCTGGGTCTGCACTGTTTGTGAACAGTTTTAAATACCAACTGCATGATTATTTGTTTCATCTGATAGGCAGTTTTATTTAGTTTGAGAAACACTTTTTCTTTATTTTTTTTTCTGTTAAGTGTTCTAATAAGGGCATTTGATTTTACTGTCATGGAGAGCAAAGGTACATCATAAAAAATACTTCAGGGCCACTGGTCAACAGTGCCGGCTTCCTACAAAGTGAAAACTTAGGGATTGAACATGGATATTATTCATAATTCGTCACTAAGTATTGTGAGGCTCTCGGTAGAACTGCCACATTGAGGCGATTCTGAGAGTTTTTAATGGATAATTTTTTTTATGGAAAAGCAAGGGAAAGTGTTAAATTTTTGCCCATATTTTTGTTTTGTTTCCTAGAAATGTGTTTACTGGAGATGGGTGGATATTTTAGGAGATAAATATCTTTGTTGTGACTATTAGAAGCATGTCATTGTATTTTTTTTTGTTCCCACTTCTGGCTCCTCATTAAAAGCATGCCATTTTACTGAAGGGTTGCAGCATAAGTTTTTTATTGAGAAATAAGAACCAGACCTTTGTCTGTGGCTGTGTATACAGTAGTCACTCAAAGCTGCATTGTTGCATTAGTTTGTGTACAAATACTCACATCATGCTGCTGGTTTAAAGATTATGGGGACACCACAGCTTTCCTCTATTTTTCCGAAAGTAGACTGTTTTTGTGACTTCCTGTTTGCTTTTCTGCAGGACAAAACCTTTTCAAAAAGGGACTACTCTTAAAGGAAAGAATTTGCTCCTCTAGGAGCAAATTCTTGTCCTTAAGAGTTGACCTGTCTTTAGAAGGGAGGCATAAATGAAAATGATGGTGTTGCTTCCCTTGTTAGATTATCCTAAACGTCAGCTCAGGTTGGTGTGTCCTAGCTCAGTGTTGAAATTGTCATGTTTAAATTACAGTTATGATAATGAAAGATTTGTCAAAGAGTTTTATATGTTGAATGTAATGTAAGTTTAAGTATGTCACATTGAAAGATGCTTTTACTGTTGATTGTTGCTGCAACGCTGAAAACAGATTCTCTTCCTTAGCCTAGAGGAAAAAGTAGTGGGCTCTGTATTAAGGGTCATCTAAGGGATGCCTAAAAAATGGCTGCTTAACTTAGTTGAGGCCTTAATGCCAGTTCATTTGCAGTTTGTTGTGTGCCATAGAATTTGTGCTGCTAAAACAGGTGACCTCCTAATTTGGGTGACCATATAGGCTGGTTAGAGTGTACATACAAAAACACCAGTTTTATTATCAAAGTTGGAAGTCTAAATCTGTAAACTTTTATAAATTATACCAACAACTTGATTGATGAACAGCGGGCATTTGCATCTTCACTTTTGCGATATTTAAATAACACTAAACAGAGGTGCTCCATAGCAGGAAGGGAGACTCAAGATTAGCAGGAGCACATGTTTAGTTGGGTTCATTCACACCACACTAGAAGGTTAAGAATCAAACAATGATTATTGTATTACATGAACGGCTATTTACCATAAACCTTTAGGCACATCCACATGGGTTTGTTCAATTTTACAAAATTAGTGTAAATGCAACAGTGCTGGCATGAAATTTTCCTTATGGAATGTAATTAAGGTGTATGGGTACACAACTATGTTTTTCTGCCGTTTTTACAAAGGGTAGCAACTTTTATGACTAACTGACTGCTTCCCAGAATAAAGAAGCCTTGTAAAATGGGGTCTTATCTTTAAGGAAAGAATTTGCTCTTCTTAAGAGCAAATTCTTTCTCTTAAGAGTTGACCCCTATAGAGAAGGAAGGCAAAACTGAAACTAGCAGTGTTACATCCCCCAAACAGTGAACCCATTTATTTAAAGCTATTGAGTGTAAAATCTGTTTCAAATAATCGCTTCATATGATAAATTTGCTGAAGACATGAATTTTAACAATCAATGAATACCTTTTGTCAGAAAATATGGTAAATGTTGAATTTGTTCTTTTCTCTTTTATAATGTTTGTATCATGAAGTTATTTTATTTTGTTCTATACAGAGCTCCATGCCAATATTTTGTTGATAACAGTTTTGATACACAGCTCCAGAAAATAGGTGGGATATTGAGGATAGTTTGGAGAAGTGTTCATAATTTGTCCATGAAAATACACTTTATGAATTTTCATTAGACAAAATTATGAAGAGCATTGCATGAAAAGGTACCTTATCACATGTGCCAACAGGAAAGACTTATATCAGCCTGCACATCTGCCCAGTCTAATCAGCATTGAGCTAGCATAGTCACTTAGCTCATTTTAAGCATACAGGGAAGACTCTGCTCAGACTGGGTTGTTGCCCATTCTGATCTGAGTTTGCTGGGTGCACATGCCATTGAGTTGGTTATATCATGTCATGGCACAGATCTTGAAAACCATACAAAAATAATTTCAGAAGAAAGAAGAATAAAAAAATCTCAAAGTGTTTTTTGGAGCTCTGATAATTATAAACATTCAGATTATTTTTTTGTTGCCTAGGTTACCATGTAATACTGTAATATTTAATACTGTAATACTTTTTATCATTAAAACCCACATGAAATCTTTGTCTTTGACGATGTTGGAAATCATCCGCCATTATCATATATAATTTCGTTTGTATATTTTTTCTGTAGAAAGGTTTTATCAATAGGAATGTCAGTAATGTCAATTAATGCTCAGCTACACGTCAGGTATATGCCACATAAAAGGTCATAGATCAAACTCAAAGTTGCAGTAAATTCAAAGACTGAGTATCTATGTTCTGCCCTTACTTCAGGATGGTCTGAGCTTTCCTTGTGTGTAATTTACATGCATTTGTGGTAATTCCAAAATCGTAAGCACACTTTCTTGTATAAATTTATAAAAGTAAATAAAAATGCTTGCAAATAATGAAAAAAAGTTACTCCAACATTTTACAGTAGAAATGTCATCTCTGGTAAATGCATAATCCTACTGCAACCTTGAAATAGAAAATACAAGCTTTTGCAGATAATGAGGTCATATGTATATGCAGTCAACTCTTGATGTCTCAGAGCTAACCCATAATGCGCCAAAAAGCAGACGACAAAATTTACGTCTGCAGAATTTCAAAAAATGTTTCGTCCAAGCGATATCAAATTAAAAATTAGAATACTAGAGGGCAAACAGTGTAGATTCAGATGAGGTGGCTCATGATGAGCCACCTCAGCTGGATCTACACTTTGCCAATTCAACAATTGTAATTTTTGGCGCTTTAAGGGTTAAAGTTCATCTCAAACTACTGAAATCTCAAAGTAAATTTGAGATACCAGTAGTCTGAGACTTCCGGAGTTAAAGTGTAAAGAAATACAGGAAATATGTCCATACTATATCACATGATTTGAGGGTACTTTTGAGATATCAGTGTTTGAGAAAACAAGAGTCTGTGCAATGATTTTGCTTAGAAGTAGAAGAATAGATGGAGTTTTCACAAAAGTTTTAAAATTTTGGTTGGCCACTTTTAGGAGTTTTATGAGAACTTCACCAGGTGCTGTATTTATAAAACAACTTAAGTTGTTGCTATGCTGTTGCTAGGGCTGAATTTCTATGAAGGAGATTCCCTACAACTATGAAATTTGCCCTGGAGGAACAGTCTAAAAAAGACTGTTCATCCAAAGCAAATTTCATAGTTGTAGGGAATCTCCTTCATAGAAATTTTGCCTTAGCAACAGCATAGCAACCACATAAGTTGTTTTATAGATACGACCCCAGTTTATCTTTGTATGTATAAGCTGAAGTGGGGATGACATGGATTGTTTGCCAGAGGTGATTGTATTAAAACTAATCACTGGTGTCGACCTAATGTGAGCTGCTAATTTTCCAACACTTCCAATGTTTGTTGCCTCGCCTAAACTTGTTATGTATGTTAGCTTCTTAACGTCAATTTTTAATACCTCAGAGCTGCAGACAGGGATGGGTTATGATGAAAATTCAAAGATTAGATTATTTGTGTTCATATTTTCCATTGATACTGCTGCCACCTTCTTTGAAGGATAGTGGGCTGGGTACATAGATCATTAAGTTCTTTATGCTTTGGTCATATTTTTGTAAACACAGCCTCTCCCAACTGTGAGAAATAGCAGGAATTATGGCTTCATTCATCATAGCTTTACTCAGCCCTTTTTTGGACAAATGGACTTGTCTATTATCCTTGCCATTTCTCGTTTCTAAGGTTTCTGGAGAGTTGTAGAAATTCCTGTAAGCGAATAGTGTTGATCCTGATCAGACACCACGTTCTGCGGTGTCTGATAAGGATCTGCACTGTTTGCATATGTACCAAAACGTGAATTCCAGTCTAAAAAAAGGTTAAAGGACTGCACATCAGGGACAAGATGAAGTCATCCCATTCTTTGTAACCTATTTCCTAATGCAGCACAGGCATCCATCTTTCTCAGACTTCAACTTTAAAATCCAGCCAGGGTCTGCTCTGCTGAAGCCTTGCCTTGTGGGGGGACATGGTTGAAGTCATTGTCCCATTCATTGTGCCCAGTTTACTAATGCAAGTCCAATCATGCAGCTCTTTAGGGAAGTCACATGCCTGGCACTTACTGATCTGAATGGATGATAATAAATTCACTTTGCCTCAGGTTCCCCTTCCTCACCCTCCACTACCCCCTCATTCACGTCTAAACTTGGGATGGGGGGAGGATGTTTGCATTAACAAATGATTGGTACATTATGCTCAGGGTGTGTCTTTTCCTGCCGATGGAACTGAAAGCTTTTCACCCCTAGTGAAGGATAGCGTACTGCCAGAATAGTTCAGATACCGTGACAGCTCTGTTTATTGATGTTGTTGTCTCCCTGCAGAACTCTCAACATTCTACTGAGAGGCCGCAGCATAGGGTATACAATGGAATTGGAAAAAATATAAATTATCCTAAAATTGTCATGAAAATCCACCCCTGTCTTGGGCTCTGGCACCTGTCAATATAATTTGTGTAATGATAAGTTGCATGGATGTACTTCCTTATACATCGTTCATATAGCCAATAAACTATACAGAAATTACAAGGATTTGGCTAATGTTATTCAACCCTTTATTGAAGACCGTATTGACAGTAACAATAATTGAGCCGTGACACGACAAAACCAACAATGTGGTTGTGTGCAGACTCAGATCAGCCTGGGCATCTGCCCAGTCTGATCAGTGTTCGCTGTCCGCATGAAGGTAGTTTCTATCCCTAGCTGCCCTTTAAGGGATTGATCAGACTGTGTGGATGCTCAGGCTGATCTGAGTGCGCTGGGTGCACAACCACTTTGTTGTTTTTCACGTGACGCGGCTCATATTGAAACAAGGAAGAGTGGTGCAGTGGTTTTAGTTCGAGAGCCCGTGGTAGGTTTATTCATGTGGTCGAGGCCAAAAGGTTTGAAGGTGTTTTCTTATGTAACAAGTAGCCCAAAGGGCAACAATTGCTCACCTGAGAGACATTGTAAACCTATAGGGATATTTAAGATGCTCAAGGGCAGCTAACTCCACAGTCAGTGGTCCAATCAGGCTGAAAATTAAACTCATCCAAAACATTATGTATGCCCTCATTTAATATATGCAAGTTTATAAAGTATCCAATCAAGAGCACAATAGACAGAGCTGTCAAGGGCAGCTAACTTCGTAGTGGTTGGCCTGATCTGGCCAAAATTTGAACTTGTTTAAGATATTATGCATTTCCTCATTACCTGCAAGCTTGAAAAGGATCGGATCAGTAGAAACCAAGAAAAAGTGGTGACATTGATTTTTTGGATGCTCAGGGCAGGTCCTCCATAGTCAGTGGTGGGATCTAGCCAGAATGCTAACTAATCCAAGCTTTTATGCATATCCTCATTACCTGCAAGTATGAAGAGGATCCGATGAAAAATGAAAATGTGATGACGTTGTTTTCTCCATTATAAGACTACGGGATTTTTTTCAAACACTCAAGGGCAGCTAACTCCGTAGTCTGTGCTCGAATCCAGCCAAATTTCGAACTCATCCAAGCTCTTATGTATGTCATCATTACCTGCAAGTATGATAAGGATCTAATCAAAAACATTGATTGCAGCACCCTGAAAGTCAAACTTGCTCGAGAAATTGTCATGCCCTACATTTGTGTGAATTTACTTTAAAATCCGTTGAGAAATGTAGGTGCTAGAGCGATGACAAAGTTTTTCTAAAAATAGCCACAGTGACCTTGACCTTGGGCACAGCATCCTGAAAGTCGAACTTGCTTGAGATATTGTCATACCCTACATTTGTGTCAAGTTATTTCAAAATCCATGGAGAAATGAAGGTGCTAGGGCGATGACAAAGTTTTTCTAAAAATAGCCACAGTGACCTTGACCTTGGGCACAGCACCCTGAAAGTCGAACTTGCTCGAGATATTGTCATGCCCTACATTTGTGTGAATTTATTTTAAAATCCGTTGAGAAATGTAGGTGCTAGAGCGATGACAAAGTTTTTCTAAAAATAGTCACAGTGACCTTGACCTTGGGCGCAGCACCCTGGAAGTCAAACTTGTTTGAGATATTGTCATGCCCTACATTTGTATGAAGTTATTTGAAAATCCGTTGAGAAATGTAGGCACTAGAGCGATGACCAAGTTTTTCAAAAAATAGCCACAGTGACCTTGACCTTGGGTGCAGCACCCTGAAAGTCAAACTTGCTCGAGATATTGTCATGCCCTACATTTGTGTGAAGTTATTCTAAAATCTGCTGAGAAATGTAGGTGCTAGAGCGCTGACAAAGTTTTTCTAAAAATAGCCACAGTGACCTTGACCTTGGGGGCAGCATCCTGAAAGTCGAACTTGCTCGAGATATTGTCATGCCCTACATTTGTGTGAAGTTATTTTAAAATCTGCTGAGAAATGTAGGTGCTAGAGCGCTGACAATTTTTTTCTAAAAATAGCCACAGTGACCTTGACCTTGGGCGCATCCTGAAAGTCGAACTTGCTCGAGATATTGTCATGCCCTACATTTGTGTGAAGTTATTTTAAAATCCGTTGAGAAATGTAGGCAATAGAGCGATGACAAAGTTTTTTCTAAAAATATGTGATGACGTTGTTTTCTCCATTATAACACTATGGGATTGTTTTCAAACGCTCAAGGGCAGCTAACTCCGTAGTCTGTGCTCGAATCCGGCCAAATTTCGAACTCATCCAAGCTCTTATGTATGTCATCATTACCTGCAAGTATGATAAGGATCTAAGCAAAAACAGTTGAGAAAACGTGATGACGCCATTTTCCCCATTATAACCCTATGGGATTTTTTTCAAACGCTCAAGGGCAGCTAACTCCGTAGTCTGTGCTCGAATCCGGCTAAATTTCTAACTCATCCAAGCTCTTGTGTATGTCATCATTACCTGCAAGTATGATAAGGATCTAATCGAAAACAGTCGAGAAAACGTGATGACGCCATTTTCCCCATTATAACCCTATGGGGGCTATCTGTTGCCATGGAAACCAGAGTTCTGAGCTGATGGGCACCAAAACCTAATGCAGCCTTTCCCCCACCCAAATGATGCTTCAGATAAAATTTGATTGCGATCGGCCCACTGGTTCTCTGAGATATTTATGTTTGAAAGTGTTGACGCACCCACGCACCCACGGACGACGGCTCGACTCCCATCCTATAAGCTCACCTCTGAGCCTTCGGCTCAGGTGAGCTAAAAACGTGTGCTGAATTCAAAAATCAAAGTCTTAAAAAATCCATTGATGCACAAAGTCGGTATACTTAAACGATTACACATGGGGTGCCCCAAATCTCGATAGAGCGTCAAAATGGGGGTACCCTTATATTTAGTAATATTTTCAGCCTTTTGCATGCACTGGAATATTAATTTTGATATCAAGCAATAATTAATAGATGTTAAAACAGATCAAATAACAATTTCTACATTATCTTTGCCATATTATGGGAAGCTCTACTTTCAAAATGAAACACCTTGAAAAAAGCATTCAAAAACACATTCAAAAAAGCCACGAAAACTGGTGATTTCAATATTCAACTCATAGGTAGACAAAACTATTGATAAAAACACCGAAAGTAGCAGTAATTATACCCCCGGCAAAATAAGTATGTTGAGGGGTAAATTGTTTTTGCCTTTCCATCCGTTCATCTGTCTGTCCATCCGTCTGTCTGTCCATTTGTCCGTCAGTCCTTTCGTCCGTTAGTTAACATTTGCGTTAAAGTTTTGCGTTAAGTGTATTTTCTTTGCTCTGTTTTCCTGCAAGCTTTACGGGAACTTGTTCATCTGTACTAAGTGTTACCACAGGATGGATATAGATCAGCTTGCATCACCTGGAAGCTGCTTCTGGCCTAAGGTCAAGGTCACAGACTTGGGAAAGATGTACAACAGTTACGTTAAAATTTGCGTTAAGTTTTTTGCTCAGTTTTCTTGAAAGATTTTACTGGATGTGGTTCATATGTCTATTGCTACTACAAGATAGATACTGATCAGTTTGTTTCATCTGCATACTGCTGCTGGCCAAAGGTTAAGGTCACAGATTTAGAAATTTGTACAAAAGTTGCATTAAAGTTTGCGTTTAGACTGATGATTTTGCTTTTGCAATGTTTTCCTGCTAGTCTTTACTTGAACTGAATGAATGAATATGTGTTAAGTGTTACTATAGGATAGATACTGATCAATTTATGTCACCTAAAGGCTGCAGCTGACCTAATGTCAAGTCACAGACTTTGAAGTTTATATACATATAAAATATATCTTTAAAAGTTAGACTTTCAAGAGTGTATTCTTTTGCTTATTGCCAAATCTTGGGATGGAACCTTTTGATATGTGACTGGGTCTATTGCTGTGTACGATTGAATGTCTGCATGTCTGTTTCTTAACATTTTACATTAATGTATTATGTTTCTTATTGCACTAAGGGGATTTGAAAAACATTTCTAGCCACAAATTATTCGAGTTATTTTTCTTTGGACTTGGCTTCAGTCATTTGGGGAAGAATGAGCTCCAAACAAGATAAAGTCTGACAAACTGGCGATATGGCAATCTCTATTCTTTTATATTGTTGGTCCATGCCGTATATTCTTTAAAAGTCATTTTAAATACGTTTCAAATACATTATTACTGTTTAGTTCTTTTTTTTTTCAGGTAAATGGTGAACACAGTCGTACAGAAAGGAGGATAATCAGTTGAAAATGAGCTAAATTGGGCCTTGCCAACCGAACTCAAAAGAACAGTGAAGGGTTTCAAAGTGAGCCTGTGCATATGGTCAGTCTCAGATGGACGTTTGGTCTGTTGACATACACTATTGGCCTTCACAAAACTTCGGCCAAAAACACAGATCCCTGATTTCTGCGTATTTAAATACCTACCTGATTCTGTAAAGATACTAGTTCCCTTGGCGAAGTCCGTATACATGGTAATATCGTTCCTCTAAGATGGAAACAACTGACGAGACTAGAGAACCATCAGTAAAGCGTGAGTGCATTATGTATGGCGATTCTAAATAGAAAACAATTGCTCTAGATCTGATGGCCTCACCCAACAGCCAGGACTTGGAATGAACATTGCTTGCGATAATTACGATGAACGCAGTGAAACATTGTCTGGGATCGGTACTCTTCATATATACTCTGTCGGTATATGTTACAGGTATCAGAATGTTTGTTATCAGGATGTTTGCAACTCCAAGTGTCAGATCCCTCAAAAAAAGAAAGACATCATTTGATTCATCACTTAAAACAGAGCCTCCGCCATATTGAAAGAAACCTAAGATCAGGTCCTTTGATTTCGAATCTATACTTCAGCTCAGCCTGAACATATTCTTCAGCTGGAAAGGCGAGACCAAACATGACCTGTATTGTGATCGTTGTTTGATGGTACCCAAAAAGGGACTGTGAAAGGGACTATCTTCTGCATCCAATTTCGTTTAGAATCGCCAATATAATACTCTCGTGTTTCACTGTTGCGTAGTTCATTTGTCTGATCAGTTGTTTCCATCTTCTAGCTGAAATGAAAAAGGAATGAATTTGTAGACGTTGTGTTCACTTGGCAAATCCCCATCAAACTCACATTCAACTGATGTTTCTCCTTCTGTACAACTGCCTCCCTTTTACTTGAAAAAAGAATGAAAACAGAAAGAAAAAATATATTTAGAATGTTTTTAAAATGACGGGATAAAGAATATATGGGTGAACAATATAAAAGTACAGAGGTTGCTACATCGCCAATGTGTCGAACGTTATCTTGCTTCGAACATGTTCTTCCCAAAAAATAATCAAAACAAAGTCATAAATTAACACGAACAATTTGTGACCAGAAAGTGTTTTTCCAGCCCAACTAGAGCAAGTGAGCAAGGGCTAACGTATACCCCCGGTCAGAGCCACCGCCCATAGAAAATAAACTTTGCCTAATACATTAATGCAAAAATGTTAACAAACAGACAAGCAGACAATCAGTCAAGCCCAGCAATAGACCCAGTCACATTTCAAAAGGTTCTATTCCAAGATACACTCTTCTAAGTAAAACTTTTACAGAAGTATTATATAAAGTTCAAAGTCTTTGACATTAACCTTAGGTCAGCAGTAGCATCAAGGTGACACAAACAGAGCAGTATATTTCCTGCAGTAACACTAAACACATATGTAACAGTTCCAGTTTAGACTTTCAGGAAAACAGTGCAAAAGCAAAGATTTAACACAAGCGTTAACGTAACTATTATATGACTTTCTAAGTCTGTGACCTTGACACAGGCCGAAAGCAGCATCCAAGTGATGCAAACTGATAAGTATCTATCCTTTAGTAATACTGAGCACATATGGACCAGTTCCAGTCAAACACTTTCAAGAAAACTGAGCAAAAGCAAAAACATAACGCAAATTTTAGCGTAACTGTGTTACAAGTTTCTAAGTCTTGTGTCCTTGACCTTAGGCCTGTAGAACCTTACAGGTGATGCAAACTGATCAGTATCCATCCTGAAGTAATACTAAGTTCACATGAACAAGTTTCCATGAATACTCTCAGAAAAAAAACCAGAGCAAAGATAAAACAACGCAAAACCTTAACGCAAATGTTAACTAACGGACGGAAGGACTGACGGACAAATGGAAAGACAGACGGATGGATAGACAGAAGAACGGATGGAAAGGCAAAAAAAAATTACCCCTCGACATACTTATTGTGCTGGGGGTATAATAACTGCTACTTTGGGTATTTTTATCAATATTTTCATCTACCTATGAGTTGAATATTGAAATCACCAGTTTTCGTGGCTTTTTTCAAGGTGTTTCATTTTGAAAGTAGAGCTTCCCATAATATGGCAGAGAAAATGTGGAAATTGTTATTTGATCTTTTTTAACATCTATTTAGTATTGTGTGATATCAAAATTAATATTCCAGTGCATGCAGAAGGCTGAAAATATTACTAAACATAAGGGTACCCCATTTTAACGTTCTTTCGAGATTTGAGCACCCCATTTGTAATCTTTTGAGTATACCGACTTTGTGCATTAAGACTTTGATTTTTGAATTCAGCACACTTTTTTACATAAGAAAACATCTTCAAACCTTTTGGCCTCGACCACATGAATAAACCTACCACGGGCTCTCGGACTATTTGGGGGACTCGATTATGCTGGAGAAGGCAGCAAGAGTGAAACTGGGTTTGGCCAGTGAACGACTGGAAACTCTTTCAACCTTGCAGTACATGTAAATCAGTACCTTTTTCGAATCAGGAAAGGATAAGGCAGCAAAATTAAATGGACGAACTCCGCCTTTCATTACGGTATGTAGGCAAATTTACGTACACGAAAGTACTAGTTACGAGACATTCACGCGGCGGGAAACTGCGCGTGACAGGCAAACAACTTTTTTTCTGACAGTTTTTCTTAAATATACCAAACAAAAAAAAGAAACGCACAAATAAGATTATACTGTTTAATTTACATAGAAAACGTCAATAAATCCGTATTTCTTATCAAATCTCGTTCAAACTTCATCATGGCGTATACGAGTATCTGTACCTTCCATATGCATGAAAAATAAGCATTAACAGGGATGAGAATGTTCAGGATTGATCAGGAATTCCTGATTTGGGTGTCCCAGAAATCAACCTTGGGATACATGCAAAGTGAATTTTTAAGTCTGCAAGAATACAAGAAAATCATTTTTCTTCAGGAAAAAAACCATTTCTTTGCACAGTATACCTCTCTCAGGCATAAATCTATGTAAAATATGGCTCAGGTGAAGCATTCCATGGGTCTCAAAAATTGCTAGTATCCCTTTTCCTGATTGGCTGTTATGCCTCATTCTCATCCCTGCATTAATGAAATCGTTGACAGTGATTTCCATGCGTTTGTTCAAGCTTATTGTCTGCATGGACTGTAGATGTATAAATGTATATTTAGATATTGTAAGTGAGTTTTGCTTGTGTTTTAAACGTCAAAATGTCAGCAACTTGATGATAGTCGCTGTTTTACGTCAAGAATGGAATGTATTTCCTTGAAGCATTCAATTTGGACTATCATCAGTTGTGTGCGCGGAAGATGTACGGCATGCATACGAATCAAAGGAAGGTCACACCTCTTATTGAAAACTGTGACATTGAAAACTGACCCCTGCCTTGTTCAGAGATCCGTAACAAAGTACTGAATTGACACAATTAAATCAAATTTTGGGTTGAACTGTCCAATTGTCTACCTCTAACACTATATGAATTATTTTCTTAAATTCTTTGTAATTTCCAAGAAAATACCAAAATATTACTATGTGCGTTTCTTTTTTTTTTTGTTTGGTATATATCTGCACTGACAAAACATTTTACAGATCTGTTTTTACACTGATGATGACCATATTTCCTTCTAGCTAGGAACGTTTAGACACTGAAGATGCACTCGCTGTGTTGAGACTGGTTTTTTAAAAAAACGTAGATTTTTTGCATCTTTGCCAGAAGGCAGCATGCACAGTCTTTATTCCTCTATCATTTGCAAACCGGAACCCATCGACGAGTGGCCTACTTAGTGCTCTTTACAACCACTGTTAAATCAGATTCCAACTTTATACCTTACAAGAACAAACAAACATGTTTCACAGGAGGGTCTACTTTTTCGCATTTATGGCCTTTAAACATTTACGACCATCTGCGCAGCAAAACACAAATCTTGACCCGACCATCGACAAAAGTCTTGTATAAAATCATGTTCATTTGGAAGTTGTATAAGCAATTATGTCTTCTTATCTAGGTATGCGGTAAAGCGTTACAAGACACAGTTTTGCCGAAATGTCATGACTGTACCAGTTATAAGACTCGAATGAGATTTTGTTTATATAAGGGGAAATGGGTTTGGTTGGTTGGTTGATTTGATGCTTAACGTCCACGGTAAACAACTAAGGTCATGTCGGGACGGTCAGTTAACCTAACCACACTATTCCTGGGCAGGCTTAGACCTCCTAAGCGGTTAACCAGTACTAAGTGCACATACTTTCGCCAGTAACTGACAACTGCCCTTCTTGAATCAGCGGAAGGAGAAACGAAAGTATGTGACCAGACCGGGATTCGAACCCAGGACCTCTGACTTACGAGTCAGGTGCCCTACCGATTGCGCTACCCGGCCCGGCAGGGGGAATGGGGGTTGCTAGCTAAGTATAAGGTACTAAAACACGTACAGACTGACGTTTTGCAGTTTACCCGCCCTTAGTCGTTGCACCTTCACTTGCGCCACAACTAGACTGTATTAAATAAAACTGTATTAATAAAATCTCATTCGAAAGCATTGTTGCGCAGATGGTTGTAAATGTTTGTTTTCTCTAAATGCCGAAAATCGTCATACCTGGGATAAAGTTATTTTAGAGTGGTCTCCAGGAATATCGCACTGGTTTTCTACCCTTGACCTGTTTTCACTTTAAATTTACGCCCAAAATTTTGTTGATCATAACGTTCTAGTCTGTTTCTCTGTATCTACAATGCCTACAATCATAAAACTTCGTATCGAAGTTTTTTTTCTTCTTAAAATGGCCTTCTGGTATGTTGCAATATAGTCCTATGTATCCATGACCTATACTATACGCTCCGTTGGCTCTGGAAATTTTACGTCAGCCAGGCATCCATAAGTGTTCTGACTCAAGTGTTCAAGCCTTTCTCTGTAATCATCGAACATGGGGTTTGTAAGCTGGTATTCTATCGCTGATCCACTTTAAAAGAGTTAACTCCCCATGGAGCAAATTCTCTAAGAGTAGATAACATTTTGGATGGGCATCGTCGCCCAGGAAAGTTAACAGGAAGTCACGAAAGTTGTTTCCCTTTGTAAAAATGGCGGACAAAAGTCGGGAGCTGTCAATATATTTTGAGACTGAGTTAAAGCCTATAATCAATATTTGACATACATGGTGTGCTTTGTAAATTACCCTGATAAGACATTAATCAAGGAACACATATACACTGTGTCCATTCGTGTACGCCTATAAATGCGAGTTGGAGCAGTGTACGCCGAGTTAGAACACCTTCAGAGAATGCTCACGTACGAGAGGTAAGTGTTTGTCATGTGTTTTAACAACTTACTAAGGTTTACGTCCCTCTCTTCTTGACAGTTTTCGTCTACAACCGCAGGTAAATTTTCAAAGCACCACCTCTTGTAATAACACAAGAAACATCGCAAATCCTTACAAAACATGTCAAAATATTTACTACTGGTCTTTATTTGTACTAAATGTACCCAAACACTGTCTTCATTTACCAAAATTATAAAATGTAATAAGAAATGACCCAATTGTGACTATCAGAGCGAAGTTACAAAATGCTGACAGTAAAACTGAGAGAGCTGTTTGTATTTGTTTGCACCAGGGGTGTTGCCAAGGGACACGCCGAGTTGCAGTACCTGTGCACGCCGAGTTTAATCATTATTTACATAAGGGTGTACCGCGAGTTTGAGTCAAGCTGAAAGACTAATGACCAAGCATATACCATGCTCTGTATTTATGAGCCTTATTTGATACAGGCTTGACATAAATAACAAATTTTGTATTTGTTGAAAGGAAATTGTTTATCTCTTCCACTGATAGTCAGAGTCAGTTATGAAACTACATTTTGCGTTTAAGTACAGAGATAATACGAAAAGACGAAAGGGAAAAAAACTGTTCCGAAGAAAATTTCGAAGCATCCTAGCTAAAACTAGCAAACACCAAACTTTAACGCTGACTGAGCTGCGAGTAAGGTTGCGTATCACATATTGCAAAAGCAGTCTGCCCATGGTTTAAAGCTTTATGCCCTTAACCGCACGCACAGGCTGATAAGTATGTTATAAGCTGCAGTCCCTTTTGACACAACTCAATAAAAATATCAGTATCTAACACCTAAGCACCCCGACCCCTGCCGCCCACCCTGTGGAACGCCTTTTTCTAGTGAATAATCTTCGCCTTTCACGCAAAGTGTCGCATGTTCGACTCCCACGGACGGCACATGTCCGATCCATATTTTCCAATACACCAGAAAATACACAACCAGAGCCAGTGTGTTCTGAGCTGAAATAAGTGGCATCAGAGTTGCAGTTGGTGATTACAGCGTCAAGGAACTTCGGTGGTGGCGTCCGCCTGATAAAACCGGCAAAGCTGTACATGTGCACGCAAAAACGCACACACACACACACACACACACACACACACACACACACTGAGTCAATGTGCCTGATATGGTTTTGTAACCAGGCACTGTGGTCTCCTTTAAACACGAACGAATGGGCAAACAGCAAACAACGTGATCACTCCTTCAAGCCCAGGAAAAAGCGCAAAGTTTAAGCGGATGTAGTCGCTACTCTAAGGGTTTTGCATTTCTGCGCATGTATATTCGCAATGTTAACACACCTCCACATGCCTGCAACATAATTCTATCTGCGAGACCGTCTCCACGTTAACATACCTGTATTTATCTTCTGTGCAGACGTACGGACAATTAATTTCTACGAAAATATGCGGAGATACGAAAGTTTGGACGGACACGAAAATAACAGAAAAAGGCTTCTAGATTTTCTCTAGCGTTGCTTTAGAAGAATTCAGGGACCAGAGTGGCCAGACCTGGAGTAAAGCAAAGTAAATGTGTAACTATTCGCGTACATGTGTCCACCCATCTGATTTAGAGAATTGTACAGAGTAATGCGTCTACCTATAAAAAGCGATGGAGAGAGATTTTAAAGCTATTTAAACCAGAAAAGAGTCTTACAAAAGAGTCAACAAATCATAGTCCTTTTCCTCAGCATAACAGTAACTTTCATTTTCTTTAGAAAAAGATACTTTGCTTGGGTGAATGAATACACTTTCAGGGGAAGCAAACCTGTAATTTTCAATCTTTCCGTCCTTATAAATTCTTGAAGAGAAGAATTGCTGCCCAAGCAGCAAAGTCCTTCCTTTAAGACAAGAGCCCCGTTTTGGAAGGCTTTTTTATGAGGAAGTCACAACAGTTGTTTCCCTTTGAAAGTAAAAAGTATGCAAAGACCAGGAACTGAAACAATCAAAATCCAAATCCAGCCCTCAAACCATAGTTGGAAACAACTAAGATTACAAATAATCAAGATACAGAGAACATATGGTCAACCGAGTGAGCAGCTTGAACAATGATAAATACAATCACCTTCAGGTACACTTTCAGGGAGGAAACTCTGCTTCCATTATCAACATGGGTCAACTTTTAAAAGAAAAAATTTGCTCCGCTCCTAGTATTTTTTTTCTTTCCTTTAAGAGTAGAGCACATTTTAGAAATGCTTCCTGATCTGGGATTACAAACAGGAAGTCGCGAAAGTAACTTCCCTATACATGTATTAAAATGACGGAAAAAGCAGTGTAACCAGACGCCTTAAAGTCCAATTGCATTAAGCTATTGACATACGCGTTGTAGCAAGAAAAATCAGAATCATTACTTTGCAATTCAAATACAGTTTGTATATACAGCTGTAAAGGGAGCAGACTCTGAACGTACTACATAAATGCACAAGTTGCGCTAAGTCTGTGCTGTTGTTCATACTGTAATTTATGGCACATGTTGATTTCCATGCCTCTACATACGGACACAGATGGAGTGATGGTAGGGTGACTTGCGACCTTACGTCATTTTTAACAGTATTGGTCGTATCAGGACCATGGGATGATGATAATGATAAACAAGAGCTGTCGCCTGACAGCATAGCTCGCCTGAATTGGGGCTTCCCCATCACACAGCCGCTATGGTGGTGTGGACTGCTATGCATAAAACTTCAGGCAAGCATGTCCATAATGAAAACACATTTATAAACAAAAGCTATCTCAGAAAAAAGTCTTAAAATAAAATTAAAATAAAAAAAAAATGAAATGAAATTTCAAAGTCCTCAAGCTTGAGGTAAAAAAAACTGAGGGGTAGGGGGAGGAGGGGGGAGGGGGGGGGGGGGGGCTATGTGGACTGGTATGCATAAAACTTCAGGCAAGCATGTCCATAATGAAAACACATTTATAAACAAAAGTTATCTCAGAAATAAGTCTTAAAAATAAAATCAAAATATAAAGAAATTGAAATGAAATTTCAAAGTCCATGAGCTTGAGGTAAAAAAAAACTGACGGGTAGAGGGGAAGGGGGGAGGGGGGTTTGGGGGGGGGAGGCTACTAGGATGTATCAAAACCCTGAACCATTATCTAACATCAGTCCAAGTATTAGTATCAACTGAGTCCATCATCGTGGCACTGTGAAATTATGTCTTCATAAATATAAAACTTTAACCAAAATCTTTAAGACAAAATTCTAAGTCGATGACCTTGACTTCAAGGTCATCCAGTGGGGTAAGTATAAGGTGTTTTGTAAAAACTCCAAAAAGAGTCTAACATCAGTTCAAGTATAAACTAAATCTCTGCAAAGCATTATGAATCAGTATGCAATTACAAAACTTTAAAAAAGACAAAAATTTCCCAAGTCCCTGACCTTGACAGCAAGATCACTGAGCGGGGTTGGGTTAGTACTCTGTAGATCTAACTACAGTGCAAATATAAAAAGAGTTCATCTATGGGTTCAGGAGATATGTGTCTTTAAAAAACTTTAACCAAAACATCCAATCAATAAAAAGACAATATTCTAAGTCCATGACCTTGACATCAAGGTCACAGAGGGGGGTGGGGGTAGTACCTTCGAAAACTTTAGACCAATATCTAACTTTAGTGCAAGTATCAAAGGAATCCATTCATGGATTAAGGAGCTATTGGGCTTTATAAAACTTTAACCAAAACATCCAGTCAAAAAAAATACCAATTTTCTAAGTCCATGACCTTGACATCAAGGTCACGGAGTGGGGTGGGGGTGGTACCCTGTTAAGCCTTAGACCAATATCTAACTACAGTGCAAGTATCAAAAGAATCCATCCATGGGTTAAGGAGATATAGGTCTTTAAAAAACTTTAACCAAAACATCCAATCCGAACGCCGACGCGGACGCTGACGCGGACGCGGACGCGGACGCCGACGCCGTGGTGACAACAATAGCTCTTCCTGAACTTTCGTTCAGGCGAGCTAAAAACTGTGTGAAATTGAACCCTGCATCGAACCGGGGAGGTCTAGCTCAGCAGGTCAGCGCATAGCCTTTTAAGCTACCTGGGTTTCTACGGATACACCGTTCTGCGTAAAACGGGCGGAGGAATAAAATATAAAGGAGAGTATTATGTACAAACTGTTAGATTATTGTGTTGAAAATGTAAAGATTGAAATTTACTTTTCCCACTGTTAGCAGATAAAGTGAATCTTCGAACTGAAAATTTATCCGTCGAACGGTATCTAATAGCTCTTGGAAAACATTTGTTCTGAATGAACAGTAATGACATTGGCAGGCAAACTCATCATATCCGAAAGACAAACAAAATGTGGACCCTTAAATATTCACATTATTCTCAATCATTCTGTTGAATTTACTGATAGAATGTTTTTTCATACAAGCAATCGGGCAGCCAACAACAACTGACTGACTTTGGTATTTTTGACACCATCAGTACAAAGCAATGTCAATAAGCCATAGTGAAGAAACTGCGTACTAGCACTTCTACAGGTGTGAGCCAATTTGACATATACGAGTAATAAGGGAAAGTTTCATTATCACTTAATAACTTCTTTTTTTCTTAACATATTTTTACATCACAAACGGTTTCAGAAAGTAAAATTCTTCATCTTTAATACTGTGTTTTAATTTTGATTCTAGCACAAGTACAAAAAGGTCTTTTTTGGGGTGATTTTCTAGAGGTACATAATTAATTAAAACAAATAACAAAATCTCCGTAAAACCAGTAGGGCACATGACTTCAACGACTTATTTCGAATCAAATTGATACAAAATGTTATGCATCACAAATAGATCAGATGAGGAGAAAGAGTATATTTTTATCTGGTATAATTTTTATTAGTCTAGGTAAATGATAAAATGGTCTTTTTTCAATATTTGTTAAAATTTTAGTTGATTATTTTTTTGCCGGTGGTTTCCGTGCGTTTCCGTAAAATGCGACGCTAGGACACGACTCCGGCTTTCAGGTAATAGCTCCAGGCGGAGATTACCACGATAAGGTATGATAGAATGTTGCAGAAATGAATTTTCAAGTGAATGAATCATTCAAAATGTAGATTTATCCAGTACTGTGTCTAAAGTTTGCTTTAACTGAAAGATAAAAGTAAATTTATTTGATTTTATTTTTCTGGTCCAGAGCTGCGCTAGAGAACCATTTTGGTTTCTGATGTTAGAACAGAAACGAAATCGTGCTAGTGAAATACAATTATAATTGATGCTGATATTCTTTGGTCTTATTAGCAATCATATGAAGAGCATAGGTCGGCTAACTTAAATTGGCGAAATAATTGGTATCACTGGTGCCGAATTGAAAGACACAATATAAATTATCTTATGATTGTATAATGCCAATTAGTAATGTCGGCATGCTTAGAAATTAAGCTTTTGCTCAATTGTTGCTCATTTATGTAATTATTAATGTGAGGCAAACCAAAACCCACACTATCTGCATATACAATATGCAGTTGACTCTAAAACCCAAACAAAACTTAGATTACTAATTACTAAATGAGGGTGAATTCCGGAAACTAAAGAAGAAAACCTGTGGTCCACGATGAGAGTTACAATGACGAGAGGCTGATGGAAGGACGATAGTGACAGGTTGTGTAATGGAACCCCTTTACGTCTGAGAAGGCTTCCGCCTTCGGAAATCGAACTTGGGACCGCTAGATCAGCGGGTCAGCGTTTAGCCTACTGAGCTACAGGGGCTCCTCGAAGATAAAACTTTGGCGATCTCTAGCGATTTAATGCCTATAATTTTGTTAGTAGGAAACAGAACACTTTATTTTTCTACAGCATTTAAGTTATGTTTATTTGCTTAAAGAAAGTATATTTCTTAATTTACAAAGACGGTCTACATGCATTTTTTATTCATTTGTTTCATTCTTCTATTTAATGCATTATACAAATCCGAAAACAAATGAAAATGTTATTATTTTATCAAGTTTGATCTCTCATGTTTATTATTATTTTAAAATTGATCCAGGTTCATCAATGTCATTTTATTTCAGTTCAAATATTACTCAATGTCAATTAAATCAATGTGTGAATATATACACTATTACTGACACGGCACGCGTATATTATATTGAGTCGCGACACGAAAAAAAATCAAGACAGTGGCATGTGCGCCTAGCAATGACTAAGATCAGCCTAGGCTTTCGCCGAGTCTGGTCAAAGTCTTTGCTGGTGGCATGGAGATAGCTTAGCTACCCTTAAAGTACACAGCAAAGACTCTGATCAGACTTGCCATATGCCCAGGCTGATCTGAGTCTTCACGTAGTACATATGACACTTTGTGGGTTTTGTCGTATCGCGGTTCGACTGGATTAGCGAAACGTAAGAATGTATGAAATATGTATGCCGCGACTCGCCAAAACTAACACGGGGGCATGTGCACTTCGCGTAGATTCAGCAGTCCGACCAGAGTCTTCCCTTTCCGAGTAAAGGGAGCTGAGAGTCTAAGCCCTCTCCATGCTGACAGCGAAGACTAAGATCAGCCTGGACACCCGCCCTGGATATGCGCTTACAAGATAGCATAGGTCTTAACTATCCCTTTGCGGACAGCGAAGACTGGTTAGATTGGGTGGATGCCGAGGCTGATCTGAGTCTTTGCTGGGCGTACATTCGGCTTTGTTCGTTTTGTCATGTCGTGGAAAAAAAATTGTTCTCTTTAACGATAAAATAAATGAATAATGTTTACTCACTCATTAAATTATAGGTTTTTATCATCATGAAATTTTAAACTTATTTTCACAAGACTTTTTTTATTTATTTACTTGACTGTTCTAACAAAACCCTCAGTTATAAAATTGTGTGACATACAATTTATTTATTTATTGTTCTTGATAGTGTTGAACTTAAATTCTATGTTTGAATCAAACATACATTGTGTCTTTTATGTTTGAGAGAGAGAGAGAGAGAGAGAGAGAGAGAATTTGGTCACGTAAAATTTTGATAATCATTTCAGCAAGAGACTAAATGACATGAACTGTTAGTAAATAACCAAAAGAACCTCTTTTTCCCCCTTATTGGCTGCAAAAATCATTTCTTTTAAGAACCAAACATCTTTGAATAATAATAATAATAATAATAATAATAATAATAATAATATAATTCTTCTTCTTCTTCTTCTTCTTCTTATTATTATTATAATAAAATATCATCATCATGTGTTCTGACAGCATCATGCAAAGGAAATCCAAAAGTTAATTACATTACCATAATTATTTTATGCATGAGTCTGACTATTCTAAGAGACTCATGAAATGTGATCAATATTCAATTAAAGTCATAAAGATGGATATTTTATCATGATCGAGATAAGAATATTAGCCTCAGGAAATACCTTGACACCTGCGATTATCTCATACTGTCGTTAAGTTTCGGAGATCAACCGAAAGATCTCTGGAGATCTACCTGTCTAAGACGAAACTCAATAACCTAGATGACGAAGTACGAGTATTCTGCCAGATGTCAGCTAGACAGCTGCAACTAAATTAAGTGTCTTTTTTTTTTTCTTCAAAAAATTACAGAGCAGTATGTTACTCAAACTTGGCGTACACCTATATTGACCAAAGAGCTTAAACTCGGCGTACATGTGTTCTCCAACTCGCCGTATTTTCGTTTATTATGTATTTGCAACTCGGCGTGCACTTCAAACCATTACAGCCTGCCTCCAAATGATTTCTATATTCAAAACGGAGAGGTTTCGACCAATTTATCTATTACAAAAGCTTCAGTAAATACCTGCCTAACTAATAAGGGACCTTTCAATCAAAAGATACATATATTTGTAAGTAAATACTGAATTCTTTTTCCGTAAAGGCACTCTCACTTGAAAGGATGTACTGGTTTGGTTAAGTATTCTTTAAATTGAACATTGCATTCACGTGAAACTATATCAGTCTGAAAGCTTAATCAGTTACAGATACACTCATACTAGTTTATTACTTTTAGATGATCAAAAGCGCTGATAAATTAACTTACTTTAAAGCCCTAATGACATTTCCAAAACTTGTTTTCTTCTAACTCGGCGTACACTGCTCCAACTCGCATTTATAGGCGTACACGAATGGACACAGTGATATATATACAAGAAGTCTATATCGACTTGTTAATATTTTTTCTCATAAAATATTGAAACGTGCGTTTTTCATTAAACAGAAGGCGCATTCATATGCAGCGAACAGAATTTTCCCAGGTGAGCCGTGTGTTACTGACATAATTTGAGAAACTATGAAATACTGAAGAGACGTATCATGGTAGATGATTTCATAATGGCATGGTATTATGTTTATGATGTGCGGTTTGTCAAGAGAAATATGGCACAATAATAATGCATTTTAGATTACAAAGACGGAAATCAGTTAGTTCTACGCCTGCTTTGTCTAAACATTTTCTTCACAAATCTTTGCATTTCATATATACAAGATCCCGGCGAATCCGGGTCCGATATCCCCACCACAACGAATTCCACACACTTATAGATACTTATGACGTCATTCTCTGCTCGACCAATAAGAGACGACGTTACAGAATCGTTCCGGAAGCAGGTGAATGTTTGCTCTCCAATCTTCAGTTTTATTAGTGAAACATACTGACTTTCGATAGCACGGAGAATAGAAATCGTCTCACGCTGACCAAGTTCGAATCCTGGGGTAGAAATAAGACAGTTCCCATTGAAATCTATAAGCGCCGACTTCTCTATTTTTCCTGTTTTCTGAAGAAGTTCCACGTAGTACTGATACCTTTCTGAGTCCTGGGCCGCAGCCCCTTCCATGAGGAGTACAGTGATTACTGTGTTATATCCATTGTTTCGACCCTTTGTGGATTTATCCAAGATAAGTATTCACTGATATTTTTTACGCAGTAGTGAAGGTAGCAAGTTCGGCGTTATCTGTTCTCCGATGTATATCGGTCCCGGTGGTTATGAACATAACAAGCTAGAAAATGGTTTTATATTTATAAAAGATAAAAAATCCAAAGAAGAAGAAGAAAAGTAATTATTGGAATAAAATCCTACTTATGACCTTTCTCTGCAGCTATTTTTAAATCTGTTGATCAAAACATCCCATGTTGAAGTACACACTTCCTTTTATTCTTGTAGTCTGTGTGAAAAGACGTGAATTTCACGTAACTCTACTACAGACCGAGTGATTTTAAAACCTCTGCGTTCATGTGGTGGTGATAAGAACAGCACTAAGTGTTGTTCACATTCCTGAAGCCCGCTCTGTTGAATAGAAATTCCTTAAGAATATACTTTTCACATAGAGACATTATCTAGTACAGAATTCATATCAGAAATATCTTTTAATTCAACACTCCAGTTCAAAACTGAAACGATTGAAATTTGCTAAATTATCAAGTATATTATAACTTATATCTTTCAAAGACAATTTGAAAAGTGGCGAAAATGTGTCACATAATCAGCTGCTAAGATACGCATAGCATGTGTTCGTAGATATAATGATATGGTACTGATATCAGGAGACATGTCCTGAGAAAAGTAGCATTACATCACGTGCAAAGTCTAAACCGAGTCCTCACCTTTTGCTATATTTACATACACCAGGATTCAAAGATTGTTTCTGCTTCCATCAGAGTGCGCAGATGTGCAGGCTGTTTTGAGCCTTCACTGTTCTCATATCCTACAAGACATGTTTTCTTGTGGTAGGACTCATATCAGATCATATCAGTTTTACTCGACCAAATTTTCTTTCACCTGTCGAACACTTCCGCCGAGAATGGACAGAATGGCAACAGTACGGACAGGAGGTCGGGGACACTCTTATTTGGATCTACACTGTTTGCCAAGAAAGTTCTGTGTCATAGTTTTGGGTCATTTCAGTAGCTCACGGGGATCTGGGCCCAGGACTACAAGAATTCTTAAAAGTTAAGAGTGAGAAAAATGTTTATCATGAAAACAAGCGTTATAGTAAAAAGTGTTTTTTTTTCCGAAATAATTCCGCGTTAAAACATCATTCATGGTCTGCCAGCTAAAACAAGTTCTGCTGGTATATTATCAACTCAGACAGACTTCCCCTTGTTCAGTGTTTCTACTGCAATCTCAGCTTCCTCACAAAGGATCGGTTTTAGATTAAACAAAACCAAAGAAAAACATCAACAAAGGGTGAAATTCTACGGCCAGGATAAAACTCGAATCTGAGTCAAGTCTTACCGGTAATACACGAGCACGAGCGAGGTAAAACAGGTAGATTAAGGGGTCTTTGTAGGCTAGGGATTGGCCAAATTTCTTTGGCTGTTTGGATGTGGTCGTTCATATCATAGGCAGTGGGCAAGTCATTGAATTGTTGGAAGGAAATAAGACGCTACCTCCATGATCGGGCCTCGATGATCGAGTCTCCCAACCCGATGGGTCAATAAGGGCTGGTATTAAAACAACATGTTGTGTTACATGTCCCCTCCGAAAGAAGGAAACTATAAAAGCAAGTACATGTGTGCGCTGGGGTACAATTTTTTACCTATTCTTAACTGGCTGTTGCATTTCAATGGCTAAAGAGACGTGATTTCCATTTAGCTTACTTATAAGATCAGGCTCAACAATATGAATAATCCATAAAACTTGAGAAAAAAGAAAGAGAGGGAGAGAGATAGAGAGAGAAAGTTAAACCCAGTTTCAAATCTTAGTGTTTACTAAGGTACGGCGCATCATCTTTATCGTTACAGATTGTTTATACCTATTGGGGAATGAAACGCTGTTGTCTAGTTTAGCTTGCTAATAAGATGGCTCATATAAGGGCAACTCATATTTACATTTAAATGCATTCGTTGATTGATAAAATGTGCAATGCTCAACAAAAGATAATACGCAATACGTTGTTCAAGACTGAAAATTTGCAATAAATTTGTTACCTACCGTACCTTACTAAGCACTGATTTTGGACTGGGCATCGCTTTATCGATATTTTTCTATGTCTCTGTGTACAAAATAGGCATTGGACTCTTACTGAAAGCTTGCATACAATGGCTGCCAGTGTGGTCAAGTGGGATGGACAGATGTCTTCACCATTCCAAATCTCTCAGGGTATACGGCAAGGCGGAATTTTGAGTACTGATCTATACAAACTGTATCAAAACCCTTTGTTGAATACATTGCAGTCTTCTGGATTAGGTGCTAGGGTAGGAAATATAGTCTGTAATGCTAGTTCCTGTGCAGACGATCTAGCTCTTAATACCAATAACAGTGAGGATACTCAAGTGCTGATAGATGCTTCGTTGGATTATTCCGATAGGGAGCAGTACAAGTTGCAGCCATTGAAAAGTGTTTCACTGAATATACATCCAACAAGTTCTCAAGAAAATAAAGCTAGTACAGTAAATTTTAAACTAAAAGAGACAGAAATGCCTGATGTTAAATCTGGTACCCATTTGGGAATGAAACGGTGCACTACAGTTAAAGAGAATATAGTCGAAAATGTTGAGGAAAACATAAAAAAAGCCACTAGAACAGTTTACAGCCTGATACCAAGTGGACTCCACGGTCATAGTGGACTGGACCCAGTGACATCTGTTCATCTTTATAAAACATATGTTCTACCTGTACTTCTATATGGAATGGAACTTTTGGTACCTAAGGGACCTCATTTAGAACGTTTAGAACTGTTCCAAAAGAAATTTCTGAAAAGAATATTGTCTCTCCCGTCGAATACTGCAGACGTGGCAGTGTATCTACTATCAGGCATATTACCAGTGGAAGCCAGAATTCATCTGAAAGTACTTATCTTTTTTAATAATATCTGTAATCAGTCCGAGGACAGTATTGAAAAGAGACTTGCTCGGCGTCAGTATGCAGTTAAGAATGTTAAGAGTAACAGCTGGTTTATTGAAGTTAAGAGGATCTTGTGGCTCTACGATCTTGACGATATGGAAATTTAT
Source organism: Ctena decussata (assembly GCA_963989385.1). Taxonomy (NCBI): domain Eukaryota; kingdom Metazoa; phylum Mollusca; class Bivalvia; order Lucinida; family Lucinidae; genus Ctena; species Ctena decussata. The sequence goes on along the minus strand of OZ022501.1, from coordinate 577,745 downwards.
TTGGACAATCCGGTTGAACGGTTAGGGACGAGTCATTTATTATCAGGTGGGGTGGGGGGGGGTACATTTTCATATGGTTCACCAAAATTTTTCCGACCCCCCCCCCCCCCAGTCTCACCAGAATTATTTTTCCGACCCCCCCCCCTCCAGATAGGTGACAAAATATTTTATGACCCCCCCCCTTATCCCCAGTGCCAGCCACCCTTCACACATACATACCATATTACCTATTTTATGTCAGACTGACCTTAATCAAAACCTAGCTGTATGAAACACAAAGTACATTTTCTTATTCTAACAGGTCAATTACATGTAATCATGGTCTGTTTAAACTTGGTCTGCATTTCTTGCACTTTTTCTTCTGCTAATGGCAATCGAATGTTTGTCGAATGCTTAATAATTATAACTGTAAATAATATTAATTGGGCCGCTGGGTGGTGGTGGTGGAAGCCAGTGTTTTTGCTGATGAAAAGGCACGTGGAGAGCTGATACCACCCATGCAGGCATTAAATTTAATTGAGCACAAAATCATCTACTTGACATGATTTTATAGACACTTTCATACTGTTCTAGCAAATCAATGAAAAGTTTTGTATTTGGATAAGAAGCTGCCCAAGTTTTATTTTTGGCATTTCCATAAAGTGTTTTAAGTTTTTTAAGTTGTGAGTTTGAAAGAAAAGAGTCTGGAATTTTAGGAGTACTGAGGGGGTCTGACATTTTCAAAAATGAAGACTGATGGAAGAATTCTGACTCCCCCTAATATGCCTAATAAAATATATGACCCCCCCCCTGCTCCAAGGCCTTTTTATTTCCGACCCCCCCCCCCCCAGTACATCACAAAAAAAAATTCCGACCCCCCCCCCTAAATATACCCCCCCCCCCCCCAGGTGACAATAAATGACTCGTCCCTTACTATGGAAATCTACAGTGAATACAGCAATTTTCGCTTATTGGTTAGAGAAATTGCAAACTCTTAAGCCATCATATAGATCTCTCAAATATCTGAACTCTGACTCAGTTAGACTTGGAAAATTACACCCAGTTCTGCAAAATAGTACAGGCTCAGCTAGAGAAAATACACGTTTTCCAGTAAAATTGAAAATAATAACTGGTACATATATCCTTCAAACAAATCGGGCAAAATTCAACGGGAACGAGATTAGTTCAACTTGTCCATTATGTGGTACTAATCCAGAGACAGTCGAGCATTTCATTTTGATTTGTCCACTTCTTGATGACGATAGACGTCCAGTTTTGAGTCAGCTTATTAAGGAATTTTCAGAACTCTCTAATATTGTTTGGACTAACCTTACTGTGGAGCAGAAAGTTCAGATTATTATTGACAGTTCAGTGCTGCTTGGTGTCGGGCGGATTAAGCTGACGGATTTGACAGCAGTTGAGTATCATAGCCGAAGATTGCTATACATCCTGCATACACATAGATTTAGACTTTTAAAGTCAGTGGCGAATAGGTCCAGCAAGGCGGATACTGATACCAATACCTAGAAATATATAATGAAACTTTAACACAGAGCAAGTGTACATATGTATATTCTTGGTGGAGGGATACAGAAGTGATATTCTACCAGCCGTGACGACGCACTCTGGTGCAGTTCTCCTTTGAAGGAGGTTTGGAAGAGGAACAAGAACAAGAACAAGTCGGCGATGATAGTTTTAGGAGTAACAAGAAACATCTTTATAAAAGATAATTGTCGAAGATGAAATTCGTTTTTAAAGAACAACTTTTTAGTCATGTCAGGACGGATCCACCGCTTCCTGGGTATTATCAGTACTTTTGTAAAGTAAATGTGTCTTGTTCAAGGACAAAACATGAATTCCCGAGTGAGGATTATCGTGATCAGCCTTGGTCGAGTTCGATTACAACTATTGTCTGGCGATAGTATGTCATGGAAGAAGCGGGTCAACTCGGCCTGCTTTCTGTAAGCCTGGGGTCTTCACGGCTCCTGGACCAACTCGGCCGCCATTCAACTCGTCCGGGTCAATTCGGCCTGCTGTCATTTGCATCCTCGCCCCAACCTACGAAGATGGGCTGCGCCAGGAATGAACGGAAACACAATAAACGAATAGAGTTTGTTGGGTTGTTGATTTAATAAGTCCTTCAAAATGGTGGACAAAACATGAATTAATATAAAGGGCAACCCAATAATCCCTCAACGGATAACTGCAACTGCAGCTAGACTATGGTAACAGGACCTTCCGGGCCTACAATAATACAATGACGCTGGGATAGCCGGACCAAGGTGCAGGGCAATTATATTTTGTTTCCATAGTGCCGGAATTTTAAGATTGGGGTCATTTACCCTGTGAGATTTTCTGTAGTATAGGGTCGAAATAAGAGCAAGGTTGTTACCATCAGCTAATCATCACAGGTCTCTGAAATGTACATGTTAATGCGCATGCGCGGGTAAAAGTCGAACTTTTTGAGAGTGAAAGCAGAAGATATTATATTTATTTAAATCTGTTGCATCTGGAACTGTATTATATATATTTTGATAAACGAACATTGTTGTCATTATGTTCTTGTTACAAAATGACGGAAACGCCAAAACAAACGGATAAAAGGAAGTTAGAAAGCCCAGGTACGAATTCACCTATTTATAAACAATCAAAAATGGCGGACAGTGATCATGACCAAAGCCCCACAGGGGCTAGTACTGATACAAGTATAGCGGCCTTGTCTGGTAGAATGGACAAAATGTTTGAGGTTTTGAACTCAGTTAAAAAAGGCCAAGATAGTCTCAGGCAGATGTTCGACAGCAAAATAGACAAGCTAAGAAAAGATGTTTTGTCGACCATAGACGACAAGATAAAGGCGGTCAAGGTCGATGTCGATTTACAGTTTGCGGCTATAGATAGGCGAATTGAAGATTTAGAGGCCAGCATGAACTCGTTCACTACTGAGAGTGGTATGCGTGACGTAAATAGTGCTCACATTGATCAATCAGTGTCTAACAATGACCTTACTATTATTGTATCGAACCTGAGGGAGGACAACGGAGAGGACACGTTAACGGTCGCGAGAGAACTCACAAATGCCCCAGGCGATGAAGTCTGCAGACATGTTACCGTTACTGATGCACAGCGCCTGCCCGGGAGAGTACGTGGAAAACCAAGATTGATGAAAATAGCATATGAATCTGTTGATCAAAAAGTGAGGGTTCTTCGAGCTAAAACTAAGTTAAAGGGACACGCAGTATACAGTCGCGTTTTTCTGCGTAGTAGCAAGTCGCACACTGAAAGACTTCTTGAGCTCAATGCGAAAACTATACTCTCCGAGCTACCCAATGGGCACTTGTATCGTGTCTCTGCAAATGGTCGCATTCTGAAGAAAGACGATCCGCGTGGTCGTCCGACGTCACAGTCTGATACAACTGATACAACAGAAACTGCCTCGGCTTAGGAAGCAACCCGGTTGTATGAGCAAACTATAAACGTAACTCATATAAATGTTGGTGGATGGACAATAAATAATAATGAACTTCGGGTTAATCTGCTTAAAAACATTGGTTCAGATATTATTTGTGTAAACGAAACGCACCTGCAAGGTGAAGCATCTGTTGAGTTAGATGGATATACTTATTATAATTTTAACAGACGTTCTACCCATGTAAACGCTCCGAAAGGATCCGGTGGGGTTGGCATTTTTGTCAGCAATAAACTGTTTTCTACCTTTGACATAAGCATCTTGGATAAAACATACGACGGAATACTCGGTATCTCTTTAATCTCTAAAAATACGGACTACTCAATGGCTGTTTTTGCTACATACTTACCTCCTGAATCATCCACATGGGGGCGTGATGCTACTGGATTTTACGCGCATTTATTAGGGCAAATATATATGCATAGTGATTATGACGCAATTATGGTTTGCGGTGATATGAACTCAAGAATTGGCCAACTTAGTGAATCAATTAATGGTCTTGATGAGATACCCCAAAGAACGGTTTTAGATCAGACAACAAACCAGCATGGTCATACGTTTATTGAATTTCTAAATGACGCCAAATTTTGTGTGTTAAATGGTAGATTGTGTCCGGAAAGTGACAATTATACGTCTGTATCAACACGAGGTAGAGCAGTGGTAGACTACCTTTGTATACCGCATGACTGTTATAGAAATTGTTCGAATTTTAGAGTTGTCTCCCCTGAAACGTTAGTTCGGCGCCATGGTCTTCAACATTTACTGGGTGCTAGAAGCAAGCTTCCTGACCATTACTTTGTTTCAGTTGACTTCACCTATAGCTATAGTTGTTTGCTATCTAAAGAAACCGAAAATATACCAGAGCAAAAACAAACTCGAACCCCTTTTATTGAACGCAGATATAAATTAAATAGAATCCCTGATGACTTCATGCGGACTAGCGGCTCACGCGCAGCATTACTAGAACTAATACAACAAATTGAATGCTGTAGAGAATCACAAGACAATGTTGATTTGGTCTATAACTCTTTCTGTGACACGCTTATACGAGAAATGAATGAATCTGTGCCTTATTTCGACTGCTCAAAGCCAATAAGGAAACGCTTTAAATCCTTTAAACCGTATTGGAATGAAAATCTCGAAAAACATTGGAATGAAATGCGCTTGAAGGAAAGAAGCTTTGTGAAACATAGGGGTAGTCGAGAAAGGGGTTTTGTTTTAAGGCAGCAATTTTTGATTGCTAGAAACAAGTTTGATAAACTCTTGCGATCAACGGAGCGCTCGTATAAAAGGGGTTTAATGATCGACATTGAAAATGAATGCACAGACAACCCAAAGGAATTTTGGACCCATCTAAAGAATTTGGGCCCTAAAAGAAAGCAAAGTGTCCCCTGTGAAGTTTATGATGCCGACGGAAATGTATGCACTGATCCAAATTTTGTGGACAATATTTGGACACGTGATTTTTCTAATTTATACAATGCGCAAAACGATGAATTTGACCATGTATTCTATGCCAATATGTTACAGCATAAACGATTGTTGGAGGATAATATGCGTGATCCGTTGTATGCAGAAAATCGCTGCCTAAATTCGCAGATTAGCCGGTTGGAAGTCGAAAAAGTTGTACTTCGAGCAAAAAATGGAAAGTCAGTTGGCTTTGACAAAATCCCATACGAAGTTCTAAAATGTCCGATTATTATCGATTCATTACATTCCTTATTCAATTTATGTCTTGACAGCGGATTAATCCCATCTGTCTGGAGAAAAGCGGTCATTACACCTATACCGAAGGATACAACAAAAGATCTTCGCATTCCCCTCAATTATCGTGGGATCAGCCTTTTGTGTGCCGTTAGCAAACTGTACTCATCCGTGCTAAACAACCGTTTACTTCCATATTTAGAAGCTAACGGACTGTTGGTTGAGGAGCAGAACGGTTTTAGGACTGATCGGTCCTGTCAAGATCATGTGTATTCAGCCTGTTCGATAATAAGAGACAGACTTTCGCAAAAGAAAAGTACTTTTTCAACGTTTATTGATCTGCAAAAAGCGTTCGACTTGGTTGATCGAGAAGCCTTACTTTACAAACTGCTCATTAATAAAATTGACGGAAAATTCTACAACTCTGTCAAGGCCATGTATACAAGTACTGAAGCTTCCGTAAAAATTAATGGCTCATTGACAGGCTGGTTCCCATGTACTTCCGGTGTAAAGCAGGGAGATAACCTATCCCCCACATTATTCGCCCTTTTCATTAATGACTTGGCGCAAGAACTTAATGATCTAAACGGTGGGGTAAACTTTGCAGATACACACATTTGCTGTTTGTTATATGCAGATGATATAATGTTACTGTCAGAAACTGAAAATGGCATGCAGCAAATGCTTAACCATGTGTCACAATGGTGTAATAAATGGAAATTAAGAGTTAATTACGCAAAAACTGCTGTAGTTCATTTTCGGAATAAAGGGACACGTAGAAGTGAATATAATTTCCACATTGGAAATGAGACAATTGAATATGTCAGCTCATATAAATATTTAGGTGTTATTTTGCAAGAAAACTTAGATTTTAATACAACAGCAGAAACTTTGTTTAACTCAGGTGGGAGAGCGCTGGGTTCGATGATCTCGAAAATTCATAATTTTAAAGACGTTGGTTTTGAAACTTTCTCGAAGTTGTATAATTCATGCGTGGTACCGGTGACAGACTATTGCTCCGCTGTATGGGGTTTCCGTCATTTCAACAAAGGGGACATGGTGCAAAATCGCGCCATTCGATATTTCTTAGGAGTACATCGCTTTACTCCAATTTTAGCCATCAATGGTGACATGGGATGGCCACTTAGTACCCACAGGCGTTGGACTAATATGATACGTCTATGGAATCGTTTGGTTGAGATGAATGACGAAAGACTTACTAAGAAAATATTCTTATATGACTATAGTCATTGCTCTACTAACTCTTGGTGTTCAGAAATAAAATCAGTTTTTCAGTACATAGGCTTACCAGATGAGTTTTACCAAAATATGATTAGATGTGATATTAATATGTGCGAACAAACATTCTCCAGAAAGTATAATGACGAATGGTCTCTGAAATGTACCGAGATGCCAAAATTACGTACATACATTACTTTTAAAACTGATTACGAAACAGAAAATTATGTAAAAAGTTATCTTTCAAAGCAGGAGCGTTCGTTTTTGGCACAGTTAAGATGTGGGGTTCTGCCACTAAGGGTTGAAACTGGTCGCTATAGTGGTCTGAGGCCAGAACAAAGAACCTGTCAAATATGTGACAGTGGTGAGGTTGAAAATGAATGCCATTTTATTTTTGATTGTGATAAATATACCACCGAAAGACAACTATTGTATAGCAAAATTTATGATCAGAGTTTTCAGACTTTAAGTTCTCTAGAAAAACTGAAATTTTTATTAACAAAAGAACATATACATGTTGCAAAATATATAACCCAGAGTTTTTTAACAAGGAAGAAATACTTGTATAATTGATTTAAATCGTTAGTTCAAGACATATCAACTGTCTTTTGGTTCCACTCTCTTCCCGGCGGATATGCCACGTCGGGACAACGTCATACCTACGTCGATGTAACGTCATTACGTTACATCGACGTTTGTACGACATCGTACTGATACGAGGTTATGTCGGCGTCGCATGTCTGTTGGGCTTGCCTTTGCTTATGGCGTATGTATATAGTTATAGGTAATACTTGAGATGAAATGATGCATTTTTGTTTGTATTAAGTATTACTACCTAATAGTAAAAATTTACATGTTTGTTTTTTTGATATACTGTGTTCAAAGTGACTTATAGGCCCATGCGGCCGGGTGTATTTTTTTGCATGTTGAATTGTTTATTTGTACTGTACATATTACACAAGTCACTATAATAAAAGATTATCTATCTATCTATCTATCTGTAAAAATTCCATTTCTGTAGGTGGGGGTTGTGCATACAAATGACTGGCGCATAGATATATAACCATGCGGCACCATGGCCAAAACTGATGTTCCATTACTCATTTTCATACAACTTCGATATCCTAGTTTATTTGCCACAAGTAAGATACCGATACCTCACCAGGAGCAGGCTGTAACCGGGGGAACACTTATTAAAAGTCTATTTCTTAGCTTTTTCTGCCTCATATTTTCATGATTTTCCCTGACTTCGTTTGGCCCAATTGCTAAGGGAGTGAATTCGTGAGTTTGTGCGTGAGTGAGCGTGTGTGCAATTGAGCGAATGAGTATCAAGATAAGCCTGCATCGAAATAATTCCTTATCTAGAAAATTTTATCGCCGATGCAATGAATTGGTTTCAAAACTCAATGTCAGGTTAAAATCGCTTTCACATGAAGGCCTATCGGAACCAGAATTTTATGATGACTTAGTACACAAATTCAAAAAGATAAGGGGTATGTCTGATTTTTTGTTCAGCTTCGAAAAAGTAGTTTTTTGTTCTCATTGTATTTTGTTCAGTGCTAGCACTAACCATCAAAATCATGAAGTCATATGACTTCCAAGGTTTGTCATTTGGAAGTCATGCTGAAGGATAGACTTGGTTTCTTCCAGAATGTCCATATTTATATTGCTTTCTCCTTCACTAATGGGTGAAATACCATTATTACAACAAATTTAACTCATTATTTAAGTCAATATTCACTTTATAAATGGTAGGTCATGATAAAAATTGGAAGTCACTGACTTCCTGGCATTCAGTTTTAGAAGTCACAGACCCCCAGACCCCCAGACTTCCATTAGTGGAAGCACTGTTTGTTTCTTTGTAATTTTAGTTAGAAATACATCAGTTGTTAAAGAAGACTGATTTCTGGCGCGGCAGATCGGAAGCGCGGTGCGGTTATGGCTTTCATACTAGACCTTTAAATACACGATTGGAAAACTCGAATGCGCAGCCCCGGGTCCAGGGGGTGGGCTTTGGGGCTGCAGCCCCGCCATTTGGCCTCTGTGTTATGTATAATATGTAGGCCTCCAGATAAAAAGAAGTATCTGATGACAGTTTGAGAAAAATTATCCAATGTGGTTAGATCAAAATATTCAAAATATATGTTGCGATATCATTAGAATCGCCTCGGGGAGGCGATTCTAATGAGATGTCACAACATATATTTCAAGGAAAAAAATATGTAAAAATTCTCTTGAAATTGAACCATAAATTGAACCATAAATATGTCATATTTTCAAGCCCCCTCCCCCACACACATACATTTCGGCACCTCCCAGCCACACCAATTATCCAGAGCCCCACCAGTACGTGATGGTCTGGATCCGGGCCTGAATGCGCCTGATCTACGGCTGCTTAAACGGGTCATGAAATTTGCAAATACACTTTTCGTCATTCGTTATTATTGAATAAAACACGTCTATCCGCAAATAACGGCGATTAAATTAAAAAGGAAACGAAGCCAAAATAAAGTTTATATTCATAAAGCGTCATTTTAAAACTGTTTCTTTTCACAAATGGTAGATTGGGTTTATCATCCCCCATACAATAAGGAGGAAATTTTTGGACTTTGTGAATCTGTAGTGATGTAGCAATTCGATAGTGATTTATTTCGGATTATGAAAACAGATTTAGGAAGCATCTAGGTAACTTTTTCTACACTGTACTCAAAAATCATGAAGAAATAGCCATTGTTTACATTGTGAACACTGTTTTCTACTTTATGAATGAATTGTAACTGCTTAAACGACCCACGCCGGATTAGTATAGAGTATACTGTTCAAAATTATTAAGTACAGTACAATATTATGAGCGAGGTTACGAGTACTCCTGCTAGCTCAACTCAAAGCAAAAAACGTGAACTGTCCTCGCCAGAATTTGACATTGATATCAAGAAAAACCGAGTACTATCAGGATCTATTGCTGAATCTGAGGCAGACATATCTGACATATCAGACTTATCAGCTATTCAAACAATGGATTCCAACACTGTCACAGCTGAGGCTACTGGAGTTGCCGCCACCAGTGACGTTTCAACACATTTAACTCTGCAGCAATCTGACATACAGAATATCGCTTCATTGATGAAGGACTCTTTTGCGCCTCAGATTAACCAAATGATTATTGACACATTCCTGCAACAAGTGACAAATCTTGTTGGTTCCATTGTAGAGGGTGTCTTGGCCGGGCTTAAAGTGCAGGTTGCTTCTCTTGAGAAAGAAAATCAAGATCTAAAAACAAGAGTTGTAAAATTAGAGGAAGCTGTTGACAACGCTGAACAATACAGCCGCCGCAACTGTTTACGTATAACAGGCATCCAGGAGGGCGAAAATGAGATAACTGACGATATCGTCATCAATTTGGCTCGTAGTATCGATGTGGAACTCAGCCTTCAAGACATCGACCGATCTCACAGGCTGGGCAGACCGGAACCAGGTGACATTAGCACGCGGAAGCCACGGGACATAATAGTAAAATTTGCAACATACAGGATGAGAGCAAAGTTTTACAAGGCCAGAGTACTGACCAAATCTCGCGGTCGTCGAGGAGTGTTTATCAATGAACATCTCACAAAATCTCGTGGGAGACTTATGTACCAGGCGCGTCGCAGGGTCAAATCTCAACAATTGAAAAGTGCGTGGTCCTCTGATGGTGTGATTTTAGTGAAACATTTCAATGACAGCGTTCAAAGAATCACCGTTGAAAGTGACTTACCTGAATTTGTCCCGCTCGAATCGCAACGAGGTGCGTATCAGGATGGAACTGCGGGATCTCGCTAATGTGCCATTTATTTGTTTGGTCAGTATAGTAGGACTTCTTTTGCATCGGCAAATATTCCTACGCGAACAATACCTGTATGATATTCATGACTTTACTATGAACCAGAGCTTCTGACAGGATAACTTTTTGGGGTTAACCTTTGAGGGTAACTTTATCCGTGTCACTATGGCCGATATGCCATGCTTACGAACTAAAAGTGGCATTCTTATAGAAGTATGCTTTATCAGCTGTCCTTGTTGGGATCTTTCAAAGGTTCTACCTCATAAATCTTGTCCTGGCTGTGGCTCTGCGTTGTTGGGTTGTAGTATAATTTGACACAAGTATAAGGGAGACCACTGCAGCATAAACAAGCACGGACTTTGACATAGTTATATTTCTTCTCACAACTCATCCTGCTGCGCGTCTACTGATTGGTATAGCAATGCATCTTGTCCTTAACATGCCTTATGTCCTTATGCCTGTTGGCTGAGCTGCAAACATTGTGGACTCAGATTAGATGTGCAGCTTGGAGCAGTCTGATCTGGGTATACACTGCTTGCCTATGACGTACAAGCTAGTAACACATTAATGTTAATGTGCTGCTACGTATGGTTTACTTATGCAGAGTTGTTAATGGCGCTGAAAACTCACTATAGCTATGACATAATTGTCAGTTGTTGTGTTTTGTTGGAGATGCTGACGTTGGTGTACATCTGTATCTATGCCGAGACAAAACTTAATGCCAGATACTACAACCTACCTTTCAAGCCTAGATATATTTTTACATCAACATCAGCGGTTAATTCTGTACTTTGGTGGAAGACCGAGATCAATCGTTATACAATTTAGCAAATAGTTGGTCATGAAATAATATTATCTGTAATTAGCTATGTAGTTTGTTGGCCAGCTTTCATGCTTACATGGTATCTTTATACGAAACATTGTTTGTCGCTAAATACGAAGGATCAGCGAACACTTGTCCTGGTTGTATTGCCAGTTATTATATATCGAAACACAATGTTTCTTTGGATGAGTACGGTTCCGTCAATCCTCACAATTCACTGAGCACGCAGCAATGGGTGGAATAACGAGACCAAACTTTAAACAGTTCAGCAAACAGTTGGTCATGAAATATTATTATCAGTATGGTTTCGTCAATCCTCACAACCCTGAGCACGCAGCAATTGGAAACACTGCTTAAGCGTTGATTCATTGTTATGACGTTGAGTCAACGTCGATTCAATGTTGATTAGACGTGTCTGCTGGGTAGTATTTTGCCAAAATATTTAACTGTCATCAAACAGTACAATCTATATGCCAGTCACAAAATGTTAATGTCAGTCATTAAAATTGTTCTTATAATTATTACCTGCTATTATACGGTATAGTTTGCATAGTATTTTCAGTCTATTATTACCTGCTATTATACGGTATAGTTTGCATAGTATTTTCAGTCTATGATTTTTGCCACTTTATTTATTTCCTGAGATCTTGTTTGTATTGTATTGGTTTCTAAATGTCAGTCTAACACCACCTAGTGGACAAGGAATATTGAAGCAATATTAAATCAACATCGATTCAGCGCCCTGGTGCTGATTCGACGTTGATTCTTGTTGCCACCTGGATAGTGTTGTCAGTCATCAAATATAACCCTGTAAATACCACATTTTGTAAATAGTTCTGTCAGTCACTTACTCGTACATGTCACTCGCCAGCTGTTTAAGTAATATTTCTGGAGCTTCTTTTGTGTTATGAAACATTACTATTTAAAATGCCTGGGTTTTATTTTCTGCAGCTAATTATCACTTTAAGCAGGTCTGTTGATATACAAACTCTCTTGCCCGTAAAACCTACACACTGGGCGCACGGCGTCCAATCAGTGTTCAGTCAACGTTGATTTAACGTGATGACGTAGTCACCGTTGATTCAACGCTTATTCGACGTCGTGTGCGTGCTTGTTGGAAGCAAGGATTTTTGTTTACTTCTGTTGTACAGTATTTCCAATTATTCCTGGATTTCATCCTAGTTTAATCAACAGTTTTCAGTTATCAATGCAAGTGATACAAGAATATATATAATGGCTGTGCAGACAGTCTTGACACTCATTTACCATAGCCTTATTGATACTTTATTGATATGACAATAGTCTTATTAGTCACTGAACTGAAGAGTTTGCATGCCAGTTTCATTAACAGTCTCGGCACCTACTACGTATGTTGAATATCGGGTTAGTCACGGAACTGTGCAATCGACATGTCAGGTTTGTTACATGTAGCAGTCTTATCAGCAAACCCACAGGGACCAACCGTAACGCCGGAAAAGTGGTCGAAACGCAGGATTTGCGGTGTTTTCACGCCGGATTGCGGTATTTTTCGTAGGATTCGCCGCCATTTTTGTTGACAGTTTCCGAGGTGGGTTGAAAAAACTATTTATTTATAACGTAAGGAGATTTTGTGTGAGCATTAGAACTAGCCTATCCGGATCTACATAGATGCCTTTAATCGCCAGATCTACTGTTGGTACATAGATATTGTTGAAATATGCAATCAGTCAAGGAGAAAATTGTTTTGCATGTTCGGCCAAACGCTCAGACAGCATTTGAAGCAAGAGGGTTCGTACTTTCTTCAGTTTCCTTAAATTCTTGACCAACTGGTGGATGAATTTGCATTTTTAAATAAAACTACATCTTAAACAGCCAATTGCATAGGATCTTTTGCCTGAGGAGGCATAGACTGAGACACAATATGCGAAATTCAAAGTAACGCCGGATAATGTGGTAACTTCAGGTTTCTCATTTGGCCAGTATTTTCACAGACAAACATATCTGAAAGGGTAAAACACAGGTAAATTACTTATGTTAATGCAGTTTAGGCGTAAGACTGCTCCCTTCAGCATTCCATGAGAGACACCATGAATTTTTCAATATTTTCTTTGTGGAAATTTCCAGGAGTATTTTTGTTTTCGCCAGCTTTTATTTTAAGACATGTCTTCTTCTGACATGTTTCATATTCCTTTTAGGTTGAAAGGCCAGGTGACGGAAATATATTCACCAAGCTGTGAATAGCTACAAATATCTGGTTCTATTCTATTCTATCCCTTTACCTTACAAGGTCGTTTGGGCACCACAGATGACTTCAAAACTATCCCTTTCCACCTTGTCCTGTTTTCAGCTGCCCTAGCTGAGCTGGCGAAATCCATTCTTGTCCACTCTTTAATATCATTGTCATCACCTCTTCTTCTGTCTACCTCTTCTTCTTTCATTGCGCCCTGTAGAAACGTCTTTGCCAAACCGGAAGACCTTGAGACGTGTACAAACCACCTTGGTTTCCGTTTCTTGACCAGGGCCAGAAGTTCATTATATTCTTCAATGGCCGCTTTGTTCTTTCTGCGAACCTCTTCATGGGTTATATGGGCCTTGTACGAAATGTTTAGTAATCTTCGGTAGCAATTCATTTCAAAGGCCTGCGTTTCTCTGACTCTGCTGTCAAGATCCACTATTCACAGGCATACAGAAATATGGAAATTACAAGGGAGCGTTTAAGTTTTACCTTTGATCCAAGAGATAGGCCGGTATTTCTCCTAATTGGCTTTAGCTTTATAAAAGCTGAAGTGGCCTGTTCAATCCTTGAGAGAACCTCCTGTTTAGACCCATCATCTGAGACAACTGCTCTAAGGTATATGAAGCGTGTTACAGTACCCAGCTTCTGTTCTTTTATCTTGATCTCCCTCTGGATGTGATTGGCGCTGTTTGTTATCAGTTTAGTCTTCTTAGCACTGATCTCCATCTTAAACCTTTTGCACGGTTGGCGAGACTTTCAACTGGGGCTTCTAGTTCCTGCTCTTCCACAGCTAGAGCGTCTTTGTCATCTGCAAACTGCAGATACGTAATATTTCTGCCGCCTTTGCTAACCTTTCGTCATGTTCTTCCAGAGCATCAGACACGATGAGTTCGAGAAAAAATGTTGAACAGGGTGGGTGACAAAGGACATCCTTGCCTTACTCTAACTGTTGTTCTGAATTATTCTTTCGCGCTGCCATTCATCAGGAATGCACTTGTAGCCTTTACTCAGAGCTGCTCAACGGTGCAAACTAGATTTTCACTGATATTGTACTTCCGCATTGTGGCCCATGAGGCTGCATGCCATACTCTTCCAGAGGCTTTTTTGAAATTAATGAAGACATGGTACAGATTTTATTGATTTTTAAGATACTTTTCACACAAGATTCTAAGGTTGAAGAGCTGTTCTGTGGTACTCCTTTCTGCAATGAACCCGGTTCACCCCAGGTTAAATCCCCTGGCATTTCTTATTTCCGTTTTTATGCCCAGAACTTCAAAGAAGTTTCAAGGGCAAGTTGCTGTAGCCTTATCCGTTCGTCAGTTCTTCCTCTCGTCCTTAACGCCTGATGCAGCTACTGGGCTGGAGAACCATTGCACCTAGGAAATTGAAAGTTATTTCCCTGACAATCATTACTGATGTAGCTACTAGTCTCAAGAACCATTGTGCCTAGGGTTTCGCAATCCCATATACCAATATATCATGAAAACTGAGGGGACCCATGTTGTTTTCCTCTGTCAGATTTGTACTTTTATTATAGTTACCTCCTCTTTCTTAAAATTAAGATAAAGTCTTGTTACCATATCTAAAGAAGTATTAAAGCTAGGATAATGATGTTTGGTATACAGTTTTGGGGTGAGATGTACAAGATCAGATTAATCTTTAGGCAAATTTGGTTGAAAATGACTGAGTTAGGCCCTTCAGTATTCAAATTTGCAATTTTTCCGACTTCTGAACCAGTTTGCCCAGTTTTTGGAAACAAGTAGTCCTTGATGTACAAACATTTTTGGCAAAGATAAATAAATGTGTTAATTAATTACGGAGTATTTATCCTGAAGGTCGCCTATGCAGATATGGGCTCAAGAACCAGTGGCTGTAGAAGTTGAAATTTACAATGTATATATGTTTAGGTCATGAAAAAAGTGTAAGCCCATTTTTTTCAGCCGTCGAACTTGTACTTTTAGAGTTACCTCCCTTTATCAAAATAAAATCGAAATCTTATTAGCACAATATCTGAATAATCCTTTGCGAAAGGATGTAACATTTAGCTTTGATATCAGATGTAGAAGAATTTATTAACATTTGGGCAAATTTCGTTTGAAAATGATGGAGAGATGCCCCTTGCTTGAATTTGATAATATCCCAACTTCTAGGAAGCTGTTTTTTTGTATATTATTAGTCCAAAATGTGTCATATATTTTGGTAAAGGTGAGGAAAATATTCTTGTGTTTTTTTGACTTTTGGACTTACATATTTAGATTAAACAAAATTTTAACAACACATCTAGAGAACCATTTGAGATGGGGTTGTGCCGTGTAGCATACAGCTTGGAATCAGTATGTAGATAATCTGATTAATTTCTGAGAAATTTTCATAAAATTAATAGCACTGTGTCCCTTTTCAGATTAAGACATTGTAAAGCTTTGCTCCTTTGGTTCACGCTTAATGTTGACGGCATAGTCTTTCACAAAGACAGTCTCTAGTTAAAGGAGACATGCCAGAGATTATACATTGCTGCATAAGACTACCGTATAATGGAAAAGTTACGCGTCGCCTAATTTTCGCGGAATTTCGCGGTCGGACTCCGCAAAATAATTTCCATGTTTCTACAAAATAGTAATAAGAAATTTAAATCGTCCAAACATTTGGTTTGCCGTATTCAAAGCGCCTCACAAAACCTTAAAAGTAGGTAGATACAGAGCTATTATTTTCGGCGCAATTACGTTAGCTGGTAATCAGCAGGTAATTATAATTTGAACATGCTGTCACTTTTTTTCACTTGATTAACGGTCACTTGTCCCTGATTGTGCAAGTACAATTGAATTACTTTTAACCGACTGTGAGTTCCGTTTACTTTTATCCTGAACAATAGCCATTCTATCAATTGCTTGCATATTTCAGTTGACTGTTCCTTTGAACTAAACATTGATTTGTACAAATGTTTATCTTACGTTTTTTTTTGTGTGAAATAAGGATTGGTATCCACCCAAAAGGAGCCGATTCTATCTAAACAAATATGTGCAGTGTAAAGTGATTACAGTTTCTTTACGTTTCTCTCTCCTTTTACGTCTTGACTTTTCAGTCAAGCCAATATTTTACAAGACAAAAACAATTTTTATTTTCGTGGATATTCACATCCGCGAAAAATAAAAACCGCGAAAATTAATCCTTATGTTTTTGGGGCAAATCCGCGAAAATTTGGCGACGCAAAATTTTTCCATTATACGGTATATGCTAATGTAGTGAAACCTTTATTTGCAGAGTTAGCGTCAGCAGTGTCTTTTGGCTGGCAAGTATTAATCCATCAATCAGTCAGTCAATCAGTAAATCAATCCAAATTGCACCGACAGGAAACATAACATTTAAAATGAAGTACGAATCACTAAACATAATATAAGCCTTGAATGCAAGGCAGCCAGCTCTTTCTTCCCCATATTAGGTCATTACAATGTTTAAACATTGATTCAGCACAGATACCATGAAGATAGTCATAAAATATAGCTACAGAGCCTTCTTTTCTTTTCTTCTTGGTGCCTTGTTCGGTTCCTGTTCTGCTACTAACTATCTGCGACCCAAAACTTTTGTTTGTACGGTTCGTCAGGTGTTACTACTCAGTCGACAGCTTAGGTCATGTTGAGCCAGTAGGTCGTTCGTCAACACCATTCCTGGGCAGGCTTAAACCTTTAAGCTCGCGCTTGTAGTATCTGACAACTACCGTTGGGTGATAACGACGGAAAGCACAATATTTCAGTCAAGAACAGTCGGTCTCCCAAGAGATTATGCATTAGAAAATGAAAGATAGGATTGACGTAAAGAAAAAGACGCACACATTAAAAACCTGGCCCACCCTTCCCACATCTGCTGCAAGCTCAACAACCCCTTGTCCTACTATATTCCAATTCAGTAGCACGCCCCTGCACTAGAAGCTACCTAGCACCATCGCGACATACAGCCACCAACGACCCAAAATATAACTTCAGAGAACATGTTGACAGAAATGCTATTATGAAGACACGATTTTAATAGAGCTGCAGAAGGAACATTGGCTTTTGAGGTTATAATATATAACACATTTCTGTGTAAAAGCTCAAAAGTGATACAGAAATACGGTTGCACATGAGGACATAGTTTCTGTTGCTTGGTCCACCGAGGCTCAACTGGTGACCTTCTTTTGCTTCAGATTTCCAGTGGGGTTGTTTGGCAGGACAGGGATCTCCACCTGTCAGACGGCCCGTTGTATCTGTTGAGTGCTCGTCTTTGCTTCTTCATGGTGTTGAAATTTGATTTATGTGTTTACCGTGATGATTCATTGACGAGTTAGAGGGTTATCATGCGAACCGAACAACCAACTAAATGTTTTGTACCACTTCAGAAACTGAGGGTGAGGTTGGGCCTGTAAAATCGATTTAAGCCCCCCAGTAATTCATTACTGACCGTTCCAAGGCGGTAGTTCTGTTGTGGTTCTTTGTTGCCTGTTTTTGGTGTCAGAGTTTCTGTGATGTTTTACCTTATGTATGTTATTATTATTTTTGGTTCGGTTTGGGTTGCTGAGTGGCCACCTTTTGGCAACAAGCTGCTCACTCGGTTGGCCATATGTTCTCTGTAACTTGATTATTTGTAATCTTAGTTGTTTCCAACTATGGTTTGAGGGCTGGATTTGGATTCTGATTGTTTCAGTTCCTGGTCTTTGCATACTTTTTACTTTTTTCAATCAGAATGTTCACAAGTGTGCAACTCGATTGTCAAATCAGATATATCGGTCACTTGAAGTATCCAGACGCACAATGCTACCGCGATCGTGAGAACCATCAGCTAAGAGTGAGGTCTCCAAATAATTTTGGAAGGAGTCTTGGAACAAGGATATTTTAGGGAGTACAACTTGGTACATGTAAATGAGACATGGTCATTTTTGGACAACAACGGACATCAGAAATTAAGATATTTATTTTGGTGCAAACTTAGATAATATTGTAGTCTTAGTCTGTCAGGAAACTAGGGAAATAGGTACCCTCTGCGAATCCCACAACAGTATACCAAAACTTATGCTAGCCCATTTTTCCAGTTGATAACTACACTATAAAAATCGCGCTTAGCTATACAACACAAGTGGTTACATGTTTAGGTGTAAACATGTTTAGGAATATGTCATATAGCTAAACATGTATGCCTTTTCTATTATTTTTCCGGACAAAGTCTGCTAACTACGTTTTATTCTGTTACGCATTTTTGATGAATCCATTCTCTCTTTTCCCCGTTGAAGAACGAAAATAAGAGACGAAAATGTTAACAGATGAAATTTTCAAAACAAAAAGGAAGATATAACCAGTTTTGTACATGTTTAATTTCTAAACCTAAACCTTAACATGTTGCAAATTGAACATGTTACGATTTAAACACATAAAACATCGGACTGCATTTTTTGCATTGGATCTAAACACATTTTTACAGTGTAAGTTAAGTGAAATGACTTTTATTTGTCACCGACATAATTACCTTAAACTTATATTGTAGCATTCAGTAAAGGAATAATAACACAAAAATGACACCAAACGCCTCATTGCAAATGTGGCAAGTAAGTGAACAGCTTTTTATTAAACAGATAACCACTAAGCTGACCTCACTGGAGCTTACTATATATGGCGGCCTCATTGGCCGAGTGATAAAATGGTAATCTTACCGCCAGCTCGGGTCACATGTGGGACTAGTCAAGTTCTACTTGTGGGTGGTCAGGAGCGGCCTTTCTTAAGGCTTAATTGTATTAACATAAGAATTTTACCTGCGTTTTACTCTTTTAAAGTGTTTATCTGTGAAAATACTGGCCAAATGAGAAACCAGAAGTTGCCACTTTATCCGGCGTTACTTTGAATTTCGCATATTGTGTTTCGATCTCTGCTTCCTCGGACAAAAATCATTAGCAATCGGCTGTTTACTATGTAGTTATATTAAAAATGCAAATTCATCCACCAGTTGGTCAAAAATTAAGGAAACTGAAAAAAAAGTACGAACCCTCTTGCTTCAAATGCTGTCTGAGCGTTTGGCCGAACATGCAAAACAATTTTCTCCTTGACTGATTGCATATTTCAACAATATCTATGTACCAACAGAAGATCTGGTGATTAAAGGCATCTTTGAAGATCCGGATAGCTTAGTTCTAATGCTCACACAAAATCTCCTTACGTTATAAATAGATTTTTTTCAACCCACCTCGGAAACTGTCAACAAAAATGGCGGCGAATCCTACGAAAAATACCGCAATCCGGCGTGAAAACACCGCAAATCCTGCGTTTCGACCGCTTTTCCGGCGTTACGGTTGGTCCCTGTGAAACCGCACAGTCTACATAGCACCAGTCATGTTAACGAGTTTGTCAGTCGCTATTATTTTTGTCTATTGCTATTATTCTACCAGTCTTGTTAATCGCTAATTGTACAGTTATGTGTGACCTCCTAGCGGGCGCGTGAGGTTGGAATGACGTCGCACAGACGTCGGTGTGACGTGGGTTAGTCACATCGGCGTCAGTGTGACGTCTCTTCGACGTCATATTCCTGCTGGGCTAACTAAAAGAGTTGACCGACTGTATGCCTCGTATCCTAACGATCTTGTCATTTATATGGATAATATTTGCCCAGTTTACATGTCAACAGGACGCTTTATCCTAGTGTATATTATATGTGCAGGTTCTGCTACTAGTTCTGTCAGTTACCAGTTTTATTGATGAAATAGTTATTTATTTAGTTTTAAGTGCACTTACGACTTTTCTTAATAATTCCGCCTCAATTAGTCACGATTGGGTACGCGATGTTGATTCATCAACTAGTTGACTCTGACTAAACGTCGTCATTACGTTGATTCTAAGTTGATTCGATGTTGTTCCAGCGTCGTGTGACTGCTGAGCACTGAGCAATATGGTCTATATACCATCATATCTAATTTAATTAAGAAATAAGCTACCAATTGGTCTTACCAGGAAAGGGGGATCTTTCGACATGCGCTAGCAGAGACGGCTCGGGCCAGGTGTCGCATCTGCGCCATGCGGTCGGGATCTTCATTGTTTTCTTCAAAATTTATATATCTGAGACAATCTATAAAATAAAGAATGAGAATCCTGACCTGTTTGCGCCGTTGCGGGGGCTGGCACCGGTGCTTCCTGTGCGTGCATGAAGTGGGATCCCTTTTTCGCGACAATAATCAGATAAAAATTTAGTTAGCATATTTTGCTTCATCGTAACAAGAACACTTGCAATTTTTTTCCTCCATCATATTTTTTTTTTTATCTCAATGCATTTTATAAGGATAGATTTTTTTCTTTATTTTTTATGCTTACTGGAGCTGGGAGAGGGAGCGTTGGCGCAGCGGGTTGTCACTTTAATCACAATGACATATTTTGAACGGATGTACGTTGGTATGACGGTACTTGTTTTGTTTTTACTTTTTCTTACAACAATTACATGATTCTTGCACATGGAACAAATAGGTTAGCCGTCATGCCGACGTATCGCCGCTTGTGTAAGTTTGCTATTTTGGTACACTTTCTTGCACTGATAGTTTTATACAAGAACAATACATGTACTTTCTCAATATTAATACAACTGCATGAAAGTGAGTTCTTAGCATACAAACTGTATATTCACAGAAATCGCAAAAGACTAATGCCAGGAAAATCGTTACAAGTGAATGTTGACTACATCTCCAACTTAATACTTTGGTTCTCCATTGTAGTGTTCGCAACATGGCTATACCTATTGTTATCCAACTCCGGTGATGTTCACCCTAACCCAGGTCCCTTATCAACATCCTCGTCCAATAATACCAGCAGCTCATCCTCGAGTATGTCTAATACTTTATTTGGTTCTTTAGATCTTACACATAACTTATCCTTTGTGCACTATAATGTCCAAAGCATTTTTTCGAAATTAGAAATATTACAGGCTGAACTTTTTGAATTCGATATCCTAGCCTTTACGGAAACATGGCTAAGCCCTTCTATCGATACAAATGAGCTACTGTTGCACTCCTTTAACACCCCTGAGAGGAAGGATCGGGCTGGCGACAACCACGGAGGTGTTATGATATATGTAAAAGATTGTCTACATTATAAGCGCCGCGAAGATTTAGAACCACGTAATATTGAGAGCATATGGCTCGAATTAACTAATAACCATAAACATGTTTTATTTGGATTGTTTTACCGTCCCCCTAACTCTAATTCTAACTATTTCTCTGATATTGAAGATTCTATAGCACTGGCAGTTGATTCACCAGGAATCTCGGAGATAATTATTACTGGTGACTTTAACTTAAACTTACTTAATCCTCAAACAGCGAGGAAAATTAATTCAATTTGTACCCAGTTTTCTTTCTATCAATCTATAACTCAGCCCACACATTTCACTGAACACTCATCCTCATTAATAGATATTCTTCTTGTTAATAACAAAACACATCTGATAGTCAGTGGAGTTGGTGATCCTTTTCTAACCCAAGAAATAAGATATCATTGTCCAATATATGGTATATTTAAGTTTTCTAAGCCTAAAATTGCATCGTTCACGCGACACATTTGGCATTACGATCAAGGCAATTATGAGTTACTACATAATAAGGCAGCATCTTTTGATTGGGATCATATTAAGGATAATGACATTAATACTTACGCAAATAACATAACTACTACGGTAACTACTATTGCTAAAGAATGCATACCTAATCGATACATCAAAGTTAAACCCTCAGAACCACCTTGGATTAACTCGAACATTAAACGAAATATTAGAAAACGCAAAAGAGCTTATAGGAAAGTCAAAAGAACTAACTTAGAATCAGACTGGAATAAATTCAAAACATTACGTAACAAAGTTGTTCAAAATATTCGAGACTCTAAAAAATCATTTTATGATAAAATTGCAGCAAAACTTACATCTGAAACACTCTCTTCAAAAGACTGGTGGTCTACACTAAAATCGTTCATTGCTCCTAATTACAAAACAGCCATTCCACCGCTCGAATTTAATGACGGTATATACACTGAAGAAACCGACAAGGCTAACATTTTAAACAACTCTTTCCAAAGCCATACGATTTTAAACGAACAGAACGCCCTTATTCCAAACCTTCCCCTAGCTACTGTCAGTGCACCTCTAAATAACATTGTATTGTCTCCATTAGAAGTTGAATCGGTTCTTAAAACTCTGCCTGCTGCCAAAGCCTCAGGTCCTAATGGCCTGAGTAACCGCCTTCTTCGTGAACTGTCTAAAGAGCTTTCACCACCCTATTGTTCTCTCTTCAATCAGTCACTGCGCGAGGGTATAATTCCTTCTTCATACAAGGAAGCCAATGTTAGCCCTATTCCTAAAAAAGGTGACCTTTCTGATGTTTCCAACTATCGACCCATTTCCTTGCTCAATTCGGAAGACAAAGTTTTGGAAAGACTCGTATTTAAATACTTATTTAACCATCTACGTGATAACAATTTACTTTCTTCTCTACAATCTGGTTTTCTTCCCGGAGACTCAACCGTCAATCAGTTAACATTTCTCTACAACACTTTTTGCCAAGCTCTCGATTCAGGCAAAGAAGTACGGGCTGTTTTCTGCGACATCAGCAAAGCTTTTGACCGTGTGTGGCACGCTGGCCTCCTTGCTAAACTTCAAGCGGCTGGTGTCTCAGGAAACGTCCATGCTTGGTTTGCAGATTATCTCTCTGACAGAAAACAACGAGTTGTTCTCCCTGGCGCTGTTTCTGATTGGACTTATATTCGTGCTGGAGTACCCCAGGGATCAATCTTAGGCCCACTTCTCTTTCTGTTGTATATAAATGATATTGTAAATGATATTGGCTCAAATATTCGATTGTTTGCAGATGACACTAGTCTCTTTATTATTGTAGACGATCCTGTGACATCAGCCGGATGCATTAACGCAGATCTTGGTAAAATCTCAGCTTGGGCGTCCACCTGGCTTGTTACCTTCAATCCTTCAAAAACTGAAACCTTACTTTTCTCTCGTAAATTAAATAGACCTCTTCATCCACCTGTCTTTATGCAAAACCATCAGATATCTGAAGTCGATTCCCACAAACATCTCGGCCTTTACTTCTCTAATGACTGCACTTGGCATCAACACATAAAATATATTACTGATAAAGCTTGGACGAGAATTAATACTATGAGAAAATTAAAATTTAGATTAGACAGAAGGTCCCTTGAAACTATTTACATTGCATTTATTAGACCACTGATAGAATACGGGGACGTCATATGGGACAATTGTACACTCTACGAGAAACAAGAGCTTGACAAAATTCAGAACGAAGCGGCTCGAATCGCCACAGGAGCCACTAGACTTGTTTCTATTTCTAATCTTTATAAGGAAATCGGATGGGATTCGCTTGAAAAGAGACGCACAGATCACAAGCTAACATTATTTTACAAAATGACCCATAATCTGACTCCTTTATATCTATCTTCCTTAGTACCCCAGTCTGTTAGTAATATTTCACGTTATAGTCTCAGAAATTCTAATGATCTTCAAACAATAGATGCAAGAACAACTCTTTACTATAATTCTTTCCTGCCGTCAACTGTCAGAGCCTGGAATAACGTACACGACGAGGCAAAACAATCTGACTCAGTAAACACTTTTAAATGCTTTCTAAACAAAGACAAAACGCGCATTCCAAAACATTTCTACGTGGGCAGCAGGAAAGCTCAGGTATTACACACCAGATTACGGACCAATTGCAGCTCGCTCAACTTAGATCTTTTCTTAAGAAACATTTCCGATTCCCCTTTATGTCAGTGTGGCAGCATAGAAAATGCTCAACATTATTTTTTCCATTGCATGTACTATCAGGTCCAACGAACTGAACTCTTAAATACAGTGTCACAATATCAGACCCCTTCGCTGTCTCTCCTTTTATATGGCAACGATTCTCTTTCAACTGATACAAATACGGCTATATTCGAAAAGGTGCATAAATTTATTATGGATTCTAAACGTTTTTGAGCATATCATCTTATCAAATAGCAAGCGGTTGGTTTTGTTCTTGTCAGTAATGGAAATATTTGTGTTTGATGCGACTGTCGCTGCGAATCCGCGCTCCCTCTCTTATCCTCAGCTGCATAGTCTGTAAATCTCTATTTTTTCTTTTTTTTCTTTGATTTTTCTCTCTGTCTGTCCGCTCTCACAGCTCTCTTTCTCCATTTTCTTTCTTTACTGTTTCATGTTCGGAAATCTTTTTCACCATTTTTCCATCTGTTTTTTCCATCAGTCATGTATTTACTTGATAATTTGGTTTATTGTAATTAACAAACTGTCGCCATGATGTATACATGTAAGAAATGTTTAGGGAGAGGAACTTTATAAGTACGTGTGCTTTCGTTCCAATCCCATTATTTGTATTGTATCAATGTTTATATGTATTGAAAAAGTTTGAAATAAATATGTTTAAACCAATAAAAACCCGGATGCAGGCCATGCATGCTCTGATATGTCTACGACAAATAAATGTAGAACCAGATTAATTTGCTCTGCTTGCAAAGTGAAGACTGTGGAAAGGTTTGAAGGCCTTTCCAATAAGACAGGTATTACTTTGGTCATATAGCCCTTCAACACTATAAAGGTATTTTCGAGTGCGGTCAGTTAACATAAAGCTACCATATCGAGATTTAAAAAAAGTGTTCTACAGGCAGCCGCTCATAAAAATAACGGGAAACGGACAGGAAGCTGGTTGCCAGGTATTCTACCGTAAAATTTACGGATGTTTTTTTTTACAGTGTAGCGCGTGATTTAATGTCACTGGAAGCCTATGTTCTTCAACTTCATCAAATATTTTTTGAATATTTTTACAGACTGTCATGTATACAGTTATACAAGACGCGCTTCTGAAGGTTTGGACAATATAATAATTGGTTCCTGCGAGATACAAACTTCATTTCAGTCGGTTAACATACAGTTAAACAGCATTAACTTTAACTTTTACGTTTGAGTAGGCCTATTTGGTCCATTTTTTTCACGACGTCGCCACTAACGTCAATGGAAACTTGTTGACTTCAAAATTTACTCTAAGTTTGTTAACCTGTATTGTATCTTAACACTGAGGATGAGGGGGCAAAATTTAGTTCTGTAAACAATATTTGAGCCGCGACACGACAAAACCAACAATGTGGTTGTGCGGCCAGCGCAGACTCAGATCAGCCTGGGCATCCGCCCAGTCTGATCATAGTCTTCGCTGGCCGCATGGAGGTAGCTTAGACCCTTAGCTACCTTTCAGCTCTTAGCGAAGAGTCTTATTGGAACGGGCGGCTGTCAAAGCTGATCTGAGTCTGCGCTGGGTGCATAACCACATTGTTGGTTTTCTCGTGTCGCGGCTCATTTATTGCATTGTTCATTTAGCCTAGCCTTTCAACCATAGCAATTATTTTATGCCTGGCCTGGGAAAAACTGTCAAAATCAATTTTCTTGTGAGCATGTAAATACACTAAAGTGTATGGGAAATTTTTGTTGTTGATTTTTTTTGTCCTTTAATAGTATGTAGGCCTAATAACGGCAGTCATCCTCAATAACGGATGACGATTATATTAAACTGACGTAATAACGTAACGATGTAAGTTGTGACGTCACAAACTGAATTTGCAATCTGAACGTCGCCGCTCTGCAAAATGGAAAACCAAGAATACCAAGAAAATGATGCGGTATATGAAAGTTTGAGGTCAAGAGTTGGACTGATAAATCTTGAGAGCAAACGGAGTGGTTTTATAAAGGTAGGGAGTCAGAGCAACTTGATTCGGTAAGGTTAAATTTCTCCGTAAGCTAGGAATCGAAGTAGTGCCTGAATTCTAGTAGATCTACAGACTGGTGCAAAAAGTATTGGTGAAAGGGGCAGCCATCTTGGATTGCCTGATTAACTGGTTGTAAATTGTATAGTCTCCCTTTGATTGTAAATGGAATTTTAATTGAAAAAAAGCACTGACAGTCAGGAAATGACATCATAATGTTATGACATCATCAAAATCCCAATAATTTAGCGTCTGCAAGCTTTTAGTTTGTAAACATTGACATGGGTAGAAAAGGTCCTGAAATTTCACCTGAGGTAAGAAAACTGGCTGTGGATCTGCACCAGAATGGGCACAGACTTTGTGAAATTAGTAAATTGTTACAACTACCTTATATGACAATTTCAAATATTATCAAAAGATTTTTGCAAAGTGGATCTGTGGAAAACAAGGC
This sequence comes from Ctena decussata, assembly GCA_963989385.1. Taxonomy (NCBI): domain Eukaryota; kingdom Metazoa; phylum Mollusca; class Bivalvia; order Lucinida; family Lucinidae; genus Ctena; species Ctena decussata. Next base: position 551,278 of record OZ022501.1, on the reverse strand, counting down.
AAGAAGTGGCAGGCCAAAAGTTGTGACAGACAGGGATTATCGCAAGCTTGAGAGGCTGGTAAAAGTCAACCGTAGAGATTCTTTGAGTGATATAACCTCAAAATTTAATGAAGTCAGGGACAGAAGAGTATCTAAACGAACTGTACAATATCATTTGAACAAACATGGAGTAAACAGAAGAGTGTCAAGGAAGCGTGTAGTGATTCGGGAGATCAACAGAAAAAAGCGGCTGTCGTGGTGTTTGGAAAAGCGTAGATGGCTTGTGAATGGCAACTGGGACAAAGTAATTTTCTCGGATGAAAGTCAGATCATAATAGGAAACAATAACAGGGTATACATTTGGAGAAAGCGTGGCGAAGGATACAGACCAGACTTGGTACCCTCAAAGGCCAATCGCAAGTTCCAGGTAATGATCTGGGGTTGCATTTGTTGGAATGGTGTGGGGACTCTAGCAAAAGTGACGGGCAATATCAACTCGGAAAAATATAAAGAAATACTTGAAGACAATATTTGGCCAGTTATAGTTAGACATTTTCCAGATGATCAGTATTTTTTTCAGGATGACAATGCCCCAGTGCATAGATCTAGGGTATTACAGGAATACAGAGCCACTAACAATTTAAAATCCATTTCTTGGCCTGCTCAGTCACCTGATCTGAATATAATTGAAAATATTTGGCTGTACATTAAAAGAAAACTTGCTTACAGACACCATGTTATAAACAGTGAGACTGATTTGTTCAGAGAAATTCAGAGAGAATCTGGATGGATATTCCCACTGCATACATTCAGAGCCTATATTTATCCGTTCCCAGAAGAATAATGTCAGTAATTCGACTTAAAGGACACTTGACGAAGTATTAAGGTAAGACTGTTACCACTACGTTTGTTTTGGTTAAATTTTTGCCATTTTTTGTCCATTAAAACTCTGTAATTGAAACTAAGCAGAATCCAAGATGGCCGCCATTTCACCAATACTTTTTGCACCTGACTGTAGCCCGAAACAGTTATGCCGCCACCTATCTACTCTATTGTTGAGCTACTTCTATACCTGCTTTTCCCAAGTCCGTGCTTAAACAATATCGAAGCTGCTAATTCATCTAACCTGATTCGATTAACATACTACCATTTCTCGCAGTCAGATTCCATTTTTATTTATTTATTCACAATTTCATGGCAACATATATATAAAAGTACATACATGAGCCAATGGATTGGACGTAGGCACTGCCTATATTTGTCCTCTCCAGTTGGTGTAGCAATACAGATACATATATTTGATGACATAAATATTAAGGTGCTATACAAGAATTCTGTGACTAAAGTGTACATACATATAAACTAGAAGTAGTTGATATAAACATGAATATAACAACATTTCAACTAGAAGTAATACCAATGTTTGTCTAACTACCTACATAGACCTATACGAGTTTGAAAATCCAACCCATTGGGCACACAACGCCGAATCAACACCTAACAAACGTTGGTTCAACGTCGTGACGTTGAATCACCGCCGATCCAATGTCGACTCAACGCCGCGTGCCCGCTGGGAAGGCTGACAGCTTCAGTACCCCTGCGGGCACGAGACGCAGAAACGACGTCGTCGCGACGTCAATGCGACGTAATTACGCCACATTGACGTCAGTACACGCTACCTCGACGCCACGTGCCCGCCGGGATATCATCTTTTATAGTCACATGTTTTTCAATCTTAATAATAATAGTATTAATAATAATAATAATGGTAACAATAATAATAATAGTAACAACAATAATATTAATAATAATAATAATAATAATAATAATAATAATAATAATAAAGTATTACACTATAATAGAGAGAAGAACCGACCAGAGCTGGATCACAAAGGGTGTAACTGCAATCGGAACACCGCTCGGCCAAATTCGTAAATCGTCTGATTCACGGAATTGGCCGAGCATGCTCCGATTGGGTGTAATTGATTTGCACCAAGACTCCTCGCCGCACAATGAAGTGGGGCATCAAATACCAAGCTGATGAGCCGTTACTAATAATATAGGCTTACGCCAGCGGCGTGCGACGGGCGCAAATCAAGTGCACGCACAGTCGAAGAGATGGGAGAGGGAAAACGACAACAGGCCGCGCATGATTTTTAATTGCGCATGCGTCGGTCAGTTACTTTTAATAGACATTGGTAAATCCATTTTAGCTATAAATAGCGTTTGGAAAATCCAATAATAATTGTAAAGCGCTGCACTTAAAACAATGGCTTATCTAGCATGTTAAAGCTCTCTGCAAAGACTATTTCAGTAGATTTATTTATTCATCATGTATTTATATATTTATTTATTTATTTTTATTTATTTATTGATTGATTTATTTTCAATTCTTTCTTTTTCCCTAAAAATGAGCAAAATGAGCAAAACTCACTGGGCACGACGATATAATGTTCTACTATCGTAAGAGTTTGCCGTAGGGGCGATGGAATTTCGAGACCCTTCATATCAACAAAAATGTTGGCCAGTTTGATGTATTTACCTGTAGATCTAATAAACAAACAATATGTTTCATTGGCCTTTTTACTGTATGCAAGTATTAGGGACGAGTCATTTATTATCAGGTCGGGGGCCGTGTACATTCAGGAGGGTATGTGTGTGTGTTTGTGGGGGGGGGATTTTATTGGGGATCTACTGGGAGTATGTGGAGGGATAGGAGGATAGCCTTGCATAATTTCGTTTTTAAATAAAGACAAATGGAAAAAAATCCAAAATTACAAAGAAGAAAATACTAGGGTTGCTCTATTCCCCCCCCCCCCTCCAAAACAAAAAAAAAATCATTGATGTATTAGTAGGAAAATATACGGTTAATGGTATTAAAAACATGTCGATCAGAGGATATGTTCTCAAGTAAATTTAACGCCTGTGTTTGTCACGGTTCCTTGTCATCAGTAAAAAACTGCTCTGGAATCTGGGGACTGGGCCCAACAACACCCTTAATGTTATTATCAGCTTTATAGAGCATTCAGCATCAGTTTCTTGGTGGACATTTGCAGAAAAAACTAACGAACTATTAATCGGTATATATAATTAACCTGTAACAATGAGAAAAATTTCTTTGTATTTGTGCCCATAAGTTTGATTGAGGTCTGTCTATTATAAAGGTTCTTGAGGTCTGTCTTACATTAGGGTTGTCGGGGTTTGGGGCGGGAGTGGGGGGTGGATAGGTCATAAACCTTTTTGTCACCAATCTGGAGGGGGGAGGGGGTGAAAACCAAATATAATGAAACTGGTAGGTAGCATGAGTTCCTATATGACAAATAGGGACCGTGATGCAGCTGTTGTTATAATTTCATGATAACAGCGTGAGCACGATCTTCTCTAGCCTGACAACAGCTACAGCTTTGTCTCTGTTAGTGTCAACTACAGCACAGTTGCAGCACGCTCTCTACTTGTCATATAGGAAACCATAACAACAGCTAGAGCATGGTCTGTGTTGAGTATATAGTAAATCATGCTCTACCTGTTGTCATGAGAGTATAACAACATCTGGAGCATGGTCTTTGTTAAGAATATAGGAAATTATGCTCCACCTGTTGTCATGAGAGTATAACAACATCTGGAGCATGGTATCTGTTAAGTGAATAGGAAATCATGCGCCACTTATTGTCATGAGAGTAGAACAACAGCTGGAGCATGGTCTTTGTTAAGTATATAGAAAATCCTGCTCCACCTTTTGTCATGAGAGTACAGCAACAGCTGGAGCATGGTCTCTCATATGTATATAGGAAGTCCTGCTCCACCTGTTGGCATGAGAGTATAACAACAGCTGGGGCATGGTCTCTGTTAAATGAATAGGAAATCATGCGCCACCTGTTGTCATGAGAGTATAACAGTATCTGGAGCATGGCCTCAGTTAAGTATATAGGAAATCATGCTCCACCTGTTGTCATGAGAGTATAACAGTATCTGGAGCATGGCCTCAGTTAAGTATATAGGAAATCATGCTCCACCTGTTGTCATGAGAGTATAACAAAAACTCGAGCATGGTCTCTGTTAAGTATATAGGAAATCATGCTCCACTTGTTGTAATGAGAGTATAACAACAGCTGGAGCATGGTCTCTGTTAAGTATATGGGTAATCATGACCCACCTGTTGTTATGGGAGTATAACAACATCTGGAGCATGGTGTCTATTAAGTATATAGGAAATCATGCTCCACCTGTTGTCATGAGAGTATAACAGCAACTGCAGCATGGTCTCTGTTTAGTATATAGGAAATCATGCTCCACCTGTTGTCATGCAGTAAAGCAACAGCTGGAGCATGCTCTCTGTTAAGTATATAGGAAATCCTCCTCTACCTGTTGTCATGAGAATATAACAACAGCTGGAGAATGTTCTCTGTTTAGTACATACGAAATCATGCTCCAACTGTTGTCGTGAGAGTATATCAACAGCTTGAGCATGATCTCTGTTAATTATATAGGAAATCATGCTCCACCTGTTGTCATGAGAGTATAACAACATCTGGAGCATGGTCTCTGTTAAGTTTATAGGAAATTCTGCTTCACCTCTTGTCATGAGAATATAATAACAGCTAGAGGAAGGTCTGTGTTAAGTATATAGGAACTCATGCTCCACCTCTTGTCATGAGAGTATAACAACAACTGGAGCATGGTCTCAGTTAAGTATATAGGAAAGCATGCTCCACTTGTTGTCATGAAAGTATAACAACAGCTGGAGCATGGTCTCTGTTAAGTATATAGGAAATTCTGCTCCACCTGTTGTCATGAGAGTATAACAACATCTGGAGCATGGTCTCTGTTAAGTTTATAGGAAATCATGCTTCACCTGTTGTCATGAGAGTATAACAACAACTGGAGCATGGTCTCTGTTAAGTGTATATGAAATCATGCTCCCCTTGTTATCATGAGAGTATAACAACAGCTGGAGCATGGTCTCTGTTACGTTTATGGGAAATTATGCTCCACCTGTTGTCATGAGAGTATAACAAAATCTGGAGCATATTCTCTGTTAAGTATATACGAAATCATGCGTCACCTCTTGTCATGAGAATATAACAACAGCTAGAGCAAGATCTCTGTTAATTTTATAGGAAATCATGCTTCACCTGTTGTCATGAGAGTATTACAACATCTGAAGCATGGTCTCTGTTAAGTTTATAGGAAATTCTGCTTCACCTCTTGTCATGAGAATATAACAACAGCTAGAGGAAGGTCTCTGTTAAGAATATAGGAACTCATGCTCCACCTCTTGTCATGAGAGCATAACAACAACTGGAACATGGTCTCAGTTAAGTATATAGGAAAGCATGCTCCACTTGTTGTCATGAAAGTATAACAACAGCTGGAGCAGAATCTCTGTTAAGTATATAGGAAATTCTGCTCCAGCTGTTGTCATGAGAGTATAACAACATCTGGAGCATGGTCTCTGTTAAGTATATAGGAAATCATGCTTCACCTGTTGTCATGAGAGTATAACAACAACTGGAGCATGGTCTCTGTTAAGTATATAGGAAATAATGCTCCACTTGTTGTCATGAGAGTATAACAACAGCTTGAGCATGGACTCTGTTAAGTATATAGGAAATCATGTTCCACCTGTTGTCAAGAGTGTATAACAATATCTGGAGCATGGTGTCTGTTAGGAATATAGGAAATCATGCTCCACCTATTGTCATGAAAGTATAACAACAGCTTGAGCATGGTCTTTGTTAAGTATATAGAAAATCCTGCTCCACCCGTTGTCATGAGAGTACAACAACAGTTGGAGCATGGTCACTCTTATGTATATAAAAAGTCCTGCTCCACCTGTTGTCATAAGAGTATAACAACACCTAGGCATGTACTCTGTTAAGAGAATAGGAAATCATGCGCCACCTGTTGTCATGAGAGTATAACAACATTTGGAACATGGCCTGTGTTAAGTATATAGGTAATCATGCTCCACCTGTTGTCATGAGAATATAGCAACAGCTGCAGCATGATCTCTCTTATGTATATAGGAAATCATGCTCCACCTGTTGTTATAATAATATAACGATAGCTGGAGCATGGTCTCTGTTAAGTATAAAGAAAATCCTGTTCCACCTGTTGTCATGAAAGTATAGCAACAGCTGGAGCATGGTCTCTCTTATGTATATCGGAAATCATGCTCCACCTGTTGTCATGAGCATATAACAACCTCTAAAGATGGTCTCGGTTAAGTGTATTGGAAATCATGCGCCACCGGTTGTCATGAGAGTATAACAACATCTGCAGCATGGTCTCTGTTAAGTATATAGGTAATCAGGCTCCACCTGTTGTTATGGGAGTATAACAACAGCTGGAGCAAGGTCTCTGTTAAGTATATAGGAAATCATGCTCCACCTCTTGTCATGAGAGTATAACAGCAGCTGGAGAATGGTCTGTGTTTAGTATATAGGAAATCCTGTTCCACCTGTTGTCATGCAGTAAAGCAAAAGCTGGAGCATGGTCTCTGTTAAGTATTTAGGAAATCCTACTTTACCTGTTGTTATGAGAATATAACAACAGATGGTTTTCTGTTTAGTATAAACGTAATCATGCTCCAACTGTTGAGCATGGTCTCTGTTAAGTATAAAGAATATCATGCTCCACCTATTGTCATGAGGGTATAACAACATCTGGAGCATGGTCTCTGTTAAGTATATAGGAAACTCTGCTCCACCTATTGTCAAGAGAATATAATAATAGCTATAGCAAGGTCTCTGTTAAGCATATGGGAAGTCATACACCACCTGTTGTCATGATAGTATAACAACAACTGGAGCATGGTCTCTGCTAATTATATAGGAAATCATGCCTCAACTGTTGTCATGAGAATATAAAAACTGCTGGAGCATGGACATGTTAAGTGAATAGGTAATCATGCTCCACCTGTTGTCATGAGAGTAGAACAACAGATGGAGCATGGTCTCTCTCATGTTTATAGAAAATTATGCTCCACCTGTTGTCATGAGAGTATAACAACACATGGACCATAGTCTCTGTTAAGTATATAGGAAATCATGCTCCACCTGTTGTCATGAGAGTATAACAGCATCTGGAGCATGGTCTTTGTTACGAATATAGGAAAGCATGCTCCAGCTGTTGTCATGAAAGTATAACAACAGCCTGAGCATGGTCTCTGTCAAGTGAATAGGAACTCATGCGCCACTTGTTGTCATGAGAGTATAACAACAGCTGGAGCATGGTCTCTGTTAAGTATATAGGAAATCATGCTCCACCTGTTGTCATGAGAGTACAGCAACAGCTGGAGCATGGTCTCTCCTATGTATATAAAAAGTCCTGCTCCACCTGTTGTCATGAAAGTATAACAACACCTGGGGCATGGTCTCTGTTAAGTGAATAGGAAATCATGCGCCACCTGTTGTCAAGAGAGTATAAGAACATCTGGAGCATGGCCGCTGTTAAGTATATAGGTAATCATGCTCCACCTAGTGTCATGAGAGTATAGCAACAGCTGGAGAATGGTCTTTCTTATGTATATAGGAAATCATGCTCCACCTGTTGTCATGAGAGTACAACAACAACATGAGCATGGCCTCTCTTAAGTATATAGGAAATCATGCTCCACCTGTTGTCATGAGAGTATAACAACATCTGGAGCATGGTCTTTGTTACGAATATAGGAAATCATGCTCCAGCTGTTGTCATGAAAGTATAACAACAGCTGGAGCATGATCTCTGTTAAGTGAATAGGAACTCAAACACCAGTTGTTGTCATGAGAGTATTACAACATCTGGAGCATGGTCTATGTTAAGTATATAGAAAATCCTGCTCCACCTGTGTCATGAGAGTACAGCAACAGCTGGAGCATGGTCTCTATTATGTATATGAAAACGCTGCCCCACCTGTTGTCATGAGAGTATAACAACAGCTGGAGCATGATCTCTGTTAAATGAATAGGAAATCATGCGTCACCTGGAGTCATGAGAGTATAACAACATCTGGAGCATTTCCTCTGTTAAGTATATAGTTAATCATGACCCACCTGTTGTTATGGGAGTATAACATCATCTGGAGCATGGTCTCTATTAAGTATATAGAAAATCTTGTTCCACCTGTTGTCATGAGAGTATAGCAACAGCTGGAGCGTGGTCTCTCTTATGTACATAGGATATCATGCTCCACCTGTTGTCATGAGAGCATGGTCTCTAGTAAATGAATAGGAAATCGTGCGGCACCTGTTGTCATGAGAGTATAACAACATCTGGAGCATGATCTCTGTTAAGTGAATAGGTAATCTTATCCCACCTGTTGTTATCGGAGTATAACAACAGCTGGAGTATGGTCGCTGTTAAGCATATAGGAAATCATGCTCCACCTCTTCTCAGGAGAGTATTACAACAGCTGGAACATGGTCTTTGTTAAGTATCTAGGAAATCATGTTCCACCTGTTGTAATGAGAGTAAAGCAACAGCTGGAGCATGGTCTCTCTTATGTTTATAGGAAATCATGCTCCACCTGTTGTCATGAGCATATAACAACAGCTGAGGCAAGGTCTCTGTTAAGTGTATTGGAAATAATGCGCCACCTGTTGTCATGAGAGTATAACAACATCTGCAGCATGGTCTCTGTTAAGGATATAGGTAATCATGACCCACCTGTTGTTATGGCAGTATGACAACAGCTGGAGCATGGTCTCTGTTAAGTATATAGAAAATCATGCTCCACCTATTGTCATGAGAGTATAACAACATCTGGAGCATGGTCTCTGTTAAGTATATAGGAAATCATGCTCCACCTGTTGTCATGAGAGTATAACAAAATCTGGAGCATGGTCTTTGTTAAAAATATAGGAAATCATGCTCCACATGTTGCCATGAGAGTATAACAACAGCTGGAGCATGACCTCTGTTATTTAAATAGGAACCCATGCGTCACTTGTGTCATGAGAGTAAAACAACAGCTGAAGCATGGTCTTTGTTAAGTGTATAAAAAAATCCTGCTCCATCTGTAGTCATGAGAGTACAGCAACAGCGGAGGCATGGTCTCTCTTATTTATATAGGAAGTCTTGCTCCACCCGTTGTCATGAGAGTATAACAACATCTAGAGCATGGTCTCTATTAAGTATATAGGTAATCATGCTCCACCTGTTGTCATGAGAGTATAGCAACAGCTGGAGCATGGTCTCTCTTATGTATATAGGTAATCATGCTCCACCTGTTGTCATGAGAGTATAACAACAGCTAGAACATGGTCTCTGTCAAATGAATGGGAAATCATGCGCCACCTGTTGTCATGAGAATATAACAACTGCTGGAGCATGGCCTCTGTTAAGTATATAGGTAATCATGACCCACCTGTTGTTATGGGACTATAACAACATCTGGAGCTTAGTCTCTGTTAAGTATATAGAAAATCCTGCTCCACCTGTTGTAATGAGAGTAAAGCAACAGCTGGAGCATGATCTCTCTTATGTATATAGGAAATCATGCTCCACCTGTTGTCATGAGAGTATAACAACATCTGGAGCATGGTTTCTGTTAAGAATATAGGTAATCATGCTCCAACTGTTGTTATGGGAGTATAACAACAGCTGGAGCATGGTCTCTGTTCAGTATATAGGAAATCATGCTCCACCTGTTGTCATGAGAGTATAACAACAGCTGGAGCATGGTCTCTATTATGTATATACGAAAGCATGCTCTACCTGTTGTCTTGAGAGTATTACAACATCTGGATCATGGTCTCTGTTAAGTATATAGAAAATCCTACTCCACCTGTTTTCATGAGAGTTTAGCAACAGCTGGAGCATGGTCTCTCTTATGTTTATAGGAAATTATGCTCCAACTGTTGTCATGAGAGTATAACAACAGCTGGAGCATGGTCTCTGTTAAGTGAATAGGAAAACATGCGCCACCTGTTGTCATGAGACTATAACAACATCTGCAGCATGGTCTCTGTTAAATATATAGGTAATCATGCTCCACTTGTTGTTATGGTTGTATAACAACAGCTGGAACATGGTCTCCGTAAAGTATATAGGAAATCATGCTCCACTTGTTGACATGAGAGTATAACAGCAGCTGGATCATGGTCTCTGTTAAGTATATAGGAAATGCTGCTCCACCTGTTGTCATGAGAATATAACAACAGCTGGAGCATGGTCTCTATTCAGTATATATGAAATCCTGCTCCACCTGTGGTCATGCAGTAAAGCAACAGCTGGAGCATGGTTTCTGTTAAGTATATACGAAATCCTACTCTACCTGTTGTCATAGAATATAACAACAGCTGGAGAATGTTCTCTGTTTGGTATATACGAAATCATGCTCCACGTTTGTCGTGAGAGTATAATAACAGCTTGAGCATGGTCTCTGTTAAGTATATAGGAAATCCTGCTTCACCTGTTGTCATGAGAATATAAAAACAGGTAGAAGAAGGTCTCTGTTAAGTATATAGGAAATCATGCTCCATCTGTTGTCACGAGAGAATAACTATAACTGAAACATGGTATCTCCTAGTACCCTAGATGTCGTCAATTATAAAATCTTCTAATGCAAAAAAAATTCTAGGGGAGCAACTTCTTATCTTCAATGTTTTACCCCAATAACAGTAACTGTGGCAGTTTAGATTCCTCTGAATGTGTACCCATTTCTGTTAAGATCCAGATCCTTCTGAGAAATGACATACATGTGTCTTGGCCATGGTCATGGAAGTTATGGGGATTCATATGAAAGACGGTGTAGAAAAAATTTAAATATAATCACTAGAATACAATATGGGTACTTTCATATCACATTATAGTAGAACTGAAGCTCTAGGTCAGAGGGTTAAGCGCTGGCCTGTTAAACTGGCTCTCGGAGGTCGAATCCCACTGAGGCGGCATTATTCTTAACCGCACACGGGATTCCATTGCACACAGCAATTCATATTATTACATTCCCGTCGGGTCGATATGACTGAAATAGTGTTGTTAGGTCCACCCATATCACATCCTATACTCGTATATGCCTTGGACCAGTGATACTGGTGTTGGGCAGATGCTCTGTAGTAAGAAAATCTATTGAGATTTTTCGTATAAGTAAAGCGTCGATATGACGTCGGTGCATTGTTGATACGCCCTTTTGTCTGGATGGGTTTAAGGTGCATAGGTAAACCGTAATGGTTTTCTGCATTTTTTTAAAAAAAGGGGAACAACTTTTGTGACTTCCAGTTTGCTGACCCTTGTGACTAAGCCCTTCCTAATAAAGAGAGAGAGAGACAAAGAGACAGACAGACAGACAGCGAGGAGAGGATGTGGGGCCGATCGGGCTTTATTTTATATTTTTGTTTTTTTATCGCAAAAAAACTGTTGTTTTCTCATGACAACAGGAGGAGCATGGATTCTTATATTACTAAAAGAGACAGAGCTCCAGCTGTTGTAACATCATGTATCAGGTCATGACAACAGGAGGAGCATGGTTTCCTATAGTACGTACAGAGACCATGCTCCATCTGTTGTTATAATTTGATGACAGCAGGTGGAGCATAGTTACCTATCGTACTAACAGAGACCATGCTCAAGCTGTTGTTATAATCTGAGGACAACAGGAGGATCATGGTTTCCTATAGTACTATCAAAGACCATGCTCCAGCTGTTGTTATAATCTGATGACAATAGGAGGAGCATCGTTTCCTATAGTTCTAACAGAGACCGTGATTCAGCTTTTGTTATCATCTGATGACTTCATGTATTGTTCTTATAGAGACCACGCTCCAGCCGTTGTAATTATCTGATAATAACAGAAGGAGAATGGCTCCCTGAAGAACTAACATAGACCATGCTCCAGCTGCTGTTATAACCTGATGGCAACAGGAGGAGCATGGTTTCCTTTAGTCCTATCAGAGCTGTTTCGGTTAACTGTACATGTCTTTGGTAAACTTGTGACAATCTGTGTGTATGTGCTTCTTTCTCTTTTGGTGTTGAAAGCGGAATGTGGGATTTGATTGTATTAATTCCTGATCATTGCCTATCTTTTTACTTTCCTGTAGTACTAACAGAGACTTTCTTCAGCTGTTGTTTCAATATGATGACAACAGGAGGAGCATTGTTTTCTATGGTACTAATGGACGTGACGTTACTTGTTTTTCAAATACAGTCTAGTTTCTGAAGAAGACGAAAGTCGAAACGTGAAAACCTGTGTTTTGTCTCATTTCTGAACTTTATGGTACTAAAAGAGAGCACGCTCCAGGTATTGTTATAATCTGATGAAAGCAGAAAGAGCATGGTTTCCTATAACACTTACAGACTGTTGTAATAATCTGATGACAACAGGAGAAGCATGGTTTCGTAAAGTACTTACAGAGACCATGCTACAGCTGATGGTATCATCTGATGACAACAGGAGGAACATAGTATCCTATAGTACTTTCAGTGACCATGCTCTAGCTGTTATTATATTGTGAGGACAACAGGAGGAACCTGATTTTCTTATAGTACTATCAGATCCCATGCTCCAGCTGTTATTATAATCTGATGATAACAGGAGAAACATGGTTTTCTATAGTGCTAACAGAGACCATGCTCCACTTATTGTTATAATCTGATGACAACAGGTGGAGCATGGATACCTACAGTACTTGCAGAGATCATGCTCCAGCTGTTGTTATAATCTGATGACAACAGAAGGAGCATAGTTTCCTACAGTACCAAAAGAGACCATGCTCCTGCTATTGTAATAACCTGATGGCAACAGGAGAAATGAGATTAATTCTAGATTTATTAGAGACCATGCTCCAGCTATTGTTATTATCTGATGACATCGGGGGAGAATTGTTTCCAACAGTACTAACAGAGACCATGCTGCAGCTGTTGTTATAGTCTGATGGCAACTGGGGGAGCATGGTTTCCTATAGTACTTACACAGACCACGCTTCAGCTATTGTTATAATCTGATGAAAACAGGACGAGCATGGTTTCCTATAACACGTACACATACCATGCTGCATGTGTTGTTATAATCTGATGATAACCAGAGAAACATGGTTTCTTTAAGTACTTACAGAGACCATGCTACAGCTGATGGTATCATCTGATGACAAGAGGAGGAACATGCTTTCCCTATATTTCTAACAGAGACCACGCTCCAGATGTTGTTATATTGTTATGACAACAGGAGGAGCATATTATCTTATATAACTATCCGAGACAATGTTCCAACTGTTATTATAATCTGATGACAATAGGAGAAGTATGGTTTTCCATGGTACCAACAGAGACCATGCTCCATTTGTTGTACAATCTGATAACAACAGGTGGAGCATGGTTTCCTATATACTTAACAGAGACAATGCTCCAGCTAGTGTTATATTATCATGGCAACAGGTGGAGCATGTTTTCCTATATACTGAACAGAGACCATGCTCCAGCTGTTGTTATACTCTGATGACGACAGGTGTAGCAGGATTTCCTATATACTCTCATGACAACAGGTGGAGCATGGTTTCTTATATACTTAACGGAGACCATGCTCCAGCTGTTGGTATACTCACATGACAACAGGAGGAGCATGACTTCGTGTATACTTTACAGAGACCATGCTCCAGTTATTATTATTCTGTCATGACAACAGGGGAAGCATGATATCCTATATACATAAGTAAGACTATGCTCCAGCTGTTGCTATACTCTCATGACAGCAGATGAAGCAGATTTTCCTATATACTAACACAGACCATGCTCCAGCTGTTGTTATCTCTCATGACGAAAGGTGGAGCATAATTTCTTATATACTTAATAGAGACTATGCTTCAGCTACTGTTATAGTCTCAAGACAACAGGTGGAGCAGAATTTCCTGAATACTTAACATGGACAATGCTCCAGCTGTTGTCATACTCTCATGACAACAGGTGGGGCATGATTTCCTATATACTTAACAGAGACCATGCTCCAGCTGTTGTTATATTCTAATGACAACAGGTGGAGCATGATTTCCTATATACTTAACAGAGACCGTGTCCCAGATGTTGTTAAACTCTTATGACAACAGGTGGAGCATAATTTCCTACATACTTAGCAGAGACCATGATCAAGCTATTGTTATACTCTTGTGACAACAGGAGAAGCATGATTTCGTTTATACTAAGCAAAGAACATGCTCCAGCTGTTGCTATACTCTCATGACAACAGGTAGAGTTGGAATTCCTATATACTTACAATAGACCATGCTCCAGCTGTTGCAATACTCTCATGACAACAGGTGGAGCACGATTTCGTATATACTAAACAGAGACCATGCTACAGCTGTTGTTATATTCTCATTACAACAGGTGGAGCATGATTTCCTATATACTTAACAGAGACCATGCTCGAGCTGTTGTTATACTCTCATGACAGCAGGTGGACCATGATTTCCTATATTCTAAACAAAGACCATGCTCCAGCTGTTGTTAAACTCTCACGACAACAGGAGGAGCAGGATTTTTTACATACTTAACAAAGACCATGCTTTAGCAGTTGTTATACTCTCATGATAACTAGAGGAGCAGGATTTCCTATATACTTAACAGAGAACATCCTCCAGCTATTGTTATACTCCCATAACTACAGGTGGAGCATGATTACTTAAATTCTTAAAAGAGACCATGCTCCAGATGTTTTTATACTCTCATGACGACAGGGGTCGCATGATTTCCTATTCACTTAACAGAGACCATGCTCCAACTGTTGTTATACTCTCATGACAACAGGTGGGCCATGATTTCCGATACACATAAGAGGTGAAACAGGATTTTCTATAAACTTAACAGAGACCATGCTCCAGATGTTGTTATACTCTCATGACAACAGGAAGCGCATGCTATCCTATTCACTTAGCAGAAACCATGCTCCAGCTGTTGTTATACTCTCATGACAACAGGTGGAGCATAATTTCCTATATACATAAGAGAGACCATGCTCCAGATGTTGCTATACACTCATGATAACAAGTGGCGCATGATTTCCTATTCACTTAACAGAGACCATGCTCCTGCTGCTTTTATACTCTCATGACAACAGGTGATGCAGGATTTTCTATATACACCAGACAGACCATGCTCCTGCTGTTACTATACTCTCATCACAACAGGTGGAGCAGGTTTTTCTATATACTTAACAATGACAGTGCTCCAGCTGTTGTTATACTCTCATGACAACAGGTCGCGCATGGTTTCCTGTTCACTTAACAGAGACCTTGCTCGAGATGTTGTTATACTTTCATGACAACAGGTTGAACATGATTTTCTATATACATAAGAGAGACCATGCTCCAGCTTTAGCTATACTCTCATGGCAACAGTTGGAGCAGGATTTTCTATATACGTAACAAAGACCATGCTGTTGTCATACTCTCATGACAACAGGAGGAGCATAATTTCCTTTATACATAAGAGAGACCATGATCCAGCTGTTGCTATACTCTCATGATAACAAGTGGCGCATGATTACCTATTCACTTAACAGAGACCATTCTCTAGCTGTTGTTATACTCTCTTGACAACAGGTGGTGCAGGATTTTCTTTATACACAAGAGAGACCATGGTCCTGCGTTTACTATACTCTCATGACAACAGGTGGAGCAGGATTTTCTATATACTTAACAATGACCATGCTCCAGCTGTTGTTATACTCTCATGACAACAGGTGGCGCATAGTTTCCTATTCACTTAACAGAGACCTTGCTCGAGATGTTGTTATACTTTCATGACAACAGGTTGAACATGATATTCTAAAAACATAAGAGAGACCATGCTCCAGCTGTTGCTATACTCTCATGACAACAGTTGGAGCAGGATTTTCTATATTCTTAACAAAGACCATGCTCCAGCTGTTGTTATACTCTCATGACAACAGTTAGCGCATGATTACCTATTCACTTAGTAGAGACTATGCTCCAGCTGTTGTTATACACACATGACAACAGGTGGAGCATGATTTCCTATATTTTTAACAAAGACCATGCTTCAGCTGTTGTTATACTCTCATGACAACAGGTGGAGCATGCTTTCCTATATACTTAACAGAGACCACTCTCCAGCTGTTGTTATACTCTCATGACAACAGGTGGAGCATGATTTCCTATATACTTAACAAAGACCATGCTCCAGCTGTTGTTATACTCTCATGACAACAGGTGGCGCATGATTTCCTATATACATAAGAGACCATACTCCACCTTTTGCTATGCTCTCATGACAAGAGGTGGAGCAGGATATTCTATATATTTACCAAAAATCATGCTCCAGCTGTTGTTATACCCTCATGACAACAGGTGGAGCATGATTTTCTATATACATAAGAGAGATCATGCTTCAACTGTTGCTCTACTCTCATGACAACAGGTGAAGCATGATTTTCTATATACATAAGAGAGACCATGCTCAAGCAGTTGTTATACTCTCATGACAACAGTTGGCGCACACTTAACAGAGACTAAGCTCCAGCTGGTGTTATACTCTCATGACAACAGGTGGAGCATGATTTTCTAAATTGTTAGCAAAGACCAGCTGTTATTATACTCTCATGATTACAGATGGTGCAGGATTATCTATATAGACAAGAGAGACCATGTTCCAGCTGTTGCTATACTCTCATGACATCAGGTGGCGCATGATTTCCTATTCACGTAACAAAGACCTTGCTCCAGATGCTGTTATACTCTCATAACAACAGGTGGTGCATGATTTTCTTTATTCATAAAAGAGACCATGCTCCAGCAGTGGCTATACTCTCATGACAACAGGTTTGGGCAGGATTTTCTATACACTTAACAAAGACCATGCTCCAGCTGTTGTTATACTCTCATGACAACAGATGGAGCAGGGTTTTCTATAAACTTAACAAAGACCATGCTCCGGCTGTTGTTATACTCTCATGACAACAGGTGGAGCATGATTTCCTATATTCTTAACAAAGACCATTCTTCAGCTGTTGTTATACTCTCATGACAACAGGTAGAGCATGATTTCCCACATACTTAACAGAGACCACACTCCAGCTGTTATTATACTCTCATGACAACAGGTGGAGCATGATTTCCTATATACTAAATAGAGACCATGTTCCAACTGTTGTTATACTCTCATGACAACCTATTCACTTAACAGAAAAAAGTATGCAAAGACCAGGAACTGAAACAATCAAAATCCAAATCCAGCCCTCAAACCATAGTTAGAAACAACTAAGATTACAAATAATCAAGATACAGAGAACATATGGCCAACCGAGTGAGCAGTTTGTTTCCAAAAGGTGGCCACTCAGCAACCCAAACCGAACCATAATAATAAGAACATACATAAGGTAAAACATCACAGAAACTCTGACACCAAAAACAGGCAACAGAGAACCACAACAGAACTACCGCCTTGGAACGGTCAGTAATGAATTACTGGGGGGGGGGGGGGGGCTTAAATCGATTTTACAGGCCCAACCAGCTGCTGGTATACTCTCATGACAACAGGTGGAGCATGATTTCCTATATTTTTAACAAAGACCATGCTCCAGCTGTTGTTATACTGTCATGATAATAGGTGGAGCATGATTTCCTATATACTTAACAGAGACCATGTCCCAGCTATTGTTATACTTTCATGTCAACAGGTGGAGCATGATTTCCTTTATAGTTAACAAAGACCATGCTCCAGCTGGTGATATACTCTCATGACAACAGGTGGAGCATGATTTCCAAAATCCTCCCCCCCCCCACAAACACACACACATATCCGCTCCTGAATGTACCCAGCCCCCAACCTAATAATAAATGACTAATACTTGCATACAGTAAAAGGGCCAATGAAACATATTAAACAGTGTCAATTGTTTGTTTATTAGATCTACAGCTAAATATATCAAACTGGCCAACATTTTTGTTGATCGAACTTCGAAAAAAGATGAACATGTTTCGTATTCAAAGTCTTCAACGATAATTTTGCGTGATCCACACACAGTCATAAAAGCTGTTTGTTTTAATTGAATACAGTTCCTAAATTGTCTATTTTTAAACTCAAAGGATGCAGCGACTTAAAAATAGATCGGTCGATATGCGCTATATTATAACGAGCTATTAATAGTATATAGTTGAGCATGCGCATTGCCAGATCATGCGCGGCCTGTTGTTGTTTTCCCTCTCCCCGAAGAGATTAGCCATTCCTAACGGTACTTTTGTTTTGAAAGGTCAACTTGCTGATCTAAGTAACATAAAAGATAGATTGCTGTTATTGTTGTTTGACACCTATCGGTGCTGATGTCAAGTCATGTGTGACCGGCGAGACGGTAGGCTAAATGTGTACAGTAATTATAGGTAAGGTACATGTACCGAAACGTTTAGAAACGGTCCGTAATACTAATAGATTATAACGTTAGTGAGACAGTATAATCACAATTAATGAGCTATCTATGTAATTTAAGGAAGATTGAAAATGTCGGAGGTTCTTCTGACAAATCTAACTTGCAGTGCAGACCTAGATCAGCATGCCCCGAGAAGCAGGCTGAAGCAGGTCAACGCATACAGACGGACATTCCCTTTCTTCAGCAAAGTCTAGTGACAAAGGATAAAATATATAGAACCATAAAATCTCCATGCACTGGGACATACCAATCCGAATGACTAGTGCAGATCCAGAGCAGACAGCTTCTCAGGGAGCAGTCTGGTCTGGAATACATTAGATCTACCACACACACACCAAAAAAAAAAAAAAAAAGCTTGAATATAGGATGCTATAAGCACACAGTGACTGGTATGATTTGTGAATTGTGTGGTATTCAAACTGATTCTACCCAGTAAAGTGGTCATATATTGATATATATAAGATGCACTTCTGACACTGTGATCCAGCTCTACTATATGTACACATGCCATAGTTTATTGGGGGGTACCAATATAATGCTTTGATTTGCATTTATAGGGCATTTCCGATTTATTAATGATTTATTTGTGGCATTTCCTAGTAACACTTGTAAATACGGTATTATTCCTGTTGAAGGCCTCGAGGCATTGCATTTTATGAACAGGACACATTACTTACTATCCAAAGTGTAGTAAATCAGCCACTACCAAATACCTCTTATAAACAGTATCAGGACGAATGGGTACTCCTGCAAGGGAAGCAACTCTAGTAGTTTTGCCTCCTCCCTTCAGTAGGGGTCAACTCTTGATGGAAAGAACTTGCTCCTCTTGGTGCAAATTCTCTTCCACAAGAGCAGACCTCCACGTCAGAGAGCCGTCCAATACTGAGAAGTAAACAGGAGTCCATGCAAGGTAGTGTAACACCACTTTCCGAAAAAAGGCACATGGCGTCTACCAGGGCAGGGCTGTTGATTAAGACCACTAAGGTAATTCTAAAGGTAATTTTTTTTTTTTTTTTTTTTTCCAAGAAAGTACCCAATCAGATTTTGCCCAAGTTTAGTTATTTATCCAAGACA
The DNA here is from genome assembly GCA_963989385.1 of Ctena decussata. Taxonomy (NCBI): domain Eukaryota; kingdom Metazoa; phylum Mollusca; class Bivalvia; order Lucinida; family Lucinidae; genus Ctena; species Ctena decussata. The sequence goes on along the minus strand of OZ022501.1, from coordinate 531,867 downwards.
TCATGCATAGTTATGGCATGTATATATATATATATATATGTAAATATGATATCAGTTCTTAAAAGTTTATATAATAAGCTATATTCGTACTACTAGCTGAGACAACACAGTGAGCATGGGTATACTAACTTATGTTCAGCAGTTAATTGACTCAAAAATTATGGATTGACAACCGAAATCAGTTCTGATTAAAACGTTCTGTTGAGTCAATGAAAGTAGATACATAGTTTAGAATTATGCAGTTATCCTCAAACGACAAATTTGAATTGCCTTTTAGTAAGTCATCTATACTGAGTCTCATTGTTTCATATATAATTGGATGATTTTGAAGCGCATTAATTAATTCCTGCCTTTGGTCTCTATATTTAGGGCATTCAAGAAAGAAGTGATGAGAGGATTCCAGTGTAGCGCCACAAGTGCAAGAGGGCGAATCTGCGAGATGGTCATTATATAAATCAAGGTTTAGTTGACTTTTAGAGTTTCTAAGTTGACATACTGTTATATTATCCTTACGTTTTCCATATGAGAAGTGTTTAGGTGGTTGTGGCAGTCTCTTTTTAAGTATTTGTTTAAATGAGTATAGAGAAGTTGCATTATTAAGCTCAGGATCAATGTTGTTCCAAGCATCAGTTGCGGAGAGAAAGAAACTATTTTGAAACGATGTTGTTCTAGGAGTTGGATATCTTAAATTTTGATTTCTTAAGGTATAATTTGTTTGATGTGTGTTGTATCTATCTATAATATCATTTATATATTGCGGTGTCTCGTAATTGAGTATCTTATAAAAATGTATTAACTTACTGTTTTTTCTTCTTACAGATAAGGGGCACCAACCTAGCTCTTCATAAAGAACAGAGTGAGATGTTCCCCTACGAAGTCCTGTTATGATCCTGGCTGCGTCAAGCTGTATACTTTCTAAGAGGTCAGATTGTTGTTTATTACAGCCATCCCAAATTATATTGCCATACTCAAGTATTGGTCTAATGAAAGATAAGTAGAATCGTATTAATGATTTTCTGTCTAAGTCGTACTTTAACATACGAAGCGTGTTTAATCTATAGGCTGCTTTATTATATATAGTATTAATATGTTCCCCCCAAGTTGCATCAGATGAAAGTGTGATTCCTAAATGGGTATGACTTACTTCATCTTTGATAGTTTGATCATCAAACAGTATGTCATTACTTATATCATTATTTTTTTTTCGTGTAAAAGTCATTGATTTTGTTTTGGATGGATTTAAAATAATACACCAATCTTGGGCCCATCGAGCAATATTAAGAAGGTCATCAGTAAGCACATTTAGAGAGTCATTATTATCTATTACAGTAAATAGTGATGTGTCATCTGCAAAAAGTCTTATGTTAGATTTAATATTATCAACTATATCATTTACATAAAGGAGAAAAAGGTATGGACCAAGTACCGAGCCTTGAGGGACGCCAGCTAGCGTGTCCTTCCAGGTTGAATAAAATCCGTCATTAAATACTCTCTGCTTTCTGTCTGAGAGATAGCTAGAAAACCATCTTAATATATTTCCATTCACACCATACTTTTTAAGCTTGAAAAGAAGACCTGCATGCCATACTTTATCAAAGGCCTTGCTTACATCGCAAAAGATAAATTTTACTTCCTTTCCTTTATCTAAATTTTCAATTATAATGTGATAAATTTCAAGTAGTTGATTTACTGTTGAATCATGAGGACGAAAGCCTGATTGGTATTTAGTTAATATTTCATATTCCTGAAGGTAGTTATAAAGGTATTTAAATATGATTTTTTCTAGTATTTTGCCAAGGCAGCTGGTGATAGATATAGGTCTATAATTTGATGGATTGTATTCATCCCCCTTGCCCTTAAATATAGCCGATATATTACTCATTTTCCACTGACAGGGAACTTGACCGAGCTCAATGGATTTATTATAGATTAGAGTTAGGGGTTTAATAAGGTGTTTTCCAGTTATTTTAATCAGTCGAGGCATTATTTCATCGGGGCCACCTGGTTTATTTGCATTTAGAATTTGAATTTGGTCACACACATCCTGTTCAGATATTATTATATTACTGAGATTAAAATCAGGTACAGTTTCATGTGGTAGTTGCGGTTCATTTTCTGTTGTTGATATGTCGGAAAAGTGTTTATTTAAGATTTCTGCTTTGTCAAAAGGATGTACATTTGTAAAGCCATTTTTCACTAGAGGTGGAGATGGGTCATTTTTATTTTTCATTTTTGATACATCTTTTGCTATTTTATACCATTTATTAGTGGGTAAATTTTCACTTGCTAGTTGATCCTGAAGGCTTTGGAAATAATTCTTTTTTGCTTTACGAATTTCTTCAATAACTTCATTTCTTTTTCTTTTATAGTTGTGCCATTGGGTTTCATTATTCTTTGTTTTAGCTTTAGTATGTAGGCGATCTCTCTGTCTCATAAGTCTGCGAATATCATTGGTCATCCAGGGTTTGTCATTAGGTCGGACAGTAAGAGTTACCTTTGGTATGCATTCATTACAAATATCTAATAAAGTTTTTGTGAATGTTTCATTTATAATATTCATATTGTCTTGAGTATTTATAAATGACCAGTCTGTTGTTTCTAATTTGTGTTTAATAGACTCTAAGTCGGCTTGTTCATATTTCCATAGTGTTTTCTTGTAAGATAAGGTTTTGTATGTTTTAAAAGTTACCTCAGCTGTTACCGTACAGTGATCACTGTGAAATGGGGCTAAGACTTCATACGTTGTAATTATTGATTTATGATTTGTTAATATAAGGTCTAGGCATGTTCCAGATGTGGGAGTTATTCTTGTTGGTTCATTAATTAGGTTCGTTAAGTTAAATTTTGATATTATTCGTTTTAGGTTATTATTACAGTTTGACTTAAGCATATCTTGATTAAGGTCTCCCAAAACTAGCAAGTCACAGTTCAGATCTGAGACCAGCTCTATATTACTCTCAAAATAGTCCCAGTACTCAGAGCTACTATTTGGAGGACGGTAATATAAACCTAGCAGAAATTTCTTATGTAAAGACCTTATTTCTAACCATATATTTTCACAGAATTGATCCTCAAGATCATTTCTTCTGATGCTATGAATATTGCTCTTTACGTAAATCAGAAGTCCACCCCCGTTATTTATATCCCTGTCTTTGCGATAAGGCTCTTTGAATCCATCAATTTCTAATTTACAAGTTTCATATGTATTATTAAGTTTTGTTTCAGCTATACATATTATGTCATAGTCTGAGAGTTCTGTGCCTACAGAGTCAACTTTGTTTCTGATACCATTTATGTTAGTGTGCGCTACTTTTATACCTGACAAGCTATTATTATTACTCATATATTTTGGCATAAAAAACTCTTAGAATAATGCTCCATGTATCTGTTAGGTCTGTAGAGGTATATACTTTCACCATTACAAAGTTTGTCTCAGCTAGTGTATGAAACAGTAAAACATAAGTGTACAGAAATATAAAAGGCATAAAAAAGTATTCATACATAGTTTGTAACATAAGAGAAGGAAGGTATGTCAAAAACATACAAAAACTATAAACTTCACTAAACAATAATGATAATCTCATTATATCTCTATGGCGCAATTAGTTTCTATTTTCATACTATTTAAGATGACAGTACTTGATATTGATAAACCTATTGTTCTGTTTTATTTACTAATTTTTTCTTTCTTATCACAATTCTGTATGAGTAGTATGTTTGCTAAAATACCATTTGATATCTATTTTTCCTTTCTTGCAGGTTTTCTATCAGTTAGAGGTAAATGGGTACACCCTCAGAGAAGGCAACTATGCCAATCCCTCCTCATTTGAGGTCAGTTCTGAAGGAAAGAACTTGCTCCTGTTGGAGAAGTTCCTCCCTCCAAGGGCAGACCTCATTTAATGATTGGGAATCAATTATCCAGGGAAGCAATCATCCAGGGAAGCAACAGTGGCCCAAAAGAGGAGCTGCTCATTCTTGTAAAATATGGGAGACGATCATGGAGGTGCACCCATACAACTCAAGGATCACATGTCAGTGAATGAGAGCTCAGGAAGAGAAGAGAATCACCCCAAATATAATAGTTTGATGACCAACTAGCCTCACTTGCTACAGGACTACACGTCATTTTCCATCACCAGAGCTATCTCAGTGAGCCAACTCTACTAATGGACCAGACAGCATACCCCAACAGACAGTCAGTGGGAGCCACCACAGAGCCACATCTAGATATCTCTCTTCTCATTCAGAGCCCACCTAGAATGTGCTAGTATATCAATAGGAAATATTATTTATGTTGATCAAGGTTATCTGTGTTCATCAGGATACTGTGCAAGTTTAGGATAAAAAAAAAAAAAAAAAAAAAAAATTGAGATGTGGATTTTGAATGGAATGCTTTGAATGCTAAGAGAATATTTGATAGTTTAATAATATTTGTTAAATTTTTGGAACATTTTTATGATAAATTTTGATGTTTCATTTGAGTTTCATACATATTATTCAAGTTTTTATACAAATGAAATGAGATACACTGAGTCGTTGTATGCCACTTAAAAAGTAACATAATTTTGGGTTTAATATTTAAAATTGGGTTATTTCCCTTGGTATACTGGAGTTGCTTATGGAGATTCCATTTAATGAGGCTAGTTTAGGGCATTTTAGGATACGCGTTATTGGTACATTTTATTTGGGAATCTTGACCATGGTCAGGAGTTTATCATATTTTCCAATGGTTGCTTGGATCTTTCTGTAACCTCTTCATTAGTTATGCGGTTCTTACACGAGTTGTTCAGTAACCTTCGGTAGCATCTCATCTCAAAGGCCTGCGTTCTTTTTGCTGACCCTCCGTCAAGCTCCATGGTTCACAGGCATACAGAAATATGTATATGACAAGGGAAGATGTCAGTTTTATCTTTTATCCAAGAGATAGATTTACCTCTCCAAACTGGCTGCTGGAGAAGCTTGTACAATACTTTTGAGAACCTTCAATTTTGGCCATCATCTTAAACAACTGCTCAAAGGTACAGTATTGTAAATGTTTTGCAGTTCTCAGCTTCTACGTGTACCTTGATCTTCCTTATGATGATATGTATGCTGTTTGTAACCAGTTTTGAATTACTCAGCACTTGTATCCGTTTTATACCTTGTGCGATTTTGTCGACACTTTTAACTAGGGCTTCTAGTTCCTACTCTTCCCCAGCAAGAGTCAATTTCATCGGCAAATCGCATATTGGTAATAGTTCTGCCGTGTGTGCTAACCTTTCCATCATGTTCTTCCAGAGCATCAGATATAACCCTTACAATATATTTTAAACTGTTGAAGAGTGTGGATGAGCGAAGCCATCTATGCGTAACTTCTATTGTTGTTTGGAATAATATTCATGTGCTGCCATTTATCTGAACTGTATATATAGCCTTGTTACAGAAGTGATCAGAGCCGAACTAGATTTGGATGGACATTGTACTTTTGCATGGTGGGCCTGCATGCCATACTCTCCCAAAGGCGTTTGCCTAAAAGATAAACTCATCGTATGAATGGCCTTAACTTTCATCAGAGGTGGCTGTGTTGGTGAATGAACTAGCTCTCAAGGAGATGATAATCAGCCTGCTGAAAACTACTTGGCAATTCCTGGTATCTGTTATAGTGTTTAACTTGCAAAGTTAAAAGAAAGGCAATGATCAGGAATTAATAAAATCAAATCCGCCATGTAAACATCAAAAGTCTTAAACCGACTAGGATCATTATGGAAATGCAATAACCATGTTATTGCTTTATTCGTGACTCACTGACTATGAAGAGCCAGCAAAAAGTACCTTACATTTTTTTTCAACTAGAAAACTGAGATCAGCCTGTGCTTCTTTGCATCCCGACCGGAGTGTGCTGTTTGTTAAATCTGTAGATTATATGTGCGGTAGCAAAGCTCTGATAGATTTCGCGAATGCAGCTAGTTTTGTCGTGTGATACTGTTTTGGCTCCTGACTCGAACTTTTAAGATTTTACATAGGAAACGGTGGGTTACGACACATGAAACTGATAGAAAAGGCCAAAGGGTCCGTCTTGGCTGTATCATAACGAGTCAAACAGTTCTCACCTTCGTTTGTTTCCTACGTGTTTTTTTTTTTTTTTTTTTGTGAAGTTGAATTGATGCTCATTTATTGATTTACATATGCCACAAATATTGACTGGGACTTGCAAGAATACCTTATGAATTTAATTAAAAACAAACAAAATGAATGTACACGTATATATTTAACGTATATGATTTTAACGATTATGTTACCGGCGAACAGTCTAGACCGAACCGTTTTCTAGGGCGGCCGGGGTCTCGGAAGTGTGGGGCGAGAATGTAAGATGTGCATCAGTCTGTTTTTCTCTAGACACATTCAATTACATTGAAATTACGATATTATGATTATCTAATCCCGATACAAGATAAGTAGGGATATGAGAAAATCTGTCTCCAGGTAGTTTTTTTGCGAACTGCATTGCACAGACCAGTCTGCGAAGATGCTGTTGGTCTCCTAGAACCTACAAGGAATCATTATTGTCTGAACGAACTGCGCATACTCTGACAAGGCTGTGTACATTTATAGTCGCACTGCGTTGTGTCTGAAAATAGGTTTTGTCCTAACCATTAAACCAGCTTTTTCGAACTTATGACATCTACATAGAAATGTAAATATTTCTGATCTAAATGAAACTAGTACCGTAGTTCGTACTGTATGCATTTTAAAATGACCTTCATAATTCTGAAATTGCATTAAATAAACAGCATGAATTCGACCGCACATGTGAGAGAGAAAATCGTGAGAAAATGTTATATGGCTACCCAAAGTAAAATTAATTCCAACTAAGGACCATTTATTCTTGTATAACCGATTAACCGTCGCTGAGAATGTGAAATAAAGAATGTCCGTCACACCAAGGAGATTAAGTGCGGCATTTGTAAGTATTATTAATTAAGCATCCTTATTTCCTTTTGCTCTATCGCAATCTGTGACAATGCCGCCACAGGCGTGAAAGCGAAAGACGCCCGGCTGGATCAGCTCGAGAGCATTGCGCTAGAACAATGTGTCTGAACGTTGTAGTTCATTTGCGTGTATCTGTGGTGTCTGTTTTCTGACTTTAATCACCTGGACCCTGTCTGACTTGACACCGCGACAGGTAAACATCTATGCATAAATTCTGGTTGGGCAGGACTGAGCGACTGAAAATTAGTCTGAAAGACATTGGACGGACACTCGGCGCCAAGTGTGTGTGCAACTATGGTTATGTACCGCTTAGCCACTTGGGGAACGTCGTTAGGAGAATTGAACTGAACTGACTATAATCATCAGGCTGGAGAATAGGCATTTTCTGCCGTGAGGAAAGTTGAAAATACCAACATTATGCTGTCCAAGTTTTATGCTGTATAATCCTGGCATTTCGGTGAAAGCCACCACTGCAGGTGATCGCGACAGGCAATTTTTAAAAGTTCCCAATGTTCTATCCGTGGAATAAATTCGTGTTATATGTTACCGTGCTTCGTTATTGTAAAATTGCTGTTCAAAAATAAAACCTCTTAGAGTTTCAGTTTATTTCAATATCAAGAAAGCTCTAAAGGAACTTATTACAGTGAAAGTATGAGACTGAGATAATGGGAAAGTTGAAAAATAAATGAGACCGGCAAATAGGAATTAACGCATTTGAGCCGCGACACGAGAAAACCAACAAAGTGGTTGTGCGCCCAGCGCAGACTCAGATCAGCCTGGGCATCCGCCCAGTCCGATCAGACTCTTTGCTAAGCGTTTAGAGGGTAGCTAAAAGTCTAAGCTACCTCCATGCAGACAGCGAAGACTCTGATCAGACTAGGCGGATGCCCAGGCTGATCTGAGTCTGCACAGGGCGCACAACCACTTTGTTGGTTTTCTCGCGTCGCGGCTTATTTGTCACATGCCTGTACCACACTTTTGGACCAACTTGCGTTATTCTATCTGTACTGACTAAAGTCAGTTTGCTAAAGTTTGCATATTCCATTTACCGGGCGTCTTACTAATCTCCCTCCCCCGCCACCGCCCCTCCGTCCCGCTGGTATACATAATTTGATTTTCCTTTTAAATGTGTTATAACAATTTCTTGAGTTGGTATCCAAAATGACATACTTTTGATATACCTCAGTAATGTTAATATATAGTGGTAAATACAATGTACATAAGCTCTAATGTCAGCTCCTGACGCATGACTTTTTTATGCATTTACCGGTAACGTACACTCGGAAACGTGTAGAACAATACATTCTGCACATTTTGATACCATTTACAATATTTAGATGTATTATTGATTATGGTAATATGCTCACTTTCACCGAAATATAGTTTGTCTATTTTACTTGATGAAATGCTTTGTTACGTAAACAGCAGTAAGGTTTCAGTTTTGTACTATATAGCGAATGTTTTAATACAATACGCCTACAGAAGCATTAGAAATTTCACGTATTTATTCTGCAACAATTAACTGTTTCGGAGAGTGTGAGTCTAATTGCTGACATCACTGGCAAATGCTTACGTATTTTGTGACGTTTTGAGACGTTAGACAGTGTTACGTCTGTTTTTTTTTCTTGTGTAATCGCCATTAATCTTAGATACAGTTAAGAATATTGGCGGGAGCATGAACGCGCTAGCAGGAAGGTCGGAATAATTTGAATGAAAAGAATACTTTTTCAGCGTTTTCGAGTGTTAGAATCGAAATAGTTCAGCTCGTAGAGTAATAATTCACTGTGTGTCGGTCAGTTGTAAGTAGGTGTATCACTCGTGCTCCGCGCTCGTGATATGATGTACTTAACAACTGACCACAAAACAGTGAACCATTGCTCAACCATTGCTGGTAGTGCTGATCTATAGATTTCTTAAATATACACATTACTTGAGAACTGCAATATGACCGATATGGTAACGTATACTGCAGTTGCCTCAACAGACAAGTGGAAGACTCTGAAGACATGGTGGCTTTTAGAAAATCTGAGTGTCGGAAATTTTTTCTGGAGGTATGGAGTTATTGGTAGCTCAGCGACTATAACTTACATCTATTATTTCAGTATCAATTCTTTAGAGCCTAGGTGGGCTATGTTGTGTGATGGTTCATCAATAACAGATAATTTTACACTGTTACAAGGATAGATAAGGTCAAAATTTTGCATACATTATAATTCAGAAATTATCTTTGCCAAAAATCCTATCTAAATCTCGTCTTCTTATTTACAACTTAATCACACAAAAACAAATAATCTATGATAAGTTTGGCTTTCATCCATTACCGTAAGACCGTTAATAATGGTATAGAAGTGCAAAGGGGAACAGCGTAGACCAAGATCAGGCTGGTCCTAGAGGATCTTGGTCTGCCCTGTTTACCAGTCCCTGAGCTTCAATGGACAATATATGATATAAACTTTTTCTTCAAAAGACAATATATGAAATAAACTCGGTTTAAATCTATTTAAAGGTTGAGCAAAGCAGCCCCTATTTTAAGGGTATTCCTGATATTATATCTAAATATGTAGTAAATCCGAAATCCATATTTAAAATGTCTCTGTCGAATATGCCCGTAAACTGGAATATCATTCATTCTGTGCCCGTCAGCTAAATATTTATGTTGATTTCATTGTGCATGTACTCATGTAATATATTGTGAAGATTTGGAGTGTTATATTTCAACTGGTTCCGATGAGTAGCAACAATTTTCTTTCCTGGCCGGGTAGAATCAACACCGATATGTTAAATACAGTGGACGAGGTATGTCTTCATTCTATAGCCCGGCAGAGTTATGCCCCTTGTTTAGTCCAAAACACAGCTTGTCAGTGTAATTTCCCACTCTAACAAAAGAATCATGACATGTTGCTGCTGTTAAATACAAAAAAATAGTGCCCATTTTAAACAATAATAAAAATGACAATGACTGTTTCTGTTTCTAGTAAAACAAAAGCACCCCTGGTTAGGCTTGCGATGTGCAGGGAAAAAGAACCATAACCATATTCTCAGTTTTGACGGAATTATGCCTCTTTGTATTTTTCGTATAGTAATTTCATTTAAGCTTCGTGGCCGCTCCATATCTCAAAAACCGTTTAAGATTTCTTCATGAAAGTTTGCATAAATATAAAGCACCATGAGACGTGAGACGACGTGCAGAGAAAAAACAAACATAACGTTACTTTCACTTTTAAAAAATTGACGCCCCTTTGTATTTTTGTATTGTAATTTTGTATTAAATGTGTGTCCGCACCATATTTCCTTAACCATTTAAAAGATTTTTTTGAAACTTGAGTCAAATGTTCGCCTTATCGACACAACATGCTGAACTTGTGTTTCAACAGTGTCCGTCAAAGCTTTTCGGTCAAGGTCACACTTAAAGGTCAAAATTCAAAAGGTAACATTATTTGTCCGCTCCATGTCTCGAAAACCGTATAAGATTTCTTCATAAAACTTTATACAAATATGAAACATCATCAGACAATGTGCAGAGAAAAAGTACCATAACCCTACTTTCAGTTTTTACGGAACTATGCACCTTTGTATTTTCATATAGTAATTTCATATTAGCTTTGTGTCTGCTCCATATCTTGAAAACCGTTTAAGATTTCTTTATAAAAGTTTGTACAAATATCAGACGATATGCAGAGAAAAAGATCCATAACCCTACTTACGGTTCTGATTGAATTATGCCCCTTTGTAATTTTTGTTTAGGAATTTCATATTAGCTTCGTTTTTTGTAGTTTTATATCTGCCTTATTATTGGAGATTTGTTCTGTCATTTCTTGTTTTCTTTTCAACTTTAAGCCCCAACGGGCGTATATTGCCCCGCTCAGCGAAGCTCTTGTTTTTATTTGAATTCAAGTTAATTGTTCTTTTAAAGCCCCTATCTCACTGGGATGCGACAGTTTGCGACTGATTGCGAATTGCATTCGCGGATGAGTCTCAAAACTGTCTTGAAACGTTCGCGGGGATTCGCAAACTGGCGCAAACGGTTCGCATTGTCGCACAAAAAAGTTTTACATGTAAAACTTTTTTATGCGACAAAATTTCTCGCAATATAGTCGCAACATAGTCGCAAAGTCATCGCGGGTGTCGCGAACACGTCGCGGACCCATCGCAGTTTAGTTTCCGGCGAGTCGCAATGACCGTGAACACGAAAAATTTGCGAAATAAATAAGACCATATTGCGAACAAATTGCGACAAAAATAAGACACTTCCGCGACTAAATTGCGAGCAAATAAAACTGAGTAACTTTAGCGCGAACGTCGTGAGACATTCGTACGAATATATCACGTCTATCGTGCGAGTGTCTTATATTACTCGCAATGTCGCAAAAGTGTCGTGAATGGTTCGTATTTTCGTCCCACGTGACCCGGACAATTATGTTTCTCGCAAACAGTTTGCACTCATTCAGTTCCAACATGGGCATCATGCCAGCAAAGGTCAGAAAAAGGGCGAGGTAGGGGTAGGGCTGCCACTGCACCCGGTCATCAAACCACAACACAGGTAGCCGAAACATTCCCAGCTCCTGTTCCCTTCGACGACGAGAGCTCGGGAGCTCCCACGGTTTCTCTGACGGGTGAAACAAGGAAGAAAAAGAAACTGGGCATTGAGAGTGAGAAACAGTACCCATGGAAGGATGCCCACCAGAATGTACTTGCTGAGTTCTGGCTGAACCACCCCATATTTTATGATAAAACACAATATCCATCTTTCTGACGTCTGATGATTAAAAAATTGCTGGAATGTATATAGGTTCTCATTTTCTCGCAAAATCATCGTACGACTGTTGCACGACCTTCGCACGACAGGTGCGACGTTCGCGAGAGTATCGTGACACAGTCGCACGAGAGAAATAATCGCAATTTTATTGTGCGAACGTCGCACGAGTGTCTCACGAACGTCGCGCGACTGTCGCGCGACGTGTGTGCAAACCCCAGGCGAATTTGGGCAAGATTCGTAAGATAATCGTACGACATTCGTACGAATGTCGTAATCACCATTTCAGTGAGACCCAAATATGAAAAATGTCGCAAAGTCGCAGATTTTATCGCAAATCTTTGTCTCAAACTAGTCGCCAGTTTTCGCATCCCAGTGAGATACTAGCTTTAAATAGAAATATGCTTTTAAAGGCAACACTGGCATTTTTTAAACAAACTTTGGACGACGTTACCATTGGCGTCAATAGAAAACAGCATTGAAATTCAAACAGTTGTAGTTTAATTATGAGTGGGTTTAGAGCAAGCTCGAAAATAGTTATTATTGCAGAAATCTTTTATGTCTTTAAGCATGAAAACATTATTATGATTATTGAACACAAGCCTCACAGTAAAATTTCTTGCACACACGCAAATGCACTTAAGTCGATGGAAAATATTTTTTGGAAAGACTTTTGACACTTGGCTGTACCAACGTCAGTGTTGATCAACGTCTCTACGTGACGTTAATTCAATGTTGGGTACGAACCAGGAAATTTATCAATGATATGAAATTCTCTTTGAAAGAAGTTTCGATCAAGTATCAGACAAAATCTGTTAACCATTTTTCAGGTCGACTGCACTTGAACTTATACAAGGAATTATCTTAAACTAAAGAATTCATCTTAGTAATCTACAATACCATAACTATCATATTTCAATAATATCATGATTCTCATCAAACCTGTAAAGTACCTGGATTACTGTATACTACAACATTAAAACGCTTTACAGGAATGTTTCTTTTTAATGTATAATTTTAAATTCCTTTGTCCTAAAGTCAAAACACGGGTCGCTCTTCTTGACCAGTGGGCTTTGAGGAGGGTCAGAAAGAAAAAAAAATAATAATAAAAAATAATGGACGTGTTTACCGTTTTAGTCTTTTAGTTCGTTCGAATGATTATTAGAAAATAATCGTCTTTCAAGCTTATATTAACTGCGAAATATTCATCTATATATGTCATCAATTAATAGCAATTAGTAAACTTATGTCTATATTATCAATATTAAGAATAGAATGGTGAAAAACTGTGGTTATTCTTTTGGTGATGTAGATGCCATACTGGAATATACATCTACATACAGCTATCTGTAAAAAAAGAGAGAGAAAACTTTCGAGCTCATACATAAACAATAAAACGTAAACATGTTTTCTTCGCGGATAAACCAGGTGGTAACCACAGATGTGCAGGTAAGCGTAAAGTTGTTGTTTTTTCTCTCAGTTACCTCGGAAAGTTTTCGGAACGTCATGCTGGTGATTACGTGTACACAAGCATGGCACTTCATAAGTGAAGAAAAATGCAGAATAGTCAATTTTAAGCTACAAGACTTATTTTAAAAAAGGTAAAGGTTTCCCATAGCCTAATAGTTGTAGGGGCAGTGGGGGTTAGAGACCCTCTGTATCTTGGGCACAGCAGATGGAAGGCGGAGTCCATCTCTCTCCTTTCGCTGCCTTATCCTTCCCTAATTCGATAAAGGTAACGTTACCCATTTACTGCTGGGTTGACAAAGAGACTTCCAGTCGTCGGATAGGCTGGCTCGTAAGACTCCAGTAATGACTATATTTAAGATTTAAAAAATCAGTCAGATTTTTGTTCTATTCTAATGAGAGCCATCACTGAATTCAGCTATCAGAAAATGTAGGAAAAATTTGGGATAGGATGTAGGAAGCAGGCTCATTTTGGCTCTAGACTGTCTATTCAACACGTCTGTTTCCGATTCGATACATTGCGCTAACTTTCTGTTTTGTTAATTATAAAGTTTCGTCGTCTTTTACAAAATATTTCAATGTGAATCTGATGTCATGAATATCTTTAGGAAAATTAGCCTAAACTACCTAATCTAAAAAGAAAAGGTCCATGACCTATTGCATGACAAGACATTGAACAACTAACAAACTAATTTAATATAACTGATGAGATAAAATAGGCGTAATTCGAGCGGCGTCACGTAAAATGGGGACCTAAAGTATTTGAAAACAGTCAAAGGCACAAACCAGCCTGTGAACCCATGCAGTATAGCTACAGTGCTCATAATGTGTCTGTAGATTTTATTGTGTCCATACTTGATGAATGCGAACAGCTTATACTCTGGTCAGATTGCGCAGATACACAGACTGGTCTGAGCATTTGCTGTTCACTAATGCGTGTCGCAGCTCATTTGAAAACGGGTCATCTTTTCCTACGGGTGTAAATTGATATTGCAAGAAGACATCCAAATGTACATCAACCCGCGCATGCGCAGTCACATGGACGGACGCTCGGCGCCCCGTTACTGCGGCTATGGATTCGTTCCGCTGAGGTGCGGGGGTAACGTCGATATGAGAATTGAAATATGTTGATGATGATGCGCAGTCAGAATTGAGATGAGCAGCAATGTGGTCGTTTTGACATCCCCGCCTCCGACAGCATTCGCCTGGGGTAATGTACCTATTGCCGTACTCGCGCTGTCGCCAATATTTTACATACAAAAGTGGCTGGTGTCGACAGAAACAATCGACAGCAGTGTCAGCTCGGTGGACATCACGTTAACGATAGTTTAATTTAACGTTATTAGTGCTGCTTTCGACCGAATTCTCGGCCGACAGTGACTATGCACAGCACCAAATTGGTCGTCAGCATAGGTAAGAAAATTGGTATTATACCAACGAAGCCTTGGTACCTATACGTACTGTAATTCAGAAAATGTTCACAAGTTTTCATTTGCGAAACTTCGCAAAAATAAATTTATCACAAAAAGGAGGTGTTGGCGACCGATGCCCTATCGCCCGAGGCCACCACAGCACCGAGGGGCAATAGTTTTGACTGTTAGCCCTATAAGGCATGAGATAAATGTTTTATTACTCAACCAATTTATTATCAGAAAGCTCCATTTATCTTATCTTATCTTATCTTATCTTATAAGGCGACAGTAAAGAAAGAAAAGAAAAAAAAGAAGAAAAAAACGCCCGCTACTACCGCGTTACGTGCGTTACGTTTAGATAAGCGGACACTATCGCTCTCGTCCTGTGAACGAGGAGAACCACTGTAGACAGTCATAACTCTCATAGAAGGTCGATTAATAAAAAGTTAATAAAAAGGAATAATAACCTCAACAGAGGATTGTGATGTACTTGCTGAGGCCAAGTGAAATTCCTGATAGCGTTTGAAAGACACAGTTGTGCTTAAACTTACTGATCATATACTTTGTGGCAAAAATTACTTTCATATTCGCATTAAAAAAAGTTAGCCACCGCCTGCTTCAAGAATTTAGCATCTTATTTACTTTGTTTATGGTCCCAACCACTGCTGCGGATGAGGGTGGGTTTCATACCACTCCGACTGAAAATGCGCCTACTGACTTAAGCAGCATAAGTAAGCGGCAGCTAAAAATAGAGCACGAGAGGACTCAAGCATAACTCAGTCTACTAAATGCTAACTTTTTTTTTCAAACTGACCGGGATCAGGGAACATTTCTATGGTTTATTGGTTTTATTGTGGCGCATTTCTTTATTACTGAAGCTCTTTAATATGAGATCATGGTGACAAATGTCCCTAAATGGCCAATATCATATTCATGACTATCAATAGCCGTTAGTAAATGTTTTACAAGGCTATCTACGCCTATACGCGTAGACAACAATGCTCTTGTTTAAAACAACAACACCAACAAAAAAAATGTTTCAAGCACAGATATGTTCCTTGCATAATATGTCCTTTGATTCCTGGTTTTCTAAAGAAAATCATAGATTATATGGGTTAGAAACAAGCCAACATTTTCTGTAAAATCGCTCGACAGCTCACCGAGGTGAGCAAACCAACAAGTATTAGCTTTATCAAAAATCTTGCGGCGGTTTATGCGAACCGATATTCTCCCTGTAAATTCTCTATATATTCTCTTCCGACTAAAGTAGTCATACTCTAGGAGGTTGAGTGGTTGGTTTTAGGGGAAGGGGGGGGGGGGCGGGGGGATTCATAGTACTTTCCAAACAAATTTTAATGAATTAGGCAGTGGGGACAATAAGCTACGTTTTCGACAAATTTTGTCACAATGCTCAGCCATAGTTATTCAAGAGTTATTCAACATTTATTCTTCACTTAATTACTATTACATATACTATTTACCTTTTGGTCTTCACATGCCTGTTGATATAAAGTAAACACGTTCAGAATTCAAAGAACCGTGTAATCGAAAGTGAAGTGTCAATATTAACACCTTAAACAAGATAGGCCTCGTTCCGAGAAATCTATCTTCATGCAAATAGACACTGAATGCTCGGACCTGCCTGCGAAGATATGCAGTCTGGGCGGAGCACGCCAGCGCGCCCTTACAATTACAAAACCGTGTCAGTTTCTAGAAGCGGTATGTTTATGCCTGACCAAACTAAGCACGTGAGAAAGCTAATCTGGACAAGAGCTGATCGTATTTGCCCATCACAATAAGGCTTCAATAATACCTATCATTCATAAAAATGACTGCTCTTGATGGGAAACTATTGAAATATTCGACTTTGAAATGGCGCTGAGAAATTGAGGCGCAAGTAAGCCGTGTTTCAGGAAAAATTGTTTTATGGTAATATGAGTAATAAAAACATTGATCTAACCACGCAGCCATATTCATCCAAATCTGATTTGTACTGAGTTTACTGTCCTTAGACTCGGGAAACTTAGTATATCCAGACACACATACTAATTCTGAGTTTCTGATGAGTTCACGTGGCATTAGGTTTGTTTTCTTGCAAGCCAATAATTTTGATTTATGTGTAAACGGAAGCCGTCCGTCCACAACACTTTACTACTTTTAAAATTTCAAGCGAATAAACTGATAAATTCACAAATAGATAAGGCAGGATTAAAGTTTAATATTGATTTTTTTAAAAATAATTCATTTCTATAAATCAGATGACAAGGATTTTATCTGACTGAAATGACAAAGGCTCGATCTTAAGATAAAACCCACTGTTTCAAAAGATAGGCGCGATATAATAAGAAAGTTAGTGATAGACTTGAACATTCGAGAAGATCAAAACTTAGATCTTTATTCCGTTTGTTCTCGGAAGAAAAACAATTATTTTTACCAATAAAAAAAATGAAGAAAAAGATATATGATTGATTCGTGAAATACTAAATTGAAAATCGTTTTAATGCACTGTTTTACTGTGAATTGACTAATATGATTAGAGCGAAAGGGGGAGTTCTGATACATGTAGTATATATTTGAAAAAGAAAACATTTCTTGGATGATTATTTGTGACAAGTCTGAAAAAAAACTGAAATAATAGGGATATTGCGGATAATTGTTCTGCGTAAATTAAGCAGCGTAATACGGATGCAATTTTGAAATCGGAAGCTTAGTCTGAAATGAACAAAGCTCGTCGATGAAACCGAATCGAATATCAATTTAGCTTTACAATAACTTAACAATTAACTTTCAAGAAACACATACGATGGCTAGCAGCAATGAAAAGGTTGTGAATGACAAACAGAACTTAGAGGCAGTTATACAACAATAAATTCATAAAAATCATAAGAATTTGTACGAAGATGGAAATAAATAAAGATACAAATAAATAAACTTAAATAAATGAAATTACATACTGTTAAAGAACTATGTTGAATATAACCGTATAGGTGTTCGATCATTATGGATTATCCTTATAGCACCAGCTTCAGAAAGGTCATCTTTCATTTAAGCAGTTTCAGCGTTAAAGCCAGTTTCAGAGTTACCTTATAGAATACTGGTCAGTGGTCAGTTTCGGAGTTACTTGTCATATACCAGTTTTAGAATAAATTGACATATAAAAACAGCTTCAGAAATCAACTGTTATATACCGACAGATACCGGTGTCTGTCAAAGCAACAATTAATAACATTTTCAGAGTTACCTGTTAAACAATTTTGTGATATGCAAACTGACAAAATATACTAAAAATCTTGTTAGTTATTTGCAGACTTATTGGATTAATTTTCTAAAATGCAGTCTCGTATTGCTTCTTTGAAGATGCCGTCGTCCTGGAACGAATACGTCACAACGGTGATGACGGACAGTGGTTTCGTCACAAAAGGCGCCATCTATGGAACGAAAGGACGGAAGTGGGCAAGTTCGAAAGGATTCGAAGTAACCAATGACGAAATTAAAACACTTGTTCATGGATTTACGGACCCGGCTAAATTGTGGACTGACGGAATTCATTTGGATGGACATGCATACACATGTACCAGGTCGGACGGCAGTGTAATAGTCGGACGGGAATGTACCAGCGGAACAGGATGTATCATATACCGGTGCCATAAATGTGTCGTCATTGCAGTACACGAGGAAGGAGCGCACCCTGGTGGCTGCCACAATCTTATAATGAAACTAGGGGACTATCTCAGAGATCAAGGAATATGACCCCTTAGACTTTACTAGACATTTGTCTTCAGTGGGTAGTGTTGAAATAACGTCATATAAACGTCAATACAGCGTCGTGGAGTTGCACCAATATAGGGATCAAACATGGTTTTTCATGCATTAACGTTTGCCAGGTCCCGAGGGAGATGTAGGAAACCGAGGCCGAAGGCCGAGGTTTTCAACATTTCCCGAGGGACCTGGCAAACGTTAATGCATTGGAAACAAATGTTTGATCGCTGTTATTGCATAAATTCAACGAATTATTCGTTAAAAATGAGAAAAAACTTGGCACTATATTTTGTCACCGTTTGACAGCCAACGCGCTGTTGCATCTTTTTACTAATATTCATCTTCCGGGCCCGAGAACATTCAGCTATTCAAAATGGCTGCCATCATCTTATTCAACCTCAATATTTCGGAAAAGTGTCCAAGATGGTCGTTGTAGTTGATGCAAAATAGATTGCAAATTAATCAACAAAAAACAAAAACAGATACCTTGAGCAATAATTTTCATGCAGAACAAGCCTGATCCATTCATATACCATCCTGAAGTTCTTGATCGCTGAAAGCTTGAGATGCATGTTTTCTTAAACACTTATTTGCTCTCCATTTGGCATCGTAAGAATGTAAACAACATCGCTTTTAACCTGAGTCATGACGATGACGTCAGATTACAAAGGCATGATGACGTCATATAGGCATACGTAGGTAGCGCACCATCAATTTTTGTAATTCGACCGAAACGGGAGAGACAAAGTTGCATGGCGATTTTTAGTGGCCCGGCACAAGCATAATGAAAGTTCTGTCATCGTGCTTGAACAGCGCGTGAAAACCTTTGTTGAAACACGGCTTTATGCCTGTTGATGCACGGCTGTTAATACCTCTCGGCACTGCTTTTTATGCAATAACGTTGATACTGTATACTAGTTGCGTTGTTTCAGCGTCGTGGCACTGTTGTAGTGTTACGGCATTGTTTCAACGCAGCGACGTCAAATCGTCGTTGTTTCAACATTGTAAGCCTATTGAGTTCAATCTCATGGTGCCAATCTATTTATACACATATTTTAGCCATGTAGTACGTGGTCTTTACCGTATATGCGAACATCAGCTTGTGCAGCTACGCAGTCAAGGTAGAAGCCCCGTATATCAGTGGTCCATATAAGGTGGGTTTTTATTTTCCTGCATAAATCTGCGATAAAATATGTTGTGAAACCCCATAAGGGCCATCAGGCGAGGCGGTTCTAATAAGGGTCATAGCATGTTTTATGGATAATGATCAGTTTTTAATACTAGCGACTGATTTCAGGACCTCTGATTCTGCAACTATACAGGCTGGTTTAAGCATTTGATATTCACATATGTGCGAATGATCCATTGCTCATGTCGGGGTATATTGTTTTTGTTGACATTTTATTTATGTTATTTTAATTGGACACCTACACGGGGGTAATACCAATTTCCCTAACCTATGCTTTTGACCGAGTCAGTCAATTACCATACATACAAAAGTAGCTGTCGACCGAGACAATCGACAACAGTATCAGCTCGGTCGACAGCCATTAACAATTGTACCATTTACCGTAATTGGTAATGCGTACGTCCGTATTCTCGGTCGAAAGCCTCTTTGTATAGTACAGACTCGGTCGAAAGCACAGGTATACATGAGCCACGACACGACATAACCAACAATGTGGCTGTGCGCCCAGCGCAGACTCAGATCAGCCTGGGCATCCGCCCAGTCTGATCAGAGTCTTCGCTGTCTGCATGGAGGTAGCTTAGACCCTTAGCTACCCTTTGGGCACTTAACGATGAGTCTGGTCAATTTGTGCTGCTGCCCAGATTGATCTGAGTCTGCGCTGTCCGCACAACCACATTGTTGGTTTTGTCGTGTCGCGGCTCACATGTAGCCAAATTGGTATTACCCCCGTGACCTAGCGATGTTTCTGCGACTACTGACTGTCCATGCATAATGAAACAGCTGGAACCGAGATCGGACTGCTCTGATCTGAGTCTTTTCTGTGTGCTCAGGTTTTTCTGTCCATACTTCAACTTAGTACCTATACATTCGACTGTACACAGATCCGCTCCTTACCACTAGTCATGATACGATCAGCGTCAGTTCGCTCTAAGAGCAATCCTTTATACGCTCAACGTGGGGCGTTGAAAGGATTGCTCTTGAAAAAAAGGACTGGTATGGATCGTATCATGACTGGTGATAATGTGATCTATTTACATTCAAATTCAGATTATTTCGCTTAATATTCTCTATTAAAAGTCATCTAATAATACCATTAAAATGACGAATATAAATAAGGTTAGAGTTGGGCCCTCGGATTACTTTCTAATCATTTTCAAGTGTTGAAATCATTGAATTTCAGAAAAGAAAAACCAATATTCATAAATAAACTATGTAAATTGATATAAATGAATACAAGGTAATGTAATTCGAAACCATATCGAGTATGGTTAAAGTGATCTATTTACATTAAATATTCTAACAGGTGTGGAGGCGTCGTGGGCATCCTTGTCCCCGTGTATAGGGCTATTTCAGTATACAGTAATGAAGATGTTCGACTGAAATCGGTCTATATACTGAGTTCGACTGAAATCGGTCTATATAGTGAGTTCGACTGAAATCGGTCTATATACTAAGTTCGACTGAAATCGGTCTATATACTCAGTTCGACTGAAATCGGTCTATATACTCAGTATACAGACCGATTTCAGTCGAGATTTCAGTCGAACATCAGTGTGTATATACTGTTTGGGACACAGCCATATTTACCACCAGTTTGTGACTTCCTCTTTGCATTTGTGAGCAACGTATTGCCCTTTCAAAGTGAGGTCTATTTTTACATTGAAAAAATTGGTCCTTCCCCGTACCCGCACCCCACCCCACCTGGAACACTGATTAGTTGGCATTTGTAAAAGAAGGCCGAAAACCGGGCAGGATACCTCACGACACATGCTGTAAGAACGTTTGTCGTGAGAATGTATTTTATTAACAGTTTAATTTTAAGACAAGTGTAAGAGAGTTACGACTGAAAGTTTGAAGAGAGACATTTCAGTTCTCCTAAATTATCGAAATAAACACATTTGTTTCTATAGTTCATAGAGCTTCCATAGCGGACAATTTCAAATTGTCGGATTTGACTGCGGAACTAAAAGACTTTGAAAACGATTTCAAGATATTCTTTCCTTCATTTGCAATAAACCATTAATTGGGGCCTCTCTTTAGGACAGTCTCGACTAGATTGGTCTAGATCTAGACTTAGATTGTCAGCTTTAGAATTATTCAAGAAGTGAATAAAAGGAGACCATTTCACACAACTATACTGAGTGTTTCATAGTATTGTTCTTCTGTCTCTCAGAGAAGCAAAGTCGGTGCTGCTATGTACATCTATGTGCCGAACAACAGAATCATGGTTCATCTGGAAAGGAAGGAAATAATGGTACATTCATAAACTTCCTCGCATACTGGTATAGGTGCTGCGCTCGGCAGTCTCATAGAATGAAATTTGTTTTCTTTTGTGCGAACCGTGCAGTAAAGATGCCTTGAAACATAGCCATAATATTTGTTCCGCACCTATCACGACTATTATAAATGGAAACAACTTTTTTTGCTTCTTGTTTGCTTCCCTGGATAACGAAATCATTTCGAAATAGTATCTACTCTGAAAGGAAAGAATATGCTCCTCAAAGAGCAAATTCTTTCTCTTAAGAGTTGACCACAATGAAGGGCAAAATCGTAATTGGCAGAGTTGCTTCCCCTGACAGTGCACTATTCACCTTATAAGTGAGTATTTAGATCTACTGTAATAACGGATTTTTCTTACGATACATCATCAGGCATCTCATGAAATTACATGTACAAGAACTTCAGAGAAATATAGCAAAAATATAGCGACTCACCAACACGTGCTTTATTCCTCCGAGTCTTCAGAATCGGAAGAAGAAGAAGAACTAGAATCGGAAGAAGAAGAACTAGAGTCGGAAGAGAAAGAAGAACTAGAATCCTCCCTGTCCCTGCCGCTGTTATCTTCGTGACTGTTATGAGAGCCACAGTACGAGCAGTGGCACTGTCTGGTGGCTGCCTCGGTATCACACTCTAGGGCACACCGACCCTCCATGTAGCAGTGTCCCTCACATCTACGTACGTGAGCTGCATTCCAAGGACAGTCTAGGAAAACGAAAGTATATGTGCGCCCAGCGAAGACTCAGATCAGCCTGGACATCCATCCAGTCTAATCAGAGTATTCGCTGTGCGCTTAAAGGGTAGATAAGGGTCTTAGGTAGTTCCATTCGGACAGCGAAGACTCTGATCAGACTTGGCGGATGCCCAGGTTGATCTGAGTCTTCGGTTGGCGCACATGCCGCTTTGTTGGTTATGTCGTGCCGCGGCTCAATTATATGAAATAATAACACCTTATTCACACTATATTTTTACATGCAGCAAGTTTTACTACTTCTACTCCTTCCGCTACTCATAATGATAACAACAACAACAACAGCACTAGTAATAAAACTGGCTTTCATTTACTGAAGTTATGAGAGTTCCTACTTTTTACATAAATTAAAATCGTTATTCGATTGTAATATTTCTAAAGTTACCCTTGGACTGAATGGCTATACACTTTCATGTTTTTCAACGATTTTACACATGCAAACAACGTTTGTGACTTCCTGTTTGCTTCGCTGGACAAAGAACCCCTTCCTAAATGGGCTTTTCTCTTAAGGGAAAGAATTTGCTCCAAGAGGAGATAATCCTATCTTTTAAGAGTTGACTTCCAAATAAAAATGTGTGTTTCCTTCCATGGAACTGACGTCGTTCTGATTCACCTGAAGATGCAAGAAACAGCATTTCTCTCCTTCATTTTCAAGGGAAATTATTGTTTCAGACACGATTTTCTTTCTGCAATACGCAGGAGGCTAGGAGGCCTTCTTTAGAAAAAAATATAGCTGCCAGTTAGACTGATCTCCATTGTACCCATGGTTCCTACCTGTCTCGGAGGCTTCATCCACCGCGTGACCAAACACTGGACTAATTTCTATTCTCCTCCTAGGTGGTCCACCATTTGCATAATCTGAATAACAGACATATGCATTTGCATGGATATCTCATATCAGAATTATTAATACCTTCATTAGATTCGAAATAGTTCAAATGTTTTTAAAACATTTTTTTCTTGGTTCTAAAAACTGCATGCATCGGAACAGAATCAAAACTGTTACCCCTTTGATACATAGTTGCTATGGTAATGTATATAATTTGATATCCAACGAGAAGTGTTTAAACTATAATAACAGATAAACGAAGTCACATAAAGTATCAACTTTTAAGTTTGCAATAGTTATGAAATTTGCAGATTTTGTCGTCCCGGGGCCGTATTTATAAAATAACTTAAGTGGTTGCTATGCTGTTGCTAAGGCCAAATTTCTATGGAGGAGATTCCCTACAACTATGAAATTAGCTCTGGAGGAACAGTCTTTTTCAGACTGTTCCTCCAGAACAAATTTCATTGTTGTAGGGAATCTCGTTCATAGAAATTCAGCCTTAGCAACAGCATAGCAACCACTTAAGTCATTTTATAAATACTGCCGTTGTATCCCAGGAGGCTTAAGGGAACGAATCCATGTCGCACCTCCGGGCACCGAGCCTGTCCTTGTCCTCTACAATTCTTAGAAGAGAGAAATACCGGTAAACTGCATATGAGCCGCGACACGACAAAACCAACAAAGTGGCATGTGAACCCAACGAAACTCGTATCAGTCTGGGCATCCGCTTAGCTACCCTTTAAACACACAGTGAAGACTCAGATCACACTGGGCGGATGCCCAGGCTGATCAGAATCTTCGGTGGGCGCACATGCCACTTTGTTGGTCTTGTCATGTCGGCTCATATATATACCTTGAGCACCCTAGATATTAGTACATGTTATCCGACTACTGAAATTTTCTAAGTATATAAAAAGTTAAGATATTTCAGTATATACCCTCACCAGGGAAGTTATTGTTAACACTATTATCACTACCACTCTTTTTATTTCAAATTTATCAAGAAGACTCGATACTAAAGACAAGCCCTACATGTTTCACAGCTGCACATCCATTACCCATTTAAAAGTATTGACTTTTTGCCATAAAAGCCAGGAGGCTGAAAATTTGAAATGGCGTGATGCAGATTAAAATATGATAAAAAAACTTAATGTTACGGAATTGTGTCCGAAATTGGTGACGGAATGAAGGAAGCGGTTTCTTAGAAGGACCTGCACTGCTTCGTCAGTCAGTTCTACTGCAGTATTAAGAATCATTTTGATAAGAGAGATGTGTTGAAATAAGAAAAAAATAAATAATAGAAATACAGCATATATACTTACAGACTGAAACAGCTATCAACAGCAAACACGGCAAAACAAACGTCGTCATTCTTTCTCTAAAAAGCTTTGTGTCGACGGTTCCTAAATTAAAACTGCATCCTTCAAGTGGGCTTTTGAAGCAGTTTCACTTCACAACAGGAAAACAGCAATCATGACAAAAAATCTTTAAGCCATGTCATAAAATAATGTACAGTAAGGCATGTGAAAACGGCGAAGACGCAGGTCAGCTTTTGCATTCGTGCACTCCGATCTTTCTTGCTCGCCTACATTTTATACGTAGGGAATCTATATATCGAACATCAAGGACTCTGCTCACAGTTCTATCAGAGTCTTTTCTGCTCACAAATGTTATATGGCCCCTAACTAATAGTTTGGGAAGTACTTGAGAAACACCAAAAACTAGATCGAAGGCAAAGGTGTTTTTTTTTTTAAATACATGTAAATACTTTCAAGGACATTATTCAACTATTCTCCTCAGAATAGTCAAGTGCCTAAATTTGATGTCTTGTGGTCTAAACTCTTACAAACTGTATAACCACCTTCTGTTACACACTTTCACTCTATGTAACAGGCGTGTTTACCCGTTTACAATAACAGGTTAAAATAGTGAGGTCCAGTTAGGGCCTAGTACGTAATATCTTTTTATTTAAAACTGAAACAGTATTGAATGTATCACACTTGTTTGCCAATTTCTGTTTTCTTAGCAGCACTGCCGCAAAAATGCATGTAAGCTACGTTACATGCATCTGAATGAGTAGCAAGCAAGCAATAAGACATGTTTCACCCCAATATAAACGAGTATTTCATGCATTTATGACTGTTTAAATGAATAAAGTACCACATGTATGAATGCACTGTATATTACGTAAAGCATTGCTCCTCTTGGCAACACACATTTATCAGAATGGATAAGAATGTAAGCTACGTTATCAAGGTTTTGAATGAACTATAAGTGATGAGGACTATTCGTACGTAACTACTAGTTTTGAATACATATAGAAAGCGAAAGTACTAATAAAAACTCTTAGCTGGCTATTTCCATACACTAAATATGGTGAGTCATCTTGTACGATGTAAGCTACATTATGTAAGTTACGTTACTTGTTATTTTCTGCGTAATGCCATTCAGATGAACTACAAAATTAAAACAGGTTATGCCCCTATTCCACACAGACCACGAATCGCCACGAACTGATAAATTTCAGGATTCGTGGAATTGTAAATTTTCTGGTCCGATTCGTGACGCTGTACGATTCAGTTACGATACAAGTACGATAGTGTTACGAATATTCGTGGGATTCGACTTGATTCGGCTGGAATTGCACGATCATTGCCAGGAATTCAGTACGATTTACAAGAATATATTGGCAAACACCGTACGAACGTTAAGAATCAAATCAGTTAAGAAACAAATCAGTTAAGAATAAAAACGAATGCATGTACGAATTTGGTGCGAATAAAAATGAATTCGTGACTGTTCTTGACAATTCATGGGATTTTCTCTCAAGATAGGTATAAAAATGCTCCGAGATTACAGCCTTTGATTTACGCACATATTAAGTATGAACCACAGAAAATCTTTGGCCACACACTAAAGTGTCTACCCTACATGCACATGGCGTCTCATCGACGTCAGATCGGCGTCATTTTGACGTCATATGCCAGCTAGAGAGATAAACTGTATGCGTCCAGAGACTGGTTTGAGTCTTAACTGTGTGCAAATGCGTCAAAGCACAAATTCACGAGTCCCCGAATGAGTTAAGAATACCAACGAATGCCTCACAATGCCTCAGAATCGATTACGATTCAGTTAGTATTTGATAGTGTTTATATCTGGAAGATGTAAACCCATACTCGCTGTCTTAGCAAGAACAGAATAATTCATAGTACACTGTATATATGCATTTCGGTTACTGATTCAGTCTGAAGTCTCCATGAAACTAATGCAATTGTATGTTAAAGTTGAGAGAATCTGTCATTAAGTTGAAGCAACGCCACACAATCATCCAGAAGTATATCTTCTCTACCATTTCGTTAGTTTTGTACAAGTCTGGAAAAAATAGACACAAAATTAATGATTGCTTATGAAAAAAATATGGAATTTACAAATAAGGTCTACGCAATGGGTACACGGCATGGGGTCAGCTCAGAGTCAATGCTGCTCACCTGCTCTTTTACTATTCAACTGGCTTGTTTGTATTTAATCTCTGTAATATTTCACGACGTCAACGCCATAACCATTATTGTATGAATGCTATTGTTGATTCTCTTGCTGTTTACATGTAAACCAGAGATGATTAAATAAACTTGGAAACTTGGGATCTTTACAATGACACCAAACACCAAACTCTATATAGTATTCAATCATACATTGGGGAGCAAACTTTCACCCGGAGGCTCTGTGGTCATTATCAAACTGATGCCCTATCAAACAAGGCTTCATGCTGATACATTATGATGATCAAAGTTGTGCATAACCCACTTTAATTTCAGTCAAATGTATTGACTCCAAAACGATGCTTTATCGAGGTGACCACAATTATGAACAACAATTAATACACAATGAATGGTGTAGTGAGCAGAAACAAACCTTGACTATAGAACAAACATTGCGTGGAATGCGGTGTCCCGTCGGAAGTTTAACTCTTGTTACAATGCGCTGACAGGGCCATGTAACATAACAGAGCTAAACGCGAGACAATAATAAAAAGTACCTCTGTCGTTTCCTCCAAAGACTCCACTTATGACATCTACAGATCTTTCTCCTACAGTACCCACTTCCAGTCGGGTATCCCATAGTTTCACACTGGAGATTACACAGCGCTGAGTAGTCTGGACAGAAGCCGAGGTCGTTCATTTCTATATCTCGCACGGCTAAAAGCAACCAACTCGGTGAGTATAAGCAAAATAGACGAAATAGGCATTCGATTAAATGTTCAATATAGAATGTTGTATTATTATTATTATTATTATTATTATTATTATACGGAATTAAATTCTTAGAGAAAAATTAATCGTATAGTGAAATCACAAATTTCCATTTTATGAATTTCAGGTAGCATCTCACTTACAATTCGAGAGGAGCATGACATACACTGTTCTCTCGAATTATAAGTGAGATGACGCCATAGACCTGTTACCATAGCAGCTACGGAATTACCAACTGTTGCGCATAGTACCTAAGCAGAACAACATCTCGATGACGTCTTACGACTGCCCAATTGAAATTAAGAAATTACATAAGAAATTACGGTATGCTTTTTTCTGGTTTCATCACCAGATATTGTCAGGGTCACTGACGAGGCTTTATTAGCCGAAACTACGTAGTCTGGCCCATGTTCCTACTTCTGTATGTATTCTCTGCTCTTGAAGGAACTTTTTCAGATTTTAATTTTACGTGCTATGGTAACATATATGACGTCATTGGTATCGGAGCATGGCATATAATGTATGACATGATCCGCCAAGTTTTCAAGTGATTTAATTCCGTGTTATACATTGTTATATGTGATCAGCAGTCGCAGAATACGAAGATACAACAGGCACACGTCCCTGTTGAGTAAACCAAAAAAAAAAAAAAAAAAAAAAAAAAAAATCCTTTCCGCGTCAAAAAAAGAGGCTTAATTTCTTCTAAGATCTTCAACTCCACGAAGTCTTGGACCTTCTCCATATCTCCAGATAGCATCTTAGTTGTAAAACAAATACGTCAATGTTCTTCATGAAGCTGTCCCGATAAAACATTTGTATTGGATGTTTTGATATAAAACAGATATAGAGGATCTTACAAGAGTGCTCATGTATTATTGAATTTATTAAACGAGTTGGGGAAAAAGATAAGATGCGAGGCTTGCCGAGCATCTTATCGGTTTTCCCCAACGAGTTTAATAAATTCAATAATACAGGAGCACGAATGCAAAATTCTGTTTATCGTATGACACTAAAATCGCATTTTATTAGCAAATTTTGCACTAAAGCACTAAAACGTCACGATTTTATCATTAGAAAAGGCGACGTTTTATGGACGTCAACGCATAACGTTACGACGTAATTTGCATATCTAATCCACTAGTGGATTATCGTTTTTAATGCATGGCTTTATTACACTCTAAGATGCGACGTCATATGATAAATAAATTGAAGCCTATTAGGATTATTTGAGTCAGGAATACTAAAATTCACTTACCAGCTAAGCCCCTGACCAGTAGTATACTAAATAAAATTATATAAATCATTTTTATTGAGAATGCTACAGTGTGTATGTTGGATTGTTAATAATTTATTAAGGCAACGGTTGTTCATACTAACCTTAACCTGACAATAACACCTGCAGTTTCTGGTTTCATCATGTGACTGTATAGTGCATAAATCGCCAAAAATAACAACAGCCTTTGGATCGAATTAAACATATTAAGTGAAATCATTTATGTTCTTCTGGATTCCTTATTTTTGCATAATTATATTGCATAATAATTCAACCTATGCTTGAACATATTGTGAAATTTAAAGTGCATATGCACACACATTCAGGGACGAAACTGACAGTTTTATTTTTGCCTTATTTCTCACTGGGATCAAATCGTAATGAAACAGATTGTGTGCCAAGGAGAGAATTCTTTTGAGGCGCAATTTTTTTTCTTTAAGGAGAGACTCCATTTTGTCTAGAGAAGCAAACAAGAAGTTATAAAAGTTGTTTCCCTTTGTAAAACTTGGTGTATCTATACATGTTAAGATTTAGACCTTGTATATCATAGTCTTCTGCTGATAGCTACCCATACACGCTCAAGTCCGAAACTGTCATAAAACGGGTATAAAAACAAAATATATCTTCTAATGTCCCAATACGGAGAATTACTTTTAAAGTCAAGAGAGCTATTGTCATTGCGCCGTTTGTGTGTTTTCAGTTTCATGAAT
Organism: Ctena decussata; assembly: GCA_963989385.1. Lineage (NCBI taxonomy): Eukaryota > Metazoa > Mollusca > Bivalvia > Lucinida > Lucinidae > Ctena > Ctena decussata. The sequence continues at coordinate 502,228 of OZ022501.1, read as the reverse complement.
ATATATGAAAATTTTAGTGTTATTGCACTTTCTCTGTGCAAATGAAAAAGAATTTTTACTGACCATTAATGCTTATTTTTAAGTATAAACGTGCATGAATAAAACGTCTCTCACGGCTCTTTGCCCAGTATAACATCAGACAGACACCGTTCTTTGTACAAACATAAAGCCATCAAAGTAACTGTAAGACCTCATAACGTTTTTCTCCCCTTCGAGGAAACAAAACTCCGTTTTGGACCATCGTCCAATAAGTAAGAAGATGGTTTTCTTGGAAATAGCGAAGATACCACCCTTGCAAGAAAACGGCACCTTTAGCATGGAAATGTTTCATTTTCTGATAACGGTGGTATTTACTAGTTATACCCCTGCAGTATCCTTTCATACATGCAGACACTGTTACTTATTTTGTAATCGTGTAATACTATCCAGGGAGTTTTAGCCTAAAAAGTGGCGTTCTTCAAACGCGTTTAAAAGTTGGTTTCATGTTGCCTAGTAGCCAGATGGACATTGGATGTTAGAGACCCGACGCATCTTGGGCACATCATATAAAGGGCAGAGCCCATTCCTTAATGCCTTAGCCTTCCCTGATTCGAAAAAGGTCCCCATTTGCTGCAGAGTTTTTCAGTCGCTTGCTGACCGAACAGAACTGGAACCCGCGATCTTCTGCACCATACCCGAGCATCTGTAACCACAAGACCAGGCGCCTCCAAAAGGTTTGTCACATCATGAAATACGATCACTGCTGAATTAGAGTGTGGGCAATCTGTTCTCAATGCATGCCTCAGTTTCATCTAAGCAGCAGTTTGAAATACAATATTTTTGGATTAATGACAGATGTTTGTAATACTATCAGTTATATAAAAGAAAGACCGTAAAAATTATACATGAAACCGGGCAAATACATCTACGAGTTCATTGTTTAGGTTCACAAGAATAGGGTCCATTGTTTATTTAGGTTCTCTTTGGCAACGTAGGTTTGGTAGGAAAAGTATACTCTTGTATAATCAGTGCCACATTTTTATACCACATATATAATACAAATTATAATACAAATAGAATAGAATAGATAATACAATTCATTTGACAATCAAAATAATAATAATAGTAATAATAGTTATAATAATATAATAATAATAATAATGTTTCTATGAAGAAAAGTTTGTCATAGAATATGAAATATGTAATACAGAAAGTCGCTTTTAAGATGAACACAGAAATTTTGCTCAAAATTAAAATCTAATATTGAACAAAGTATATGTAATAAAGGCAATGTGACATTGTTGTCCATATCTTTTTTTTTTTAATAACTTTGGCCGATAACCTATGTTCCTCTGAATACTTGGCAAAATTTCTTTACCACAGTAAATTTGGCAAAGATTCTTTAACCACATTTTCCTTCGAAAATAATTTGCTTCGTATAAACGCAAAGATTTGCCTTGCTATTGTTTGAGTCACAAAGAAACTTTGTGAAAAAGAAGAAAAGGAAACAGTAAACTCATAATGCTTTACAAAGGTCTGGGTTCGCGGTTATAAAACTTGAGAATGTACTGAAGTTTTAAAACCTCTGGGACAGAAGGATGCAGCAAATATGCCCATAAATGACCTTGTTCCCCAAGCAGGCGTACCAGGCATCATCATTCCCTGGCATTTCAAACCCCGTTGTCTGGGACTGAATTTATAGTCCAGTTTCTTCCCCAAGAGTATCAGGTACTGGAACTCCCCGGCAGATTTCCCTATTTCTGCTGCTGGATGTACAGAGGAATCAAACTCTAAGTTTACTTCTCTTGTAAGGGCTAGGGACTAGACACGGAGGAAAATGATATAGAGTTGTTCACCCTGTAATGCACCCAATCATCTTAAGAGTAGCTACGAAACACTTTATAACAGAGTACATAAACCGTTTGTGTGTGGTACACTAAAAGAGTGACGGTGTTGTTGTTGTAGTTTTTCTGATCCTGACGTCATTAAGACCCCATCTGTAAAAGAAGAGGGTATCCATCAGAAATTAAATAGAGCAACACAATATTTAACATATGAAAATAATGCTAAAATATTGTGATTTTTTTAGAAAGGATGCCTGTACGTTCGAATTTCTTTATGACATACTGGTAAGACTTTTGTCAAAGTGTTTTTCGATTTATTTCATTGTTGCATTAGGCATATAAAAGCTGACATGTACTATTTGCAAATGGTAAGGATGAAATTAGGTGATCGGTTAGAAGTCTAGTATATAAACTTTACTATAATAAACAACGGTCACACGATCTGTAAACACACAGTCAATAATTTGTATTGACACCCTTTTGGGTATATTTTATGTCTTATCTTGTTGAAAGAAACCCGAACTCGGCACGAGACTTACCTCTGGCTACACGAGCATCGAAGATAACCTTTCTCGTCTCTTTTCAAAACTCCAATCTTGTAGCCGTGTCTAATACAATACCATTTACATGACTTGATAGCATACTCGTCATACTCCTCCTGGACTGCTGTTGTAACTGCGACAAACGAAACTCAATAGAAAAGTTACAAGTTCACTTTCCAAACACTGCCGACATTTATTTTATCCCAGGAGACCATGTCAATATATTTTTTCCTCACATAATTTGGATGATGTTTAAATGTTGTAAATACTACCACAAGTAAAATCTCTGTTAATTGACAGTTTGAGTACTTTTCAATATACAGACCATTATAAGGAAGGCAATTTCTCTAAATCATCAGCCTCGGGAAACTGTTTCTTGTCCAATGCGTTTATTTTGACTTCAGGGACAAATAATTGCCGGCCAGTAACTTACCGTCCGGATAATATTTTTAGATTAAGCAAAAGCATTGAAAATCAGTTGAAATCTGGTTAATAATGTGCTAAACTAGGTTACTGTCTTACTGATGTTGACAATGTATGATATTCCTCAAAATTATAGTGAATTTTTACAAAGTAAAAATTAAACAATAGGATTGACAGACCAGGCATAGACTTTTTGGCTTTGTTTAATCAGTTAACAACCTCTCACTGGACCAGTACAACTAACGCTGCTATCGGCTATTGACTAAAGACTAAACTCACCGTTTAGAATAGTGAACGGCTATATTGTATTGTATTGTATTGTATCTTCTAGATTCTGCCTTCATAGGCACACCTGGAATACTCCAGTAAAATCGTCTTGAGTAAAGTCTTTACACAGTTAAGAGCCACGTACAATAAAAGTTCTATCCAAGGAATATATACAAATAATCCACCACCATTTACATGTGTATATAAAATGTTCAATTTTAAGAAAAGTCACTGTAGCATTTTCTCTCGTTGTTAAGGGTAATCATCTGTGCCTCGTTAAAATAGAATATGGGTACTCTATGTGTGGTTTGCTGCGCCCTTTACTTTTCTCTTACGTTTCGGCACTAGTTGGAGTTTATTATATCTGACTGCATGTAGTCTATAGATGAGCCTTCTGCTATGATAATGTAGAGAGTCCACAAGATGTCTGATCTCGCTCTTTGTGTTAATTATGTTGTTTTGTATAACAATATCAGAGTCTATTAGTAACTAAAGTAACGTATATTCAGCACTCACAGGGTGCTTGTCATGTAGATTAGCCAGTATATGTAAAAAGTCAATGAGAATAGGTTGTCGAACATCTTCTAGGGACTTGAAGTCGATCAGAAAGTGTTGAAGTGTTTCATCTTCTTCTTTACACAGTTGACACACCGGGTTTATTTCGTTCTGGTTAAACTTTGCTCTGTTTGTTTGTTAAATGTATGTTCCGGTTAAAACTTTATTATTCACTGGAATTCTAAGAATGTCTCTGTCACTATTCATGTGAGATTTCACAGCTGGGTGACACTGTCCCACTATGTAGGTTTTGGAAAGGTACTTCAATGAAGAAAACAGTCTTGATTGTGACACTATTTGACTGGTCCAGTATTCATTGATAGCAGTATTTACGAGTTTTTTCCAAGCTAACTTTTCTATCGGGTTTTCAAGTAAAATCTCCGGATTCGGTAGGTTGTACTTTATAAGTATTCTCTTTACAGCAATGAACCAGCTATGACTTTTATACGATTTAACTTCCAATTGCCTTTTGGCCAATTGATGTTCCACTGAATCGTGTTGGAGACTTGTAATATTACCGTACAAGGACAATATTCTTTTATGTATCATGGCTTCAGCAGGAAGAGCTCCTGATAACATATATACAGCTGGATCAGCCACAGTCGATGATGATGACAGTATTTGTTTTAATAATTTCTTATATTGAGTTTCAAGCACATGTAGTGGTTTTCCTGTTGGTATGACAACTTCAAGGCCATAGAACAACACTGGGAAGACGTATGTTTGAAGGAGTGATATCGACGTTTCCGGATCAAGACCGTTTTCGCCATGTAGACCGGTTCCCATGAGACTGTATACTGTACGCTTAGCTTTCTGAATATTCGATTCGACAGTTTGCATTTCTTGATTAGAAGAAGATCGTAATATTCCCATATGTGTTGTGTTCTCGACAACTGGCATTTCCTTTTCACCTATGTACCATGCTTCCTGATCAGGATAGTTCCTTATGCTGTCCATTTTCATAATAACACTCTTGACCTCTTGTAAGATATATCCATCTTTTTCACTGGAATCTTTACAGAGATTAACGAGGAACTGTAGGCTGTAGGCATCATTGCTAAGGATAGCCACATCATCAGCACATGTTGGGGCTTGTATGCCAATGCCTCCAATTTTGGCGCCTTTTCCAGATATCTGTATTCTGTCCAAGAGCCCATTGTCATAAACTTTGAAGAGATCAGCGCTGAGGACACCACCTTGTCGGACGCCTTGTTGGTTGGTGTATGTTGGGGATAGCTGTCCTTGCCATTTGATGGCAGTTTGTGATTGATGATGTAGACTGTTTATCAATAGCCAGTTCAGACCATCGACACCACTATTATATAGTTTTCTCATTAAGTTTGGATGAACCACGACGTCAAAGGCTGACTTGACATCCATGAATGCAACATATGTAGGTTTGTTCAAATCTTTATTGTTACGATAGAATTCTTCTACAAGCAGCGCACAATTCATGGGAGACGAGTTTTCTGTAAATCCTCTCTGGAGGGGGTTCTGTTTTTCCAGTAATACCGACTTAATTCTGAACTTTAATATTGCTTCAAGTAATCTAGTCAAAACTGGAGTAATTGTTATGCCTCGATAATTTTGGGATTCTTTACAGTTTCCTTTGTTCTTAAATATTGGATTCAGTATACCAAGTTTCATGGATGACGGAATTTCTTTATTGAAGAGAATGTTATTAATCATTGTTTGGACACAGTTCATAACTTCTGGACCACCATAGTAGATATGTTCAGCCGTGACTTTTTTTAAGTTTCAGTTTCATGGTCATTGAAATATATATATCCATTGAAGCGTCCACTGTGAATGTAGATTTCGACGTTGCCAAACCTGATAAAAATTTACATCCTTTGCGTCACATCAAATATAAATCATATTGAATCGGGAAAACAGATTTGTATACTACAAAGTAAACTTTAAATGATGGGGTATTCGCCCCGAGGTTCTTGAGCCGGATAACATTAAATTTTGACCCCGTGAAAACATGACCCCACGCGTCAATTCTCAATGTTGAAACTTGACCCAGGTCAATTTTCAACACTGAAAAATGCTCTATGGGTCGATATTCAACATTGAAAAGTGGCCAGTTGGGTCATTTTTTCAACAGGTTCAAATTTTAATATTACACCAGCAGTGGCCCAAGATTTAGGTATGTGGCTAAATTGAAACGAGGCGGAAGCCTGGACTTTTTGTAACAATAAGAGACGCGTGGAAAGTTTGAACCTCAGTGTGAATTATTATGTTTAGAACTTGTACTCAACATTCCCCAATCCTCAACAATAAGTAAGAAATGCTAAAGGTCACCTGAAAAAAAATGTTTAGGTAAAAGAATACACATCGATGTTTTTCCGCCATTTTTGGAAAGGGAAACAACAACAATGTTAGTGACTTCCTATTTGCTTTCCTGGAAGATAAATTCCATTAAAATGGGGTCTGCGCTTAATGGAAAGAACTTTTCTGCACGGGGGGGGGGGGGGGGGGGGGGGCAAGTTATTCTGTTTTACACTTGACCCTCGTTGAGAAGGTAAGCAAAAAATGAAAATGGCAGAGTTGTTTCCTTTGAAAGTATACCCATTCACCTTAGGGTAAGACATTGACTCTTATTTGTTAAACGTAACTTCTATCACTCCAACTTCAAAACGTTCAAGTGTAACGTCACGACATGGCCGAGCCCAAAGCGATAACTGCTCTCTCTTTTGCTAGAGCTGTTGCTTGTATGACTTCAAAATGTGATAGATAGATTATTCGATTTACGAGTGCTTTCGTTAAACCGACGTCAACATTAACTTTGCACTGCACGGCGGTCCTGAACGTTGAGTGACAGTAAATAATGAAAACCTAAAATATAACTTGCTTGAAGCCAATAATTTAATCGGCATTTGGTTTGATGGTTTGTTGTTTGTTTTACTGAGTAATAATATTTGAGTTACGTCGAGCCGTCTCACAACGCGATAGTAGAAAGGAAGATAGGGTTGAGACAAAGAGGAGGCAGAGAAAATTATAATCCCACACGACTCCCAACCCCTCCGCCCTCCCAACTCTCCGCGCCGATCTGTTGCAAGCATTTTAGTCTTGAAGATGTAGTTTGTCTCTATTCGAAAGTCCATCACACCAAACAGTGGCAGTCTGATGAAAGTCATTACTTAGCAAGTTAGGAACCATTTTAAAATGAAAAACTTGCTACCCCTGGACAATTTTAAAAGGCAAATGGTCCCTTCCTTTAAAAGTTGTCTTCTGCATTACTTAGACAAGACACGTGAATTTTATTTTATTTATCTAGGGTTAGTCTAGAGTCGCAACTCGCTTTGTTTCCTTGAAACCTGTCAATACAGTTCAAACATATTTGTGACAGAATCTTGTATAGCATTTTTTCCTTGGGAGGGGGGATTCATCTAGGGTCAGTCTAGAGTCGCAACTCACTATGTTTCGTTGAAACTAGTCAATACAGTCCAAACATATTTATGATAGAAACTTGTATAATATTCACGTATTGCGCATCTGCGGCTAAATGTTACATCGGAATGAGGTCCTGTTCATACATTCACGTTTCGTTCACACATGGACAGTCCCATAAACACGTAGAGGATCCGTTGAAAAATGCAAGCCCTGTTCCTATATGGACATCCCGTTCGCATATGTAGTTCCCTTTCGCAGGTACAGCCTTGCGTATGTCGTTCACTTGTGCAGACCCCGTTCACGTGTAGCGGTTCAGTACACATGTGGAGGTCCGTTCACTCGTGGAAGATCCATTTACAGGTGGCGGTCCTGTTCGCAAATGCAGTTGAGGACCCGTTCACAAATGAAGGTTCCTCACATGCGGATCCCGTTAACACGTGGAAGTCCCGTTTACACTTCAGAGCCCGTTCAACCGTGGATTGTCCGTTCGCCTATGGCGATCCCTTGCATACTTGGATAATCAGACTGCATGTCCCGTTTTACGTGCTGGATCTTTGAAAAATACAGGACCCGCGAAGGTCTCCATCTAGCGTGCAGCACCTTTTCACAGGTGGGTGTCTCGTCCATACGTACACATGTGCCTATCCCGTTCACACGTCCCGTCCCGTTTATATATGTGGATCTCGTCCACAAGAAGCCATTCTAACAAGCAGAAATGTTCATACACGGAGGCCCTGTCAGACGTAGAATACATGTTCACACGTGCAGGTCAAGTTTACATCTTCTTGTTTGGTTCACCTTTAACGGTTTCGTTCACACGTGGTGAATCCTTTCCGACCATGGAGGACCCGGTCACTGGAGGAGATTCAATTCACATTACCTGTTTTTTGTTGTTGTTGTTTTCGTTGTTTATATTGATGACTCGCCCATTTACATGCCAAGGTTTCGTTCACACATGGAGGACCAGTTCAGGCACGAAAGGCGTTACACATGGAGATTCTAGAAATCACCTTTACCCTATGCAGAGAGGTTGGTACCCTCAGAATTTGACATGTGTCCTACCGAGCCGTCTAGCGCAGTCGGCAGCACGTCGGTCTGCAGATCAAGCGGTCGCGAGGTCGATTCCCAACCCGGCCCCTGAACAGTCGTGAAGATTGACCATGAAATATTTTCTACGCTCATTCTCTCCCTTCCGCTGACTTAAGAGGGCAGTTTTGAGTTTGTTTGTTTTGTTGAGTATTTACGGCCCAGTAAACAGCTAAGGTCATGTCGAGGCGGTCAGTTAACCTACTCAAACTGTTCCATGACACTTTTCCAGGGTATGGCTCATGTTCCTTCTTTCGAATGTGTTCTCTGCTCTCGAAGAAGCTCTTTAAGATTTTAATTAGACCTCGTAAACTTTTAACCAGTACTTAGTGCACATACTTTCGCCAGTAACTCACAACTGCCCTTCTTGAATCAGCAGAAGGGAAAGAAAGACCGTAGAAAATATTTCATGATCAGTCTCCACGAGCGTTACATGTATGTGGCCTGTCTGGGAATCGATCTCAGGACCCCTTGACCTGCAGTCTGACGCGCTGCCGACTGCGCTAGCGGGCCGCCGGCAAGGGTAGTTGTCTGTTACTGGCGGAAGTATGTGCACTCAGTATTGGTAACCAGGTTAACCGCTTAGTATGTCTAAGCCTGCCCAGACACAGTGTGACGGCAGATGAACTGACAGACTTGTGGTCCCTCATCCAGCCTCGTTGAGGCGGTTCGGATAAGGGGTTATAAGCAGATCTGACAAAAATTGTCACCAAATGCCCACTCGCATTCAGAACTCTGCAACTTATTCTCCTAATGTCGTCATTCTATTCTATTCTGAAGCTTTCTTCGAAGTGTTTTACATGCAATTATGTTGCATTTGGACCTATACCTCGGATAGTGGTGCTGGTCTTGTAAGTCTACTGAGCGCTTTACACAAAAGCATTGCTTAGCCGTTCGTATGAGCGTTCTTGTAATATATTTCGACGTTTCGCTCTTCTTCTATTCCAGATAATAATTTAAACCGAGGCCCCAATCGATCGATCGTACTCAGGCACGTTTTTGGGCGGCTAGGTCGGATACCGATCCCAGGAACAACGTGCACACTATCTTTGAATTTGACACAGATGACAGACGGACTCGGGCACCCAGACGGTTCTATTATGGATTCGTTCCGCGGAGCCGCTGAGAAGGACCCGTTTTTGGAGGCATTGGGGAAAAATGTGTATGCTGGGTCACTATCGGAGTATATTTATATAGGCTCTACACTGTTAGGAGCTTACTAGAATTGGCAAAATATCCGATCCGATTTGCCCTGTATGCTACGAAAGTTTGCAAAACAATGAGAAAATTGAAAGCTCTGGAGGTGATAAATACTAATGAAACCATTTCATTGATAATTTCGTTTTACTTTTTTTTTTCTTTTCTTTTATTTATTTATTTATTTTTTTTTGGGGGGGGGGGGGGGGGGGTGGCGGGGAAGGAGGTGAGAGAAGGAAAATAAAGAGCTGTAACGCGTTAAGATGTTTGGAAATATTTGCTTTCAGCCGGAGCCCATATAATAATAATAATAATAATAATAATAATCGTCTTTATTTACAGAGGGTAAACACACATCGATATACAGGTCCGACTCTCAAACCATTGCACCAGGGTACTATATGTAGTTGTAGGATTTTTTAAAAAAAATATTTCTTTGTTTACGACAATGACAGCGGGAGGTAATTAGTTGTTTGGTCGTTTAGGTTTTAACGGCCCTTTGAGATAGTATTTCAGTCTATCTCGAGCCGTCTCCCAGACAGTAGGCGAGAAAGTAGAAAGGACAGATGAGAGAAAAACGTCCAAACAACCCTTCCCGTATCTACTGCAAGATAGCAAGCACTGCCGGTCCTTGTCCCAAAATAATCCAAATAAGTAGTACGCACCAGTACTGAAAACTACCCATCACCATCGCCCGATCCGACCGCCCAGTTAACCCACTAGAGGTAGAAAACACTCCGAGGCTTTCTCGCCCTCGGAGGACTTTTTCACTCGAATTTTCATCCTACTCATGCTTGTTCCATTGGCTTGTTCAGCCATTTTCAACCCAAATATCAATCACACAAACATGACAAATGAATAACAACAACTCATTTTAGTAAAGATGTACAACTATGCACAACGGTGAAATACACGTCATTGGACACGGTTAAATAAATAACAAAGTGTGGCGGATCTAGCTCGTTTTCCTTTTTTGCTTTATTTGAAAAGAAGGGATTGTGATTTATTATGTTATTACTATTCAAGAAAGAAACTGGAAAACTTTGTTCACGAACTTAGAGACCTTATATATGCCACCAAAGGTTTCTGAAGTCGGGAATTTCGTTTTAGCAAATTTGTCAGACAATCGAGAGGGGTCCAAATCACGAGCTGCCGCTGCTGTCCTCAACAGCAGCTGCTGATCTCCCAACAGCAGCTGCTACTGCGACAATAGCTGCTGCTGAGGATTTCTCTGTAAATTATAGTTTTTGACTAAAATTCATGCAGGAAAGTATGTGTGAAGCCGTCATACTCTAATATATTGCAAATTCTACCTAATGAACGATTGCTACATGCCTGGATTTGAAACAAAAACAAAAATGCCAATCTATTGATATTTGAGAGTGCAGCTGCATGTATAGAAAGTGTGAGACATTAGCAGTTCTCGTTCATTTTACAAGTATTTGCTTTTAAAAAAAAATGCCAACGCTCATTGGGCATACCGTTTAAAAGACAAATTTATGTGTAGGGAAAGAGTTTTTTGTGTGTTTTTAATCAGCTAAGTGCTTGGGTGAAGCATTAATGCTAAACAATATCTTGCAATGATTTATGGTATTTATACGCAAGAAAATACTGAAAAAATACGGAGAGTCAAACGTCATGTAACATTTTCAGTAGTGTTGTCATTGGGTTTTTGCAAATTTCAAACTGTAAATTCTTCAGTGAAAAGGGTTTATCCTACCATCGGTTGTCTCCTCACAGCAGGCACACAGAGTTGAATCAACACTGACTCAACGTTGATTCCACGTCGTGACATTGAATCAAGGTTGTGTCAATGTTGATTTAACGCGAGGTGCCCAGCTAACGCTTTTCTGTCCAGTCGGAACGTATAGGGATGCTAAATGCAGCGAGTTGGATTCACGGCATATAACGTTATTTCATTTATTTTTTTTTCTTTCTTTTTGCGATAAATACACGTAACACAGACCAAGGATTGATTCGGAGACAAGTCTTAGAATGTTCGAATGGGTCATCTGCTTAAGAAATGACATTTTCAGGTTATATTTTCTATTCTTTTCCCACTTTTTTCTCAGAAAAGACCTGCGATTTTACGATCTGTTCAACAGGTTTCAGTCATACACGTACATGTATCCGGTCGATGGGAGGGTGATGATGATAGGTTGTGGGCTATGGAACCCCGTTTACGATTAAAAAAGACTTTTTTTGCGAGAACTTAGACGTTGAAACTATGTCGCCTGATCATGTCCAACTGGCCAGAGCTCACAGAAACTGTTGTAAGAGTTTGATTTTGAGAGAGTCTTTATTTAAAGATTGACAATTATAAGCAATTCCAGCAATGCACCATGTCAACTAGACTATGAAGCTTGCTTAAGGGTTCTTGAGGTATATGATAATATATTCCGCAACACCTTTTGTCCATCCGCCAGTCTATGCGTCCGTCTGCCACCAGCGGATTTCCTATATCTTACGTAAGTAATATAAGATAGATATCACCGAAATTCTATGGGGTGCCGGTTAACTATTCATTATCGTTTTATGATATCGATAAGTGAAAAAGTGCTATCCACTATACAAATAAGCGACATCCATAATTATTCATGAATATCCGTGATTCGACTTATAGATGTACAGTATTCGAAGTATGAATATCAACTAGTCTAACTACTTTATGGATATTACCGATTCGATTCATGAATATCCATAAATCGATTTATAGATATCAACAAATTTGCCCATTTATGGATATCACTAAGTCAAATTATTGATGTCAATAAATCGAAATTGTGATATTTATAATTCGAATTAGTGCTATCCATTTCTCATTTAGATTATTGATATCCATAATTTGTGGACTGCCTGCTGTTGAAGTTAGGTAGTGATAGTGGTATCTGCTGCTACTACTGTAATGATATCAGTATTTGCCATCTATTGGTGGACTGCTTGCTGTTAAAGATAGGTAATGCGAGTGACAGCTGTTGATACTGCTGGAGTGATATCTGTATCTGCCATCTGTTGTTGGACGGCCTGCTGTTAGAGATAGGTAAAGAAAGTGACATCTGTTAATACTGCTGTAATGATATCTGTATCTGCCATCTGTTGGTGGACGGCCTGCTGTTAAAATATAGGTAATTAGAGTGACTTTAGTTTTATTGCTGAAATGATATCTGTATCTGGTGATGGTAATGATAACAGGGGCTGCTACTGGAACAAAACTTACCGTTGATAGTGCTACTGACCACCATCAGCAGCTGCCAAAGAACCATCAGCAGCTGTTGCTTTCATCAAATGATGCAGCAAAAACTATTCTTACTACTTATAGTAGCCGATTATGCCCCTCTGTTCTTCCATATCGTCAGATGATACGGTAACTTATGATAACAGCAGGAGCTGCTAATGCCACCACCATCAGCAGCTGCCAAACCACCATCAGCAGCTGTAAAACCACCATCAGCAGCTGATGCTTTTATCAGACGCAGCTGCAGCAGCAGCTGCCATACCGCCATCAACAGCTGATGCTTTTCTCCAAAGCAGCATCAAAAGTTTTTCCTACTACTAATGGCAGCAGCTTATGTCCTTTTTGTTCTCCGATATCGGCAGATGATGGTGTCATTAACAGTAAGAGCAAAGCTGCTTATGTCACCACCGTCAGCAGCTGCAAAACCACCATCAGCAGCTGCAAAAGAACCATCAGCAGCTGTTGCTTTTATCAGACACAGCTGCAGCAGCAGCTGCCATACCGCCATCAGCAGCTGATTCTTTCCTCCAAAGCAGCATCAAAAGTTTTTCCTACTACTGATGGCAGCAGCTTATGTCCTTTTTGTTCTCCGATATCAGCAGATGATGATGTCATTAAAAGTAACAGCAGCAGGTGCCAAAGAGCCACCTCCATCAGCTCCTGCCAAACTACCATCAGCAGCTGCTTAACCAACATCAGCAGCTGATGCTTTTATCAGACGCAGCTGCAGCAGCAGCTGCCATACCGCCATCAGCAGCTGATGCTGATTAACAGTAACATCAAAAGCTGCTTATTGTACCTCTGATAAGAACAGCAGCACCTGCTTATGCCACCAGCATCAGCAGCTGCCAAACTACCATCTGCAGCTGCTCAACCACCATCAGCAGCTGATGCATTTTTCAAAAGCAGTTGCAGCAGCAGCTGCCATACCGCCATCAGCAGGTGATGCTTTCCTCAGAGCAGCATCAAAAGTTTTTCCTACTACTGATGGCAGCAGCTTATGTCCCTTTTGTTCTCAGATAACGGCAGATGATGGTGACATTTTCAGTAACATCAGCAGCTGCTTACGTTACCACTATCAGCAGCTGCCAAAGAACCATAAGCAGCTGTTGCTTTCATCAAACGATGCAACAAAAACTATTTTAACTACTTATAGTAGCCGATGATGCCCCTCTGTTCTTCCATATCGGCAGATGTTGTAGTCACTGATGATAACAGCAGCAGTTGCTTATGCCACCACCATCAGCAGCTGCCAAACCACCATACAGCAGCTGCTAAACCACCATCAGCAGCTGATGCTTTTATCAGATGCGGCTGCAGCAGCAGCTGCCATACCGCCATCAGCAGGTGAAGCTTTCCTCAAAGCAGCATCAAAAGTTTTTCCTACTACTGATGGCAGCAGCTTATGCTCCTTTTGTTCTCAGATATCGGCAGATGATGGTGTCATTAACAGTAACATCAGCAGCTGCTTACGTTACCACCATCAGCAGCTGCCAAAAAAAACATTAGCAGCTGTTGTTTTTATCAAAAGGTGCAGCAAAAGAAAGTCTTACTACTTATAGAAGCAGTTGATGCCCCTCTGCTCTTCCATATCAGCAGATGATGTGGCCGCTGATGATAACAGCAGCAGCAGCTTATGCCACCACCATCAGCAGCTGCCAACCACCATCAGCAACTTCTAAACCACCATCAGCAGCTGATGCTTTTATCAGACGCAGCTGCAGAAGCTGAGCAGCATCAAAAGTTCTTCCTACTTCTGATGACAGCAGCTTATGTTCCTTTTGTTCTCCGATATATGGTGTCATTAACAGTAACATCAGCAGCTGCTTATGATACTACCAGCAGTAGCTGCCAAAGAACCATTAGCAGCTGTTGCGTTCATCAAAAGGTGCAGCAAAAACTATTCTTTATATTTACAGTAGCAGCTGATGCCCCTCTGTTCTTCCTTATCGGCAGATGATGTGGTTACTGATGATAACAACAGCAGCTGCTTATGCCTACACCATCAGCAGCTGCCAAACCACCATCAGCAGCTGATGTTTTTATCAAACGCAGCTGCAGAAGCTATTCTAACTACTAATAGCAGCAGTTGATGCCCCTCTGTTCTTTCATATCGGCAGATGATGTGGTCACTGATGATAACAGCAGCAGCTGCTTATGCCACCAACATCAGCAGCTGCCAAACCACCATCAGCAGCTGATGATTTCATCAAAAGCAGCAGAAAAAACGATTCTTATTCATGATGGCATCAGGTGATGTCCCTCTGTTCACTGATTACGGCAGATGATGTTGTCAATAAAACTATCATCAGCAGTTGCTTTGTACACCAATATCAGCAGCTGCCAAACCATCAGCAGCAACTGACGTTTCCATCAGCAGAAGCGGCAAAAGATATTCTAACTTCTAATGGCAGCAGCTGCTGTCCCTCTGTTCTTCGACATCGGCAGACGATGTAGTCACTTATATTAACATCAGCAGCTGCTTATGACACAACCATTAGCAGCTGCCAAACCACCATCAGCAGCTGATGCTTTCATCATAAGCAGCATCAAAAGATTTTTCTTACTACTGATGGCAGCAGCTTATGTCCCTTTGTTCTCCAATATCGGCAGATGATGGTGTCATTAACAGTAAGATCAGCAGCTGCTTATGATACCGCCATCAGCAGCTGCCGAAGAACCATCAGCAGCTGTTTCTTTCATCAAAAGATGCAGCAACAGCTATTCTTTCTTCTTATGGCAGCAGCAAGTGTTCTTCTGTTTTTCCATATCGGCAGAGAATTTGGTCACTGAGTAACGGGACGAGCCCCAAAAATGTAACTGCACGAGCCCCAAAAATGTAACGGGACGAGCCCTTTAATAATTCAAAGGGAAAAAAACGCAATAGGTTAGCTCTCAACTAAAGTATTAAACTGTCCTGAAATAGTATATCGCACTATTTCTTCTATCATATTGGCTGGCTCTCTTATGCTTTGTACAAGTTTATACACATAAGTATTTGTCCGTTTAGCCCCAATCAGCACCCCCGGGCAGGTCAATAGCCCTGTCTAACACTAAACACAAACAATAGTGTTGTACGGACTAACGAACAAATACTGTCCTACAGACAGACAGACAGACGAACAGACCCAGATAAGGACAGACAGACGGACGACCAGTCCCAGTCGGGGACAGTCAGACAGACGAACAATAGCAAACCTTCTCCCCACGGGTTCTTCTTTTGAGCTTGGCTGAGAATATGAAAAAAAAAGTAATTTGTATTCAATGATTTTATTTACATTAATGAAAAATGGCATGATTTCAGATAATGTTTCCTCTATAGCCTAACACTAACTAGCAAGCTTATTTTAGTTTAAGTGAACGTATTTTGCAGCCCAACCCCAGAGTTAGGGGGTGAGGAAATTTAGCAAAGATCAGATTTCAGAAATTTGAGATCAAGTAAAACATGGTAGGCCTACTTGTGTTCCTGAGAACGACTTCTTAGGTAAGACTTGGTATCTATTGGAAAACTTATTAATTGTATCAGAATATACAATCACGCTTTACCGTAGCATATAAATTATTATAAGTATAAACCAGATATTATAGACAAATACCAACTTCATTAGCATAATTTCCAATTCTCGGCCGTTTTAACTAAATTATACCAACAACACAAAATGAAAGCACATGAGATAATACATAATTCAGGCAGATTATACTGCTAATTGAAGAACGGCTTTTGAACCTGTAGACTGCACAATAAATAGCATTTTCCGGACATAATTTTCTGAGTATTTCGCTTCTAGGGAGACTATAGATTCACACCTAATAAACCATTTATGTGATAATTCTCTTCCAACCGAGAATTCTGCTTGCCAAGTATATACTACCCTTACAACTGATATTAAAATCAGCAGTTGCTTATGACACCAGCACCAGCAGCTGCAAAAACCACCATCAGTAGCTGCTGATGCTTTTATCAAGATCAGCAGCAAAAGCTATTCTTACTCATGATGGCATCAGCTGATGTCCCTCTGTTCCGATATCAGCAAATGATCAGCAAATTAGTCATTAATACTGAGATGAGCTGTTGCTTAGGAGACCACCATCAGCTACTGCTAGACCACCATTAGCAGCTGATGCTTTTATCAAACGCAGCTGCAGAAGCCATTCTTACTAATAATAGCAGCAGAAGCTATTCTTACTAATAATAGCAGCGGGTGATGCCCCTCTGTTCTTCCATATTGGCAGATTATGTGGTCACTGATAATAACAGCAGCAGCTGCTTATGCCACCATCACCAGCTGCCAAACCGCCATCAGCAGCTGATGCTTTCATCAAAATCAGTATCAAAAGTTTTTCCTTTTACTGATCGCAGCTGCTAATGTCCCTGTGTTCTCCGATATCGGCAAATGATGGTGTAATTAACAGTAACATCAGCAGCTGCTTATGTTACCGCCATCATCAGCTGCCAAAGAACCATCAGCAGCTGATGCTTTCGTCAAAAGATGCAGCAAAAGCTATTTTTACTTCTAATAGGTAGCAAGTGTCCTTTTGTTCTTTCATATCGGCAAATGATGTGGTCGCAGATATTAACATCAGCAGCTGCTTATCACATCACCACCACATCACCACCAACAGCTGCCAAACCACCAACAGTAGCTGCTGATGTTTTCATAAAAAAAGCAGCAAAAGCTATTCTTTCTCATGATTGCAGCAGCTGATATCCCATTGTTCTCCAATATCGCCAAATGATGTTGTCATTAATACGAAAATGAGCACCTGCTTACGACACAACCATCAGCAACTGCTAAACCACCATCAGCAGCTGATGCTTTTATCAAACGCATCTGCAGAAGCTATTCTTACTACTAATAGCAGCAGCTGAGTGTCAGCTGTTGCTGCTGTTGGATTAAATATCTGTATCTACCATCTGTTGGTGGACTGCCTGGTGTTGAAGAAAGGTAGTGAGAGTGTCAGCTATTGCTGCTCCTTGACTGAATATCTGTATCAGCAAGCAGCTTGTGGATTGCCTGCTGTTGAAGATAGGTGGTGACAGTGACAGCTGTTGCCGCTGCTGCATTAAATATCTGTGTCTGCCATCTGTTTGTGGACTGCCTGCTGTTGAAGTAGGGTAGTGAGGGTGACAGCTGTTGCTGCTGCTGGATTGAATATCTGTATCTGCAAGCAGTTGGTGGACTGCCTGCTGTTGAAGATAGATAGTGAGAGTGACAGCTGTTGCTGCTGCTGGATTAAATATTTGTTCATGCAATCTGTTGGTGGACTGCCTGCTGTTGAAATATTTGTTCATGCAATCTGTTGGTGGACTGCCTGCTGTTGAACATAGATAGTGAGAGTGACAGCTGTTGCTGCTGCTGGATTAAATTTCTATATCTGCCACCTGCTTGCTGTTGACGATAGGTAGTGAGGATGACAGCTGTTGCTGCTGCTCTACTAGATATCTGTATCTGCCTTCTGTTTATGGACTGCCTGCTGTTGAAGACAGGTGGTCAGAGTTACAGCTGTTGCTCCTGCTGTATTAAATATCGGTATCTGCCATCTGTTGGTGGACTGCCTGCTGTTCAAGAAAGGTAGTGAGAGCGACAGCTGTTGCTGCTGCTGGATTAAATAGCTGTATCTACCATCTGTAGGTGGACTGCCTGCTGTTGAAGATAGGTAGTGAAAGTGACAGCTGTTGCTGCTGCTGGACTAAATATCAGTATCTACCTTCTGTTGGTGGACTGCCTGCTGTTGAAGATATGTAATGAGAGTGACAGCTGTTGCTGCTGCTGGATTCAATATCTGTATCTGCCATCTGTTTGTGCACTGCCCGTTTTGAAGATAGGTATTGAGTTACAGCTGTTGCTGATGCTGGACAAATTATCTGTATCTGCCATCTGTTTGTGGACTACCTGCTTTTGAAGAAGGGTAGTGAGAGTGACAGCTGTTGCTGCTGCTGGATTAAATATCTGTATCTGCCATCTGTTGATGAACTGCCTGCTGTTGAAGATAGGTAGTGAGAATGGCAGGTGTTGCTTCTGCTGGATTAAATATCTGTATATGTCATCTGTTTGTGGACTGCCTGCTGTTGAAGGAAAGTAGTGAGAGTGACTTCAGTTTCTGCTGCTTGAATTATATCTTTTTTCTACCATCTGTTGGTGGTTATACTCATGATACCAGGAGCTGCTTCTGGAGACGAAACTAATCTTTGCTGCTGCCTTCTGTTACGAGGGTGATAGCTGCTGCTGACAGTGGACGGAGTGATATCTGCAGTAAGTTTTAGTGAGAATTACTACTTCTTGTGGTGTACGTGACTAGAGTGATATATTGTGCTGTTGTTCATCAACGAGTAAAAACCGATGCTGATGGTTTCTGTGATATTTGCTGTGACAACAGCAGCAGCTGTTGTATCTTCAAATTAACAGCAGTAGAAGTTATTTCATTCTTCCCCTTAGACAACAACAGCAAATCTTACTCTCCACCTAGGTTGCAGGATGCGGCTCTTTTACATCCAGCTGCAGCAGCGTGTGAATTAAAAAACCCCATAAAATCTGCTACTTCTATCATCAGAAAAGAATAAGACAAAAGCGATAAGCCGTACTAACTGCAACTGCGGCATTAGCAGTTGTACCAATTAAAAACCATCATCAACAGCTAATGCTTTCGACAGATGGTGGTGCCACTAAAACAACACCAGTAGCTGCTTATGATACCACCATCAGTAACTGACACCACCATCAGCAGCCTATGCTTTTACTTACAGCAGCAGCAAAATGTACTCTAAACACTAGTGGCAACAGCTGACATCCCTCTGATCTCCGATATAGGCAGATGATAGTGTCATTTACTAAAAGCAGCGGCTGCTTATGACACCACCATCAGCAACTGACATCACCATTAGCAGCTAATACTTAATCAACAGCATCCGTAATGGTTATTCTCAATACTAATGACAGTAGCTGATATCCATCTGTTCTCCGATATCGGCAGATGGTAGGGTCACTGTCACTAATAATAACATCAGCAGCTCATTCTGACTCCACCATTTGCAATTGACATCACCATCAGCAGCTGATGCTTTCATCAACAGCAGTAGTTATTCTAAATACTTATGGCAGCAGCTAATGTCCCGCTGTTCTCCAATATCAAAAGATGGTGGTGTCACTATCACTAATAAACAACATCAGGAGCTGCTTATGACACCACCATCAGCAACTGACTACATTATCAGCAGCTGAAGATTTCATCAACAACAGCAGCAAAAGTTATCCTGAATACATTATGGCAGCAGCTGATGTCCTTCTGTTCTCCGATATCGGCAGATGGTGGTGTAACTATAAAAAAAACACTAGCAGCTGCTTATGACACCAGCATCAGGAACTGACTTCTCCATCAGCAGCTATTGCTTTTACTTACAGCAGCAGCAAAAGTTATTCTCAGTACTAATGGCAGCACCTGATGTCCCTCTGATCTTCAATATCGACAGATGATGTGGTCTCTGGTACAAACATTAGCATCTGCTTATGAAAACTGGCAGAGCAGCAGATGTTACTCCTGTCAAACCACCAACATTAGTGTCTGCAAATACTACACACGGCAAACACAGTAATATAAGACTAAATCCTTACTATAAACAGTGGCTGACACTTTTAATAACACCATTATCACAGGCAGCATATATCAATCTTAAAAAAAGAAAAGAATATTGAAAACATCAGCATCAGTTGTCACTATCATACCACGAACAGAAGCAGCAGTGTAACAGCAACAAAGTAGAAAAAGTTGCAACACTCTCTATCAACAACTAGAAACAACAAATATTGGGCCCCAGCACAACATATCAAAAGATGTCAGTCTTGCAATAAAATGAGTGTCAGGAAGTGTCTCTCTCACCACCAAATGTTGCATCACAAATTCTTTTCACACCCGTAGCATTTATATATATATATATATATGAAGAAGAATGTTTATTCAAGTGCTATATAGGTTATGTAGCCCTTGAGCATATACATGTACATACATGCAATACAAATATAAACGGTGTGACAGGTAGTACAATAAGTGCATAATATCACCTTAAAAAATACAGAATAATATGTGAGTCAAGAATCATTAATACTTAAAGCTATTAATTTCTTTCCTCTGAGCTATATCCTAACCTATCCCACTTAGACCTTATCTTTGCTTGGTGAAAACTGTGTGACTCTTCTTGTATTTAAATATCCCTTCGGGCACTATCCCTAACCTGCATTGAACCAACGTCGATTCGACATCATGACGTCGAATCGTCTTCGGTTCAAAGCTGATCAAACCCCATGTGCCCGACGGGTTATTTGTAAGGTAACTTAATTCGTTGCGACCCCTAAACTACATATAAGGCGCATCTGTCATGCGAATTGGAGAGAACTGTGTGACTCTTCTTGTAATATCCCTTCGAGCACTATGCTTAGCCAGCATCGGACCAACGTCGATTCGATATCATGACGTCGAATCGACGTTGGTCCAAAGCTGATCAAGCCCCATGTGCCCGACGGGTTATTTGTAAGGTAACTTAATTCGTTGCGAGCCCTAAACTACATATAATGTTACGCAGAAGGTTTCACACACGGCCGATACGGGTGTAGAGCCTTATGCGTCGCCAGGACGGCGGAGGGTGACTTCCGGTTAAAGGGTTATCTACTAGTGTAATACACTGACAAGGAAACTCTAACAACGTTAGAATTTTTTAAGTTTATATATAATGTAAATTCTATATACAACAATACAATTTACAACTGTCACAATTACAATAATATACAACACATATTAGTTCATGTCGCTGGCCCAAGTAAGGTGTTTGTTTCAAATCTGTAATCGATTTGCGTACAATACGCAAATAGATTACCGTATGACGTCAACACCGTACTCGGCTCAGCGCCATGAACTAAAGGAAAACACAAAGAACAAAAAAACGTTAGTTTGAGCTCATACAAAAAAACAAGGCCTTATGTTGGTAGACTTCAATTCGTCGTTCCCTGGATCATGTCATGGGCCAGTCCATATATCATGAGGAACACCAACTCTTATTAACACGTGCACGATTAT
Source organism: Ctena decussata (assembly GCA_963989385.1). Classification (NCBI taxonomy): domain Eukaryota; kingdom Metazoa; phylum Mollusca; class Bivalvia; order Lucinida; family Lucinidae; genus Ctena; species Ctena decussata. The sequence continues at coordinate 480,635 of OZ022501.1, read as the reverse complement.
ATACTGGTCGCTCCCTGGATCGTACCAGGGACCAGTCTATATATATTAACACACTTTAGTGGACGAACACTGTCCCACACTTGATGTGACCTTCAGATCTTATCACAGAATCTGGCAAAACTGTGCTAACCACTTCCGCCTACATTTTGTGCTTCCCGCCTCTGCTTGGGAACCATGCACAAACGGCGTGGTAACTGCCTCTACCCGGGTTGGTATTAACCTGGAGACGTAAATCGAATCTCCAGGTGAGACGTGGCTCTAAGTCCTAACAGCTGACTGCCGGACTTGATGTGCCTAAAAATAACGAACTTACACTTAATACATTGTAACTACATAATAACAATGCGTAAGACTTGGGCCTGTCTTGGAAATACCATACAACGCCCTCGGCGAATGCCGAGCATAACGTGCACACGCCAGCCGTGTCACTAGACACGACTCGCGCTCACGATGTAAAGCTAAAAGTGTGTTTACCACTTCCGCCAATGAAGAAACGTAGATCCTACCACGCATGTGCGTCGAAGGATCTGACGTCAAACATTGTCAAGAAGTATACTGACGTCAACAGGCATTACCATGACATACCCTACATAAAACATGAATAATCTAAACATAAAACATGAATAATCTAAACAATGTCCTATTTACATTAAATTGATTGACCAAAATCTAACTCGCATATGTTTTAATTCATTTCTTTAAACTAAGCGTAATACCATTTGCCATAGAATATAATAGCTGAATAAGCGTTTCTCACACATTTGGGATCATAACGTTTGATCTGACATCATGACATCAATGATGTTATACCATATGACGCCGTCTAATGAAGGCAAATCAAACGCATGATGACCAAATGCTACCATTATAACTTATGGAAAAAACCCTTAATGCGGTGCATGCTATGGCGTCAATTGACGTCACGAGTATATAAATTAGTTCCATTACAAATCAATCTACTTCTATAGGCCACGTATACGTGAAACTAATATAAAAAGTGCTGACGTCGCAATAACATGAATGCAACTGACGTCACATGAATAACATGAATGCAACTGACGTCACTGGACGTCAAATAGACGCACACCATTGCAACCAACATCAGTGATATAAACTATTTCCGAAATTTACAAAACTTCCTAATATACAAATATTATGCGCAGCATGCTTACTAACAAAATCGGTCGACACATGCGCAGCCTGATCACTGCCAACAAAATCAAATCAGTCGACACACATAACCACACCATATCAATCAGAAGTCACATTTTTCATTCTTAGCCAAACTATTTTAAATAAATATAATAAAATCTTACCCTTCTAGGTCTTAACACAGAATCTGCGCACACAACAATATAACATCCATCAAGAATTAAACAGCCACGTCTAACTTTTCATTAAAAGATAGGCGTATAAATACTATGCGTCTCACATTAAAATCATGCAAAGCGCTTTCCACAATCAAAAGACTCGTGCAGGTATTCACCTTAAAATCATGCAATATGCTGTCCACGAGAGGTATTCACAAACAACCCATGCATAACGTAGTCACAATTTCCGTAAATGTTTTATTACCACAGTTACCCTAAAAATTGTAGCCTTACTGATTGAAAGGATTAAAATAATCTCGACGACATAGTGGACGATTAGATCCATTTCGTAACATAGGTTTCCCCTTAGGGAGAAAAAAACATAACAATGTTTCTTTTCTGAAATAGTACGAAATGCGATCGAATCGTAGGCTATGTCAAAACTGGAAAACTAGCTATATACACAACAACGGTGCGATGCATAACGTGGCCAAACTATCTACTAAGGTAGTCCGCCCCCAAATTATCTTGGCAACTGATTTATCTAATCCCAAAGTCAATCAATTCTCTGTGTCGTACCTGTCGTGCCTCAAATGGAATGGGGAAGTATGGGTAAGTCTGATCGAACACTAGGTGGAAATCGCCACCTTTAAGTGAATCAGACGTAAAATTAACGTTGTCTTTGACATTACACCTACTTCGCACGACAGATCCCACAGGATCCGTTGCCTCTGCCTCTAATCTACAATCGCCACCGTGTTCTTCCATGTTTGCTTTCTGAATCGACGTTACGTCGTCGGGCTTTACGTTTTCACGTATGAAGTCATATTGGGATACGTCCTCTGACGTACAAATGTTAACTCTTTGGACATTCGGATCACTGTGATCCTCTGATCCAACATTGTCACGTGCATTAACAACTGCAGACGACACGTTCTTTTGACGTTGAACGTACTGCTTAATCATGTTAGCAGGATAAGTATTCACGACGCCCTTGACGTTAATCTTGTAGTTCATTACATTAACTACTTCAACAACTTCATATGGCCCGTTCCATTGAAGTAACAATTTATTGCACTCATTCGGGAGTAGCAAAAGTACTTTGTCTCCGACGTCAAATTTACGCGACCTCGCGCGTTTATCATAATAAGCATTCTGCTTTACGTCCTTTTTTCGGACAATATCCTGTGCTAACTTACACGTTCTCTCTAAACGTTCTTTTAGATCAATAACGTACTGATACGTCAATAACGCACGTTGGTCAGTTTCCTCTACAGACCACAATTCCTTTAATATTTGCATAGGACCCCTAACACTACGCCCATACAACAGTTCAAACGGGGAAAAACCTAATGACTCTTGCGGAACTTCCCTTACTGCGAATAATAATGCTGGGAGATACCTGTCCCAGTCATTCGGACGTTCTACGCACATTTCACGTAATATCTGTTTCAATGTATCATGGAATTTCTCCACGGGTCCTTTACCAGTAGATTGATAAGGAATAGTTGTCAGATCTTGAAGCGACAACAACCTACTAACCTCTCTCATGACGTCAATCGTGATCTTACTATCATGCTCGATTAGCATTTCACTCGGTATTCCTAATCTACTGAACATCTCAACTAACGCTTCGGCTACGCGTTCCGTTTCAATGCCGGGTAACGCTACCGCCTCGGGATATCTCGTCGCATAGTCTATCATTGTTAAAATATAGCGGGATTTCCTGTCAGAACCAGGTTCTATCGGTCCAACTATATCAACAGCGACTCGTTTAAATGGTGTGTCAATCTGTGGCAACTTTCCTAAAGGAACCTTAGTGACACGACCTTTTTGAATAGTCCTTTGACATATGTCACAAGATTTACAAAACCTTGCCACATCACCACAAATTCCAGGCCAAAAGAACTCAGTTAACACTCTATCCATAGTTTTCTTTATGCCCAAATGACCTGACATCAAGGTTTCGTGCGCCAATCTTAACACCTTTTCACGAAAACCTTCAGGGATAATAAGTTGCAAAGTGACCTTGTTTCCCTTAGTAAATTGCCTATACAATAAATCTCTCTTTCGAATAAACTTAGTTTCACCCCGGTTCAATCCACGACTAATAGTCACATTCCCAGATTCCACTCTTTGCCTTATGCCATTCAATTTAGGGTCAACAACTTGGGCCTGCTTCAATGCCTCCTTATCACTAGCAATAATTTGATCAGGAACTTTAAGTTTCTTATAGACCTCTTCACCTTGCTTAGCTTGTGACCTAGTCACTGCCGTCATTGCAAAATGGGACATATCGGGAAGTTTTGACCCGTCAATATTTCCAATAACCAGGTCATACAATGTATCTTCCATGCACAATGCCTCAGTTTTTCCTGTGAAAAATGGACAATCTATGTCAACCATTGCTAAGGGATACCGTTGGGTAGATTCATCAATCAACGTTACATCAGATTCTCTACCAAGTAACTGATCATTAGAAACCAAGTTTCTACGAACGACACACCCAGTACAACCTGTGTCCCTTAAAACTACAACAGTCTTACCATTAACCGTACCCTGCGCTGTTGGTAATCGCGACCTTAAAAAGTAACAGACACCTTCCCTATCCACGTTATCATTGATTAGTGGACTTTCTTCCTTACTCTTATAGAGACCTTCAATTTCATGAGACCTATTCATTGTAGTTTTACAAAAGCTCATTTGATGTCCGCCACCCCGACCACGTCCGCGGGAATAACCCCGACCACGGCCACGATCTGAATTACTACCCTTCGTCTGTACAGTATCGCTCTTACTCTGTGATCTTTGTGTCTCATCTTTCGGTGCATAACTACTCCCCTTACTTCCGCTATATCCGCTTGCACTTGCAACCACCTCCGCGCTATATGCTTGCTTCCTATCGGGATTCTTAAAACATTTATATGTTAAATGTCCCTTACCACAAATACTACATTTTATCTCTGGCTTCGCACTCGGCTTATTATCAGATCTACTCTGAGTTACGCCCTTACTATCACGCTGCCCCTTATTAACACAAGCGTAGACACCGCCACGTGCTTCTGCAAATAAATCTGCTTCCCTAGCCATCTCACCTAGATTCGTGAATGTTTTCGGTTTCAAATGAACATATAGTTCTTTACTACAGGATTCTAAAAACTGATCCCTAGCGAAAAAATCGCAAACAGCTTCGTAAGACTGGTCTACTTTCGCCATTTTCAACCATTTATTAAGATACGACCTAAGTCTACTACTAAACTGAATAAACGTTTCGGACTTTTCAGGCCTATCATAGCGAAATTTCTTCCTAAATCCGCGTTCAGTCATATCAAAATTCTTTAACAACGCATCTTTCAACTTGTCATAATCTGCTGCATCATCTACAGACAATCTATCATAAACATCAAGCGCGCGACCTTTAAGTAATGCGCTTAAATATGCAGCCCAAACGTTTTTATCCCATTTGTTCGCCGTCGCGTATTTCTCAAACCTTGATAAGTAACTATCCATTTTGTCCTTACTTTCATCAAAATACGGTAACTTGGGATCTCGCGCATGCGCTAACTTTTCAGCCTTCTGTTTTTCTAATTCAACTCTAAACGTTACCTTCTGCAAATCTATCTGATTCTTCAACTCGCGTTGCTGCAATTCAAAACTATACTTCAACTTTTCTAACTCGACCTCGCTCGACAACTTTGCTTCCTTATCGCTTTCGACTTGAGACAACCTAGCTTCCCTATCTTTCTCGGCTTGCCGCTCTATACTTTCAATCCGCGCCATCTCGATTTCCCTATCCGCCGCAATCTTAGCTTCTTCCGTCGCGATCCTAGCCAATTCAATTTCCCTATCTTTTTCGGCCTGCGCGATCCTAGCTAACTCAATTTCCCTGTCTTTATCGGCCTGCGCAATCTTTTCTTTATCAAGTTCCCTTACCGCGTGCCTTTCTGCCCTCTCAGTCTCTTGCTGTTGCTTAACAAATTCCTGCAATGCCTGCCCCTCATAACCTAACTCCTTTCCCGTCTTAACTAACTGATCCATGACGCTTAACGTAATGCTCACGTTAACTTAACTGAAACCGACGTTCACTTATAGTCACACACGTTAACTAAAACGTTAACAATAATAATAACGAACTAATCCAACTAAAACGTTGATTAATTAGTATACTCGCGATCTAGACGTAGCTATTGAAGTTACGTTCATAACAGACCGGAAATGACGTCATAAACTGACGTTGACTTTGCCGAGAATTACTTTTCACTTTCAAATGACACAATTAGATGACGTAAATAACCCACATTACAATTACGCCCAACTTGATCTAGCGTATCGGATATACAAACGTAACGTATGTAACGCAACGTATTAACACTGACACGACAACTGTACGTCCTACATTACAAAACCTTATAAGATACCAACGGTAAATCAAACTTAAGATTCTGCTATTAGGTTTAATTCATTGTAACGATACTATAGTACGTTACGAGTGACCTACGTTACTAAATCAGGACATAAAATGGACCTCAGTAACGGTTACGACACTACGTACAAACGTTTGAATTAATGAACTAACAGATTGTCATACAACAGCAGTGCCAAGGTACTCAAACGGACCTTAAAACTAAATATGTATCATCCGTGCCAAGACAATTCAGGTCTATATACCTCAGTTTCCCCACTCAGATATGCAACCTGTTACATTTTATCACAAAATAATGCATGGGCTATCGCACTTCATCACGTAGGGAATAAGGATAGTTGACCTTAATTGAGTGTAGGTTACATTTACTAAGAATTTAGTGGCAAAATTGCTCCCCTAAAATTCACAGCCTTACGTTACCTTAGAAAAGAACAATCAGAAAGTCAATAATAATAAAAAAAAAATGTCTGACAAAATTGTGCCTAGATTCTGTATATATTGTCAATGTCTTACACTGGCAGATATTAACCAGAAGTCAAATCCCGTTACTTCTTGACACCATGTTACGCAGAAGGTTTCACACACGGCCGATACGGGTGTAGAGCCTTATGCGTCGCCAGGACGGCGGAGGGTGACTTCCGGTTAAAGGGTTATCTACTAGTGTAATACACTGACAAGGAAACTCTAACAACGTTAGAATTTTTTAAGTTTATATATAATGTAAATTCTATATACAACAATACAATTTACAACTGTCACAATTACAATAATATACAACACATATTAGTTCATGTCGCTGGCCCAAGTAAGGTGTTTGTTTCAAATCTGTAATCGATTTGCGTACAATACGCAAATAGATTACCGTATGACGTCAACACCGTACTCGGCTCAGCGCCATGAACTAAAGGAAAACACAAAGAACAAAAAAACGTTAGTTTGAGCTCATACAAAAAAACAAGGCCTTATGTTGGTAGACTTCAATTCGTCGTTCCCTGGATCATGTCATGGGCCAGTCCATATATCATGAGGAACACCAACTCTTATTAACACGTGCACGATTATATACTGGTCGCTCCCTGGATCGTACCAGGGACCAGTCTATATATATTAACACACTTTAGTGGACGAACACTGTCCCACACTTGATGTGACCTTCAGATCTTATCACAGAATCTGGCAAAACTGTGCTAACCACTTCCGCCTACATTTTGTGCTTCCCGCCTCTGCTTGGGAACCATGCACAAACGGCGTGGTAACTGCCTCTACCCGGGTTGGTATTAACCTGGAGACGTAAATCGAATCTCCAGGTGAGACGTGGCTCTAAGTCCTAACAGCTGACTGCCGGACTTGATGTGCCTAAAAATAACGAACTTACACTTAATACATTGTAACTACATAATAACAATGCGTAAGACTTGGGCCTGTCTTGGAAATACCATACAACGCCCTCGGCGAATGCCGAGCATAACGTGCACACGCCAGCCGTGTCACTAGACACGACTCGCGCTCACGATGTAAAGCTAAAAGTGTGTTTACCACTTCCGCCAATGAAGAAACGTAGATCCTACCACGCATGTGCGTCGAAGGATCTGACGTCAAACATTGTCAAGAAGTATACTGACGTCAACAGGCATTACCATGACATACCCTACATAAAACATGAATAATCTAAACATAAAACATGAATAATCTAAACAATGTCCTATTTACATTAAATTGATTGACCAAAATCTAACTCGCATATGTTTTAATTCATTTCTTTAAACTAAGCGTAATACCATTTGCCATAGAATATAATAGCTGAATAAGCGTTTCTCACACATTTGGGATCATAACGTTTGATCTGACATCATGACATCAATGATGTTATACCATATGACGCCGTCTAATGAAGGCAAATCAAACGCATGATGACCAAATGCTACCATTATAACTTATGGAAAAAACCCTTAATGCGGTGCATGCTATGGCGTCAATTGACGTCACGAGTATATAAATTAGTTCCATTACAAATCAATCTACTTCTATAGGCCACGTATACGTGAAACTAATATAAAAAGTGCTGACGTCGCAATAACATGAATGCAACTGACGTCACATGAATAACATGAATGCAACTGACGTCACTGGACGTCAAATAGACGCACACCATTGCAACCAACATCAGTGATATAAACTATTTCCGAAATTTACAAAACTTCCTAATATACAAATATTATGCGCAGCATGCTTACTAACAAAATCGGTCGACACATGCGCAGCCTGATCACTGCCAACAAAATCAAATCAGTCGACACACATAACCACACCATATCAATCAGAAGTCACATTTTTCATTCTTAGCCAAACTATTTTAAATAAATATAATAAAATCTTACCCTTCTAGGTCTTAACACAGAATCTGGGCACACAACAATATAACATCCATCAAGAATTAAACAGCCACGTCTAACTTTTCATTAAAAGATAGGCGTATAAATACTATGCGTCTCACATTAAAATCATGCAAAGCGCTTTCCACAATCAAAAGACTCGTGCAGGTATTCACCTTAAAATCATGCAATATGCTGTCCACGAGAGGTATTCACAAACAACCCATGCATAACGTAGTCACAATTTCCGTAAATGTTTTATTACCACAGTTACCCTAAAAATTGTAGCCTTTCTGATTGAAAGGATTAAAATAATCTCGACGACATAGTGGACGATTAGATCCATTTCGTAACATATAAGGCACATCTGTTATGCGAATTGGAGAGAACTGTGTGACTCTTCTTGTAATATCCCTTAGGCACTATGCTTAGCCAGCATTTGACCAACGTCGATTCGATATCATGACGTCGAACCGACGCTGGTCCAAACTTGATCAAACCCCATGTGCCCGACGGGATATTTGTAAGGTAACTTAATTCGTTGCGAGCCCTAAACTACATATAACGCACATCTCTTATGCAAAATGGAGAGAACTCTGTGACTCTTCTTTTAATATCCCTTCGGGCACTATGTTTAGCCAGCATTGAACCAACGTCGATTCGATATCATGACGTCGAACCGACGCTGGTTCAAAGCTGATCAAACCCCCATGTGCCCGACGGGATATTTGTTAGGTAACTTAACTCGTTGCGAGTCCTAAACTACATATAAGGCACATCTGTTATGCAAATTGAAGAGAACTGTGTGACGCTTCTTCTTGTAATATCCCTTCGGGCACTATGATTAGCCGGCATTGAACCAACCATTCGATATCATGACGTCGAATCGACGTTGGCTCAAAGCTGATCAAGCCCCATGTGCCCGACGGGATATTTGAAAGGTAACTTAATTCGTTGCGAGTCCTAAACTACATATAACGCATATCTGTCATGCAAAACACCCAAAGTGGCTATGTGAAAAAGCAAACACCAGTTTGAGTACCTAAACAAACAAAACAGTTTTGTGTCTACACTGAAAACACATATTTGAAGGAAAAAAGAGAAAATAAACCTTACGTAAATATATGGCAGCAGAGGGACATCAGCTGCTGTATATTTTTTTTTCGTTGATGCTGACAATGGCTTTCTGAACAACCCTAACGACCTTGCATATTCAAGGATTCTGATGTTTTTATTTCTCTGTTTATACCAGTACCATGGTCTTGCATGCTCTTAGTATTAGTCCTCAAACACATACATTGAGATAACACTAGAAGCTCTAAATGCAGGAAAAAATAATTGTAATTAAATAAATAAACTTGAAAAATTAACTTCTGAAAATTAACTTTGACCTTGTCTTTTTTTTCAAACATCTTGCTGATCTTACCCAACAAGTAGAGCCAAACTAAAAACAGGGGATAAATGAGCAATAAAAAGGCAAATAAGAAGAGAGGGAAAAAGAGAAAAGAGTGGCCAAGATCTGTAGGAAAATTTAAAAACGATGAGAAAAAATAAATGTCATGTTGAATAGCTAATTATAGTATCTTCTGCGGGAGTCTCAGCTGAAGTTGCGGACCTGGTGTTGTCTCAGAGGCAGCAGCAGTTGTTTCTTTCTGTACAGCTGCAGTTGATAGTTGATGCCAGAGGTACTATTGACCTACCTTAAATTAACTTGCAAGCTGAGCGAAAACGGATTTGCGATATATCGGTATTACGGTATTGTGAGACAACTTTATCATGTTTTTTTTTTAAGATACGTTTTCTGTAATAAGTACTTTAACTCCGAAATTCAACGCTGTTTAAGATGTTAATGGTCATATTTAACTCTGAGTTTATTTCATTTATAATAATTAATAACATTAAATAATACGCGGACTCTCAAACACTGTACACGTATCCTAGTGATAATTCGAATTATGAACATCAATATTTTTATAGATATCCATAATTCGAATTATCGATATCCATATTTCGAACTCAGGATATCCGAAAATCATAATTATTAATAGATATAATTTGTATCATGGATATCACAAATCCGATTTTTGGATATTCATAATTTGATAAATCGAATTATGGATATCGGATATCACTTATTACTAATGGATATCAATAAATCAAATAGGTGATACCAATGTCGAATTAGTGATATCCATTATTCATTAAGATTATTAGATATCCATAATTCAAACATTAAGTAAAATCCATAATTCGGGTTACGGATATCAATATTTGGGCCCGTTTATGTATAACACTAATTAGAATTATGGATATCATATATTCTTCGTTACAAATAATAAGTTTAAATAACGACTGCTCTGCGATTATTTATGGATATTTACTATTCAAATTATGGATATCAATTATTCAGCCCGATTTCTTGATATAACTTATTTAAAATATGGATATCCCTACTTCGAATTACATATATGAGCCGCGACACGGGAAAACTAACAATCTGGTTGTGCACCCAGCGCAGACTCAGACCAGCCTGGGCATCCGCCCAGTCTGATCAGAGTCTTCACTGTCCGCATGGAGGTAGCTAAGACCCTTAGCTACCCTTTGGGCACTAAACGAAGAGTCTGATCAAACTTGGCGAATGCCCAGGCTGATCTGAATCTGCACTGGGTGCACAACCACATTGTTGGTTTTCTCGTGTCGCGGCTCTTATGTATTTCCATAATACTGCCTATAGCTATCAATAACTCTAATTATGGCTATCCATAAATCGAATTAGTGATATCATAATTCGAATTGGTGATATCCATAAAATCGGATATTTGGCATCCATAATTCGAAGTTGTGATATCCATTCTTTGAATAAGTGATATCAATAAATGGGCAGACCAAGACCTGACAAATGTAACAATTTTCTACTTGCTCACTGCGCACTGGGAAAGCAAATACTTTTATTTGACCAGCAAAATTTCTTGCTTCTCCAGAATTATTGTTGTAACACAAATTTCCGATGAAAGAGATTACAGGTGTGATCTACGGGACAGGGCTGAGATATATGATAAACTTTATTTTTCAGCATTTTTTACATGTATCAACCAAATAAAAGAGTGCTGAAAATGTCTCCTTCCCCACCCCAACCTGCATTCGCACTGCTGATTTTTTTTTTCATCTCTCGTAACGATGTTCCCGAAGTGGCTCAGCGGTTTCCATCTGTTGGATTTTATTGTATGTGTATTTCAATTCTCGTAACGACATTGCATTTTATGTACTGTTCTGTTTCAGTTCTCCTAACGACGTTCGCCAAGTGCGTACGTAACTATAGTTGCACACCCCTGGCGCCGAGTGTTCGTCCAAGTCCTATGTATATTGTTTTGTTCTCTTCTCTTCTCCTAACGACGTTCCCCATGTGGTCAGCGATACGTAACTATGACTATAGTTGCACACAGCCGTCCAAATTTATATTTTGTAATCGACCCTATTAGCGCACGTGACCCAATAAGCGCAGATCATGGAAAGTTCTGAGGCATATGATTTTTAGCGCACATATTTTTACTGGTTTATCCCTTTGATTGCTTGTTACAAGTGCTGAAAACACTATAAAATCTTACAGTTTTCACTTACAAAGCATCTCCATCCTGCATGACTATATGCAGCTTTTCTCTAAAGATTCAGTTTATTTCTATATATAATAATTCTTTGAAATGTGCGTTTATTAGGAAGAATGTCTACTGAAAGTATTTAATGTTTAGCGCACAGTGCGCTAAATGGGTCGAATACGGTACACCTTTATTTTTTTATTTATAATTTAGAAGCTTATTATATTTTGTTGGTATGCAAGGGAAGCAAACTATTCCAATTCAGTCTCATATATACTAGTCAAAATAAGTTCCGCCGCATTAATTTTAGCATCTTTTTCTGAAAAGCTACCGTAATGAATGAGCTTGAAGAGCCATTGTAGTACTGATATGACCTTTTTATATCGTTAGACAGACAGGTTTTAAAATTTTGATGTAAACCGACAGTTTGCGCAACTTTCAATTTCAGTGGGGGGCTATTTCTAATTTCCCGAGATTTCTCATGAAAAAATCGCCTTTTCTTTTAGTTTTACTCCCATTTTCTGATCTGTATTTCTTAGACATATTTTTTGGATGCCAATTAATTAATATACAGAAGAAAATTGGAATTCAAAACGGTTTGCGTGATAACTTCCTACTTCTAAATTTCAACGTTTAGGCAGAAAAGTCAAACTTTCTAAAGTTGCAGTGGCATTGTCCTAAACATTTCAAAACTGCCTGTCTGACACAATTTTGCAATAAACCGATGCATTTCTAATTAAAACTGTTGCAAAGAAACGTATTCACATGTCCAGAACAGCAGAACTAAAATTTGTGACTGATAAACCCATAATGTGAAAATCAAACTTCCTATAGTTTTGATTCAAAGGCAGGTAATTTACAGGCTCGCACACTTTAAGATGCAATGATCGCCATTTGAAAGGTTGTTCAGATTTGATTTATATGTTTCTAGAATGTAGGGTTTCTCGAGAATAAAACGAGACAAACATAACGATACTGCGCATGCGCAGTAAGTGCCTAGTCGCAGTTACTATGGTTTATTAGTTATGCGAGGTAACTCTGTACACGCAGGCAGGAAACTGAAACATTAAAAAGTTTTCCGTGTACAAAGGCTGTGGCAACTAATTAAAAGCAAAATAATTTCAAATGTTATATTTAAAATCGTCAATATCATGATTAAAAAATTGCGGCGGAATTTGTTTTGACGAGTATATGTACCATGTTTTAATCTTTGCCAAGGAAATAGATTTTTTTTTTTTTTGTATTTATTTTTTTTTTAAATTTATTTTTGTAGCTATTCCATTCTAGTATATATTATTCTCGCAAAGGAAATAAGTTAACATGTCTGTAAACTATATATACGCACAAGGGAGAAGCCTGCGAAAGATAAATCCTATTATTGTATAACTGCAACTACAGTTATTCATTTTAAACACAGACGTTATTATTATTATTATTATTATCATCATTTGTCATTATTATTTTGGGCTTTACAGCCCTTACAAGAAAACTTACCTATATCGAGCCGATCGTTCCTAGAAAGTGGGCTAAAACCAAACTTACTGGGGTAAAACGTTATCAGCTGCTGCGAGGCTATCAGCAGCTGCTGCGAGGCTATCAGCAGCTGCTGCTGAGGCTAGCAGCGGCAGCTCGTGATTTGGATGTTAGTGAGACAATCCGCCATCGTTAGTTTAGTCTTTAGTCGTTAGTCGAGCCTTAGTTGTACTAGTCCACTACGGAATTTTAGGCATACTAATATCACTCATAATTTTGGTCCACAAAAGATATCTCCCCGAGACCTGTACTGCCCATCCAATTCGAAAATTATGTACCCTCACACTATACTCAGTATTAATGGAAAAGATATACCAAATCAAGTCTTTTTTTTTTTTGAGTGGTTCTCTAATCTAAAAATAACGGTGCCGGTGATCTAAAATCTCACAAGTTTTTACATGAGCTTGTCAAGTAGAGATGCCTCTGGCTTTCATTTCGAAAAAGTGCACAAAATTAAAAAAAAAAAAAAAAAAGAACACTGCAGTTTTAAGTGAGGGTTTATTGCTCTGGTGCATTATTACTTCTGAAGAACAAGCGGTAGCATGTAGTTTGGCAAAACACAGTCCAACTCAATGGGCATACTTTTGCAGGTTTTTACCCTAGCCCATATAAGAAAACGCACCATAGTAACGTATTTTGTATAACGAACTTGAAAAGAAGGCCCTGTTATTGTAAGATTTTTTTGTAAATCTATGGCTAGCAACAAGGAGCCAAAATTTTATTCTCAGTTATTTTGCCATTGAAATATGACTTAATGTCATGTTTTTAGACGAACATTGGTGCTGCTAGACTTCTGACACCGTGTTATATTAAATCGATACTGGTGTGCTCGGTGAGAATGTTACAATGGAGAAACTAAAAGATGCAGAATGCCAATTATAAGGGGAGGTGGGGGGAGGGGGGTGCGATTTTTCATGATAGTTTTCGTACGTTCCATTTGAATTTGCATTATGGTAAAACCTATCACCTTAAGCATCAGTAACTGTTCTAATTTTCCTTGCAAGGAAAATGGTTAAACAAGGCCTGTCACCGGGACAGGATAGCTCGCCTGACAGCGCCTTGCCCATCACATAAAAAACTTTAACGTAAAACTCTAACATTTTGTTAACGCCGACGCTGCAGCCGCCGACACCGCTGCCAACGCCGATGCCGGGGGCAGTACAATAGCTCTTCCTGAACTTCATTCAGGCGAGCTAAAAAATGATATTGACCTTAAAAATGATATTGACCTTTCGCTCCTTCTTTAGAATTTATCGGGTTTTTTTTATACAAAATGATATATAATGGTATATATGAAAATAGTACTTACAAGCCAAGCCAACAAGCAATATAAGTGCCACAGTTAACATATTATTTATAGCTGAGTTCTATATAGTTTGTATGTGTTTATGAATATATAGTTTCTTTACATGAAACTGGGAATCTCGATAGTAACATTGATACGTGATACAGGTACATCCGACACTCAAAAAGGCTGTAATTTGAGCTGGCAATGCATATATACTATTACTATTACACTTGGTGTCATGTTTATGACGACTGTGGTTACATTAACCATTTACCGCTCTTTCAGTACATGTGTGTGTCTATCATGGTGCAACACTTTGGGACCAAGGAATTAATATAATATACTTAGGTGAAAATTGAAAAGTATATTTTTTTCATAAAATTATATCATAACCGTATATGAAATTGTTATTTAGTGCAGTATTAGCATAAAATGTGCCTGTAGGTTTAATGTGACTGTCTCTGGGCTCGAATTCCGAGAACCATGACAGTGCATCGTCTGATAACTTGCAAGACTGGATACTGTCTGCTTATTATTTTTGTCCTACGCTTCAAACCATATGAAGCTCTTCTTCATTACCATTGGCCACCTTTAAATGTACTTTTTTCTTTGCAACATGTCTTTTTTTCCATGTTGTGAGAGGTTCAATAAAATTTTAAGCTTGATAAAATCCAATAGTTTGGTCAAAAAAGGATGACCAACGTCACACCTGCCAAAGTAGTCTGGCTTCCAACTATATTTAATGTACTCAAAACAGTATCTGTTATTTAGTAATCCTTTTTATTCTTATGACCAACCATGTATGTTTCTAAAGTAACTTTACAATAATGTTGTGTAAGATTTATGACATTGTAATTTTCCTTCCCGACTTGTAAAGCTTAGTCAAAACTTAAACTGGTATATCATCCCGTCCATGCATCGTTACTTTTTGTGGCAAAATATATGCCGGTACTGCATTCGTGATTGAAAGCATTAACCGCGAAAATGCAAACCGCTTAAAGTATGTAAAAACCGAGCCTACATATTATGGTATCTTAAATATTTCCTTTAATTATCCTAAATTGCCAGCCATTGGAAGCTTGTATCAGGCGGCTGCTGGCGGAATGACAAACCCGGATCAGAAAGCTTCTTTAGGAACACAGGGGCGAAACTAGAAGTAATTACATGTTAGGCGCCATTATGTTTTATACCCATTGAGTTTAGCCCCAAATATATATCATTATGGTAGTCGTGGCTGTTTGCAGTTATGTATAGAAATCTGGTCTAGTTTGCGAAATTCTAGCATCATTAAATATGCAGGTGAGTGTTGAAATCTTGTCAGTTCGACAAAATTTCAATACACACTAGCGTATTTGCGTGTAGGCAGTTACGCCTTTGGCACATGCTTTGCTGAGATGTGTCTTGTACCGAGTAGAAA
This sequence comes from Ctena decussata, assembly GCA_963989385.1. Lineage (NCBI taxonomy): Eukaryota > Metazoa > Mollusca > Bivalvia > Lucinida > Lucinidae > Ctena > Ctena decussata. The sequence continues at coordinate 464,699 of OZ022501.1, read as the reverse complement.
GTAGAAACGACAATTCCAGATAATACATTTATTAAGTTATAAACTGAGTTTACATGCTAATACAACAAACTGAAATGTAAACTGATGCAACGAACACCAATCAAGATACCATTTATGTCAGTCCGCTTCTAGAATGAACCATTAGTCAAGTACATATAAAGTCAATCTGCATCTGATCGGCGTGGAGAAATGACTGTCCGCAATGCAAACTATCATTAATTGTGTCTTGTCTGATGTTGATTTGATCGGTTTACGGTCAAACAAATAGCCACATACTGACACATACAAGCAAAATGAGAAATAAGGCGGGAAATGTATTCTGCTGAGAATCATTTATACTCTTATTGGAATAAATAGCATTCATATAAACCCCTTAGCTAGTAGAAAAAATCTCAAGATTTCGATACTTTCAACAAGACTTCATGTTTGCCCTGTCCTGTCATTACCAAAACGGCTGGAAAAAATTCACATATACAGTGCAAATACATTAATGTTTTATTTTATTTATTTATTGTTATATAATTTCTCATTCAACTTTGAGAATGTTTAGGCCAAGCACTTCTTGAAATTAAGTATTATGAAAAACTTTTCTAAATGGTTAGCCTCTGCTGTACAAATAGAGCATTTTTTAGTAATAAGTATCAAAAGTCTAAATATCCTATACGAGTCTTCTACAAGGTAACTCAACCTGTTTTCTCTCCTTGGCATTTTGCAACAAACAAATACATGTATTAAGAAAAAAAATTCACTTCTTAGTTCCAACTCCTCTTAACCTACTTCCCAATTCTAACCTCCAACTTATCATTTCCTGGTTCCCACGTTTCATTTCCATCTTCTCAACCCTTGTTCCTCATTTTCTAGTTCTTATTGTCTGAAGGAACCCCGAAAGCTCAATGGGTTAAGCGCTAGCCTGCTTTACTATTAGTCCGGGTTCGAACCTTCTAAAGGCGAAACTCTTTTCAACCATATTTGGGTTTCTATTGCACACAGCCTTTCATTGACACCCTTCGTGCGACTTGATATGACTTCAATACTGTAGAAAAGGCCGTAAAACTGCAAGTCATCCACCCATCAATCTAGGATCTAGGAAAAAGGAAATGAGAAGTAGTCGCCACGGTCTTTCTAACTGGATAATAAAATATTTACGTTTCATCAGCGAACCCTGCAGTAACACAGAATGAGGACTGTGGTATTAACAGGACAGAGCCACATGGCTGGTGGTGTAACAAACATCCAGTGAATGATCGCGTTACAAATATACAATGGTCGATTTCGTAACATACATTCAGCAGATGGTCGCGTTACAAACATCCAAAGGAAGCCACATTACAAATAATAGACATGTGATGTTTGTTAATAAAACTGGCTAAACGTTTATACGACTTGTGCCTGCCAAGTCAAGGCTACCATTTGTGCAATATCAGAACATTAACGAATCGAGCTGAAATAATCAGTACACATTTTTAAGGTTTATGGGTATGACACCATGTTTTTCTGCCATGTTTTCGTATGACAAGAACTTTTGTCACTTCCTGTTTGTTTCCTTGGATAAGGAAGTCCTAAGTTTGGGTCTACGCGTTAACGAAAGAATCTGCTCTCTGGTAGCAAGTTCTTCGTTTGCTAATCGACCCTGATTGAGACATTCACCTTACAAAAACGAACTACCCGCGCACTGATCAGAATGCACAGATGCATAATAGATCACGCATTGCCAAAATAAATAATGCACCTTATAGCCCCAAAACGCCAATCATTACCTTAGCAAACGCGAACAGCTGAACCTGCCCTATATCAGTGTTCGGCTTTATGTTTATCTGGGTCCGCACATGGTATATCTGAACAGCTAAAATATATGTTCTCATCAGGCTGCACAGATAGCCAGCTTGGCCTTTATCTTTTCTGCTCGTATATATGTTAAATCCCCTATAGACTGAATAAGCTCAAATAAAATAGTCATGGTTACTATTGCACAAAGAGAAATTTTGCACATTTTCCCTTATGAGACTCAATAACATTAACATTGTCTTAAGAATTAGCTTCCTGTTCTTTTACAAATGATATTGTCATGTTATCTAAAGGTTTCCCTCTCACTTTACTGACCACTATATATAAGACCACTGCGAGAACAAAACCAACTATCAACATTCCAAACCCGATACCTGCCATTGCACCTGCAATGATAGAAAATAAAAATTATAAGGTAAACTATTGACGATAATTTTATTTTTATGAATCTTTGCAAAGTGAGTAGCAGTTTTCAATATTGTAAAAGATAAACTGGAAGAGTTCTCACAAAACTCTTGAAAGTGGCAGAACCTATCAGTTCTTTTGCATCAAAGTAGAAGTTTTATACACATATGCATTACATATATATATCAGCGAAACAGAATTGATGTATTTTGACTATTTGCACAAACATTATTCAGTTACCATGTGGAAATGGAATTGGGTGTTAGCCACGTGTAAACTGCATGTTTCATCAAATACAAACAATTAAACTGTTGATTCAATTGATTACACCAACAATAAGACAACAGAAATAACCTCTACTTGGAGAGAATGTAAATGCCAAAAAAAAAATCAAGATATCTATACATTTCACAGCATGAATTTTTTTCAGAATGTCACCTAGAGTTTAAGTCATCTCTGCGAAAAGAAAACTAATTTTGGAAATAAACTAGAATCTTTTTCAACCGTTCTATACTAGTTGAGATAAAATATCGGTTGAAATTATATCAGCCGCGACATAAGAAAACAAAAAAGTGGTTGTGCGCCAAGCGCATACTCAGATCAGCCTGGGCATCCGCCCAGTTTGACCAGGTTTTTCGCTGTCAGCATGGAACTAGCTTAGACACTTAGCTACCCTTTAAGCGCACAGCAAAGACTCTGGTCGGACTGGGCGGACTCCGTTGGTTTTGTCGTATCGCGGCTCATAGAATGTATCTCACCTCCGGAATATGTGCCAGCAGCTGTCGTTGGTGGCGGTGTGCCATAATATTTCTGTGGGTTATTGACATAAGACGTGCCGTCGGGGAAGGTTTCTCCTGAAATTTATATTAAAAGTGTAACGATGTCTTCCTGAATAAATGAGCTCCTTTAAGAGCAGTAAAAACATTCCTAAGAAAGGAGATGGGTCCGACTACGTAGTTTCGGCTAATGAAGCCTAATTAGTACTCCTAATTAGCAAGGCCTGGCATCGAAAGCCAACGGAAAACGTAGGCTACAGATCGATAAAATATTCTGTCTAGAATATGAATCTAAACCACTCATTAATTCCGATTTCTCAGAATATTCCTGATGATCTAAAAGGATCAAATGTAAAATATCAACTGCACTGTGGTCGATGTATGGGAAGACGTTTTACGGCCGCCACATGACACAACACTGAGACAACTGCAAGTAAAAATCACAAGAATTCCGCGGAATGCGATGTCTCGCCTGCTGGCGCTTTGTCACAAAAGAGAGCTAAATCAGCAAAGATGTATGCATGGACCAAGTTTCTTGGCTCATGCCCATATAGTTTCTGAGAAACAGACCTAAACGTGAAAACTTGAAAAAAAATGCAGTCAGTTACCCGTAAAATGTTGGTAAAGACTCAATATTGATGATGACTTTGAGCTCTTCTCTTCCGGATGAATGCATGTCCGAAGTTTCATGACTCTAGCCCTTATAGTTTCAGAGAAACAGACCTAAACACGAAAACTTGACAAAAAATTGCGACGTCAGTCAACCGTAAAATGTAGGTCAAGACTCAATACTGATGATGGCTATGAGATCTACTCTTCCAGGTGCAAGCATGAACCAAGTTTCCTGGTTCTAGCCCTTACAGTTTCTAAGAAAATGACCTAAATGTGAAAACTTGACAAAAAAAATTGCAGTCAGTCAACCGTAAAATGTAGGTCAAGACTCAATATTGATGACGGTTTTGAGATTTACTTTTCCAGATGTACGCATGAATCAAGTTTCATGGCTCTAGCCCTATTAGTTTCTGAGAAAATGACCTTAACGCGAAAATTCGACAAAAAATGCAAAATCAGTCAACCGTAAAATGTAGGTCAAGACTCAATATTGATGATGGCTTTGATATTTCCTTTTCCAGATGTATGCAAGAACCAAGTTTTATGGCTCTAGCCCTAATAGTATCTGAGAACATGACCTAAACGCGAAAACTCAACAAAAAACATTGCAAAGTCAGTCAACCGTAAAATGTAGGTCAAGACTCAATATTGATGATGGCTTTGAGATATAATTTTCCAGATGCAAGCATGAACCAAGTTTCATGGCTCAAGCCATTATAGTTTCTGAAAAAATGACCTTAACGCAAAAACTCGACAAAAATTGCAAAGTCCACCAACCGTGAAATGTAGATCAAGACTCAATATTGATGATGGCTTTGAGATTTACTCTTCCAGATGTATGCATGAACCAAGTTTCATGGCTCTAGCCATTATAGTTTCTAAGAAAATGACCTAAACGCAAAAACTCGACGACGACAACGACACCGGAAAAGCAATACATATGTCCCGCCTCTGCTTTGCAGGCGAGACAATAAATGGGTTCATTCAGGTCTAGGATGCAGCCAAAAGACATGCTTGATTACTAAAATATGCAGACAGAATGTGACATGCTACGTATTGGGCTACAACGAGAAATTGTACCAAGGAAATCACAATAATCCATACCATTCAACAGCTGTAGTTTATGAACTGATGAAAACAGTGCAGTTCTCATGAACAGAAATATATGTGACAGGTTAAAATCCAGGCTGAAGAAGGAAAATGATGCCTTTTCTTCGACAATAAAGAAACTGTATGCCGATTACTCTTCAAAGCATGCAAATCTCAAATAGAGCTAAACGGAACTACTTACGGTTATAGACATCACAATAGAGGTTGGGTGTCACAGAAATCTGTCCTATGTTTTTCATAGACGCTGTACTGAGCCGACACTCCGTGACGTTACCGCAATAATCAAAACTAGCACAGCTAAATGACTCCTCTTGCACACAAAGCTTAGCACACTGAGTGACACTGATCCCAGAAACGATACGGTCATCTCGGTTGGCGATAGTCTTACGTTGTGTTCTCTTGAAGTCGTAAACATAATTTCCTGGAAAAAAAGAAAAAAAAGATACATATTGAATAAGAGTTTGCCAACTTTATTCAAATTACATGTTGTGGAGCTGTGTTGGAGTTCAAAATATATCGAACAAAAATAAAAAAAATATAAATAAAAAAAGGTTTTATTAATATATATAAGATACAAGAACCAAAGCTTATCAGGAAAACATGTAATACAAACTGTTACTCTGTTACTGTTACACTGAGACAGCGAGCAGTATTATGTATATTATTGTTATAATAAGTTTTGATTCCCTGAATTCTGTTTTCGCCTTAATCAGCCCATACTGCAGTTAGAATTTTCGTATTTTGCAAAAGTTTCTGTTTCAAAGAGAAACAAGTAATCCATTCTGAATTAAAATGACAGTTCGCTGTTTGCATATATGCCCTAAAACCCTATGCTTTAGGCAAGACCATTATATCATTGGATACTTACTTGAATAATGGTTACAACTTGGTGTGAGTTGTCTATTCTCCTGCGGTACGTCATAAAAGTGAGTTTTACCAAGATAGCAGGTGGATAGATCCTCACAATAGTCAAACGACTTACAGCTAAAGGCGTTGTAGTTGTTACACAATTTACCACACTCATCCGCCGTATATATATTCTGGTAAATCGCATTTGATGACGACAGAACTGTTAGTCCTTTCATCATTTCATAGTTTGACGTGTAGGATCCTATAAAAACATAATGCAATGATTACCTTACCTTTTACTATAATGAGCGTAATGAGCAATAATATGTATATCAGCCTGATCTGTTGTAACATTCACACAACTGCAAATAGTTATTTAGAATGCCCTTGCATTTACTGATTTCGTCTATCTATTCTATTCTATTCTATTCTATCCCATAACTATACTAGATCGTTGGGGCACCACAGATGACTTCAAAACAATCCCTTTCCACCTTGTCCTGTCTTCAGCTGCCCTAGTTGAGCTGGCAAAATCCATTCCTGTCCACTCCTTGATATTGTCTTCCCACCTCTTCTTCTGTCTACCTCTTCTTCTTTTTCCTTTCACTGTGCCCTGAAGAATTGTTTTTGCTAAACCAGAAGACCTTGAGACGTGGCCAAACCACCTTAGTTTCCGTTTCTTGACCAGTGTAAGGAGTTCATCATATTCTCCAATGGCTGCTCGGATCTTCCTTCGAACCTCCTCATTGGTTATATGGTCCTTGTACGAAATGTTCAGTAACCTTCGGTAGCATCTCATCTCAAAGGCCTGCGTTCTTTTCTCTAACTCTGCTGTCAAGGTCCATGATTCACAGGCATACAGAAATATGGAAATGACAAGGGAGCGCATAAGTTTCACCTTTGATCCAAGAGATATATTGTTATCTCTCCAAATTGGTTTCAGTTTAGTAAGAGCTGAAGTGGCTTGTGCAATCCTTCAGAGAACCTCCTGTTTTGAGCCATCATCTGAGACAACTGCTCCAAGGTATTTGAAGCTGCTTAAGGTACCCAGCTTCTGCCCTTTTACCTTGACCTCCCTCTGGATGCCGTCTGCGCTATTCGTCATCAGTTTGGTCTTTTCAGCACTGATCTCCATCTTATACCTTTGCAGGTTTGGTCGAGACTTTCAACTAGGGCTTCCAGTTCCTGTTCTTCCTCAGCTAGAGCATCTATGTCATCGGCAAACCGCAGATTGGTAATGTTTCTGCCGCCTATGCTAACCTTTCCGTCATGTTCTTCAAGAGCATCAGACATGATCCGTTCGAGAAAAATGTTGAAGAGGGTGGGTGACAGAAGACATCCTTGTCTTCTGTCACCCATCAGCAGATTTCATCTATATTGTATTAATAACTGTTTCCTCAAGTCTTGAGCGAATAATGTTTTGTGTAGTTGATGTAGTTGAATGAGCTCATAATGAGCCGCCTCTTCTGAATCTACACTCTTTCTCTCAATGCACTGAATCTCCAGTTTGATATAGAACGAAGCATTTACAAAGAGTTTGCGTTTGTGGGCGTATATCTTGTCATTAGCTTTTTTAGCGCTTCGGAAATTTAATTATATTTCATCATTTTGGAAAGCCTATCGTGCAGAAGTATTTCATGTACAAACGTAGTTGCTTCTGAAAAAGTGATTTTAACTAGCGGGAAAAATGTCCTCCCACAGTAAATGCATGTGTTCAAGACATGGAGATCATCCGAAGCGGATGCGAGGCGTTGTGGTGGTGCGTGATAACGTCGCATCGACGTCAATGCGACGTCATTTCGACGTCATATTCCCGCTGGGTAAGTTACTCGCAAGAATCTGTCATAACTACCATCACTATGTTCTTTTGTAACTGTATTTTTTACATGCTCCTCTAGTTGTTTGTATTAACAAAACAGAGTGATTAAATAATTTGAATTTGATTTGTGTGTCTGTCTGTCTGTCAACCAATATATCAAAGCCCAAAACAATTTCGAGTCCATCACAGATATGATAGAAAAAAAATCTCAACTTTTCTCACCTGACAAGTAATTATTGTTGTTTTAGGATAAAATTACATCTGAATTTTTCATATTGTAAGCCATCGAGGGTTTAGCATAAACGACTTATAGTGGTTTTGTCAGACCTCACTACAGATAATCAGTGAACTGATTTTAGAGCTAATTTGTTGGATTACTGACAGAGTTCCTATCAATGTATAATATGAAAATGACTTTTCATGGAACTACTCTGCAGCAAGACATCTTTAAACTAGTCGATCTGTGCATCCATCTGTCATATCAGGCACATAATGTTGACACCATAGGAGCTTGAAGTTCTAGCTTAGAAACTGTCTAAATCTTGTCATCCTAAGGGCCTAATACCAATACTGTACAACATTTTTAAAAATTCCGATTTTTTGACATTTTGAAGTGTTTTAAGGTCTAAACTTCAAGCGCTAGTGCTTGTAACAACATTGAGCCAACACTGACTCAAAGTCATGACGCTGAATTAACGTCGATTCAATGTTGTTGCAACACTGCGTACCTAGAAGGTACTTACTACTGTAGAGATCACATAAAGGCTTGTTTACAACTAGGCCTGGTCGTTCATCAGGATGTATTCTCGACAGTACACAATAGCCGGTATCAAAGCAATACTCAAAAGAATTGCAAATCCACTCTTCTTGATTTTTACACGAGGTGGCGCAGTCATCAACAGCCTGTCCAGTCAGGATGAGGTCATCATAGCCCGGGATAGCTTTGTTAATTTGTACATTGTAGTTTTGAAGGGCTTGCTCTAAAGTTTTAAAAAGAAACAAAGAAAATAAATAAACACACATAGATGTTTTGTGGCCACAGTGAAACTGTGTAACCAGAGTGTAAACAACGAGGGCACATAAAGGATGAATGAAGATACCCAGGGAATACCGCAACCACAAAACATAACCCACCCAACACAACAATAGAAGAAGAAGGGATATTCACAAACGATGAAAGAAAACAATACATTTTTGATAACAGACATCCAGTCCAATACACAGGAACTGTAGAATCAGACAAAATACGTAAAAAACATAAACGTTTTTTTCTGTGTTTTTTTAATTTTTTCTATTTTAAACAACAAAACAAACCAGAAAACAAAGTGGACAGCTATACAGTTAACAACAAGGCTTAAGATACAATACATGGAAACGGTCGCGAATCTGATTTATGGTCAGTGGGTATACTTTCATGTTTCCCAACATTTTTTTCTAAAGAAAACAACCTTTTTGATTCTTTTTTGCTTGCTTCCCTAGACAACAAAACCATTCCAAAACTAGGCAATAGCCATTAGGTTTAAATTGCTATTACCAGTGGACTAGCAATAGCGATTTTAACGTAAAATCGCTATTGCTAGTCGACTGGTAATAGCCACATCGTTACTCTAACAGTAAAGAATTTGGTCCAAAGAAACAATACCCACTAGGAGAGACATGATCTTTCCTTTAAAAGTTGACCCCTAACGAGGTGGGAAGCAACAGGACAAAAACAGTAAGGTTGTTTCCCCTGAAAGAGTACCCATTCACCTTAAAAAGCAATATTTACCAAATTTTAAAACTCTTTATTTTTTGTAATAGGTCTCTGGTATTATACAATTTAAATATGATTTGCTACAGGCTTGCTTTGTCAAACATCTCTGTCGCCAAGACTGATCATATTAATAAAAGTTGCGCCATCACTTTAAAACTGAGAACACTGATAAATCCTGGGGATCACAAAATCCTAACTTACGTGTTGAGAGTTGACGTTGACCATTCTGTATAACATTCTGATCCACTGATGTTGCTGTGTACATCTGGCTCTAGAACAAGAAAATAAGTCGGATCATGACAGACCCAACATATTGGCATGTGCGCCCTATTTGGGAAGGCTTTCGTCATCCAGAGAAGCAAAACAGTCATACAGAAAGTTGTTTCCCTTTGTAAAACGGCAGGAAAATATGGAGGTGCTCCAATTTACCTTGTAAGAAACGTATTTTGTTTCATAAAACTAAACTTTTATTTTGGATATCCTAGTTTCATGACTTCATTTCTAAATCACTTCTTGTCTGCAAGGACATATATTGTATGCCTGTTACCATACCAACCATAGCATAGAGGCGTGGCATTCTTTGTTATATTAGACAATATATCAGAAATGCTAGCCTGAAGATCCGTGGGAAGAGCTAAGACAACAGAGCATTTATCAATCAAATTCTGCTCCAGCAGATTAAAACTTTGCGAAATTCTTACATGATAATGGTCAAAGTACCCAAATCATAAGTCCGAACTCGTAGGTCAGTTAAACATAGACAATTCCGGAATATTTTAGATACACAGACATGGACCCCAAAACAGAGGTGTGATCAGGTGCCCGCGGGGTGGTAAGCATCACCTGCCTATTATAATACACCCGTCATATCTATGTATCTGTGGAAAAAGTCAGTGAAAATGAAAGTCCGGTATTTGAAAGCTTAACTAAGCTTCGGCTGAGGCCATCAGATCGGAGATTAGTTTAGAAACGGCCACATTGTAGGGATCAACAAGGTCATGGTGTCTCCTATAAAACTTTTTAACTGTCGACACAAGCTTTGCTTTATGATAACCCTGCTTCAACAGTTTCTGAGTGAGTAGCTTCCCTCTTTCAACAAAGTATTGATATTTGAAACAGGCCCTAGCATAGCGGACTAGTTGAGAAACATAAACTCCGTATGCAGGTGCCGAAGGGATATTACTACTCAGAAATGGAAAGTTTACATGAAATTTTCATAACTTAGGTTTTCTGAAATAATCATTTATATATTATTTAAGTGATTCTTTTTTGTTTACTTCGAACAGTGTTGAGATATTCTCTATTTTGAATGGTGTACCCCGACAGCTCCAGCAGACGGGGTTTTGGTAATAATTCAGAGTACCTGTTCATCTCCAGAAAACACACAGAATTATTTTGGAATTAATTATGCGGTCAAAGGTAGAAACTGGTAAAAGAAGGACTTGAACTTACCTTTCCATTTACATTAACATTTATTCTCATATCTCCTGCAATCACGATATTTTTCAACAGTCTCCATGCTTGTCCTAACGGTATATTATATTCTGTGGAATTGATGGTTCCTGAAATATTTAGAATACACAAGAATGAACATTAGATCAAGTTTGTACCAATTCGCCAACCACAAAAAATTCAAAGTAATGGATGAGTGTTACGCAGAAGGTTTTACACTCGGTCGACACGGGTGTAGAGCCTTATGCGTCGCCAGGACGGCGGAGGGTGACTTCCGGTTAAAGGGTTATCTACCAGTGTATTACACTAACAAGGAAACTCTAACAACGTTAGAAGTTTTGAAGTTTATATATATAATGTAAATTCTATATACAACAATACAATTTACAACTGTCACAATTACAATAATATACAACACATATTAGTTCATGTCGCTGGCCCAAGTAAGGTGTTTGTTTCAAATCTGTAATCGATTTGCGTGCAATGCGCAAATAGATTACTGTCTGACGTCAACACCGTACTCGGCTCAGCGCCATGAACTAAAGGAAAACACAAAGAACAAAAGACGTCAGTTTGAGCTCATACAAAAAAAACCAAGGCCTTATGTTGGTAGACTTCACTTTGTCGTTCCCTGGATCATGTCATGGGCCAGTCCATATATCATGAGGAACACCAACTTATATTAACACGTGCACGATTATATACTGGTCGCTCCCTGGATCGTACCAGAGACCAGTCTAAATATAATATGACACTCTTTAGTGGACGAACACTGTCCCACTTTCACCTCTGCAGTAATTACATCGATTTTGCCAATATTTTGTGCTTCCCGCCTCTGCTAGGAATACATGCACAAGGGCGTTGTAACTGCTCTACCCGGGTTGGTATTAACCTGGAGACGTTTATCGAATCTCCAGGTGAGACATGGCTCTAAGCCCTAACAGCTGTCTGCCGGACTTGATGTGCCTAAAATAACGAACTTACACTTAATACATTGTAACTACATAATAACAATACGTAAGACTTGGGCCTGTCTTGGAAATACCATACAACGCCCTCGGCGAATGCCGAGCATAACGTGCATACGCCAGCCGTGTCACTAGACACGACTCGCGCTCACGATGTAAAGCTAAAAGTGTGCTTACCACTTCCGCCAATGAAGAAACGTAGATCCTACCACGCATGTGCGTCGAAGGATCTGACGTCAAACATTGTCAAGAAGTATACTGACGTCAACAGGTATTACCATGACATATCCCACATAAAACATGAATGAATCTAAACAACGACCTATTCACATTAAATTGATTGACCAAAATCTAACTCGCATATGTATTAATTCATTTCTTTAAACTAAGCGTAATACCATTTGCCATAGAATATAATAGCTGAATAAGCGTTTCTCACACATTTGGGATCATAACGTTTGATCTGACATCATGACATCAATGATGTTATACCATATGACGCCGTCTAATGAAGGCAAATCAAACGCATGATGACCAAATGTTACCATTATAACTTATGGAAAAAACCCTTAATGCGGTGCATGCTATGGCGTCAATTGACGTCACGAGTAAATAAATTAGTTCCATTACAAATCAATCTACTTCTATAGGCCACGTATACGTGAAACTAATATAAAAAGTGCTGACGTCGCAATAACATGAATGCAACTGACGTCACCTGAATAACATGAATGCAACTGACGTCACATGAATAACATGAATACAACTGACGTCACTGGACGTCAAATAGACGCACACCATTGCAACCAACATCAGTGATATAAACTATTTCCGTAATTTACAAAACTTCCTAATATACAAATACCATGCGCAGCATGGTCAGTATAAACAAAATTGGTCGACATATGCACAGCCTGATCACTGTCAACAAAATCAAATCAGTCGACACATATAATCATACCATATCAATCAGAAGTCACATTTTTCATTCTTAGCCAAACTCTTCTAAATAAATATAATAAAATCTTACCGTTCTGGTCTAAACTCAGAATCTGGGCACACAACAATATAACATCCTCAGTATAAGAATTAAACAGCCACGTCTAACTTTTCAATAAAAGATAGGCGTATAAATAGTATGCGTCTCACATTTAAATCATGGGACTCGAATATAAACGTGCAGGTATTCACATTAAAATCATGCAACACGCTGTCCACAATCAAAAGACTCGTGCAGGTATTCACCTTAAAATCATGCAATACGCTGTCCACGAGAGGTATTCACAAACAACCCATGCATAACGTAGTCACAATTTCCGTAAACGTTTTATTACCACAGTTGTCCTAAAAACTGTAGCCCTACTGATAGAAAGGATTAAAATAATTCGACGACAAAGTCGACGATCGGATCCATTTCGTAACAATGAGATAGATCTGAGCAAACAGTGCAGACATAGACCAGAGTCTGATCACGATCTACACTGCCATTTTATCTATATCATTATTGCATTGGTAAACCAAACTGTTCCATTTTTAGGCCATTAATTTTACAGTTATTATTTTAGATATCCTATTATTTTTAGCATTTTACGGTATAACTGAATTATGTACACCATGTTGACACAGCATGTTGCATCGACGTTGTATCCATGACGTGAAGACATTGCATCAACGTTGTTAACCCCTGGGTTGATATTATAAACTCCTCTTTAAAATGAGACTCACTCAGCACACTTTAAGGGGAAAACAACTCTGCTAGTTTTATCTTTGCTTCCCAACTTATCTATTTATAATAGGATTTTGCTCCCCTAAGAGTAAATTCTTTTTCATCAGAGTAAGCCCATTCTGAGTAAAAATTCGTCTCACAAAGATCCCATTGCCCCCTTTGTAAATATAGCGATAAAACATAGAAGTGGATCCACTCTCCTTAAACTTACTTGCATAAAAGTCACATGTGCCTGTGTTTGGTATAGTGACACCGTCTGAGGCGTGGTGCCTACTGAGTGTACACAGCTGTTGCCCCGGGCAGTATTCAAAACTGTTACATGGCTGATATTGGTCACTGTTACAGGAGGCAGCACAGGACACTGCGTCACTGACTGTTATGTATTGGTCATTGCTGTACTGCTTGTACACACCCGGGATCTTCTGATAAAATGCTGAAAAAAAAAAAATAAACCACTTTAGGATAAGTTAAATATTAGGGCACATTTAACGACGAAATTTTAATGATTTTATTTTTGTATGTACGAGTGTATGCCATAGTGATGTCTTAAACTTGTAGGCAAAAGTATAAGAAGTGAAGATTCTGACGATATAGCACAGCAGTTGCCCTCTTTAGCTTAACAGTCTATGAGTCCAGGGCATTCTGGTAATGTCGACAGGAGACCAGCCTGTTTGCAAGGGGGGGGGGGGGCACTCCAATATCTCTACTGTAGCTTACTAAAGGCTGGTGGTAAGGTCAAGAGTAACTATGGTTAAGGGTATTTTACAGTAGGCTTGGGTAAGTCCACAAGTAACTATGGTTACGGGAAACTTACGGAGGGCTTGGGAAAATCTTATTACGGTAATGTGTAACTTACAGAGGGCTGGGGGTACGTCCATGAGTGTCCCTACAAAATATGCGTTGTCTGGTTCAATATGGAACTCTGCCTTCTGTATCCTGACCCGTGGTAGATGAGTGACAGCCATCAGAGTATTAACAGTTGCCGTCAGGAAATTATTCTTGTATTGGTAGAGGCTGCTATCATAGTTTCCTGTGGAGTGGAAATATTTACTGGAGTTAGGCTGTATCCCGCCTTTTCACGCATTGTCACAGACACAGAGCTGAACCATTAAATTGGTGTATGCCACGGATGCTGATGACGATGTCATTGGAAAATCAATTCATACGTTTCTTTTTCTGCTTGTCTCAGGCGAGACAAAAACAATCAGATAACTAATTTAAGAAAAAATATTGGTTGGGAAAAATTCAGTTTAACCACATAGAATTTCACCATGTCATTTCAAAATCGTTTTAAGTGTGCTACAGGCATACAGTGTATGCTTATGTAGATATATATGATGCCATTAGCTTAATTGTGAAAAGATAACGTCGTGTTTTATGTGACATGCCAAAACAGGCACCAGAGAACAAAGATTTTACAAGACACGCAAGACACATTCAACGACATCAAGACTGTGAAGAGTTATTTGAGGACGAAACAGACACATATAAACTGCAACGTAAATAGCAGATTTCAATGGTTAGTATTTATAGATATCCGGAGCTGAAATATAAAGAAAAACAAGAAATGTCTCTGGACTATAATCTTTGATATAAAAGGGTACTTTGAGACTTCAGTGTTTAAGATAATGACAACTGAATATAATTTTCATATTCTTCGGTTGATATTTCACCATACCAGCAAATTCCAAGATAAAGGGCTGCTGTGAGAAGTCATCGTAGCAACTCGTTACATCAAAAGTATTTGTTGATGGGTCTTCTTGATCGAAATTGTAGAGGTTATAACTTGCCTGGTACCCTACCTATGAAAAAATAAAGCAGTTTTAACACAACTTTTATACTGTGTGCACATTTCACAAGCTATTACAGAGGTTGTATGTATATACTATGTCTCACTCTTTGTCTTCGTCTGTCTATTTGTGTGTCTATTTCCCATCAGAACAAACTGAGAGAGCAACTGCCATTAAATTAAGATATTTATTTATTTTAACCAAAACAGAAGTGCACAGTGGGCCAGCCTGTTACTGAATTTCAATGATGATAGCTCTCTCTCTTTCTCAGTCTATATGTCTCTCATCGAAACTAAGTAGACAGTGCAACTGCAGTTAAATTAAAATTTTATTATTTATTTATTTGTTACGCAGTCTCAAGACGTAATTGTATATACGAGAATTGTTTACGATAGCCCGGTAATATACTGATTGAATGCTCTAAAATGAGTTATTGTTTCTTAATATTACGGTCTCCTTTGCAACTTGTAGAATGCTTATTTAACTTTAATGCCTTACCCAAGAGTCTGTTGATATGTCCAGTCGCACTGGAACCTGTTGGCTGATAGCGTTCACTCTGCCCACATTGTTAGAGGATGTCCAGCCGCTCTTGAGAAAATAATAAATAATAAATCAAATAAGTCAAGCCATCAAGAAAGAGGACTTAGATGCAAACAGTAAAGAACTTTTCCCCGCCCCCGTATGCTGTTCAGATTTGATTTGTCTGAATTTCCATATCTGATAATTGAGCCGCGACACGAGAAAACCGACAATGTGGTTTTGCGCTCAGCGCATACTCAGATCAGCCTGGGCATTCGCCCAGTCTGAGCAGAGTCTTCGCTGTCCGCATGGAGGTAGCTTAGTCCCATAGCTACCCTTTGAGCACCTAACAAAGAGTCTGGTCAAACTTGGCGAATGCCAATGATGATCTGAGTCTGCGCTGGGCGCTAAATCACATTGTTGTTTTTTTCGTGTCGCGGCTCATACAGTATATTTTCTCTTGGCGTGTCTAAAGTATGTCTTAAACTTCGGCTATTTTCACAGCCTGGATACACCTCCATGTTTTTACCCCTACCGTTTTTTTTTTGCTGAAAAAAAAAAACCACAACATATTTTTGTGACTTCCTGTTTGTTTCCCTGTACTACAAAGCTTGCAAAGCGCTGTGGCTCAGTAGTTAGTGCACTTGACTCTTAAGCCAGAGGTTGTTGGTTCGATCCCCGCCTGGGGCGAAGTCTTTCTGTGTCCAACACATTTTGCTTGCATCATTTGCCGGAATGATGTACGGATGGGGACGTTAACTGGAACCCCCTGTGCAGGGAGAGTCATCCCCTGTGCAGGTTAAAGATCCCAGCTATAGCTTCATGGCTATAGGTAGGCTTTCATCCTGCAACACCGGAGTGAACACAAGTACACCTGTGTCACCTCGGGGGTCAAGACGAAATGGAAGATAGATACATGTAGATAGATAGATAGCTCTTCCAATAATGGATCTACATTTAAAGGAAAGCATTTGGGTTAGGGTTAGGGTCCTTTACCGCTTTTTTAGCTCACCTGAGCCAGCAGCTCCGGGGGAGCTTATAGGATGGTAAGGCTCCGTCGTCCGTCGTCGTCCGTCGTCCGTCTGTCCATCCGTCAACAATTTCAAACGACTTCTCCTCTGAAACCGCTAGGCCGATTGTAACCAAATTTCATATAGAGCCTCCTGGGACCTTAGGAACGAAAAGTTGTTCAAACGGTCCTGGTCACATGACCAACATGACCGCCATGCCCATATATGGTAAAAAACCTGAAAAAAATCTTCTTCTCCAGAACCAATAGGCCGATGGCCTTGAAACTTGGTATGTAGCATCGGGTATGCGAGTACTACCAAGATTGTTCAAATTATGACCTTGGGTTGACCTTGACCTTTTTACGGTAAGGTCAAATTTGCTTCCTTATGCTTTTATATGGCAAGATGCTACAACATAAGATATCTTGGAAACTGTTGAAGATTTTGGGCTAAAAATTGGTTTCTACAGTCATCTTAATGACTACATGAAGATTTACAAGCACAAGAGGTCAAGGTCATTCTTTGAACTTTGACCCTGAACTCTCATATTTTGACAAGTTCTAACAATCTCCTCAAAAGCCACCAAGCCAATTGAAACCAAATTTCATATAGAGCCTGCAGGGGTTGAGGGAACAAAAATTTATTCATACCGTTCAGGTCACATGACCAACATGGCCACCACGCCCGTATATGGTAAAAACCGTTAAAAATCTTCTTCTCCAGAACCAGTTGACCGATGGCCTTGAGTTTTGATATGTAGCATTTGGTACTTGAGTACTATCAAGATTATTCAAATTATGACCTTGGGTTGACCTTGGCCTTTTTTACGGCAAGGTCAAATTTGGGAAAATGCTAGAACATGAGATTTCATGATAAGTTTTGAAGATTTTAGCCTAAAAATTGGTATATACAGTCATCTTAATGACTACATGAAGATTTGTGAGTACAAGAGGTCAAGGTCATTCTTTGACCTTTGACCCAGAACTCTCATATTTTGACAATTTTAAACAATCTCCTCAAAAACCACTGGGCCAATTGTGACCAAATTTTATATAGAGCCTCCAGGGGTTGAGGGAATGAAAAATTTTTCTAACGGTCATGGTCACAGACCAACATGGCCACTATGCCCATATATGGTAAAAACCTTTAAAAATCTTCTTCTCCAGAACCAATTGACCGATGGCCTTGAGACTTGGTATGTAGCATTGGGTATTTGAGTACTATCAAGATTGTTCAAATTATGACCTTGTGTTGACCTTGACATTTTTTACAGCAAGGTCAAATATGGGAAAATGGTAGAACATAAGATTTCATGGAAAGTTTTGAAGATTTTGGCCGAAAAATTGGTATATACAGTTGTCTTAATGAGGTCATGAAGAATTATGAGTACAAGAGGTCAATGTCATTTCTTGACCTTTGATCCAGATCGCTCATATTTTGACATTTTCAACCATTTCCTCAAAAGTCAAAGGGCCAATTGTATTCACACATTTCATATAGAGCCTCCAGGGATTGATTGAATAAAAATTTGTTCATACGGTCCAGGTCACATGACCAACATGGCCGCCATTACCACTTATGGTATAAATCTTTAATATTTTTCTTCTCCAGAAACAATACACCTATGGCCTTGAAACTTGGTAAGTAGCATGGAGTACTAGAGTACCACCAAGACTGTTCAAATGGTGACCTTGGGTTTACCTTGACCTTTTTTACGGCATGGTCAAAAATGGGAAAATGCTAGAACATAAGATTTCGTGGAAAGTTTTGAAGATTTTGGCCTAAAAATGGTATATATGGTTGTCTTAATGAGTACATGAAGATTTATGAGTACAAGGGGTCATGGTCATTCTTTGACTTTTGACCCAAGACTTATATTTTGACAATTTCAGACATGATAAGAAAAAGCCACCTTACCAATTGCCCAGGTGAGCGATTCAGGGCCTCATGGCCCTCTTGTTTTGTTTTGTTTTGTTTTTGCTCGTAGAAGAACAGATTTTTTTGTTGTGAACAGATTGAGGAGGAAGGCAAAGTTTATAAAAAAAAAGCATAGTAGCTTTCCCTGAAAGTGTCTCCATGCACCGTAAACCATGTTTTCCTCTGATGCTTTTTAAAATATCACATACTTCAGGCAGTTATGACTGAAGCTCTAAATACAAAAATACCAATGCAATTTTCAGATCAAGCAATAATCTTCCAGGAGCGGATTCTTTCCTTTACGAGTAGCCTACCCCACCCTTTTTGAAGGGTTACATTATCAAGGGAAGCAACCAAGAAGTCACAAATAGCGGCTTTTCTTTGAGAAAAAATGGCGGATAAAAATTGGTACCCATTCACATTAACGCGAGCATACATAATTTATTATGTGCAGTTCGATGTCCGACACCGTGTAATAACGAATGGAAGTGACCTGTAGAAGTACAGAACTAGTCATTGCCGATCTCATCACGGTTGTCTGCATAAATTACAACTGTGTAGTCCTGCAGAACACCGGTTTTCTCACATAACCTTATACTGTTTTTCATTAACACTTATGCAACCAATTAGAAATTGTAAGTCAAACTTCAAGTTGTGAAACTTACCGATAAAAAGTAGAAAACAAACGTAGAAGTGAAGTTCTGATACCCTGGCAGTGAAAAGTCAGTTCTTTTTGAAACGTAAGTGTCGCATACCATATCTCGAACAGTACGCTGCAAGAAAAACAATCATGTTCGTAGTTTAAAACTATTCAGTATCCCACTTTATTAAAAACAGAATCAAAACTACAGTGCCCGATTTGGAGAGCGATTTACCGCTAAAACTTCTTACGTATGGGCTCAGAAATGGGATTACAGTTGTACTGCAGAAAACGAGTCATAAAAAATGAGTCAAATGACACAATTTTTTCTAAGATATATATTTTTGTATTGTTTTGTTTTTTAATTTGATGCAGCTTAATCGCTATATTTTCAATGAAGAAGATATGTTAAGGTGTATAAACACACATCCATGCTTTTCCCACCAGTTCGGTTGGCCATATGTTCTCTGTATCTTGATTGTTTGTAATCTTAGTTGTTTCCAACTATGGTTTGAGGGCTGGATTTGGATTTTGATTGTTTCAGTTCCTGGTCTTTGCATACTTTTTACTCTTAAAATATACACTCGGATGAGTTACTACAACTTTTTTACATTTTGAAAGAAAAAATTAAACTAATGAAGTATTGGATATTAAACAATTAATGACATGTTTATTTCTCATGGGAAGTAATATGACTGGCAATAACAGACAAATCGTGTATTCGTAGCTCAGGACAAATTATATGGCATAAGAGCAAATACTACATACACTACAACAACATTAAAAAGATGGGCAAAGATTAGGAATTAATACAATCAGATCACAAATCCCGCCGTCAGAGCCAAAAGGAAAAGAAGTATACCGTATATGCGGTAAAATTCGCGGGTTCAAATTTTTGCGGCTGAGGGTCAAAAACATAAATATTACTTTTCGCGATTTTTAGCGCGCCGTTGCGAAGCAAAGGAGGGCTTATGCGATACCCCCGGCGTCGTAGTCTGAGTATCCGTTAGCGTTAGCGTTAGCGTCCACGTTCGCGTTCGCGTTCATGTCTCCGTCAGCGTCCTCGTCGGCGTCCGTGATCAGGTTAACCAATGTTAACTTTTGCGTTTAACTCGATGTTTAACACTGTATCTGACAAACTACAGTAGCTACAGTCATCATACTTGGTACATATATACATCCATATGACTGCAGCAGCAGCATCACACAATTGTGTGTCCTTGACCCATATGTTACGGTTGACTGACTTTGCTGTTTGGCACTGTTTTGAAGGCAATATTTTCAATTTTCATAATACCTTTGAGAAAAGAGAGTTGATACTTGGACAAAAAAACATATCCCTACAATTACAGCTGCTGCAAAGCATCCATGCTAACTCCTGTGCCCTTGACCTTTATTCACGGTCTATTGATTTTGCCTTATATCTCTAACACTATTTGATGAATTAACATTATACCTGGCATAGTGGATCAGCCTGACATTGCGAATGACCTCATACTATTTATAGATCACTACCTCTTCGTATTTGGTCAGGACTGTCCCTGGAGCATTGGGTTGCAGCAGCAGCAAAGCATCCATGCAGACTCTTGTGTCCTTGACCTTTATTCATGGTTGAGTGATTTTGTGCAATATGAATATACATTTCTCTTCGAGCTTATAACTTCAATACCTTATATGCTACAAAGTTTAGATGTAGTATGATACTTACCCAGACCAACATCTTTGACTTTATGGTAGAGTTCCCCTGGGTGGGGCCAGGGGTCAGAATGTATAACAGGTCATATTAAACACTTGCAAAATGGGAATAAAATCATAAGTCTGGTACCATTACTTTCCCTGGAGAATAAGAAACTGGACATAATGATCACAGATGAAATAGTTTATATGGAGACCAGGCTTTGACAACTGGTTCAGCTTAGGGGTGAGGTTATGGGGTGGGGCCAAAGGAAACATGAGAAGTCTGCAAAGGGTAAGGAGGTGTCATCAGACCGACTTAGTACTGGGTAAAGGTGGTGTGAAAACCCATACTAGGAACCACCCTTTGTCACCATGAGGCATTATAAGTTAGACTGAGTTGGTATCTCTCCGTCTGGTGCACGAGGACCCGACCCTCAATGTCCGCAAAGTGTCCAGATAGTGGCATACAAGTCGGCCCTGTATGCCAAAGGGAACAACTGACTTAGTCTAGCTTCTGATGCAAACTTCATTTGTGCACTAGCTACCACATTCACCCCTGGTTAATTATGTTATCAATGTTTTGAGTCAAGATACTTGTAACCTTGAGAGGCAGGCACCCATTAGGCGCGCTTCGTTGTCTTCTGACAACTCTTGTTAATTTTCGCGGTTAACAACATGCTCGAAAAGCAAAACTATTTCTTTTCACTTGAGTCAGTTCTTCCATTAACTGTGTCTACAGACGGCACTTTGTAAGAAACAGGAAATTTTTCGCGATTTTAATATTCGCGGTTTCTAAGTGACCGCAAAATATCGCGAAAAATGGAACACCGCAAAAATAACCATATATACGGTATACATAAATTGACAACAGTTCACAAAAACAGACACACATGGTAAACCAAATGAACAGCTCTTTCCCAGATAGGTTGCCATTCAGCTATCCCAATAGAAAACAATAATAACATCTATTGTTTTTTAACTTTTTGTATATTTTGAATGCGGCTACCACAAGTACGAAATTGAGAATTGATTCAATATATGAGACCTGGCATGTACGCCTGGGTTCAGGATTACAACATGTAAAGATACGTATCAGTATCTTTAACTTCTGAAAAGCCCAGGCCATGCTTTATATTTTTATACAAATAATAGCCATCAAAATTAAAGCAAAGAGCCTGTGTGGGGTCTACCCAGTCGCTTCAACACAAGACTATTTCGAAAAATATTATTAAATGAAATTTTTATGTCACAAAATCATCTCCGTGGCCTTAACTTTCAGGAACTATTCTAATCCTGGATCATGGTATGCAAAGCTTTGCCAGGTATACCAGAGAATGTTGACTTACCTGACCCTCATATGTGTAGGTGGTGTTGTCCAGGTAGAACAGCTGAGAGGGGGATTTCATCCTTATGACAAACTGAGTTTTGTTGTTATCAATACTTTTAGAAATACTTAGTGCGGCGTCAAAACTAGCATTGTAGATAGGTATGATACTACAGTTGCCCAGAGATCGGTCGATGGCATAAGCAATACCTGCAAGGAAAAAAGAAAACTGACAAAACATTGTAGAGGATGGAGTTAGCAGTGAGCGATCACTGCTAGTCAGTGTATAATACCAGCAGAAAAGCCTAAACGTAAATCATGATGGTAATGGATAGTAGTTCATCCTCTGTAGCTGACAACTTATCTTTTAAAGTCAAAACATTCTCGAAACATTCAAATATCACTGCCATGTCTTCATGCTCATACGTTTTGAAGTTTGGTTTAATTTGAGACAATGTGACATGCAAAATAGAAGATGAATTCGGTTTTGCGTCCAATGAATCATGACATATCACAGCACATGTGCAGAACAGTTTCTCCATCTCAAAGAGAAATCACACTGACATGGAAATCTTGCCTCTTTCCCACTGGGGTCTAGTCTTGAATGAGAGGCTTTGCACTCTCTAAAGAGCGAATTCCTTTAAAAACAACCTCCTTGCACAAGGGAATCACTTACGACGGAAAAAACTCTCTTTAAACCATAGCGATGCACATAAACATTTATTTAAAGAAAATTTAACATATTATTTTATCCAAAATTAAAGTGATAAATTAAAAAATGCTTCAAGAGCAAACACTTAAAGTAATGTCCGCCACTGGTAAAAAGTTCAACAACTTTTGTGACTTCCTGAATGCCTTCCTGAAGGGTGGAACTCTTCCATCACGGGGCTACTCTAAAAGGAAAGGATTTGCTTTCTTTGAAAAAAGGAGGCAAATTCTGCCAGATCAGAGTGTTCTCCCTTACAAGTGTATACATACACCTTTATAGGAGCTGCGACACGACATACCAACACAGTTGCCTGTGCGCCCAGTGAGGACTCATATCAGCCTTGCATCCCACGAGTCTGACCAAAGTCAACGCTGTCGGCAAGGAGGTAGCTTAGACCATGAGTCAACCGTTTCAGCGCACAACGAAGACCCTGATCAGACCGGTCAGATGCCCAGGTGATATGAATCTTCGCTGGGCGCACATGCCACTTTGTATGTTTTGTCGTTTCGCAGCTCATTTATGCCCTATTGATAATTTTCCTTACCGGCTTTGTAATCATGAATCTCTGTGACAGGGTTAGTTGCATAGTATGGAGGGTTAGCATATGCTGGTCGGTAATCAAACCTTACCAGCTTGTAGTTGAAGTCGTACCAAACCTGAAAGACAAATAAATTATTTAGTTTTCACAACAAAGTCAGTGAGACCTTGCTTGGTTCCGTTACAACAGACGAGTTTTTCCCCTGCAATACATGCGCTTTTACTATAATTCCTGGAGTTTGGACAAGAGTTTTTTTCTGTAAACACACACACTGCGTCATCAGAGGAATTTAATATCGGAAAATTATGGATTATATTATCTATTTGTGTGTTTTATTATTTTTGGATTGTTCGTTTACACTTATTAAAAAAAACAGAATAATAAATTTTTGATTGCTATTACCGTGTAATGTAATACAGTAAACTCTCGATAGCTCAAAGTTCATCTCAAACTACTGATATCTCAAAGTAAATTTTCTGGTCATAGAAAATATACTTTCAGATATCAGTAGTTCGAGGTAACAAAGGTTTAAATGTAGAGAAATAGGAAATGTGTTCTAACAGTACTATGGTTTGAGGGCTGGATTTGGATTTTGATTGTTTCAGTTCCTGGTCTTTGCATACTTTTTACTTTTAATATATGTGGGTACTTTGAGATATCGAAATTCAACTGTATATGTTGGTGAATGGCAATTGTTGAAAAAAAAAAAATCCTGGCGCCAGTTGTTGGACAAAATCTTTTTGAACCAGGACAAAGCAACATCCAGTGCAACCAGGTTTAGTCATGAGGAAAATACTAAGAGTTGCGCTAATTTATCCATGTGAACAAAGTTTAACTATATTAATCTTGTAAGCTAGACAGGCGAAATGGCGTAGTGGTTAAAGAGACTTGGTTATGGTGCAGAAGGTCGTGTATTCGAATCCCGGCTCAGTGAGTCAACCGGCGACCGGAAAACTCTCTCTGTCAACCCAGCGGTACATGGGTATCATTTTTGAATCAGGGAAGGACATTGCAGGGAAAGGAGAGGGATGGGCTCCGCCTTTCATGTGATGTGCCCAAGATAGAATGGGCCTCTAATCCCCACTGTCCCTACTGCCACTTGGCTTTTGGAAACCTCTGCTATACGTTTTTAGGCTGGAAACGTTAGAGAATACTTTAACGAGTTAAGCGCAAAAGAGGATACCGGATGTTTACAATTCTTTCCACTGACATATTACTATAGGTTACATAGCATTCGAGAAGATTTGCGAAACTCAGACTTTTGTGATTCTTTCCAAATTTTCAGAAATCTCTCAGAAAAGCAAAAAAAATGGCTTTCATTTTTTTTTCTCTCTCAACTGGTAGATGCTGAAATGATCATTGTTACATTTATCGTGTACATAAGCATTTTATTCAAATGCGTGAAGGTGGTCTTGTAAAAAAAGGACGTTTTAGTCTCTTTACCATTGCTGCAATATAATATCACTGGTGCATATTAAACATTGTGCAATATCCTTTCTTTCTTATATGGACAGATTCGTTCCCCTGACCCTCTTGAGGAATACGGTTATGATAGTTTAAACAACAACTTCTTTCATTTCCTTCATCTTCTTATAATTAAAATCTTTTGATTATCAAAGTATTTGAAATCTTGAAAAAAGATGAAAACTGTTTGTCTATTTATCGGCTTCTGCAAATATATCTATACTGATATAAACCTACATCTGCCATGGAGACCTGACTAGCCAGTGTGTTAACAATCTCCTCTCTGTAGCTGTACTGGCCTGCCAACTGTGGAACTGGCTTCGTTCGTTTTCTTCCTGGACATACTGTACCTGCAGGCGTCTGAAAAACGGAATTACAGGTTGATAGAACTGAGAAATTGGGACCCGCAACAAAGACAATCTCTCAGCTAAACAATGATGCGCTAAATGTGCTTAGCAAAGAATCAGGCGAACAGCCACATTTGTGCAGACTGCTCATGTTCTTTACTGTGGCAGAAATGTAGTAAAACAATAGCCAAAAAGACCTTTAATTAAGGGCCTCATTACTTAAGAAAATCAATAGAACCACTGTACTCTGAAAATTCATTCGTTGGGGGCTGTACCAATCCACGAGGGCAAGTTTGTGTAGACACATTGTTGACCTGTGCATAGTTTAAGGCAGTAAGTAATCTTTATTTTACATTTTGACATTATTTTCCAAGTGGATCTTGTAATACACCTATTCTTTATTGTCCTTGTTAAATGACAACGCTCATATGGCAAAATTACCTGAATTGCGTCCCATTTTACTGTGTATGTTGTTACGTCGCGTGTAGAAAGTGTGTTTACACAGTCCATTCCTCCATCTCAATGTCTAATTTGTTGTATTTTACGATTGCAAGCATTGGCTAATGCAACAAAGATAAAATGAACAAAGTATGGCATATTTCTGTTCAGCGACAGCGAATTTATTTGCAATTTTATCTCTGTACGCCGATTTTCGAATGTTGGGGGCACTGTTCCAATTGTTGAGTGCCGTAATATTGGATGTGTATCCAGTCGTCGGGGTACAGCTGGATGCAGTAGTTGGGTGCAAAACATATGTTTTTGCCAAACTGACTGAAAAAGGGTCCGTTTTCTGTGTGTTTAAAGTCCCTACTGCAGCTTATGTAGACGGGATGTTCCCGTCGATGTTTCGTTAGACATCTCCTGGTCATGGAGTGGAACGAGGTACCGAAGTGGAAACGGAATGCGGGTTGGCCAGCTGATCTACAGCTTTTGTCACAAATGGACCTGTGCAAGCTAAGGTGTGATTTTGCATGTAATGGTCCCCAAAATAAACATAAATGGCTACAGTACTCACAAAACTAAGATTTTACAAAGGACACGGTGGGTTTCAAACCATAGATAACATTCAGGTGTCCAGATGATTTTTGAATAATTTTATTAGCATACAAACAGTGAAAAGTGGCCAAAAAGTGCTGTAATTTGCGGCCAACCATATTTTTACTGCTTTTCAAATGTATTTTTCTGTTTTAGGATGACTAAAATCCCTCATAAGAGGTGGCAGTATGCATATCCTTGACTACCTAGTCATTTAAAAAACATAGCCATGTAATTTTTTACAGTAACTTGGTACTGCACTGAAAAAAAACCTTTGAACTAACTGATATATGTTTATTCTTTGATATTTTTTGTACTTATTTTAAACGTTCATATCCCCTTTTCAGACTACGGGACAATAAACTTGGCTAAAGATGGAAATCTTTTCCTGCTACGAGCTTATAGTTACATACCCAAATTTCCTAAACAAAGGCTGTTCCGGACGTAAGGCAGACAGCAATCAGAGGCAGGCACTTGGCAGAGAAATTATAGCTTAACATTAAAGATACACTGCCATACATGGTCAATAATTGGGCAATGATTGAAAAATATCTATGTGCTATGCGCTAGGAAATACTAAAGGTAGTTGAAACTTCCTATACGTAAGATTTATTTTGTCCCGTACGTAAAAACCATTCACAAGCATTTCATGACTTCAACGGCAAAGCTAAATAGTGGTTTATTTTTGAAAAAGCAGCATTTTATATGCTGGTTACATGCTAAAGAGGCTTTTTTTCTAGTGGACAACTTTAAGATTAAGAAAGGATCCTTCTGAGGCAAGGTATCAAATTCAAGCTGAAATATTGATATTTCATTTAAATAATTTAACATCAAGAAATTAGCATGGCATTTAGATTCTTTGGATTATATAGGGTGGTAGAGAAAAAAATAAAAGCTACATCATTGTCGCAGGGACTGATGAGAAAATACTATGGACAAAACATTTCTGTCCCATACGTAAGATTTTTGATTCCAACTCAATAAGTTACTTCATGTTTCAGTCAGGTCATCTATTCCAGTGGAAAGTATTTTATTTTGCAGGTAACCACTTATTGTGGCTTCCCCGGCAATATTTGACTATAGATCTGCCATAAAACAGGCATGTATTGACATATGAAAGCCAGGAAAATTATAAACTTAAGAATCTGCTTCTCAACCAAAATTCTGAGAAGAGTTAACCAATATATCATAACAAGCTATTACAAAATAGACTATAAAATAAATACAAGATAGGTCTTCTGTCTCTAGTTTTTGTTTTCATTTCAAAATATTTATTTTCAAAATTTATGCTTTGTCCCGTACGTAAGATTTATCAAAGATGTAATTTTGAAAAATTAGGGTTTACTAACATGTTTTAACTTTTAACTTAAATTTACTGTCTTTTTAGTAGCACAGATTTTGATATGTTACTTGTTTGGTACTGTAAACATTCACTGTAACCTTTAGAGTTGATTCGATATACACTGTTGTGAGATGGTGCATTTTTGTTGCTGTACACTCTCAACTGATGTGGCTCTATTGATGATCCGTTTTTGCTCTCTAAATTATGGTAGACTTGTGTCTTATTTACTTTAAAGTGCAAGTCGCACAAAAATACCCGACTTATGGGTAAAAACAAGATGAATAATAACAAAGTACCCGACATATGGGTACAAAATACCTGACTTATGGTTACAGTGGTACTTTGCTGATACTCGACTAATGGGTACAGTGCCATCCCGACTACAGGGCCAGTGTCCCCAATAAACATTACTAGGTGTACAGTTTGAAAAACTTGATTAACTTTTTTTAATACACATCCCACAAATTTCTTACTTATAGATATTATGTACATTCGATATTCTCTTTAATTTTCGTCTAGGAAATTTTCCCTGACATTACCGTAAATGAACATAAAACATGTTTTAGCAGTATTTTGTTTTCCAAGAAATGGCATATGCTTACATAAAATATACGACACAGCGGTAATGCTTTAATTTTCATGCCTGCAAATTGGCCAGACATAGGAAGGGTATATCAGTTAAGGTACCCTGCCGTAAAAATATTTCCAAGAAAAATATGTAAGAGTACATACCGTTTTGATTATCCAGTAGGAAATAAACAACAATAAACAAAGCCCCCCTTCGACTGGTACAGCCCTCAACTACTGCAATGTCAGAGTACAGTGGTTCTAATCGGTGTATATTGTATTATTCATTTTTTGTCATAGGCAGGGACCAATTTCACAAGACTGTACTGTACAAAATTCATTTGTTATTGAATTGTATTCAACAGTCGTAACGAATTCGTGTAGTTTACAATTTTGCTTCCTTGAATACAGCTTCTTACGAGCATAGCTGGCTCCAGTTTCAGCGGCATTTCTTGAAGTTTAAAAGTCAACCTTCCCAAAATATGTGCATGGTGCTTCAAGAAGTGTAAACTACGCTTTGAACAGCGTCTTCACAGTTCTGCTTCATGTTTTGACATTTTTTTTATCTCATAAACCTGAAATCTCATACAAACCGGAAATCTCATATAAACCTGAAATCTCATGTGTTATATTGCAGCCCTGAAAGTAGTACATTATTATTCTATAAACTTGCCTCAAACTCAACATCGCCCTTCCAGATTCTAGTTCTGAAGTCAAAGTATTCATAGATATGATGAAAATATGTAGAAGCAACTCCAAGACGACTGCCTACTATCTCAGCCCTCACAGGGATCTGTGGGTACAGTACAGGGTCGGTCCAGTTGTACACTGTAAGAAAGAAATATACTGGTAGTAAATGTAACACAAGATGTGCGCCAAACAAATATTAAAGTATAGTTCAAAGAGCCACTTCGGCCTCCCAGCAAATTTAAAGAGTAGCTACACTTCAGGAACTAACTGAATCAGATCCTAAACGCTATCCCCAACATCAAAGCGAAAGATTGACAAAGACATCCCAACAAACAATAAATTACAAGTGATAGGCCGAGTCAGCAGCTCTTTCCAAAATAGGTGGCAACTCAGCTATCTTTATTGAACTAAATAATTTAGACCAACAGAACATCATCATAGCGCACACTGAATATTTTCTTTTCTTTTGGGATCATTGAAATCATTTAGTCATTTTAGAAATAATGTTCTGCTAAAGCAAGTATAAATGGGTGTGACCGGTGTCGCACATTTCATTACTGGCCATGAACAGACACAATTAAACCAAATCTGCTATTAATATTTCTTTGGGGTATTCCCTCCTTCCAAGCAACTATTCAGAACATATTTTGATATTTTAGTGTCAACATAACATCATACATGAAATAAAATTTAAAAAAAAAAAAGCTGAAAAATAGCTGTGGCCAAGATACGGTGAGCCTCTAACACTCACTGACCCAAAGACTGCCACGGTACGGGAACCCTTACCTCTTTTTCTGCTAAGAAATCTGAATCAGAAGTTGTGAAGAAAAAGCGTAGTATCGTTCACAGATATAAATTTCCGAGCAAATGTAGGTACGAGTTTCACTGAGTTATCACATGGCATTATCTTTTTTTATTTAGTAGTATTCCTATTTCTGAATAATAGCAGAACTGCTTATCTGAAAGTATATTCTTTCACCTTGAGAATATTTATTATAAATACATGTAGTTTGGAAGTGGATGATCTGCTACACTTTAAGCTCTAAATAACGCGCCCTTTCGTAAAATGCAACGCCCCCCTGTGCGCTAAATAGAATAAATACGGTATATTTATTTACGTCCCTCTTTTGTACAAACAACAATAAGCAGACCTTATGTACACTTTAGGAATTACGAGACAGATGTGTAAGATCTACTACTGTATATATGTAGACCTCTTAATTACTTACCTGAAAAGTAATAGTCCAGTGTAAAATTTGCAATTAGTTCAGGCCAATAAACACAGGACTGCCAATGGTCAACAGCGATTCCTCGTACGGTGGTTTGCCCAATGTAGGTCTGAAAAAAGGGGAATATTGTCACGACAGTCAGGGCGGAAGGCGGCTGTAGTGTGTGGCTCACAGGAAAACGTCGTTTCTTACATTTCAAGATTACTAATTCAGACAGTTTTTTTATTGAGTATAAATAATGTATGAGACCGTTATTGACAACCATATTTCACCCGTATGTTTCGCAAGACCTTTAGTTCAGCTGGTTCTGATGTCAACTACGGTAAAATTATGGTGAAGCGCACAAAGCAGAGGTAAAATATCAGTTTGTCTCTAAATGGCATGTATGTTAACATTTTGACTTTCTGTCGTATTCGAAATAATCTTTAGACTTTGTAAAATAGTTGGAACTTATGGCATACGTAAAAAATATTTCAGCTTCATGGCATATGTAAATTAACAAAGGAAAACATATTATGGCTTTATTGCACATGTAAAATAATAGTTTGTCTTTATGACATATCAATAAATCGGGGATATGTCTAGGAGAGGCAGGCGCATAAACGAATGGTTAGAGGCACTCGGCTATGGTGCAGAAGGCCTCAGGTTTCAATTTCCATTGGGCCGGCTAGCGGCTGAAAACCTTTTATTGTGAAACCAACAGTAAATGGACACCTTTTTCGAATCAGAAAATGATAAAGGCAGCAAAAGGAGAGGTACTGACTCCGCCTTTTATATGCTGTGCCTCTAGCCCCCATTGCCCCTACGGCCACAAGGCTACGGGAAACCATTTGATAAAAGATAGTTTGGCTTTATGGAATGTGTACATATGGCATATACATGTATGTACATTAGTATTTTGGTATAAGGCATATTCATGGTAATGCTTTGCTATACTATACATGTATATGTAAAAGAAAATAGACAGGTATGGAATATGGATACCTGGAAACCCCCAAAAGAGATGCATTAAATATACATCTTTCCTGTTCTAAACCTACCAAACCATTGCTTTGAGCAAAGTGGAGGGCGCCATTTGTTGTGTAGACGTGAGGCATGCCACCAGTACCTATCTTAAGCCCGAACAGCTGTTGATTTGCGTCCAGTTCAAGGTTTGTTACGTTGCAAACTCCGTCTGGAAACAACAACATTATGGATTCACAAACGAAACATCGATGTGAAATATTTGGCAAATATTTCAAGCTCGTGAACTTTACTACTTACCTCCGTACTAAAATGTATGGCGTTTTCTCTGTATCAAAATACGATTGAATGAAAAACACAATACGTTTCCCTGTATTGTGACATGGTCAACCGTCCAATACAATACGTTTCATTGTATTATTATTAACAACAACAATGTAAAAGTGATACAATTAAGTGCATAGCACAATACGTTTCCCTTATTAAAATACGACTAAGTTTATAGTACAATATGTTTCCCTGTATTGTAATAGGTCTATTGTATAACACAATACGTTTCCCTGTATTAGTGATACAATAAAATGCATAACACAATTCGTTTCCCTGTAGTGAAACAACTAAATGCATTACACAGCGTTTCCCTGTATTAGTGATACAATAAAATGCATAACACAAAACGTTTCCCTGTATTAAAATACGATTAAATGTATAACACAACACATTTATCTTTATTACTGATACGATTAAGTGTATAACTAAATACGTTTCCTTGTATCTGTGACGCGATTTAAGCGCTGGCCTGCTGATCTGGCAGTAATGGGTTTATTCCCATCGAAGGCAGAATTATTTCCAACTGTACACGGGGTTCTATTTCATATAGCCTTATCTAATCACCCTCCCATTGTCCTAATATGAATGACATGCTGTTGAAACGGGCGTAATATCTCAAGTCAATCAATCCATCCAGGTAGAAAGTTACATAGTATTAGTGATTTGATTAAATGTATAATACGGTACGTTTTTCCCTATTAGAAATAAGATTAAATGTAAAACGCAATACGTTTACAAGTATTAGTTACATATTTAAATGTATATCTGTATTAATGACACGATTGAATGCATACCCTCTATTAGCAATACAATACAAATTTCCAACATAATACGTTTCCCTGTATCAGTGATACGAGTAAATACGTTTCCCAGTATAAAAACATTTTAGTACTTTTCCTTTCTTGTATTAGCGATACGTTGCCATGTATAACACAATATCTCCTCCACATTCAACGTATGACACAATACGTACCCTATGACACAATACGTGCCCTATATAAAAAAAGGTGTGCACTGTCCACGGTCGCGTCTCTGGCAGATCTTGTCTTTTAAATGATTAACTTTCGCTTCAGCTTACTTCCTTCCGTGGCATTTTCACAGATCTATATAGCACCCCTGGTTAACTATGTATATACAAGGGCTGTTACGAAACGAAAAAGAGCTGTTACGAAATGAAAGAGTCATAGTTACCAAACCTAATGACCAGGTGATTTGGTAACTTGGACTGTTTTACGTTTCGTAACAGCTCTTTTTCGTTTCGTAACATATTTGAAAATACAGTTAACCAGGTGTGTAAAGGCCGTAAAAATAAAACAAAGAATCGGCTTTAGTGTAGGCGACGGCACTGTAAAAGGGTCGGGACGAACTTATGTTTACCAGACTACTAATATAAGCCACCTTGACGGCATTATATGGTGGTCTGTCTATATCCGTAAAAGACAAACTTACTTGAGACAGCAAAAATCTGATTGTCAGTATAGTCAAATATCAGGTAACTTTCTACGTTGTTTTGAATCGTTTTAACGGCGGCCCTGTTCCCTTTAGCATCGTAATATTCCTGTGCAATTATTGTCTGATTCTTGTTAATGATATTGGCTTCCACCCTTGTCTGGAATGTAGCTGGGAGTACAGGGAGTGGTGGTGCCTTGCCCGTTACTGAATAAGAGAAAAGAAGGTAAGGTAAAGGTTTCCCATAGCCTAATAGCCGTAGGGGCAGTGGGGGCACAGCTGATGAGAAGCGGAGCCCATCTCTCTCCTTTCGCTGCCTTATCCTTCCCTGATTCGAAAAAGGTACCCATTTACTGCTGGGTCGACAGAGAGAGTTTCCAGTCGTCGGATGGCGACAGTGAGCCGCGAACTAACGCCCTTCCGGTGACTTTCTGCACAATAACCGAGCCACCCTAACCACTCAACTACGGCGCCTCTCTAAGGAATAAGAGAAAAATATTTGTTAAGTCTAGTAGGCGCACAAGATATAAACGTAAATCCAACGTTATATAGCGGTGTGCATGTTAGAAATGTTCCCATCATTCACTGGACCCTATCCGCACATCCTAGCAAGCAAGATAGAGTGACGTACGACAATTAAGGACCACCTTTTCTATTCGTAGTTTCGTCACAGTCTTTGAAATACTGTTGAAAAAGATGTAAAAGCCAGCACTCCATCGATTGGTCCATGCAATGTAAAAAAAAAAGCTTGATCCACCCGTCAGTCCACCCATCCATCTTTACGTGGGCATATTTGCAGCCTACCGTATCAGATCTCCAGCATAGGATCCTGTAGACCTCGAATCAATGTTTGAACCAACGCAGGGTCATTAGAAACTTTGACAGTTGAACATTTGTTCATACTCTCTCAGTAGGAACACAGCGTTGAAAAAATGTTGAATCGACTTTGTTTAGGTGAAGTGTATCAGCTGAAATTGTGAGTTTACAGTGGTTTGTTCTAAGGATGATAGTTCATGATGCTTTCTAAACATATATTCCAATGTTTATGTTTTTCTTATATTTTTCTTGAAGTATGAACTAAAACCTACCCGCCTGAACTTGACCTGCTGGGGCACAGTTAGATGGGTAGTCTAGGCCTGGGCACGCAATGCCAACTGGTACCTACATAAAATAAGAAATCAGATTTACACATGTTAAAATCACATTGCAAATAAAAATATAGATCAACATAGATAACAATCTAAGCTGTGGCATAACATAACGCCAAGCGTCTTAGCACGTTTCATATAAAATGTTTGAATGTTAGGCTATTCTAGTACAATGTACAAGCTTTGATTGGTTAAGCTTGCTATATGGTGTATAACAAGCAAAACTAATTCTAACACAGCGCGCATGATAGAGGCTGATAATTGCAATGACTTATTCTGCGACTAATCACTGTTTTGTCGCGCGTGAAGGTAATTGCGGACGTCTTTGTCAGCACAAATGACGCGAAACAGCGTTTCTGTGACGTTTTACGGAGCCGCGTCTATCTTTTCGGAGGAAAAACCTAGCCAAAGAAATGCAAAGACGCTTCCTACGGGCAACATTGCTCGAAAGACAAGTCACATGTTAGAATAATGGTTGGGAGAACTTGAAAATAATATGCATTTTTTTTCTAGATTTTTATGTGTTAGCGAGTTGTAAGTAGGCATATCACTTGCGCTCTATGCTTGTGATATGATCCCCTTTACAACTGACCCCAAAACAGAGAGATAGGCTTATCAGTCATCAACCCACAATCAGAATGATCTGTTTGAAAGTGTGCAAAAGCCATGACCAGCAAACGATATAATCAGATTCTACATTCAACCTACGAGAGAGCACTTCATCGTAAGGCTTTTTTGAAACTGCTCGAACTCTGGCGTTATGGCGTCCACCTTAGAATTCAAACATTAAATTAGGCGCGCTGTGACATTTGTCAAAATGTAAGATAAACCAAGCGTCTTTCACGGCAGAAAACCATGCTAGTTCAGTTAGATAATCAATTATATCTCAAATTCTAGTAGAACTTACCCGGAAGATTGATTGGTCGGCCCATATTGCTGTTCTGAAGT
Organism: Ctena decussata; assembly: GCA_963989385.1. NCBI lineage: Eukaryota > Metazoa > Mollusca > Bivalvia > Lucinida > Lucinidae > Ctena > Ctena decussata. The sequence goes on along the minus strand of OZ022501.1, from coordinate 429,808 downwards.
CATAATACTCGTAGATATGATGAAATGATTTGATCACTTGAAGTCCTACAATTTCTGCTCGAACAGGGACCTGGGGATACAGTACAGGGTCTGTCCAGTTTCTTGCTGAAAATTAAATGATACCAGTCTTAGCAAGTTGGCTTCTTTAACCACTTTGCATTTGTTTAAGAACCTCAGTATATCATATAACTGTCAAAAATGCATTTCTTTCCTTATTATCAAATGTCTTAATTGTGAGTCAGTTCACACTTAATTCATAACTAACAGGCTCATGAATATGCAACTCGTTGTTATCATATTGTAGGAATTTCCCATAAACTTTTATACAATCCAGACGTATTATTGTGAAATATTATTAGATACAAAATTATCGCGTGTATACGCACCAGTAAAGTAGTAGTCCAGGGTAAAGTTTGCTGCCAGAATGGGCCAGAACATACAGGACTGCCAGTGATCAACAGATATCCCTCTTATTGTTGTTGGTCCCATGTAGGTCTGAAAATCCAAAACAGGTTTTTACTTCTAAGAATGGATGATAGATTTTGTATAGGACTTTCTCCACCTTAGCAGAGCATGTAATAGTTACACCGCAAGCAGGACACAAGTTATACTTTTTTACACGATCTATCAGACTAGAAATGCGATCTGGCTACCTGAGTCTAATGGTTCCAGTCCTGCAGCAAATATATAACGTTCTTACGGATGTTGAATCATGAAAATGAGATGAAACAATCTCCTCTTCGAATTAGAGAGAGAATGGGTAGACCTGGTGCCAGACGGTGCATGTTATGTTTAGGTTCGTTTGAGCCTCCTGGGAAACATCGTTATGAGAATTGGACAAAAAACGTTGAATTACCCTTTAGCTTCATTAACGGTATATGCTGACAGGGTATCATCCATACACATGTTTTATGTAACTTATTGTACTTACCAGGCCATTAGACTTGGCAAAATGCAGGGCGCCACTTGTAGTATATATATGCGGCATGCCGTTGGGACCCCTGGCCAGCCCGAACAATTCCTGGTTAGGATCCAATGCCAGGTCACTGACATTACATATACCATCTGAAAAAAGTGTTTAACCCAATAATAAACAGTTCTTCAACCTCAGAATCCTATATGGAGAGTACCTTCAGCATCAGCAGAACCTGCGCCATGTCTTCATAGATTTCAAGCAAGCATTTATATCAATGTAAATCTAGTTCATGTCACTGAACACCTCCATGACAAGGCTATGAGAGCAGTTCAGATGCACGGAAGCACAGAAGAATGTTTCAGAAAGGCTGGAGTTAGGCAAGGATGCCTTCTTTCACCCACCCTCTTCAACATATTTCTTGAAATGATTGTCTGAATCTCTAGGAGAACATGCTGGAAAGGTCAGCTTAGGTGGCAGAAATATTACCAACCTGCGGGTTGCTGATTATATTGACGCTCTTGGAACTAAAAGCCCGAGCTGAAAGTCTCCACAAAAGCTGCACACAGTATAAAATATACAAGATAAGTGCTGCGAAGACCAAACTGATGACAAACAGCGCCAATGAAACCCATTATGGAGTCAAGGTTAAAGAGAAGAAGCTTGGAACGGTTACAAGCTTCAAGTACCTTGGAACAATTGTCTAAAATGATGGCTCAAAACCGGATGCCCTCCCAGGATAACACAAGCCACTGTAGCTCTAACAAAGCTGAAGACAATTTAGAGAGAAAACAGTATATCTCTTGGATAAAAGGTGACATTGATGCGCTTCCTTGCCATATCAAAATTTCTGTACGCTCGTGAGCCATGGACTTTACAGCAGAGTTAGAACGCATTCTTTTGAGATGCTACCAAAGATTACTGAAAAAGGAAAAGTCCCTAAAACGGATGTTCGCAGAACGATCTAGGCAGCCATTGGAGAATATTACGAACTCCTCACCTTAGTCAAGAAACGGAAACTGAGATGGTTTGGACACATCTCAAGGTCCTGTTGCTTAGCAAAACAATTCCGCACGACACAGTGAAAGGAAAGAGAAGAGGTAGACAGAAGAAATGGGAAGACACTATTAAGGAGTGGACAGGTTGACTTTGCTAGCTCAACTAAGGTAGCGGAAGACAGGACTAGGTGGAAAGGGATTGTTGTAAAGTCATCTGTGGTGCCCCAACGACCTCACAAGGTTTTTGGATAGACAAGACCAGTAGGCCCTGATCAGACCGCTAAAGTAGAAGTCTGATCTGGGTCTGCACTGTTTGCTCAGACTTATCTGTTCAAATAATTAGTATTTTATGGTCACCCAATAATACCACTGGTGAACTTACTGACAACAGTTGCAATCTTGTTGATGGAATAATCAAATATAATAAAGTCCATGGTATTGTTGACTATAGTACGGAGGACCGCCCTGTTGTTGGTATCGTCAATGTATTCCTCCGCTACCGTAGTCCGTCCCACATCAATTAGGTTCGCTTCAATCCTCGTCTGGAAAGTTTTCGGTATGACAGGCAGTGGTGGAGCTGGACCAGTTATACCGGGGGCTGTCAAGAAAATAAGAATAATTTCAAATTTGACGAAACTAATAAAGACTATTCCGTAACTGCAAACCGTCTCGGCAAAATAAAATGCCGAATAAATAAATGCTGACTCTTCGTGTAAACACTAAGTTCTTTGTAAAATTGGTAAACTTTTGCAAATATACAGTGTATCTGTTGTTTTCTATAATGCTTACTAGAATTTTGAACCACATGCGACAAACTGTCTATTTGTTTATCAGAAGAATATAACATGCAGGGTAACACTGCTCGAAACTTTCGGTTATGGTGACAACATTACTAAACAAGAGGACCAAGAGGCCCTGAATCGCTCACCTGAGCAAAAAGGTTAAAGGTCAAACTAAGGTCATCATTTGAACAAACCTGATAGTTTGCAACAATTTTCAAATGGTTCTGAAGAAGAAGATTTTTGAATATTTTTTATGTACTGCTATAGTTCAAACCCAGGACCCCCTGGGGTGGGGCCATCTTGGACCCTGGGGCCATCATTTAAAAAAATTGGTAAAGGACCACTAGACAATGCTACATACTAAATTTTAAGCATCTGAGTCAAGTGGTTCTGAAGAAGAAGATTTTTGAATATTTTTCTATGCATTTCTATGGTTCAAACCCGGGACCCCCTGGTGCGGGGCCATTTTTGATCCTGGCGCCATCATTTGAACAAACTTGGTAAGGGACAACTAGGCAATGCATCATACCAAATTTCAAGCATCTGCACTAAGGGGTTCCGGAGAAGAAGATTTTTAAGTATATTTTAATTTCGAACCCAACACTCCCTGCCCCAGGGCCATTTTGGATCCCAGGGCAACCATTTACACAAACTTTGTAGCAGTCTACCAGGCAATGCATCATACCAAATTCCAAGCATCTGAGCCAAGTGTTCTGAAGATGAAGATTTTTGAATATTTTCTATGTATTTCTATGGGTCAAACTCAGGACTCCCTGCAGCGGGGTCATTTTGGACCCTGGGGCCATCATTTGAACATACTTGATAAAGGACTACAAGGCTACATATTAAATTTCAAGCATCTGAGTCAAGTGCTTCTGAAGAAGAAGATTTTTTAAATATTTTTCTATGTATTTCTATGGTTCAAACCCAGGACCCCCGGGGGTGGAGCCATTTTTGATCCTGTGGTCATCTTTTGAACTTACTTGGTAAAAGACCACTAGGCAATGCTACATACCAAATTTCAAGCATCTATGCCAAGTGGTTCTGAAGAAGAAGATTTTTTAAATATTTTTCTATGTTTTTCTATGGTTCAAACCTAGGACTCTCTGCCGCGGAGTCATTTTGGACCCTGGGGCCACCATTTGAACAAACTTGGTAAAGGATTATTAGGCAATGCATCATACCAAATTTCAAGCATCTAAGCCTTGCAGTTCTGAAGTAGAAGACTTTTGAATATTTTTCTTTGCATTTCTACGGTTCAGACCTTGGACTCCCTGCCAAGGGGCCATTTTGGATCCTGGGGCCACCATTTGAACAAACTTGGTAAAGGACTATTAGGCAATGCTACATATTAAATTTCAAGCATCTAAGCCAAGTGGTTCTGAAGAAGAAGATTTTTGAATATTTTCCTATGTATTTCTATGGTTCAAACCCAGGACCCCCTGGTGTGGGGCCATTTTAGACCCTGGGGCCATCATTTGAACAAACTTGGTAAAGAACCAGTAGGCAATGCTACATACTATATTTCAAGCATCTGAGCCATGCAGTTCTGAAGAAGAAGATTTTTTAATATTTTTCTATGTATTTCTATGGTTCAAACCTAGATCTCCATGCCCCGGGGTCATTTTGGACCCTGGGGCCATCATTTGAACAAACTTGGTAGAAGACCTCTAGGCAATGCTACATACCAAATTTCAAGCATCTGAGCCAAGCAGTTCTGAAGAAGATTTTAAGTATATTTTAGTTTGGAACCCAAGACCCCCTGCCCCATGGCCATTTTGGACCCTAGGGCCACCATTTGAACAAACTTGGTAGAGGTCCACTAGATAATGCTTCGTACCAAATATCAAAGCCCTAGGCCCAGCGATTTCAGAGAAGATGTCATTTAAAGCAAATTGTTGACGCCGCACGACGGACGACGCACGGCGGACACTGGGTGATCACAATGGCTCATCCTGAGCCTTTGGCTCAGGTGAGCTAAAAACAATGGAAACTGTAGTAAACCCCCGATTGCTAGAACTTTTAGACCTTAGTAGCCATGGTTAACTGGATGTAAGTTGTGAGTTCATACCGTCAATTCATACCCGAGTACACCCTTTATAGCAAGCATTACATATCTCTATAACTATCCGAACTGGAACTAATATTCCGAAGGTATTCCAGTAAAGGTTTCATTGTCAGGGTTTACATCAATTGGTTTACAGCAGTAAGAAACTAATTTTACTATGTCAGTTTCTTCTGTCAAGCCTGATACAGTTTTTGAGAACCAGTAAAATAAACACACGTTTCTATTCATATCCGGAAGAGACGTGCAGTTTTCTTTATGTTGTCTTAACGAGCTATTGACTTAAAGATAACTTGAAGATAAATTTTGACGCCTTAAAATAATTTGTCTTGAAACACGCTAAATATCTTGTTCAATCAAGATAACATATTCGGACCTCAACAGAAAAAAAGAAAGAAAAAGAAAACATGTCTCTTCTGGGCTTCAGTTTATTAGCCGCTCATTTTGAATTTGCAATCTTACCATTTTGCGTTGTGTTTGGGGCTGCACAGTTGGCCGGGTACGTAAAGGTCTGAGTCTGCGCAGAAACGAACGTCACAACTAAACTCAACGTCACAACCGTCAGCGTCATCTGCTGTAACGAGAATAGGATACGACATAAAACGGGGCCTTATATCATTTGCGCACAGGGAAGACTTGGATCAGCTTGCACCTCCGCGCAATCTGATCAAAGTCTTCCATATGCTTAGAAATGTGTAAATGGTTCCGCTACATATACCTTTCTGGACCAGTTTTCGTTAGCAAAGTGGATTACGTTTTGCTACGAGACTACTGAAACACTGGTCATCCGTATCATCATTTGTCTCTGTGTCCTTATCTGTCAGTTCTAGTCAGCAAAGTCAGTAGATAGTATTAAACATTGTTTAAAATTCTGACTGTAAACTATCTATCTACATGTTATTTGATTGCTGATAACTTTAGTTGAAACTGTTTCACGCCCATATGACTGCCCTATATTTTGACTTTTTAACATAATAGGTCATTCGAGTGAGAGAAACAAACAAAATGATAGAGCCAGACCATAATATTAACCCGTCATGATCTGAAAGATGTTCCCAGTAACCAAATGAATCTGAAACAACGGCTAAACGAATTACAGGAAAATTGTATACAGTGCTGTGCGAAAATAAGTAAACTCTTCTAAGATTGTTCTGATTTAGGTAAAGAAATTTAGCCAGACACTGGAAACATAAAGTACAGAATGAAATTTTGTAAAGTTGCTGCCGAGATGCTGTTGTAAAAATTAGACTGTGTTGTGGATTTTCATTATCGTTTCCTGTTTGGAAATAAAAGTTTCAATTTTACAGTTATGGGAAAACGACATGGGGTTAAACTTATTTTGGCAAGTATATTTGACAGTCTGCGAGAAAATCCGCTTAGCCAAACCATCAGATACAAACCATATTTCGCAGCGCAAAGTGAAGAATAGCAGTGCCGTTCATTATAAAGTTCAACTGTCCCAGGGTCAGTTCGAAGGCCGAAACGAAAAAAACAAAGAAAAAAAAAAAAAAAAAAAAAAAAAAAAAACCGTGTGTGGGGGTGGGGAGCGGCTTAGGTCATAAGTCGCAAACAAGTAACATTTGAATGAAACTTTCTGTAATACTGAAATCAAACCAGTGTAAAGGGGACATTTAGTCTGCAAAACCATAAGCCTAACCGAGATAATGGTGAGCCCTTCAAGACACGTAAACTGCTTTAAAAATGTTTCAAAAATGTCTGTATAACGCGAAAGGAGATAATTTAGAACTTTGGAATATATTTAATTACAAGATATATGACTGTCATGGTTTATATCAAAGTTCTTCTGTCTATGCGCATCATACACATGTGTATGGTTTGGTGATTCATTATCTGATGATAACTCTGGCGCAAGTGCTTTGGCAAACTGAACGTCTGTCAAGCCCCCCCCCCCCCCCAAAAAAAAAAAAAAAAAAAATCCTCTGTCAAACCCGGAAAATCCATCTTTATATTAGATTCTGCTAGGTCGGTCGCCATTGTGATATCAACACAGCTTCTTATAGCTGTTCAGTATATACAAAACCAAGGAACAGATACAAAACCAAGGTACAGATGCCACCCTTTTAAGCTTAAGCGATTTATAACCCACTTGGCACACGACTTCAATATTTGTGTAAGGTTGTGTGATTAATGGGCTGTCTTGAACCCTTATAGTTCTAACATCAGGATAACAAAATAAACCATATGTATGAAATCCAAGGTATTCACAAAGCAAGCATTCAAGATTCCATCAAAAAGTGAGAATAAATTATTTGTATCAAATAAAGTAACAAGCGGTCTGTGACGTAGCGATAACGTCGCTTGTAAACGTTGGCTTATCTCGATAGAATCAAACTAATCGTTACCATGAACCATTAGGACATAGAAATATATGACGACGCAAACGTGTATCCCGGGGACAATACAATAGCCCCTTCTCTACTTCGAATTCTTACAGATGAAGAATACACATCACTGCAGCTGCAGAACCTCGATGATTTCTGTGGAAGAAATTTAAAATTTTAAATAACTTACCATTTTCATTCTAGAAAATTTCAGATTATCCAGCTACAGGATGATGGACTATGGCCAAACTTGTACGTACGCTTGTCCGTCTGTAATCTCATTAAGGGCTGATAAAGTATCAAGATAATATACGTGAAAAGCTAGAGAGTACCAGTGGTGTATCAATACTACAATTAGTTACATAAATACTCATTCACTTTTATCATTTTTTATCAGTAAGCTTCTGTGTCATATACCAGTAGTGAAACAAATTATTAATTTCTGTTGTCGCTTTAATACAGGAAACACCAAAAATGAAGTTAAAAATATTTCCTGGGACATAATCAGTTAAAAACAATATTTCCAATGTGTCGTTCCACCCATTTCCTTACCCGAATGTTCCCAGTCTGCACATGACGTCAAATGATGTTGTAATTACGTCCATGCGACGTCAGTATATCGCATCGCCGCCAGTAGGACGTCTGACTTCATGTGTCCGCTGGGCTGAATGAAGTCGTATTATGACATTGGTTTTATACGCCAGTTTTCTCCATCGTTGTTACCAGCCATCCCTGAGATATGAGAACATGCTCATAACATACTGCGAGCCTGCTGAGATATGAGAACATGCTCATAACATACTGCAAGCCTGCTGAGATATGAGAACATGCTCATAACATACTGCGAGCCTGAGATATGAGAACATGCTCATAACATACTGCGAGCCTGAGATATGAGAACATGCTCATAACATACTGCGAGCCTGAGATATGAGAACATGCTCATAACATACTGCGAGCCTGAGATATGAGAATATGCTCTTAACATACTGCGAGCCTGCTGAGATATGAGAACATGCTCATAACATACTGCGAGCCTGAGATATGAGAAAATGCTCATAACATACTGCGAGCCTGAGATATGAGAATATGCTCATAACATACTGCAAGCCTGCTGAGATATGAGAACATGCTCATAACATACTGCGAGCCTGAGATATGAGAACATGCTCATAACATACTGAGAGCCTGCTGAGATATGAGAACATGCTCATAACATACTGCGAGCCAGACATATGAGATTATGCTCATAACATACTGCGAGCCTGAGATATGAGAACATGCTCATAACATACTGCGAGCCTGAGATATGAGAACATGCTCATAACATACTGCGAGCCTGAGATATGAGAACATGCTCATAACATACTGCGAGCCTGAGATATGAGAATATGCTCATAACATACTGCGAGCCTGCTGAGATATGAGAACATGCTCATAACATACTGCGAGCCTGAGATATGAGAACATGCTCATAACATACTGCGAGCCTGCTGAGATATGAGAACATGCTCATAACATACTGCGAGCCAGAGAAATGAGATTATGCTCATAACATACTGCGAGCCTGAGATATGAGAACATACTCATAACATACTGCGAGCCTGAGATATGAGAACATGCTCATAACATACTGCGAGCCTGCGCATTATTATTGTGCTTTTTCAAATGCAAAGGTCCGCCCATTTCTTTGTGGACCAGACTACGTAGGCTGATCGAAGTATGCCCGAGGTATGCTATCGCACTATATGCCGGGGGCGCCTATTTCTTTGTGGACCAGACTGCGTAGGCTGATCGGAGTATGCCTGAGGTATGCTATAGCACTATATGCCGCCGGGGGCGGGGTGGGGGTGGAGAGGGGGCTAGGACATGAACAATTTTACTGATAATAACAATCATACACAATGCCGTGGGTGTAAGGACATCTACTGATACAAAATCTTTACACAAATAAGTAAATATGAATAACTTCGGAAACATAACGACCAACACACATTTGAACAGTATAAATTACATTTCTTTCTCGGGATTTTATGATATTAGCGATTACTTTTTCTCCATTGGCCTCATGAGTTTTTGGAGATACGAACCTTTGCGAGCATTAGTGCGGTATATTCAAGGGTCCAGCGGGATCCTGTACAGATACATAGATACCCAGCAGACACACAAGGTTGAATCAACATTGATTCAACGTCATGACGCTGAATCAACATTGATTCACTATTGATTCAACCTTGTGTGCCTGCCGGAATGTTTAATGAAGTCAGTTTAGTTCATCAAGTACGCATGTTACTCACCTCCAGCATATGATTAAAGGACGAAGGCCAGATGACTGTGTCAGTATCTGGGGTAATGTATCGGGTAGATGACTTGCGAATGCACGTCCTTTTCGTCATTATTTCAGTCATATCAGGACGATGGGAGGCTGAAATGCATTGGAACCGTTTTGGAAAGATTGGCTCAAATGATTTCCCAGAATTTTGGGAACAAACTTTCTGTATTTTCTTCTCCCAAACTGGGGCAAAATATTGTAAGTACATGGCAGACAGAGAGAAAATGAACGTGTCTGCTATTTTTATGATCCACCTATAGATTTTATCAAGGCCCCACCAGTCATGGTTCACCCCTGAATGTTTAAACATATGGGAAAAGAGACGTGATTCTGTTGATAAAGAATGCAACATAATGCTATCATCATCAGAATGGTCAGCGCATTAAATATACCTACTTATAGTACAGCATCAGAAACTAGTAACCGGTCCAAAAGTTGGGAAAAGGGCAGTCAAAAAAGGAGCATAATTCGGTCATTTTTTAAAAGTTAGCCCAACAGTTAATCATAACTCCAAGCCGTATATCAAATAAGGATTATGAGGACAAACGTTCTTATTTTGTGAAAAAGGGGCATACTATGCAACTACAAGGCTGACGGACAAGCAAAAAAAAAATGTGTCTGCCATTTTTACGGTCTACCCATCTATGAGACATGAAGGCCCTAGCAGTTGTGGTTCTTGAGTAAATGTGGTGTAACATACAAATCGACAGACAGATAGATTGATGGACAGGCCCAAACCAATATGCTCAGTCACTTTCTTCGATGATTGGATGAATTGCGATTTTAGGGTGATAATGAGAAGTTGTGCGCAACGGAACTCCCTTTACATTTGAAATGATTTCCACTGCTACCTGGAATCGAACCCAGGAGCGCTAAATCAACAGGCCAGCGCTTTACTGGGACTCTTGGGGGCATAGAAAGAAAGGCAACACAATGAAGCAGTGTATAATATCTATTTTGTTTTAAAGACAAATCGTATCAAAACTGTTATCACAAATGTTATGGTATGGCTATATTTATTTAATGACTGGTGTCACGTGAAAAGGCACCTTATGCCATGTGTATACAGCTTATTCATAAATCAATCTGCTGGTCAGTCTCACATTTAGGGAATACTCTGAACAGACTGTGCAGATGCACAGGTTGATCCAAGACCGTCCTGTTCCCACATGCCATAATTTACTAAATCACACAATCCCAGCCATTTGTATTGCAAAACAAGTCCATTTAATATACACATTATACAAGGGCCTCATTTCCACATTTGATTTGCGTTTGTGAAAAAAAGGGGTCTTATGCCACATGGGTATCACAAACACTCTTATAGATATGCCTGATTGCAAAACCTGGTCAATCTTCAATATTTACTTTTAAGATTCTGCTGGAATCATGGACTGTATTTGTAAAAAGAGACGACTTGGAACACACTCTACTTATGTGTAGGTTGATCCCAGTCTTTGTTGTTTTCAAATGACCTTTGGTCCCTTTTTACACTACCCAATTCATCTGTGGTAAAATTTCAGTTACAGACTCTTGCATCTCTAAGTTTGGGTCAATTCATTTCTCCTGCCTGGGTGTGTTTTGAAACCAGTGTGTACCCTTGTTATACCACATCTAAGGGAAGTCTCATCTGGGTCTCCACTGTTAACTCATAAAACTATGCTAACATATGCCAAGATCTCAGGAAGCATTATAACTTTTTTTGCTTCTGATTTTCTACCAGTGCATGTACGCTTTATAATGATCTATTATTGGGCTTAACAGAAAATCTCATCCAGGCAACCAATGGATTAAAAAAATGGAAAAAAAGGGGAAAAAAAAGGGGGAAAAAATCAAGACATGTTTCTTGTTAGTCTTCTACACCTAGGCTATGACTAGCAGTCACAATATACCAAACATTTTGATTTCATAAAAAAAAAATTACCGCAGGCACTGCATGATACCCCTCCACTGCTGGGCATCGAAACTTATTTTTTTTTTGAGACATATAATAGCTAAATAGCCACAGAACTGGGATATACAGAGACTGTAAACAGATATTAATACAAACCACTCATACCAGAGAAGTCTTGTGAGATGCGGGGCATTCTGACCAGTGTAGATTTAGATCAGGCTGTAAAGCATTTCTTTGAGCTGAGAGACTCCGTTTCTTATTATGTGGTGTTAAACATACCTGTGAAGTTTCATTCAGATATTCCATATAGAATAGGACCTACATTTCAGACTAATCAGGGGCGGATAACTTACGAACTGGAAAGGTAAGAGTGACGGTCCTTAGTCCCAATATGTAACCTTTAATTTCAAACATATCTGTGAAGATTCATTCACATATTCCACATAGAGAAGGAACTACAGGTAAAAAAACATTTTTTCAGATCAATCAACGGCAGATAACTCATGAACTGAAAAACTCAGAGTGACGAATCTTAGTCACAATATGTAACCTTTGATGTGAAACATATCTGTGAAGTTTCACTCAGATATAATAAACAGTAAAGGAATAACAGGCCAGAAACCATTTTTCCAATACTAACAAGAGCAGTAACTCTGTTAAAAATGGACGCATTTTGCCCATTAACAATCCCATACCACTCATCATCGACAAAATATGTATGCAAAATTTGAAAAAATTCTGTGAATAATACTCAAGTTATCAATCAGAAATCCTGAGCACGGATGGACAGACTGATGGATGGACACCGGAAGGTATATCATAATACCCAGCCACTAAAGTGTGGCGGGGTATAAAAGGGCAGCATAATTACAATATTTATTAAAACAACTTTGTAACACCCTGCCATTGCACACCAGTTTCCTTTCAGAAAAAGATCAGCTCTGGCAGTGAATTGTTGAGTAACAATGCACTGTTTGGAGGTCAGCTTTAACAGTTGACCATAATATGGGCACGGAGCGCTAGTGATATATCTTAAAACTGTCTGACAATCATTTCTGTGAAATTTCAAGATAATTTGAAGTGTTAACAAACTACAGAGCAAAACCTACTTTAAATGACATGGGCAATAACTCTGGTAGAAAGATACTGAAATTGTCCCGTTGACAATCCGACCTGAGATACTCCCTAGATCAATGCACATGCAAAGTTTGATAAAAATCCATCAATAAACACTCAAATTAATGCATGGAGATAAAGTGCTCATGAATGGATGACTGACAGATGAATTACCAAACAGCCACTAAAGTGTAGCCGTGTATAATAAATGGCCAAGTTTCACCCAGATTGTCTTTTGTTATTTATTACCCAAATTTTGTCAAAATATACAAGGTAACTAAGCTACAATTCGCAATTACTGATTTCACTGTATTTCTTCTAAAAACATTCAAGGGTTATTGAAATTGAAGTCCTATAAATGACATTGTTAAGACAATTATGGACATAAAGAATGAAAACAGAACATCTATAAACGGAAAGAGGATCTTAAAATCTGTTTGTTAGGCTCACCATAATGTTTAAATGAACAAAAATTTTATGATAAGCTTTCAAATATTGTAGTTTTCACATGTTTAAATGATTAATCAGGTATTTTATGCAATTGTTGGCTATGTTAATGATTATAGAGTGTGGCTATCTCTCTCACATGGCTATAATGACTCATTACTTTTTGCTGGAATCAATCTTAGTGGTGGCTGTTTTGAGCTCTAACTAACCAAATCCCCTTTTGCAAAATGCAACACTCTCAAGGTGGTATATATGATTAATATTGTCTGCGTATGATAGACTGAGAGAAATGGGCTTAAACACTGGAGCTGACATAACAAGAGGCCCACGGGCCACAAAGCTCACCAGATCTCTAGCGCAAAATTGCTATCAAATTTGTATAGGCTCAAAATTGCTGTCACATTTGTACAGGCTAATGCAAAATATACAACTACAAAGTCTCAGTCTGACAGTCTGTTGCGTTGATAACAAAATATATCACTATTTTCGATATATTAATTGCGGTAAATGCCGTTTTTATATTTTCCCCATTACAAGTCAATGCAACTCTAAGTTGCCGCAGCATCCAAACTAATGAGCCGATTTTATAAAAAAAAAAAAAAAAAAGTTTTCAATCCCCCAGCCTAAGGATACTACGGATGAAATCTGGGCCTTATCAGCCCAGTGGCTTCTGAGGAGATAATTTTTTTCAAGTATTTTTTTTCCATTTTTTTGCATTTTGGTTTCCATGGCAACCAATAAAAGTAGCAGAGGGCAAAAAAACATACCTAATAAGAAACTTCTCAAGGAACAATCTATAAAAGTTTTGTCAACATATTTGCAATGGCTTGGCCGTAAATGCCATTTTTCAATTTTCCCCATTATAAGTCAATGCAACTCTAAGTTGCCATTGCAACCAAACTAAAAGGCTGATTTTCATAAAAAACATAAACTTTCCATCCCCAAGCCCAAGGATGCCACAGATGAAATCTGAGCCTCATCAGCCCAGTGGCTTCAGAGGAGATACTTTTTTAAGTATTTTTTTTCCATTTTTTTTTTCATTTTGGTTTTCATGGCAACCAATAAAAGGAGCAGTGGGCAAAAATACATATAGCTGATAGAAGACATCTCAAGGAAAGTATCTATAAAAGTTTTATCAACATATCTGCAATGGCTTGGCAGAAAATGTCATTTTTCAATTTTTCCCATTATAAGTCAATGGAACTCTAAGTTGCCATAGCAACCAAACTAAAGGGCCGATGATCATAAAAAACATAAACTTTCAATCCCCCAGCCCAAGGATGCCACAGATGAAATCTGGGCCTTATTGGCCCAGTGGCTTTAGAGGAGATACTTTTTTAAGTATTTTTTTCCATTTTTTGCATTTCGGTTTCCATGGCAACCAATAAAAGGAGCAGTGGGCAAAAAAACATATAGCTGATAGAAGACATCTCAAGGAACCTTTCTACAAAAGTTTTATCAATATATCTGCAATGGCTTGGCAGAAAATGCCATTTTTCAAATTTTCCCATTGTAAGTTAATGGGAACTCTAAGTTGCCATAGCAACCAAACTAATCTGCCAATTTTCATAAAAAACATAAACTTTCAATCCCCCAGCCCAAGGATGCCACAGATGAAATTTGGGCCCAATCGGCCTAGTGGCTTCAGAGGAGATGTCGTTTAAAAGTGTTGAAGGACGACAGACGACGACATACGACAGACGACATACGACGACGACATACGATGACGACGACGACGACGGACCACTGCCTATGCTATAAGCTCCCCCGGAGCCTTCGGCTCTGGTGAGCTAAAAATCTAGTCTAAGATACATAGGTCCAGGTTACAAAATATTATATAATTGAGAAGAGCTTTATGCAGTTTGGTGACTGGGTACTACTGTTTAAGGAAAGCAGACTTGAGAGAAACAAATAATCACCAATGTTCAAAAGGAATTTACTAAGTTTACAAGAATTCTGTGGAATGCTATATCACACCTGCATAGTGCTTCTGGAGGCAAAATTCCCAAACTCAACAGAGTGCCACATATAAATTGAAAATTAAAAAGCAAAAAACTGAATCAGGTTCATGCAAGGATTATTCTGACATAAATTCAATCAAATCTGTTCAATGGTTCTTAAGAAATTGCCATGTCATGTTTTGCAATATTTAAGCCAAATATACCCAGTTGTTCTATAGAAAACAATGTTTTTTGCTATTTTTAGTACTGGCAGCCATCTTGAATTCTTGACCATGCTGTATTTCTTAAGCCTGGAGTCTGGTTATGCTCCATCTGAAATTTGAGAATCGTGGGAGCAGTGGTTTGGAGAAATTAAAAGAACAGACCTAACACTAGGGTTGATGTACATGTGAATGGAATGGCGGACAGATGAATGGATGGAATGATGGATGGACAGAAAACCAGACACCTATATTGCAACTTGCAAAAGCAGGTGCTATAAAGACAGTGTGAAATTCAGCTAACAGGTACTGTACAACCAAATTGACCATGAGGGTATTTTGACCATCACCTTTCTGCTACTATCTTTTCAAATTACACTTGTAGTATCATGAGCTGGTACAGTAAAACTTGTGGTTAAAAGGGCAAACAGTGCAAACCCTGATCACAGTGTTGTTCTACAAACTAGCTGGTGGATGTCTGCTGGCATAATACAGAGTTTTCATGCAATGGGCAACATGGCCAATGGCAGAAATATGAACTTAACCCCACAGAAAAAACAAACAAAAAAACAATAACTATATATATGGTATGGTATACAAATAAAGGATAAATCTGTTTTATAAAACAATATGAAAAACTTTCAAAATATCAATAAATCATGTCACACAATCAAAATGTTTAACTAATGGCAGCATTGAGCTTCTAACGATAGGTAGTAAGTATGAAACTTATCCCAAGCAATAACAGCGGCAGCACCAGGTAAGGGTAACAAGAGGTATGGGGAGGGGAGGGTGAGGAAGGGGATAAAAAAAGAGGAAGACAAGTTTGGTGAGGATTATTAGATTATTCTGAGCCATTTTCTTTTCATTGTCTGATAATTTCAACAGCCTCTCTTTAGCACTAACTCCAAACAAACGATTGGCTGACAGTAACTTCAGAGAAGAGTTTATAAATCGATAAATTCTGCATGTTGACTTTGTATTCATACGCGGCTTTCTCCTTTGACTAATTTTTTCATCTTTTTCCAAAACAAATCAGCAATTTTGAAATTTCTAATTGAAATTCAAACTGAAGAACAAAATTTGTTTTGAGACGACTCCAGCAAGCACTTTTATGACTTTATTTATGACGCAACGTCATCATAGCAAGCGTCAGCTGGTAACGTTTTCAAAATGGCGGCACCCTCGACAGTGTTTTTGTTTGAATCATTGACTATATTTAAGTGTTTTTGACTTTTCATGCATAGAAACAGGTTAGAAATGGAAAGGTAGGACAAACCCGTATATAATTTCAAACAGAATTTGTCATTTCAAAGGGAACTATGCTTGAAATGCTTACAAATAATAGTTTTCAGATCTTTTCAAACACTGTGAGACTAAACCCTTTTGTGTAGTAAACTGATAGACAATGCGGCTGAAGAAACACTTTAGGAAGGACAAAGTTGGAATTATAAGAAATAAATTTCCTTTCTTTGGATTTTGTGGCTGTGTAAAGGCCGGCAAATCCCTCACAAACCTAACATAAAGCCCTTTTGGCTTTATTCAGTTTGTGAGTGATTTGCTGGCATTTGCACATCCATAGAATTCCAATAAAAGCATCGTAAATGACTGCGTAATACCCAGCCACTGCAAACCTTTCATAGCTTTTTTTTTCATGACTTCATACTTGTATATAGCTCCAGGACTGGGGCAGAAAATTAACCTCCTTCTGATAAAATTTTAACATTATTGCTTTGACCATTTGTTACATGTTTCATAAAAATTCCTTTCAGTTCTGATTTTATGATTTTATACATGTATATATGCCCTGTGACAGGGCAGATAACCCTGCTGGACTAAATTCTGGTAGTAAAATAAAGCTAATGTTACTTACATGTGTATTATTTCTGTGAAATTTCATAAAGATATACCCAAAATCTGATTTTACATGGATTTTTTCATGATTTTATACATGTATGTAGCCCTGTGCCAACCACTGGGGACAAAATTTTGATCAAGACAGAAAGCTTATATTGCTTCGATAAGCTGTAGCAAGTTTCAGGAAAATCACTTTCCACCCTGATTTTATGCAGAATTTTTCATGATTTTATACATGTATATAGCCCCGGGGCAGGGGCAGATAACCCTGGTGGAAATGCTAAAAACAGAAAAAATATATTATTTCAATCATTTCTGTGAAATTTCATTATGATATTTCAAAGTGTAAAGAAATAACAGACCAAAAACCACTTTTGCGACACTGACAAGGGCGGTAACTCTGCCACAACATATCGAAATTTGCCCATTAACAATCCCAATCGAGATATTCCCAAGACCAATTCATATGCCAAGTTTGGAGAGAATCCGTTAATAAATACTCAAGTTATCGAACGGAAACGAAGTGCTCACGGATGGACAGACAGATGGACAGACAGACGTACGTACGACAGACGGACAGACACACGGACAGCCAGCGGGAAAACATGATACCCCGCCACTAACATGTGGCGGGGTATAAAAAGGAAATTCATTTATATAACAGTATCTTGTGGCCCATCACTGACACTGCCTTGACTTCACATTACATATAACGTATATATTTAGCAAAAAAAGAGGATATTCTCTCTCCATAAAGTACCCAAGATACATAAATCTGTTGAGTATAATTCAGTTATTAGGTAGGTTTTTCTCTTTTAAAACAATCCCAAAAATCTAGATATGTCCTGTTGGATAGATCTCTATTTTTGGGATTGTTTTGAAAGAGTTAAAACCATGTCCTAGATCCCCAGAAAATGCAGTGTAAAATATTAACTTTTACTCCAACAGTTCACATCACATAATTGTCAAGTCATATTTTCCCATCAAAATAACAAAAATTGAAGTCAGGTTAACAGATAAAGAGGGTATGGCACTAATCCTGCAACAGTCTCTGAAGAAAGATTTTTTCTATAAAATTATCTGTTTTAGCTCTTCATTACGACGATAAACTGGAAGAGTATTCTGCAATGTATTTATTTCCGCAGGAACAAAACTGCATGGTTTACTAATTTTAGACAAGGTCTCATGTATAATGTTCTTGTTTTTGGTGTTTGCCACAATTTATCCTTTGTAAAATACATGGATGAGAATTTACATGAGTGCATGTTCATGTGAGCTTGCTGAGCAAGAAATTTTGCAAATATTCCTACACCATTAAAATGTGTACAACAACAGTATGCCATAATTATTCTGAAATCCACCTTTGTAAGGAAATTTGGGCCAAAGGAACTCTGGGCCTAGTTGTTCAAAACTAATGCCATCTTTCTGTAGGGAGGCATAAAATTTTCAAATGTATTATAAGAAAATACATAGCCATATTTTTTGCTAAAACAACTGTGAGGTGCTTCTGCATGCAAAAGCTCCTCACATTTTTTCAGCAAAAAGTATCACTGCAATTAATTTTGTGAGTACTGAAAGACTTAACATATCCTTGACTAATGCCTTTGTTAAGCTAACAATGCTTTGAACAACTGTGTTTTGTGACAGATTTTCTGACTGGTAAAAAAATAACGCGTGATAAGGGCAACAGCTCGCTGCAACCAAAAGATGGTGCCGTGGAATGTACGGTGCCAAATGATAAATTTATTACTAGTAAAAGGTCAGCGAATAAACGTATCAGCAACTTTGAACCACATCAGTCTAAAGCTTCTAAGCAGTTACAAAGAAAGCATCAAGGAAGGCATATCTGATGAGAAATGTATACAAAGTCATCTCCCTTTTTTCTAGAAGCTGACATTTATGTCAAACTACTGATGTCTCAAAGTAAATTTTCTGGTCCCAGAAAATTTACTTTGAGATAGCAGTAGTTTGAGATAACAGAAGTTGAGATGTAAAGAAAAATGGGTAATGTGTTCATACAAATTCTTTGATATATGAGGCTACTTTGAGATATCAGTGTTTGAAATATCAAAAGCTGACTGTGCATATATAGATTGGCTTGCCACAAAATACAGTATGGGATAATGTTGCTAGCAGATACACATACTTTATTTCCATCTATTTAGTCAAAATATAAATTGTGGGTTTAAGTAATCAATATGGAGACATAATCAGCCATCTTTCAGTTATAACAAATCACTGGCACATCACTGTTATTCTGCTTGGAAAAATGATCACCAACCCTTCTCATCTAGCCACAAAAAGCTCTTAATCCTGGCCCTGTGTGCTGGAGATGTATGTGGAGTATATAAATGCTTTCTGGAGAGTTCAAGGTCATGAGACTTTCACTTCACCATCTGTACAATTTAGGGGCATCTGTTCTTCCATGGACTTCCTCAGAACCTGAAACAAGAATTGTCAGAAAACAGTTACGCATACCTTATAGATGCTTGGATAAGCAAGCAGTGAAATTCACCATAGTGACATATAAGTAGCATGAGGTCAGCTGCTAACACCAGAAACATAATACCTATGGGTTTTTCCAGTCACATGCGAGACACTAGCAAGACTGGAATCTCTGTAGTGTCTAAGGTTCTGGCCATGTCCTTACGTGCTTTCTCATCACCATGCAAAACAGGCTTCAGTTAATGGAATACTATTAGCAAAGAACTCACAAAAACAGGCCCCGTGGTTATAAAACTTTTTTTCATGTTCAGCTAGATTATGCTCAACTTTAAATATTGAAGAAAATTCAAAATACCAAACAAGGCTTGTTCTGTGCAATATAATAAGTGAAGTTATGTGAAAAGCAAATGTTGGAAACAATAAAAATCTCTTCAGAGCACCCTGAATTTATTTAGTATGAGTTTGAATTTTCGTGCTCAGTTGAGTTCAGCATGTAAACAAGAGGGCCATGAGGCCCTGAATCGCTCACCTCAGCAATTGGCAAAGTGACTTTTTCTTATGTCTGAAATTGTCAAAATGTGAGTTTTGGGTCAAAAGTCAAAGAATGATCATGACCTCTTGTACTCATAAATCTTCATGAACTCATTAAGACAACCATATATACCATTTTTAGGCCAAAATCTTCAAAACTTTCCATGACATCTTATGTTCTAGCATTTTCCAATATTTGACCATGCCGCAAAAAAGGTCAAGGTAAACCCAAGTTCATCATTTGAAAAGTCTTGGTAGTACTCTAGTACTCCATGCTATTACCAAGTTTCAAGGCCATAGGTGTATTGGTTCTGGAGGAGAAAAATATTAAAGGTTTATACCATAAATGGGTATGGTGGCCATGTTGGTCATGTGACCTAGACCATTTGAACAATTTTTTTGTTCAATCAACCCCTGGAGGCTCTATATGAAATGTGTTTACAATGGGCCCTATGGCTTTTGAGGAAATGTTTGAAAATGTCAAAATATCAGAGATCTGGTTCAAGTGTCAAAGAATGACCTTGACATCTTGTACTCATAATTCTTCATGACCTTAATGATCATTAAGACAACTGTATATACCAGAGTTTAGGTCAAAACTTCGAATGAAATCTATGTTCTAGCATTTTCCCATATTTGACCTTGCTGTATAAAAGGTCAAGGTCAACCCAAGGTTATAATTTTAACAGTCTTGATAGTACTCAAGTACCCAATGCTACATACCAAATTGCAAGGCCATCGGTCAATTACTTCTGGAGAAGAAGATTTTTAAAGGTTTTACCATATATGGGCGTGGTGGCCATATTGATCATGTGACTGGACCGTATGAATTAATTTTCGCTCCCTCAACCCCTGGATGCTCTATATGAAATTTGGTTTCAATTGGCCCAGTGGCTTTTATGGAGATTGTTAGAAATTGTCAAAATATGAGAGTTCTGGGTCAAAGGTCAAAAAATGACCCTGACCTATTGTACCATAAATTTTCATGTCCTCAATAAGATGATTGTAGAGACCAATTTTCAGCCCAAAATCTTCAACAGTTTCCAAGATATCTTATGTTCTAGCATTTTCCCATATAAAACCACAAGAAAGCAAATTTGACTGTACCGTAAAAAAAGTCAAGGTCAATCCAAGGTCATAATTTGAATAATCTTGGTAGAACTTGCATACTCAATGCTACATACCAAGTTTCAAGGCCATCGGCCTATTGGTTCTGGAGAAGAAGATTTATTTAGGTTTTTACCATATATGGGCATGGTGGCCATGTTGGTCATGTGACCAGGACCATTTGAACAATTTTTCATTCCTGGAGGCTACATATTCAGAGGAGAAGTCGTTTGAAATTGTTGACAGATGACGACAGAGCCTGCCTATCCTATAAGCTCCCCCGGAGCCTTCGGCTCAGGTGAGCTAAAAAGTTTTATAATCTCCAGGCCAGATATATTTGCTTTGGAACAACTTAATAAATGTAGAAATGAGATCATAATAAAACCTTGTTTATATGGTCAAAGCCGTGCCTGAATACTACTCATCTCAGCTCATATATTGTTATTTCTGGAGAGCACCTTATAGGACTAATTTCACAATAGTCTCAAGAGTAATCTCAACAAATGGTGTGTCAGTTTAGACTTCTACATTATACATTGGCCGCTATTTTTTATAGAACTATTCAGTACAAAATATTCAGTAAGCATACAAAAATGACTGATAAGAGGGATAACATACAATCTGGACATAACAGCTGATCAATTTTTGGCAAACTGTATCAGCCTCTTGTTGGAAAACCAGTGTGATTTATTTTTTTAATTCTTGACTGACCTGAATGACAGAGCCATCATTTTTTTCACACATTTTTTTTTTCACAAATAAAAGAATTACAGGCATATGACATCTCAACAGCAAAGGACTGCAGGAAAAAGGCAGAAATTGTCCAACAATAAATACATTTACAATCAATCACTAGTGAATTTGATGATATCAATTCACTAGCAAGTAATGCCACTTTTATTGATGATATCAATTCACTAGCAAGTAATGCCACTTTTATTGATGATATCCATTCACTAGCAAGTAATGCCACTTTTATTGATGATATCCATTCACTAGCAAGTAATGCCACTTTTACTGACCTCAATATTCCTGGAGTTTCACTGCTTAGCATAGAAAAAAATAAAAGCATCGCAAACGACTGCGTGATACCCCGCCACTGCAAACCTGTTTCACACACCGATTTTTCCAGATTAACTTTTCCTCTGATAAAATTTCTGTGCTCATACAAAGCCTTTGTTATTTCGATCATTTCGATCATGTTTGTGCGGTTTCATCATGATACTCCAAGTAGAAAAGGAACTAGAGGTCAGAAACCATTTTTTGTACATTGACAAGTGCCATAACTCTGTCAGAAATTATCGAAATTTGCCCTTTAACAATCCCAAGTGTGACATTCTTGATCCAAATGAATATGCAAAATTTTAAGAAAATCCGTTAATAAATATTTAAGTTATAGAACGGAAACAAAGTGCGGACAGACGGACAGACGTACATACTACGGACAGATAGAAGATCGGACACACGGATGGCCAACGTGAAAACATAATACCTCGCCACTAACGTGTGGCGGGGTATAATAATAAAATAACTAAATAAATTTTAAAAAAATGAAATAAAAAATAAAACAAAGGGATTGGCATACCTCATTCCTCAGAGTTAAACCTTCAGAATATGTAAGCTGCACCAATTTCTGTGGTTTTCTTTCATATTTTCTCCGATGTTTGTCATCAATATCTGTGAGATACCAGGTTCCTGGGAACAGATGATCTGTGGAGCCTACTGGTATATATGGAGCTGGAATAATAAAATGGTATCTTAATAATATCAAAGGGCCAATGGCCCTGAAATGACAGATTCTATCAGATTAGAGTTATGCTACATCGGCCCAAAATAATTTCAAACTTCAGTCCTGTTGTTAATGGTCCAGCTCCATTAATGCTAATAAGCCATTTAGCGCAAATCACTTCATGCACCTGCAAAAATTCTATCTCTTGTACACAAGTAATATTTGAATTCTGACAACGGTTACTGCTTTTCACTGACTTTAAAGCACTCAGTGTTCGCTGTATTTCGCATTACATCTACCTATAGACCACGAGGAAGTCCACTCCGATGTTTACAATATGGCAATTTTATAAATAACAACCGATAAACACACATTTACCGTATGATGTCCAGTATAATACATGCGAGATAAGGGGATAAACCTACAGAATTTCTTTTACATTACATTCTCTGCAATGATTGACGTGCTCGGAATACTGTTGAAGGCAAGTTTACAACTGTAAAACAGTTTTTTTATCAGCGGCAGCTGATTTATTTACTTAATAAAGTATGAGGGGCGCTTGAAGAGGGGGCTTATACGGTAATTGGCGGATTGATTTTTACAATTCAATTTGTATTCGTTATAATTTTTGACCGCTGATGTCATTAGTTGTATACTTCTTATTTAATAATCATACTTAAATAATTATACCTGCACAAGATAACGTTATACAAATTCTCATATAACTTCGTACAAAACTTATTTTCAATTCCAGACGTTTTTTTAGCGAAATGACCTTACGATCACTTCATTTCTAAGCGGAAGAACACAGCTGTGAAAGCCACTTTCCAAAATACGCTTGTGACAGCATTGAATGACTGATAGAATCAGTCATTAAAAATTGTTATCTCATGGTGTATGGATATGCCTCTGTGGTCTGGAGTGGTACTTTCAAGGGAGCTACTCTTAATCTTTCCTCTAAGACTTGCCCCCTATGAGAAAGGAGAAGATTGTATCTCTCTTGGAAGTGTATAAGCATGGTGGATGATCACGTGGTTTTCACATCACAGGAAATACTGCAAATTCCAGCACAGCGACTGTTTCGCGGTCAGTATTTTTCAAAATAACTTCATTGTTGCAGAATGCAGTCTTATAGAATTAGCGCAGTGAATGCATGCTTGTAAGAACCTTAAACTGGTATTCTTATTTTTACTGAGAGTTTACTTGTTTTCACATTTATACCTCCCCCAGTTTTAGAGCGACAACATCATTCACATGCTGCAGCCTACTTTCGGTTTTGGCTGTTTGGGGGACGATTAAATACAAAAACTATGAAACCCACGATAAAATCGAGAATATCATATGAAAGTCCTCATGATTACACATTCAATGCGCTGCATTTTGAAAGAATGCATACAGAAACAATGAAATTATCAACTAAAACATGAAGAATTCCCAGGGTTTCCTCGTTCAGAATGATGTAAGAAAATGACGCAAGAAAACACGTGATCATCCACCCTGATAAGTAAACCCTAAAACTTGAAGTGTAAATTCAGTCTCAGACCACTGTGTACATGTCAGTAGTTTGGTATTCTTTGCCCAAAAATCAATTGAACAGTATAGATTTCACTGCCCTAACCTGATCTTTGCCTGTACAGGCTGGTCTGAGCATGGACAGTCTGTACATGCATCCTCAACACCAGCTCTTTGAAATACAGCAAAAACATAGCTTAATATCTACTAGGTTTGATTTGCTGTCTTACAAGCTGGATTTAGATTTTGGGTTTGACAGACCGATCTAGATTTTTGGAGATGTTTTTGAAGTGAAACTAACATGTAATAGCAGAATTAGTACAACATTTTACATATTTAAGGTCATTTTGGATGGGGGAAAACATCCCTACCATATAACTGTACATTATATTCACAAACTATGATAATTATCCTGAACTTAGAACGAGCTGTTTTATACTATTTGGCACTGTGTCAAAAAACCCAGATCAGAGTATGCATTGTTGTCATTTTACCAACAATTATTGGCATATTGTCAGATATTACCAAAATAAACTTTTTGAATATACACTAATTTTCTTGGGCTCAGTTGTACAATGCATTGTTAACTAAATGAAGTTGTTAGTCAAGGATTTGTTATTCTTGTAGTATTCACAAAATCAATTGTGAAATGCTTTTTTGGCAAAAAATAGCAAGGCTCTTACATATAATACTGTTGAAAAGTTAATGTCTCATTAATGAAGAACGTCGTTGGTTTTGAACACATGGATCCTGGTTATTATGGTACTATACCTCTATGATGAGTTTCCTCCCTTAGCTTCATGATCTTGTCAAAACCTGCAGGAGGAACTTTTTGTCTCTTCTCTAACCTCAATTTAACATCACTCAGGGTTTGCAGGAGAGGATAGAGTTGTGAGTGTGGAGAAAGGTCTTCAGTTATGTGGAGAGAGTACATACAGGAAGCTAACCCTGAGCCATAGGAGAACAGAACACAACGCTTCCCAACTAACTCTTCTATAGGACGGCTGAAAAAAAAGCATCATGAGACAGGAAGTATGAAGGCAAACAGGTTTCTGCTGATGTCAATGACAATATCTTCAAACAAGACCTGTCCTCATACAGGATAGCTTGACTGCAGTGACTTGCCCATCACATAAAAAACCTTAAAGTGTGACACCCACGCCGACGCCAACTTCCAAGTGACAACAATAGTTCTATGTACTTTCATGCAGGCGAGCTAAAAAATGACCTAAAAAATGGACAAGTGTTTAAACTCAAGCTGTTTAAATATATGACAAGTGAAACAAAAATAATACACAGTTCCAAGCCACACCCAGAATGCCACTCAAAGTCACCTGATAGTGTATATCTGACCAATGCTATGACAACTTGTGACATAGTCTCACCCAACAAAATTGCACGTGGTTCAATGTCTTACATAAGACCGTCATTTTGCCTTACATTTAATGGAGGGGTGAACACCTGTTTAAATCTCTCAACCAGAACTAAAAAAATGTATTATACAAGTTAGACAAAAGTATCATAAAGCCTTTCAGACCACATGAAAATCTTCAGGCCTGGACTCTACTTCCATGTTCTTTTGATCACTGCAGTTTGTATACTGACTTTCAAGTTGTTTTTCCCGTCCAACTTGTTTGCCAGGCCGTAGTTCCTAAATACAAAACCAAACTAGAAAATGTGTTTATGAAACACTATGCCCCCAACCATATGCTTACCTCTAAAGAAGGTTCATCCAATAATGCTTGTACCTTTGTACCATAGGCTTCAATGCACTACGTCGAAAAAGGGGCTTAACTCAGTCAAAAATTCACAATTTTTTTTCGAAAGTTAATCAGGTCATCTACACCTTGGGCAATATCTTCCTGCAAAAAATCATGATCCTAGCATCAGGGGTTCTCCAGATATTTTGTTCACAAGGTTCCATAGGCTAACAATGCATTAAGTTGAAAAAGGGGCATAACTCAATCATAAATTCACAATTTTTTTTCAAAAGTTAATCAGGTCACCTACACCTTAGGCAGTATCTTTCTGCAAAAAATCATGCTCCTAGCATCAGGGGTTCTTGAGATATTTTGTTCACAAGGTTCCATAGGCTTACAATGCACTAAGTCAAAAAAGGGGCATAACTCGGTCAAAAATTCATGATTTTCTTTTCAAAAGTTAATCAGGTCATCTACATCTTGGGCAATGTCTTCCTGCAAAATTACATGATCCTAGCATCTGGGGTTCTTGAAATATTTTGTTCACAAGGTTCCATAGACTATGTTGAAAAAGGGGCATAACTCTGTAAATACATAACCGGCGAAAAAAAGAAAAAATACGGGTCTGCTCATTTTTCATGTACATGCCACATATGAAATTTCAAGATCCTAGCGTAAGCGGTTCTTGAGTTTCCCACCTGCCAAAAAGCATTACGGACGAACAGACGGACTCACGGATGGACAGGCCCAAACCAATATGCCCCCTCAACTTCTCCGAAGTTGGGGGCATAAAAAACAGCCACATATAACCTTGGTATGTTATGGGTTTTGAGTGCACATGTACAGTTTTGCATGTTGGACATGAAGGACGCCACTACTGACATACAGCTACAATGCAATCACTGACCACCAGCCTGATACCACTTTTTCCAACTCAAGGTACACTGGATGTGGATTTCCTAGTCTACTGAAGAGCTGTGAGTACACTGGGTGTGGATTTCCTAGTCTACTGAAGAGCTGTGAGTACACTGGGTGTGGATTTCCTAGTCTACTGAAGAGCTGTGAGTACACTGGGTGTGGATTTCCTAGTCTACTGAAGAGCTGTGACAAGTGTTTGAAAAATTATGAAGTTTGCTCATACCTAATGAGATACGACACAAGACCTCCAAAGACTGAAGGTGTGTACATATTTCCTACTTGATTGGCAAGGAGAAGAGACGGCTTTGTTTTTTTCTTATAAACCTCTTCACTGGCAGCCATGAACGCTCTTTCTACTTCCTTGTTGAGGTAGGTCTCTTCTAGTGGAATGTCTCTGAAATGGGAATGTGTACTCTACATAAAAATACAGTCAACCCTCCTTACACCGGCACTCATTACAACAGCAAATACTTTATAACGTCAATTCGATTTGCACGGAATGGCTAAGTTGTTCTAAATATGCATTCTTTACAACAGCGAATTCAGTTTAACGTCAAAGTTTCTGGGAACAAATGCTGTCATTGTAAAGAGGGTCCACTGAAATACAATCTAGAATTGAACAGGTTTTCAGTGGTGCAGAGCACTATCAATACCTCTTGGCATACTTGGTGTCTGTTGGCTTGGGATTTTTCCTACGCAACATAACTTCCTAAAATAAGATTGCCAGATATTTTTATTGACTCTCTGCAATATTTGGTGCTGGTACTTAATCTTTCTGTGGATCCGAGAACCAGTTACCTTCTTAAGCCATATTTTCATGAATTCAAACTTAATGCATATGTTAATGACATCATAATAATCAGCAACAGAGGCAGGAAAAACTCTGCCATTTTCATTTTTGCCCCCTTATCAATGGGGAGTAGGCTCTAAAAATGATTTGCATCTTTATGAGCAAACTCTATTAAGAGGACATCCTTTTTCAAATCGTTTCATCATCAAGAATAGCAAACAGGACATCACAAAAGTATCTCCCTTTGAAATATAGCAAGAATTCCGCGGAATGCTATGTCGCACCTGCTTTGCACCTTCACTTTAAGAACTTTATAAAAGCATCATTTGAAACATATTTGGTCAAAATCCATTCAATAGTTTATGAGATATTATTGTTTTCATGTTTTTCGCTAAATTAAGTACAAGGTAATGGTGGATGGTTGCCATCTTGGATGGTCAATTTGAAAAAAATATGAAGGAGCTTCATGCAAGGATCATTTTGATACACTTTTAGTCAAATTCCATTCAGGAGCTCTTGAGATACTGTCATTTTCATATTTTTCTATTTTTAGTAACGATGGCTGGTCTCAATTCGCTTGAATTTCAAAGAACTCCATATATGGACCATTTTGACTAAATATGACCTAAATCTGTTCAAGTTTTTTTGAGATATTGGCATTTTTATAAACTCAGACTCGTAAACGGAAAGTAGGTCACCATGACCTAATTCCGCTACAGATTTTTTTCGTATTGACAATTTTCAAAACCAAGGTCCCATTGATGCTCCATATAAAATATCAGCTAAATAGACTAAGTGGTTCTGGAGAAAAAGTGATTTTATTGTTTTTGCTATTTTTAGTAAGTGGCCATCTTGGATTCTGGACCAACCTGAATTTTGTCATTCTGAAGCCCTGCAGTCTAGTCACGCAGCATGTGAAATTTGAGAACCATAGGTGCAGTGGTTTTAGAGAAAAAGTCATTTGTATGGACTTAAAATTTAGGGTCGACATAAATGTGAACGGACGGACGTACATACTGACGGACGAAGGAGTTGACGGACGGACAGATGGAAAACCGGATGCCTACATTGCACCTTGCTAAAGCAGGTGCAACATGCAACAAAGCAGCAGAAAAACATTGTGGTAAGCCCTGTCACCCTAACATAAGGCACAACATGTGTTTTATGGATTATAAGACAAATCCCAGAATTCTCATCAGCCGGAGCGCTGAATTAAAATTTTACACAACCAGGTCTCTGATTGTTTGCTTAGTTGAGTAGTTGAGCTGTTAGTTGAGGATTGTTAAGTCTTACAGTACTCACAAAATAAAATGCCGTAATATTTTTTTGCTGAAAAAATTGTGAGGAGCTTTACGCTCTTTTCATATTTTTAGCAAAAACTGGAAATTAATGCTTTTATGTATAATATAGGTGAAAATTATAGGTATACTCTCTCGTATTTCATTACGAAATAATCACAAAATAAGGAAACTGGTTAGTTGTATGCAACACAATTAAGACTTGTACAAACAATCTTCAGCAAAAACATCTTTGTTACGGAGGCAGAGACGATATATCAGTGCATACTCTTGTTGAATATTTATAAATATTTTGTTGTCACAAATTGACTGACTCCCACGTGGCAATAAAAAGGAGTTTCTGCAAGCACACTTTGAAGTTTTGATTGGTGGAGTAAATAACTTAACAATAGCATTAACTTCTTATTCGTGCACATGAGTTCATTTCAGCCAATAACTGTCTGAAGGTAAATAAAGAAAGGTCTTGAAATTATTCATGATATATAACTTTACCCTGATTAACTATGATTGCTGGGCGTATCCAGTCTTCATTTTTGGAACGAATAGCGGACCGCTATTCCCGCCAATTTATTTATTTTCTGAAATTCTCCTACTTCCAGTGACCATCACAAATCATAAATCAGACAGATAAAAGTACTTTAACAAGCGATCATTATCATGCCAAAGATATAGTTTTTCATAAGAAATTGGAAAGTTAATAGAAATATTGAGGGCATATATCTTTAAACATCTTGTTTACGAAAGACCTTATTAGTTTTAAACAACTGGGCACTGAAGCCTAGTCTGCTGCCTAGAGATGTACCTGTAAGGTTCCAGTCCACTGTATCTGTCTTTGTAATCTGGATGAGGGTCGTTATGAAAGTCATTTAACATCAGTCTACCCACTGACTTCATAACCAGTTTACAGAATGGGGAATGGAAGAGAAAAGCATCAGCACAATCTAGGATGTTTGGTCCAGCTGAAATAATTGAAATAAGAAACATCAAGAAGAAAGTTTCAATTTTGTTTGATATTTATTCTCTTGTTTTTATAGCCCTGTCTGAAATATTTGATTTTATTTGTTTTTTTACTACCCTTTCCAGAATATGCCACCTACATCGAGCAAATTGTTAAGTGCAGGTGCCAGGAAAAACCAGCCTGACCTTGTGTAAGCAGAGTGTGGCTTCCTCACTGTTGTCCAGCATGGCTTGAGCATACAGCAGTGAGAGACTTTATGTTTCAGAGTCTGGACTCTTATCAACAGAGCCACAGAGACCCTTTCTATACACAAACAGCACATCAAGTATTCCATATGAACATATTTGCTCCACAACATAATGTGAAAATATGTATTTTCAGCATCTTGCAACACAATTTTGCAACCAAGATAATTAACCAGCCGCGACACGAGAAAACCAATAAAATGGTTGTGCACCCAGTGCAGACTCAGATCAGCCTGGGAAGCCATCCAGTCTGATCCGTGTCTCTGCTTTGTGCGTCAAGGGTAGCCATAGGCTTTTGCTAGCTCTATGCAGACAGTGCAGACTCTGATTAGACTGGGCAGATACCCAGGCTGATCTGTGTCTTTGCTGGGCACACAACCACTTTGTTGGTTTTCTCATATCGCGGCTCATTTATCATATACTTTAAACCATATCATCTGTGATCCTATTAGCAGTGACAGTGTCAGCTGTAAATAAAAGTTATCTACCTTTAAACCCAGCAGCAGCAGCTTTTGTGGCATATCTATTACAACATTTATCAAGGGCTCTCAGGTAACACTGGATAGTCAAACTTCCATCAACAACCGGGTATTCTGAGGACATGTTAGGCTTGTAAAAGTCATAAGCATGCTCCATGTGAATCGCACGACAACCTACAATAAAACTTATAAGGTGAATGGGTATTCTTTCAGGGGAACTCATTGTACCATGTGTTCTTTGCCTCTCTTCACTATCAGGGTCATCTCTTTAAGGAAAGACTATACAGCCTTCGGTGCAAATTCTTTCCTTAAAGAGATGACCTCAGTTTGGAAGGGTAACATCATCTAGGGAAGAAAAGTTGTTCCTCTTTCAAAGATGGTGGAAAATATGGGTGTACACCCATAAATCTTAAATGTGAAGACACAGCTTCATATATGATAAGTTTTTCATGGTAAGTCTAAGGACTTTTTTTTTATACCATTCATCTTTATAAAAATATGTTGCAAGTCTTAAGTGGGGCTACAACTAGGAGATCACATAATGAAAGGTAAAGACTTCCCATAGTCTAGTGGCTGTAGGGGCAGTAGCGGGTTATCTAAGTGGGGCTACAACTAGGAGATCACATAATGAAAGGTAAAGGTTTCCCATAGTCTAGTGGCTGTAGGGGCAGTAGCGGGTTCCCATAGTCTAGTGGCTGTAGGGGCAGTAGCGGGTTATCTTGTATATTGGGCACAGCATATGAAAGGTGGAGTTTATCCCTTTCCTTTTGCTACCTCATCCTTCTCTGATTTCAAACAGGCTGGGTTGGCAGTTTCCAGTTGCCTGATGGCCTGACTCTGGTTTGAACTCATGGCCTTACGACGACCTTCTGCACCATAAGTATACAACCACAGCGCCTCTCTACAACACACAGTATTATCTCATAACTACCAGGCTAAAATCATTTCTTCTCTAGAGTGTGTTCAACGTGTTAAACAAATCAAACATGATGACTTTACACTTGAAAGATCAGACTTACCATCTGTTTTGACAGAAAATATCTGTTATGCACAGCTCTGGATAAGGAAATCACTTTTCCTTACATGTTATCCACGGCTGTGCATTACATTTTCTTTTACAAGGCTGTGCATACCATTTTCTATCCAGAGGGATGCATTACATTTTTATTCTGAGACGAGCTAGATGTTTCTATCCTGTGATGTGCATGTATTTTCTTCCTACAGCTGTACATAATGTTAGCATTTTCTATCCAGAGCTGTGCACAATATTTTTATCAATAGTGCTGGTAAAAACCCTTATTTAGTTCTTGACAGGAATAAAATAATCTTTCTTAATTTCTTCCTATGAATTAGCATGATTAACATATGGGTTTGCAAGCCAGATACGGAAATATTTTCACTCATGATTTGTGGTCATGAAATGAGTTATCTATGACCTGCAACCAAAACCGTTATTTCTAAACTGATGTTTCATACCTCTGTCCAGTATTAATGGAGCATTTGGTCCTATTAACATAGCAATGGCCCCTGCACCACCCGTACACCTAGCATTTCCTGTGGCGTACACCGCTATATCACCTGCCACCACTATAGCATATCTACCTGAAACAAAACAATTATGGCATTAGCATACACACATTCTTACAACCTACAAGGCCCACTAAAATGAGAACTTAGTATCTAGTATGCAAAATAACATGACTAACCAGTTGATGCATTTGTGTCTTCATTCTGTGCCTCTGGAATTTTCAGGTCCAATAAAAGGTCTGTGCCTTGTAAGAAGAGAATGTTCTGACCAGAGGGCACTGATATAGTACTTCATTCTAGAAGGGCTTAGTTCTCCTAGGCAGCAAACAGGAAGTCTCATTTTTCTGTTTTAAAAATATGATGGCAAAACTTGTGTGTGTACCCATATAAACTGACCTGATGTTCTCGACCTCTGTGATGAGAGGAGAAAGGACGAGTTACACTTTACTATTGCAATGTGCCCACTGAAAAGGCCGATTTTCGAAGGTGGGCAGATAACCACAAACACATGCAGAAATGTTAGCTATATGTTTCTAGTTTATTCTGTACGATTTCATTTTCCCGTATTTTAATGTCTTTTATGTTAATTTTGCGGTTGAATACATGTACTGTCAGCAACATTTAACATTGAGCCTATGGGAATTTGAACTACCAACGTCCACTATGCATCCAAATTTCACTTCATCCTACCCTCGTAACCACTACAATTTTTATACATAAATATTCCTCATATACATATTCATCATAATCTGGTTATATTACAGTGGTTACGAGGGTAGGAGTAAACGAAAAATAAACTTTTTGGGTAAATTTTCATGTATCCAACACTAGGTCTAAAGGATTTATATCAAAATCGCATCAGTATATTTTGTAATTGATAGAAAATAGAGGCATTATTCGACACAAGACACTTTTCCAAAGTGTTCGTCTATGTAGTATGTGTTCCTAATGACCCCATCAAGGGTTCCGTGTGTGTTTGTGTGTGCGTGTGTAAGCGGGGGGGGGGGGTTGCGCAGCGCTGGACATGCGTATAGGTATGGCGTTATGTGCGTATGTAAGGCTGAATGAATGTCCTCCATCATCAAGCTGTGATATAACCTCTGATGTTATAATGTTGCGACGTGGTCATTAATGTATCCCTCTGCCTGATGCTAATGCATTGTAAAATTCTGTGACCTTGAACTTTGGTCCACTAATTTTGTCTGAAAAGTTACTTGGTTGAGCTTTCTCCTTACCTCTTTTGATATCTTTGGGGAAGGAGTGCTGATATTTGATCAGATCATATCCTTAAAATGTTGGAACTGCAAAGCATCCATGCACACTGAGTCCTTGAACTTTGTGCATGGACCAGGATTTTCACTTACATCTCAACACGGTTTTTCGATTCGCAACATAATTTCAAATAGTTGGTCAGTCAAACGATGCAAAAATCCTCATACTATTTGTAGATTACTGTGACATATATTTAAAAGTTAACTGTTCACTGTAAAAGTTTTCCTTATATATTCAACATTATATATGCAACACACTATAGAAATGGTTTAGTCAGACATTGCAAATGACGTCATACTATTTGTAGGTCATTGTGGCTTATATTTCATGATCCATTGAATTAATGTTTTATTTCGAAATAATTTTAACTGAATCTTCATCAGACTTGGAATAGTAAGTCACTTCAGCGCTGCGTCTCATTTGGTACTACATATAGGTCCCTGTGACCTATATTTCTTGGTTCACCGATTTTGTCTAATATTTTAAACATCTGTACCTGTGTAACATCCATAAATACGTAATATTTCATACGTGTTTAATATTTGATATGATGAAGCTTACATTATAGGTACAGATAGTGAATAATGCTTTAAAAAAGAAGAAGGTTGATGACCTTTTCACGCACTTGCCAGAACACAAGCGCACAAAAGCGTTTCGCCAAGAATACATTTGCTTAACAATATCAGCCGGTTATACAAATGTAATCAGTTTCCTGTTCATTTGTTTCATTATTTTCGCAAAAGCAAACGCTTTACATGCTTATTATTGTGTTAATAAACACTTGAAAAATCTACTGTTCTGAGGTTTCGTAAAAATGCAAATAAAATTTCTCCTTATTAGATGGTTTGAGTGAAAATATCTCGTTTGGACTGTGTATAAGAACCAAAAGTATTATATCTGTCAGTTTGGAGGGCTGGTATGTCAGCGGAATTGCTGATTATATCCAAAAAAAGCAGGTAGTTAGTGTACTCCGTTCAGCACCCCATGTGCAATAAACCGGAAGTCACGTGATTATTTATGAAACCGCAAACTTAAAAATGTGCTTATATAAACTGCCAAATGCAAAGCTTTTATAAACATAAATTTTATCAAGATTGGTCGTGGGCACAAAAACGGCCAAAGTGTATCCCGTCCTTTGAAGAAGAAGAGGTATGAAGCAGGAGGAGCAGATGAATACAGGGAAGCAAACAAGAGGATTCAGAAGGCAGTGAAGAAAGCGAAGGAGGACTGGATAGCTAGTCAGTGCAAGGAGATTGAAACTTGCTTGAACAAAAACAACAGCAAGAAAGCATACCAGCTTGTGAAGGATCTAACTTCAGAGAAACAGGGTAGATCCACAACTATCCAGGACAAGTCTGGGAAATGCCTTACAGAGGAATAAGAGATTCTCAGCAGATGGACAGAATATTGCTCAGAACTATACAACCATGAGACTTACAAAGACAATGCGGTTCTGGACTGCAATCAGCCCCCAGAAGAAGATCAACAACCGATCCTTCGTGAGGAACTTGAGATTGCAGTAGCAGCACTAAAGAAGGGAAAATCTGCCGGAGTTTGATAATATACCAGCAGAACTTGTTCAAGCTGGCGGGGAGACCATGATTGATGTTTTAACAGATATTTGTAACAGGATCTGGAGAACAGGAGAATGGCCTACCCCATGGACTCAGTCGCTGATTATTACGCTCCCTAAAAAAAGGCAACCTACAGCTCTGCCAGAACTACAGAACCATCAGCCTCATCAGTCATTCAAGCAAAGTCATGCTGGAAGTCATCTTGAACAGGCTTAAACCACAAGCCGAGGAGATAATCGCTGAGGAACAGGCTGGGTTCCGAGCAGGAAGGAGCACCACAGAACAAATCTTCAACCTTAGAATCCTGTGTGAAAAGTATCTCCAACATCAGCAGAATCTGTACCATGTCTTCATTGATTTCAAAAAAGCCTTTGACAGGGTGTGGCATGCAGCCTTATGGGCCACCATGCGGAAGTACAAATCAGTGCAAATCTAGTTCGCACCATTGAGCAGCTATACGACAAGGCTACAAGTGCAGTCCTGATAAATGGCAGCACAGGAGAATGGTTCAGAACAACAGTTGGAATAAGACAAGGATGTCTTCTGTCACCCACCCTCTTCAACATTTTTCTTGAACGGATCATGTCTGAAGCTCTGGAAGAACATGAAGGAAAGGTTAGCATAGGCGGCAGAAACATTACCAATCTGCGGTTTGCCGATGACATAGATGCTCTAGCTGAGGAAGAGCAGGAACTGGAAGCTCTAGTTGGAAGTCTCAACCAAACCTGCACACAGTATAAGATGGAGATCAGTGCTGAGAAGACCAAACTGATGACGAACAGCGCAGACGGCATCCAGAGGGAGATCAAGGTAAAAGAGCAGAAGCTGGGTACCGTAAGCAGCTTCAAATACCTTGGAGCAGTTGTCTCAGATGATGGCTCAAAACAGGAGGTTCTCTCAAGGATTGCACAAGCCACTTCAGCTCTTACTAAGCTGAAACCAATTTGGAGAGATAACAATATATCTTTTGGATCAAAGGTGAAACTTATGCGCTCCCTTGTCATTTCCATATTTCTGTATGCCTGTGAATCATGGACCTTGACAGCAGAGTTAGAGAAAAGAACGCAGGCCTTTGAGATGAGATGCTACCGAAGGTTACTGAACATTTCGTACAAGGACCATATAACCAATGAGGAGGTTCGCAGGAAGATCCAAGCAGCCATTGGAGAATATGATGAACTCCTTAAGCTGGTCAAGAAACGGAAACTAAGGTGGTTTGGCCATGTCTCAAGGTCTTCTGGTTTAGCAAAGACAATTCTTCAGGGCACAGTGAAAGGAAAAAGAAGAAGAGGTAGACAGAAGAAGAGGTGGGAAGACAATATCAAGGAGTGGACAGGAATGGATTTTGCCAGCTCAACTAGGGCAGCTGAAGACAGGACAAGGTGGAAAGGGATTGTTTTGAAGTCATCTGTGGTGCCCCAACGACCTAGTAAGGTTATGGAATAGAATATAATAGAATAGAACTGCTTAAATAATGGGACACCTAAAACAATTAATTTTCCATTTGTCTCAAATGGAAAGTTAATGGTTTTAGCTGTCTCAGCATTTAAGCATAATATGAAATAGGCGTAACCTATATTGCAACCAACCTACATTATGACTCCAATAAAAACAAGAGCTGTCGCCTGACAGCATAGCTCGCCTGAATTGGTGCTTGCCCATCACACAGCCATTATGGTGGTGTGGACTGCTATGCATAAAACTTCAGACAAGCATGTCCAAAATAAAAACACATTTATAAACAAAAACTATCTCAGAAATAAGCTTAAAATAAAATTAAAAAGAAAAAAATGAAATGAAATTTCAAAGTCCATGAGCCTGAGGTAAAAAAAACTGAGGGTGTGGGCAAGGGGGGGGGGGGGGGGGGCAATTGAGGGTGTGGGCAAGGGAGGGGGGGGGCTAGGATGTATCAAAACCCTGAACCATTATCTAACATCAATCCAAGTATTAGTATCAACTGAGTCCATCATCGTGGTACTGTGAAATAATGTCTTCATAAATATAAACCTTTAACCAAAATCTTTAAGACAAAATTCTAAGTCGATGACCTTGACTTCAAGGTCATCCAGTGGGGTATGTATAAGGTGTTTTGTAAAAACTAGAAAAAATGTCTAACATCAATTCAAGTATAAACTAAATCTCTGCAAAGCATTATGAATCAGTATGCAATTACAAAACTTTAATAAAGACCAAAATTTCCTAAGTCCCTGACCTTGACATCAAGGACACTGAGCGGGGTTGGGGTAGTACTCTGTAGATTTAACTACAGTGCAAATACAAAAAATTCATCTATGGGTTCAGGAGATATGTGTCTTTAAAAAACTTTAACCAGAACATCCAATCAATAAAAAGACAATATTCTAAGTCCATGACCTTGACATCAAGGTCACTGAGGGGGGCGGGGGTAGTACATTTGAAAACTTTAGACCAATATCTATCTTCAATTCAAGTATCAAAGGAATCCATCCATGGGTTAAGGAGACATTGGGCTTTATAAAACTTTAACCAAAACATCCAGTCCAAAAAACTCCCAATTTTCTAAGTTCATGACCTTGACATCAAGGTCACTGTGTGGGGTGGGGGTGGTACCCTGTTAAACTTTAGACCAATATCTAGTTACAATGCAATGGGTTAAGGAGATATAGGTCTTTAAAAAACTTTAACCTAAACATCCAATCTGAACGCGGACGCCGTCGTGACATCAATAGCTCTTCCTGAAGCTTTGTTCAGGCGAGCTAAAAACTAAAACAAGAAAATTGTAGCACAGCTGCAGATAGCTCTTTTTGGTAGTTTTATGCAACTCTGTCCTACAGCACAGAAATTCTGGAAAACTTTTTATTAGTAGTAAAATAAAACAAGAGGTCCATGATGGACCTAAATCACTCACCTGAGTTATGATGAAATAACATGGAAGATGATCTATTTGATGATGATTCAGTTGGAGCAGTTTTGCATTTTCCAATGAAGTTTGGACCAAAACTGTGCCCTCTATAGTGTACACAATGTTTTTCTAAGATCTGACCTGGCGATCTAGTTTTTGATCAGACATTATACAGTTTAAAACTTGGCCTACATTTCATGAAGATAAACATTCTGACAAAGTTTCATGAAGATTCAATGCAAAATAAAGCCACTATTGTGTACACAAGGTTTTTCTATGATTTTACCTAGTTTTTGACCTGACAAGACCCAGTTTCAAACTTGGCCTAGATTTCATTAAGATAATCATTCTGACAAAGTTTCATGAAGATTGGATCAAAACTGTGCCCTGTAGAGTATACACAATGTTTTTCTAAGGTTTGACCTAGTGAACTAGTTTCTGATCCAACATGACCCAGTTGCACCCTTGGTCTAGACTTGTTGGAGATAATTGTTCTGACAAAGTTTCCTGAAGATTGGAACAAAACTGTGCCCTCTAGAGCATTCACATGGTTCTTCTAAGACCTGACCTAGTGACCTAGTTTTTGACCTGACATGGCCCAGTTTCACACTTGGTCTAGATTTCATAAAGATAAGCATTCTGACATAGTTTCAGGAAGATTGGATCATAACTGTGCCCTCTAGAGTGTACACAAGGCTTTTCTAAGATTTTACCTAGTGACCTATTTTTTGACCCCTAATGACTCAGTTTCAATCCTGGCCTAGAATATATAAGGATAAACATTCTGACAAAGTTTCATGAAGATTGGAACAAAACGTTGCCCTCTAGAGCATTCACAAGGTTTTTCTAAGATTTGACCTAGTGACCTAGATTTTGACCCCACATGACTCAGTTTCCATCTTAGCCTAAATTGACAAAGGAT
Organism: Ctena decussata; assembly: GCA_963989385.1. Lineage (NCBI taxonomy): Eukaryota > Metazoa > Mollusca > Bivalvia > Lucinida > Lucinidae > Ctena > Ctena decussata. Next base: position 391,013 of record OZ022501.1, on the reverse strand, counting down.
AAACATTCTGAAAAAGTTTCATGAAGACTGGATCATAACTGTGCCCTCTAGAGTGTACACAAGGTTTTTCTAAGATTTGACCTAGTGACCTAGCTTTTGACCCCACATGACCCAGTTTCAACCTTGGTCCAGATTTCCTTATGATAAACATTCTGACAAAGTTTCATGATGATTGGATCAATACTGTGCCCTCTGTGTCATTCTAAGATTTATTTCTATTTTTAGCTCTGGTTGCCATTTTGTTCAGCGGATCGAAACCGTTTTAGCAATTTTGGTTCAGGGCCATGAGTCAAACATTTCTGTGAAATTATTTTGAAATCGAGCAATTGGCTTCAGAGGAGATGTCATTTAAAGGTTTTTCTATCTTTAGATTTCTATTTTTAGCTTTGGCGGCCATTTTGTTCAGCAGAGATGAACCATTTTAGCAATTTTCGCTCAGGACCATGAGTCAAACATTTCTGTAAAATTATTTTGAAATCAAGACATTGGCTTCAGAGGAGATGTGGTTTAAAGATTTTTCTATTTTTAGCTCTGGCGGCCATTTTGTTCAGCGGAGCGGAACCATTTTAGCAATTTTGGTTCAGGGCTATAACAGAAACATTTGTGTGAAATTATTTTGAAATTGGCTCACTGGTCTAGGAGGAGATGTTGTTTGACGAAATTGTTGACGGACGGACGGACGACGGACAAATATCGATCACAATAGCTCACCTCGAGCACTTTGTGTTCAGGTGAGCTAAAAATCTAACAAGAGCTGTCGCCTGACAGCATAGCTCGCCTGAATTGGTGCTTGTCCATCACACAGCCGCTATGGTGGTGTGGACTGCTATGCATAAAACTTCAGGCAAGCATGTCCATAATAAAAACACACTTATAAACAAAAGCTATCTCAGAAATAAGTCTTAAAAATAAAATTAAAAAACAAAAAAAAACAAGAGCTGTCGCCTGACAGCAAAGCTCGCCTGAATTGGTGCTTCCCCATCACACAGCCGCTATGGTGGTGTGGACTGCTATGCATAAAACTTCAGGCAAGCATGTCCATAATGAAAACACATTTATAAACAAAAGCTATCTCAGAAAAAAGTCTTAAAATAAAATTAAAATAAAAACAAGTAGCCCAAAGGGCAACTATTGCTCACCTGAGAGACATTGTAAACCTATAGGGATATTTAAGGGCAGCTAACTCCACAGTCAGTGGTCCAATCAGGCTGAAAATTAAACTCATCCAAAACATTATGTATACCCTCATTTAATATATGCAAGTTTAAAAGGTATCCGATCAAGAGCACAATAGACAGAGCTGTCAAGGGCAGCTAACTTCGTAGTGGTTGGCCTGATCTGGCCAAAATTTGAACTTGTTTAAGATATTATGCATTTCCTCATTACCTGCAAGTTTGAAAAGGATCGGATCAGTAGAAACCAAGAAAAAGTGGCGACATTGATTTTTTGGATGCTCAGGGCAGGTACTCCATAGTCAGTGGTGGGATCCAGCCAAAATGCTAACTAATCCAAGCTTTTATGCATATCCTCATTACCTGCAAGTATGAAGAGGATCCGATGAAAAATGTAAATGTGATGACGTTGTTTTCTCCATTATAACACTATGGGATTTTTTCAAACGCTCAAGGGCAGCTAACTCCGTAGTCTGTGCTAGAATCCGGCCAAATTTCGAACTCATCCAAGCTCTTATGTATGTCATCATTACCTGCAAGTATGATAAGGATCTAATCAAAAACCTTGACTGCAGCACCCTGAAAGTCAAACTTGCTCGAGATATTGTCATGCCCTACATTTGTGTGAATTTATTTTAAAATCCGTTGAGAAATGTAGGTGCTAGAGCGATGACAAAGTTTTCTAAAAATAGCCACAGTGACCTTGACCTTGGGCACAGCATCCTGAAAGTCGAACTTGCTTGAGATATTGTCATACCCTACGTTTGTGTCAAGTTATTTCAAAATCCATGGAGAAATGAAGGTGCTAGAGCAATGACAAAGTTTTTCTAAAAATAGCCACAGTGACCTTGACCTTGGGCACAGCATCCTGAAAGTCGAACTTGCTTGAGATATTGTCATGCCCTACATTTGTGTGAATTTATTTTAAAATCCATTGAGAAATGTAGGTGCTAGAGCGCTGACAAAGTTTTTCTAAAAATAGCCACAGTGACCTTGACCTTGGGCGCAGCACCCTGGAAGTCAAACTTGTTTGAGATATTGTCATGCCCTACATTTATGTGAAGTTGATTTAAAATCCGTTGAGAAATGTAGGCACTAGAGCGATGACCAAGTTTTTCTAAAAATAGCCACAGTGACCTTGACCTTGGGTGCAGCACCCTGAAAGTCAAATCTGCTCGAGATATTGTCATGCCCTACATTTGTATGAAGTTATTTTAAAATCTGCTGAGAAATGTAGGTGCTAGAGCGCTGACAAAGTTTTTCTAAAACTAGCCACAGTGACCTTGACCTTGGGCGCACCATCCTGAAAGTCGAACTTGCTCGAGATATTGTCATGCCCTACATTTGTGTGAAGTTATTTTAAAATCTGCTGAGAAATGTAGGTGCTAGAGTGCTGACAAAGTTTTTCTAAAAATAGCCACAGTGACCTTGACCTTCGGCACAGTATCCTGAAAGTCGAACTTGCTCGAGATATTGTCATGCCCTACATTTGTGTGAAGTTATTTCAAAATCCGTTGAGAAATGTAGGCAATAGAGCAATGACAAAGTTTTTCTCAAAATATGTGATGACGTTGTTTTCTCCATTATAACACTATGGGATTTTTGTCAAAAGCTCAAGGGCAGCTAACTCCGTATTCTGTGCTCGAATCCGGCCAAATTTCGAACTCATCCAAGCTCTTATGTATGTCATCATTACCTGCAAGTATGATAAGGATCTAAGCAAAAACAGTTGAGAAAACGTGATGACGCCATTTTCCCCATTATAACCCTATGGGATTTTTTTCAAACGCTCAAGGGCAGCTAACTCCGTAGTCTGTGCTCGAATCCGGCCAAATTTCGAACTCATCCAAGGTCTTGTGTTTGTCATGATTACCTGCAAGTATGATAACGATCTAATCAAAAACAGTCGAGAAAACGTGATGACGCCATTTTCCCCATTATAACCCTATGGGGGCTATCTGTTGCCATGGAAACCAGAGTTCTGAGCTGATCGGCACCAAAACCTAATGCAGCCTTTCCCCCACCCACATGATGCTTCAGATAAAATTTGATTGCGATCAGCCCTCTGGTCTCTGAGATATTTATGTTTGAAAGTGTTGACGGACCCACGGACCCACGGACGGACGACGGCTCGACTCCCATCCTATAAGCTCACCTCTGAGCCTTCGGCTCAGGTGAGCTAAAAATGAAATGAAATTTCAAAGTCCACAAGCTAGAGGTAAAAAAAACTGATGGGTAGGGGGAGGAGGGGGGGGAGGGGGGCTTTGTGGACTGGTATGCATAAAACTTCAGGCAAGCATGTCCATAATGAAAACACATTTATAAACAAAAGCTATCTCAGAAATAAGTCTTAAAAATAAAATTAAAATAAAAAGAAAATGAAATGAAATTTCGAAGTCCATGAGCTTGAGGTAAAAAAACTGACGGGTAGGGGGGAGGGGGAGGGGAGTTGGGGTGGGGGGGGGGGGGGCTACTAGGATGTATCAAAACCCTGAACCATTATCTAACATCAGTCCAAGTATTAGTATCAACTGAGTCCATCATCGTGGAACTGTGAAATTATGTCTTCATAAATATAAAACTTTAACCAAAATCTTTAAGACAAAATTCTAAGTCGATGACCTTGACTTCAAGGTCATCCAGTGGGGTAAGTATAAGGTGTTTTGTAAAAACTCAAAAAAGAGTCTAACATCAGTTCAAGTATAAACTAAATCTCTGCAAAGCATTATGAATCAGTATGCAATTACAAAACTTTAAAAAAGACAAAAATTCAGACAAAAATATCCCAAGTCCCTGACCTTGAGATCAAGATCACTGAGTGGGGTTGGGGTAGTACTCTGTAGATCTAACCACAGTGCAAATATAAAAAGAAGGCATCTATGGGTTCAGGAGATATGTGTCTTTAAAAAACTTTAACCAAAACATCCAATCAATAAAAAGACAATATTCTAAGTCCATGACCTTGACATCAAGGTCACAGAGGGGGGTGGGGGTAGTACCTTCGAAAACTTTAGACCAATATCTAACTTGAGTGCAAGTATCAAAGGAATCCATCCATGGGTTAAGGAGATATTGGGCTTTATAAAACTTTAACCAAAACATCCAGTCCAAAAAAAATACCAATTTTCTAAGTCCATGACCTTGACATCAAGGTCACGGAGTGGGTGGGGGTGGTACCCTGTTAAACCTTAGACCAATATCTAACTACAGTGCAAGTATCAAAAGAATCCATCCATGGGTTAAGGAGATATAGGTCTTTAAAAAACTTTAACCAAAACATCCAATCCGAACGCCGACGCGGACGCCTAGGTGACAACAATAGCTCTTCCTGAACTTTCGTTCAGGCGAGCTAAAAACTAGGACAGCTCAAAATAAAATTACGATGCCCAAAGGATGCAGACGGGATTAAATATTTTCCCTTTCATTGTAACAGTGCCTCTGTTGTCCCTACCTATACTCAGAGTATATAGCTTGCGTCGTCTGATATGAGTATTCCTTATTCACATTCTTATATGATCAAGTAAATCTGGAGAATCTAAAAACTAAAGCTAAAAATTCTTGACTAATTTGCTGAAATGCGCAGACTGATTTGAGTATTTGATGTATTCACATGGCTTAAGGCACCATTTCAGGCGACGCCAATCACTATCCAGTCGACACACAAGGACGAAATGACTTTGTTTCAATGTCAGTTCCCTGTCATGAAGTCCCAGAGATGCACATATGGCATTGTTTCGAGGTTGTGTGCCTCTCGTCGGTAGATGGGATCACCAGCCTGATAGAGAAGATGAAGAAATGTGGAAAAGGAAAACAAAAAGCAATTTTGACATCTGTATCATTTATGTGTTATGAGATTGATTAATTGATTGATTGATTAATTGACTGACTGACTGATTGATTCTACCATTTTCGGTCGACATCTGTACAACACATTCGTATCATCAGTATCACAAGATATTAAATAAATGATAATGGAATGAGAATAAAAAAGTTGGCCTAGACAAGAGACAGAATCGGGGACAGGTGATTTGGAGAAGAGAGAGACAGAGAGAGAGAGAGACAGAGAGAGAGAATGGTATCATTGGCAACCGTAAAACCCTGCACAGTATCGGCAGCCAATGGTGCTAATGACAACCGTTGGCACCACTGGCAAAATTGACAGTGTCACCAGTGGTAGAGCCAATGGCGCCAATGGTACCATTGGTTACTAGTAGAGCCGAAGGCGCCTATGGCACCAATGCAGAGCCAATGTTTTTCTGTGCTTAGAAATTTTTTCTTTCATTATTGTGGGGAAAAATTCTCCTGTGTCTACTAGAGTGTTTATGATGGTTCAATAAATTGCCATACTGAATGACACAAATTTCCTGCCATAATAATATTTCCCATGCCCTAAGTTGTCTGAAGTATTGGCAGCCAATTGTCGGCAATACTGGTTTCAATGGTAGAGCCAACGGTGCCAATAGTGAAACTCAGAGCGGCACTGGCATGTCAATGGTTACATAGGCAGGATCCCGAATGCAACCAGTATTGGTTTTGACGTCACACATAAAAGATGCAACGTCACACTGCTGCTGCAACCAACCGATTACTAGATTATTTATATAACTGAGGGAAGACCGACAGGCCTAGTGGAAGTCATTTCTAGAAAGTTGTAAAGCTTGCAAGCTACATCACGAGTGAACCTGCCTGCTGCCAGTCTAGAAATAGCGTGTCACCAATAAACAGGTGCCGAGAAGCCGCAGCGAAGAGGTAAGGGTTGTTTTTTTTTCTTTGAGCTGTACAGCCTTCTAGCCGAATTCTGATGGCCATCATAGGATTTTATTTTGGAACATACCCGCTTGTCGCTAGGGAAGTGGCGGCGGAAGTTCAGGATTTATTTTCGTCAAATAAAAATGCCAGCGTCTCATTTTTCCCCAAGAAAAAAACCAGAGGACCATTGGTCCTGTAGCTCACCTGGGTCCATTCATCCTCAGCACTAAAGGGTAAGGAACTCTAAAGTAAATTGTACAATATGGCCTAATTTAAACTTTGACTGAGTTGTTATGCTTGCCCTAGTTAATATTAGCAAGTTTGATGAAACATATTTGTAAAACTTTTTGCCTAAATATTGCAGTAACACAGAAATAAATGCCAATTTGCACTTTTCCATATACAAGTCTATGGAAACTTTAAAATGCCATAGCAATGAAACCATGTGGGCAACAATAATAAATAAAACAATATTTATGTAGTGCAAATGTCATGGGCATGTATGCGAAGAATCAGCTTCATCCCCCAGTATGGTTTGAGGAAAAGATTTTTGAATATTTTTTCGAAAAGTTTTCCTTTATGTTGCCATGGCAACAAATTAGATTTGGTGATTTGGACAAAATTAATATGAATCATAAAGGACTACTAGAGAAACATTTCTGTTGAAAAAAAATCCAAATAACTGCAGTGAGATAGCTAAAATTGCGGATTTCCATTTTTCCCATTATAAGTCAATGGAAACTATAAGTTGCCATAGCAACCAAACTGCTTAAGCAATTGCCATGAACAACGATTATTCTGTAGAGGCTAGTACTCAAATCCTTTCTGTAAAGTTTCAGCTTTATCAACCACATAGTTTCTGTGTAGATGATTTTTTAATATTTTTCTATTTTTAACCATTCGGTTGCAATGGCAACCAGCCAAATTGTGCAATTTGCATAAATCTAATAAGACTGGTTGAGGATTACTCAAGGAACATTTCTATAAAAGTTTTGTCAAAATATCTTCAGTGACATAGCAATAAATGCAAATATTCCATTTTGCCATTATAAGTCAATGGCAACTGTAAGTTGCCATAGCAACCAAACTGCTAGAGCAACTGCCAAGAAAAACAGTATTTTTGTAGAGGCTAGTACTAAGATTCTTTCTATGAAGCTTAAGCTTTATTGGTTGCATAGTTTCTGAGGAGAAGATTTTTGAATTTTTTAACCATTTGGTTGCCATGGCAACCAGCCAAATTGTGTAATTTATAGAAATTTCACGTGGTTGATAGAGGACTACTCAAGGAACATTTCTGTAAAAGATTTGTCAAAATACCTACAGTGACATAGCAATAAATGCAAATTTTCAATTTTCCCCATACAAGTCAATGGAAACTTTAAGTTGCCATAGCAACCAAAGTTCCAAAGGGATTTGGATAAAAAACAGTATTATTGGTTCCCCCTGCCTATAGATGCTGTATATGAAATTTGGTAACAATGGGCCTTGTAGTTTCAGAGGAGATGTCGTTTGAAAATATTGACAGACGGACGACGGACGACGGACGACGGATGCCTGCCTATACTATAAGCTCACCTGTGAGCCTTCGGCTCAGGTGAGCTAAAAAAGCTGACCGGAAATTCAGTGACAGGAAAAATTCGAAGCCTTAGTGGTACGGGACAGTATAGAATAGAGCAGAAATACGCTTTATATTGTAAAGCAACCAACACTCGTTGTTTGGTTGCTATTAAGGTGGTTTACGTTTTGGGCAATGCTCAGAGTGACAAACAGTGAGACACTGATTTGACTGCTCCAATACTGTCCCAACATGTAGGGTTACATGAGTAACTCACCATCCCAGGAACTTGATTCCATCCAGTTAACAGCATTAAAGAGTGCTGAGGTGCCACCATAACATGCGTTGGTGGTATCTATGCCATCAATATCAGTGTTGCCACTCTCCTCAAACAACTGCATTAACACTGTCTTAACACTCTTGGACTTGTCTAAAATTGTCTCTGTACCAACTTCTAATCTACCTGAAAACAGAAAGACAACTATGTACCATTTCATTGATCTGTACCAAGTTGAGCAGTGTCACACAATTAGAGCAAGTGGGCAGGGGCTCATGTATAACAGACAAGAGACACCACCTAACAAAACCAAACTTAATAAGATTTTGAACATATTAATGGACACATAATATACTCGGAAAAAATATTAAGGGTCAAACTTTTACTCTGCGATTTCTGGGACATTTCAAACATTTGCTAAAATAAATCATTTCTACCTTCCATTTTAATCATTTTGCAAGTTTTATACACATGAAGTTTGAACCTATAGCCTTTGTCTTGACCAAGTCCAGACTTTAATACCAAGATAATCCATTAAAGGGCATTGATTACATACATGTATGCAAGAGAAACTACAACATGTGTTTGTGAAACACTATGCCCCCAACCATATGCTTGCCACCAAGGTGTCAAAACTTTAGATGTCTAGCATTACTTGCTTATTTTGAGACGGAATTTGCCCAAAGGTTAATCAGGTAATCTACACCTTCGCCCTAGGAGTATGCCAAATATGAGCATCCTAGCTCAAACGGTATTCTCAGGATTTTGGGAACTATCGTGTAATTTTTTTAAACAAGTCGCCCAAGGGCAACGATCGCTCACCTGTCAGTATATGCTCAATTTATATAAAATTGGTAGTACTACAGTCCCAGTTGCTAGATACCAAGTTTCAAGGCAATTGGCCCAGTGGTTCTGGAGAAGAAGATTTTTCAAGGTTTTTGCCATTATATGGGCATGGTGGCCATCTTGGTCATGTGAGTGGACTGAATATATAAACTTTGTTTCCCACTTTGCCTGAAGGCTGCATTTGAAATTAAATTGAAATCTGCCCAGTAGTTTCAGAGGAGAAGTCCTTTAAAACAGTTGAAACATTACAGACAAACGACCTTTAGCCAAGATAACTAGATCCATATATGGGCATGGTGGCCATCTTGGTCATGTGACCCAGACCCCGGGTATAAACTTTCGTTCCCCCATCCCACTGAGACTCCATATGAACTTTGGCTTCAATCGGCCCAGTGGTTTCTGAGGAGAAGATGTTTGAAAAAAATCTTGACGACGGATGGTCCCACGGAATGACCTTGACCTTTAGTGACATAATATCTTCATCTGGTCATTTAGTCGACCATGTATACCAAGTATTGTACCTAATACTTAAATAGTTTCTGAGAAATCCACTGTTTAAGCGTTTTCCCATATAAAAGCCTAACGTACCAAAGTTGACCATGCCGTAAATTAGGTCAAGGTCAATGCAAGGTCATGATTTGTATAAAATATGATGGGCCCGCATGCCCAATGCTACATACCAAGTTTCAAGGTCATAGGCCTTTTGTTTCTGGAGAAGAAATTTTTTGAAGGGTTTTTACCATACATGGGCAAGGCGGCCATCTTGGTCATGTGACCCAGACCCCGGGTATAAACTTTAGTTCACCCATCCCACTAAGACTCCATATGAAATTTGGCTTCAATCGGCCAAGTGGTTTCAGAGGAGAAGATGTTTGAAAATCTTGACGACGGACGGTCTGACGGAATGACCTTGACCTTTAGTGACATAATATCTTCATATGGTCATTTAGTCGACCATGTATACCAAGTATTGTACCTTAGACTGAAATAGTTTCTGAGAAATCCACTGTTTAAGCGTTTTCCCATATAAAAGCCTAACATACCAAAGTTGACCATCCTGTAAATTAGATCAAGGTCATCGCAAGGTCATGCTTTGTATAAACTATGATGGGCCGGCATGCCCGATGCTACATACCAAGTTTCAAGGTCATAGGCCTTTTGGTTCTAGAAAAGAAGATTTTTGAAGGGTTTTTACCATATATGGGCATGGCGGCCATCTTGGTCATGTGACCCAGACCCCGGGTATAAACTTTAGTTCACCCATCCCACTGAGACTCCATATGAAATTTGGCTTCAATCGGCCAAGTGGTTTCAGAGGAGATGATGTTTGAAAATCTTGACGACGGACGGTCTGACGGAATGACCTTGACCTTTAGTGACATAATATCTTCATCTGGTCATTTAGTCAACCATGAATACCAAGTATTGTACCTTAGACTTAAATAGTTTCTGAGAAATCCACTGTTTAAGCGTTTTCCAATATAAAAGCCTAACGTACCAAAGTTGACCATGCCGTAAATTAGGTCAAGGTCAATGCAAGGTCATGATTTGTATAAACTATGATGGGCCCACATGCCCTATGCTACACACCAAGTTTCAAAGTCATAGACCTTTTGGTTCTGGAGAAGAAGAATTTTGAAGGGTTTTTACCATATATGGGCATGGCGGCCATCTTGGTCATGTGACCCAGACCCCGGTAATAAACTTTAGTTCCCCCATCCCACTTAGACTCCATATGAAATTTGGCTTCAATCGGCCTAGTGGTTTTAGAGGAGAAGATGTTTGAAAATCTTGACGACGGATGGTCCGATGTAATGACCTTGACCTTTAGTGACATAATATCTTCATCTGGCCATTTAGTCGACCATGTATACCAAGTATTGTACCTTAGACTTAAATAGTTTCTGAGAAATCCACTGTTTAAGGTGGACGATCCCGGAAGAACTCTGTTTCGCTTGTTTAAAAAACAAACAGAGTTATTGTTCATCATCAAATCAACTGACTGTGGAGTATATACAGTTATAATATACAATATCTACCGTAAAGATCCTAAGTTTTCGGGCACATAGGTCTGTTCAAACAGTGGAAACTGAGATCAGACTGTTCCTTAGGAACCAGAATGATCAAGATCTTCACAGTTTCCATTCCATCTGCGCATTTTTGTCGACATTACTCTGTGGTAGAACCGAATAACTAGGGCAAGGACCGGCTGTGCTTGCAGCAGGTGCAGAATTTGGGGAGTCTGTTTTGGAGATATTTTGAACTTAAACATTGTTTTTCTAGGAAACGAAACGGTGAAATGTTTGTTTTTTTGTTTTATTCTTTAACATATGATGTAAGTTTTACTAAAATAATATGCATAAGCATGCCCCATCGATTGATGATATTTTTCATGACGTTTTTCATGAAATTCAATTTTCTGGCTTTTTTTTCAAAGAATGTAAAAATATACTTACTAACAAGAAAACTGCAATTTTTGTTATCAGTTTGTTTCAAATATCCTATATTACAGATTATATGATTTGCTGAAATGAAAGTGCATTCATGTGCTGGAGATATGAATTTTAATGGAAAATGTTTAAAAATAATATGTAGAAATACAAAATATTGTTTATTAGGAAAACAAAACGGTGAAAATTGTTTTTTTCTTACCCAAATGTTTTATAGCTCTTTGGGTTATTTAGACGGTATAATGGTTTGAATGCCCCGCCAATATTTCTATTCAGTATTCGTCTACCTTAAGCGTTTTCCCATATAAAAGCCTAACGTACCAAAGTTGACCATCCTGTAAATTAGGTCAAGGTCAACGCAAGGTCATGATTTGTATAAATTATGATGGGCCGGCATGCCCGATGCTACATACCAAGTTTCAAGGTCATAGGCCTTTTGGTTCTGGAGAAGAAGATTTTTGAAGGGTTTTTACCATATATGGGCATGGCGGCCATCTTGGTCATGTGACCTGGGTCAAATATATAAACTTTCGTTCCCCCATCCTGTTAAGGCTCCATATGAAATTTGGCTTCAATCGGCCCAGTGGTTTCTGAGGAGAAGATGTTTAAAAGTGTGAACGCCGACGCCGATAGACCATGGCTATACTATAAGCTCACCTTGACAGGTGAGCTAAAAAGGGACATAATTCTGTAACTACATGGCAGACAGAATAGAAGAAAAAATAAAATACGCATCTGCTCATTTTTTATGGTCTACCCATTTTATAAATATCAAGGCCATCGCAGTTATTGTTCTTTGGAAATGGACTACCAATTATTATGTTTTATACAGATGAGAAAAGGGTAATAACTGTGTCCATAAGGAATGCATCATAACACAATCAACATCAGAATGATCAGCACCTCAAATACTAATAGTTTACAAAAAAAAATAAGGTTCTAGGTCAAAGGGTTCAAAAGTTGGAAAATGCCAAATTCAAAGAAGGGGCATAATTCAGTCATTTTTTATGGAATTTGCCCAAAAGATAACCAGGTGATCTACACCTAAGCCGCCAGCAGTACGCCAAGTAGGAGCATCCTAGCTCAGATGGTATTCCCAGGATTTTGGGTACAAACTTTTATGTATTTTTTCCAAAAGGGGCATAACTCTGTAAGTACATGGCAGACAGAATAGAAACAAAAAATACGGGTCTGCTCATTTTTTATGGCCTACCTACCTATAAAGTATCAAGGCCCCAGCAGTTATTGTTCTTGAGAAATAGACCACCCATAATTATGTTTTTACAGATGAGAAAAGGGAAATAACTCTGTTTATAGTGGATGCATCATAATGCAACCAACATCAGAATGATCAGAACCTCAAATACTAATAGTATACTAGTATAATAGAGACAGTTCTGATGAGGGGTCACAACACATGTTTTTGGGGAGAAATAAGAAAAATTATCTTTGAGCTATCCTAAATACCCCCTTTTATCTGTGCATTAAGTATCATTTTTGCCTGTCACACCTATAATATGCCGGTAATGATGCATATCTGTCTTGACAAACAGTGCAAACCCTGATCCTGCTCAAGTTTTGAAGACAGGAGCCCTGGTAGCCAAGTAGGTTAAGTGCTGGCCTACGGATCTTAGCAGTCTGGGTTCAAGCATCACTTGAGGTGGAAATCATTCCAACCATACATGGGGTTCCAATGCGTACAGCCTTTCATTATCATCCTCCCATTGTCCTGATATGACTGAAATACTGTTGAAAAGGATGTAAAATTGCAGGTCATCCATCCAGCTATCATTATTTGATTACAAGATTCTATTCTGATTACCTATGTCATTATATGAGATTCTATTTTTCTCCATAAGACCATGTACAACAGTCAAACACAAGGAGTTAATATCTTCTCTATCAGAGCAGAACCCCATCTTATCCTGTCCTAGCCCAATAGTGTACTTTCCCTTTGAAGCACCATCAAAATCTTCAAGTTCTGATTGGTCGACGTACTGGGAGGGGAAGTAAACCTCCATGACAATAATGCCAACGTCTTGTGGCCATCGTCTGTCTTCAGCTTTTCCTGATCCTGGCATCATAGAGAACAGTCTTTACCTGTAGAACACAACCTGAGAATTATATACAAAACCTACATTTTCTATGCACTCTTTTACAGAAACACTGTCATTTATTTAAAAGTGCAAGGAACTTTTGCACTGCACTTAAATATTTGTTCAACAAAAAGGTAAGCACACTTAGGCCCAAGTTTCATGTCACCTTAAAAAATGTACTAGTTTTTAGTTATCAAATATTTTACCTTTACCATAATGCAACACTAAGCACTGATTAGTGCTTAAAACATGTTTTCAGGTGACATGAAATCAGGTCTAAATATTATGATTGCTAAAAGACTTAATGAATTCTTGCCTAACGTCTTTGTAAAGCTAACAACTTTACCTTGAACAATGCCCAAAGTGTGCAGTTAATATTGGGAAACCTTTTTTTTTCTGAAATTTTTCAGGCAAAGGTCAGATTTGCAATCTCCAAAAAATAAGTGTTTTAAATTAAAAAGTGTTTACATGGCCTTACAAATCAAAATTTTATGTACTTGTCTGGTGAATAGGTTCTGCTAGAAAATGCTGAAATTCTTCAATTTTCCTTATATATAGTTTATACATTTTTTACTTGCCCAGCAAAAATTTTAACTTGTCCAGGGCAGCCAGACAGTGGATTTGTCAGGCTCTGGTTTAATCCCCTGATCTTTAAGGACCTTGGGTACCAATTTCTAGATGATGTGTGCAGAGTTTTATTGCTTAAATCATTATGTTATAATCTTTCAGCAAAAATTACCCACCTGTCCATAAAAATTAAGATAACTGAAAAATATGAAGGTGAAAAAAAAGACACTATAACTTAAACAGGATACTGTTGCTAAAGTTGCAAAAACAGATAACTGCTTCAAGTTGTTTTTTTTTTAACTTGCAGAGTTTATCAGGGATAATTCTTGAAGGGGCCCTGCGCAAAAAGGCCCACTCTTCTGTAAAGTATGGGCCCTTTCTATAATGTAAAGGTATAGGGAGTTATTGCTCTGGGCCTCTGGCCCAAAATTTCTTATGGTTTTGTGAAAAACGCCCCTCACATCTGTCAGACAGACATATCCCTTGGTTATGCTCATGACTGTTTAATTTTAGGCTTTAATAATTAGCAGTACTGAGTTGTCTCTCCCTATACACCAATTTCTGTTTTTATCTTTTAACTATATTTTAACACTCTTGGTCGCACTGTACAAACTCATCTCACACACTTTCTTTCCCATACATACTTTTGTTTCAGCTTATTCCCTTCAGCACTTGGTTTGCCAGAAGCCGCCTGACATGAGTGGTGAATGAATGAACTAGCTCAAAATTGCGTCAATGTAATTTTGTTCCCTCGTCACATACGGAAACTCTCGAGGTAGTGCCTTCGTCAAAAAAATTGGTAAACAAAGGTAGGTGCTGTCGAGTTTTTAGTTTTATTTCTTGATTATTAGCAATATATGTAGGATTCTGGCAAGGGTGTTCCGTGAAAATATAATTTAAGATTGTTCCCGATCAGAAATTTCTACCGAAAATTGCATGGCTAGGACTGAATCTTTTTTGCCTGATTGAACACTGAGTTGAATTTCTCAACTTTCTGTCAATAGAAAGACTTTGAGCCATAAATTTTCCTTTTCCCATAAACCTTCAGCCTTGGTAATCATTGAGACACTAGCCCTGGTGAAACAAACATGAAATATCACATATCAGTTGGCATATGTTCGTGGAGAAGACCAGCAATGACCTGAATTCCACTTGAGCTTGTTCCCTAGACACAGAGCAAGTTCAAGAACTATAGAGCTAGTTCCATTGAACACTTATCAAAGCCCACTGTGGGAGGTCTCTGTCAGATGTTTCAACATGTAATTGGGATAAAGCCTGAATGTCTGAGACATGAGCACAAAACGGCACAGAGTTGTAAACATTTGTAAGAGCGAGCTTTGATAACTGTTCGATGGTCGATGGAACTGGCTCCAGAACTTGCTCTGTGTCAAAGGAACTAGCTCTAGTCGAACTTGGGTCGATAAGTCTTCCCCGGAAGCATTTGCCAGCTAATATGTAATATTTCATGTTATTTCAACAAAGCAAGTGTCTCAGTGGGTATCAAGGCAGTAACTTTATGGGAAAATACTGTCTTTAAAGTCCTTGTGTTGACAGAAAATTGAGAAGTTCAAGCCCATGTCCAATTTGGAAAGCCCAAGTCATGCAGTTTACCGCAGATGTTTCTAGTGGTGAACAATCTGAAATCATATTTACGCAGAATACCATACTGCCAGAATTCTTCATATCTGGACAACAATCAACAAATTAAACAAAATAATCGACAGCAGCTAACTTTATTTATCAATTTTTTGACAACGACACTACCTCGAGAGTTCCCGTATATGACGAGGGAACAAAATTACATTGACACAATTTCGGGCTAATGTCTTCATTTACCACCAGTGTCTGACGTCCCCCTCAGGGGTTAAGACGTAAAGGAAGATAGATGGATAACTTCTCATTTCAAAAGCTTAACTTGTAAGTTAATTAATTCAACAGATTGACTAAGTATACATTGTACCCTGTAGGCCAATACCCTCAACTGACAAAGGTCATTGACCTTTCTATTTATAGTATTACAGGAAAGAGGGTACTGACCTACCTCAGAATTTTGTCAATTTTGGTCTTATTACTCCAAATATTACCCTGCTTTCTAAGAAAATACCTAAAACAATTCCCAGATGTCTGTGAGGCATGATTAACCCTAGCATCTGTGCCCATATTGGTATTTCCATGCTTTCACTGAAGGTCAATAACTCCATCCCACCCACCAAAAAAGCCTTAAGTTTCTTGACTTCCCTATCGCCTTACATGTAAATTTACCTTACTTATCGTCAGTTTCTTCGAAATGATCTATGTTCATCAGAAAAATAAACTCAACAAACTGTCTCTAACGCAATAATAAATACTTGTTCGTCATTTTATGCTCACGATTTACTAAATTGATCATGAACTCATGCTTTCCTGTGCTGCAGAATGTACATGTGTGTTTATTTTTGACAGGAAGTGACGTTTTGTTCCATTCTTCTTCCTGTAACTTCACCTCCTTTAAAGGAGAACCACTTTATTGTTGTGGAGTCAGTCTACTGCCATTAAAGGCACGCCTCGTTTTCACGAGTAGGTTACGATCCACCACCTATAGGTTTTAATTCCATGAAGTTATAAACAGTTAAAATTATCCAATACCGTCTGAATAAAATGAGTAAAAGTTCTCCCTATCACCAGTTAAAAATTCACCATAAGATACACACATCACTGCGTGTTCACCATAAGATACACACATCACTGCGTGTAGACATAATTTACAAGGAAAATGCTTTGGGACATCGTAGAACTAGATAGAGTAGCGTAAGCGTTGTCACCCTCAGAAAGTCACATACCGACTGCTCGGGTTGTATAGCCACAGCCTTAGGTGAACGCGCACCTGCTTGATTTTGGAGCTGCACCAAACGGGAGTGACAGGCCTAGGTTATGCAGCGAAAATCAGACGGGAGTAATAGGCCTAGGTTATGCATAGAAAACCAGTTTAATTCCTTGAATGTAATATAATGATAGTGTATTCCAAGCAAGACCAAGACGTTAAAATGACGTCGTACAGTGGGAACGCAGACTCATCACATTTGAGTAAATCATTTTCTGAATGGTCGTCTACGCACAAAAAGTAATCCCTTTTTTCGCCGGAGAAAAATGGCGGGAAATTTTTGTCAGAAACAGCCCCAAAATAATGCTCATTTGAAAAGATATGCAGTCGTGGTTTTCTGACGGACCAGATCACAATGAAATTTTATGTTTTATTATTGAAATCAGATGCATATCGGTACCTCAATGCAGTTTGCACACCCAAAACAACGATCACAATTTGACAACCGTTTTTTCAGAAAATTAAAACCCTAAGACAGTACCCCAAAGTTATTTTGCAAAGAAAATTGTCCCAAAAACCAAATTAGATGCCATTATAACTGAACCGTAGTTCATACATTCGACCGTCTTTCAGCGAGGTATATCTACGGGAGAAAGTCTATTTACGTTGAAAATCGATAATGAAGTTGGTCATTTTTAGGGACCGACCATTTGATATTCTGGGGGGGGGGGGCCTGGTATTCTTGATGGAGACACAACATTTTATTTCACTGGCCTCTGGAAACAATTTCTTTTTTTTTTCACCTTGTGGGAGCTAATTTATTTTTTTTACAAACTAACTCATACAGGTTATTTTTTTTGTTTTAATTTTTTAGCTGAACTATCAGATCCTTGTTTACCTGACCTTAATATCCTTTTATTTTACCCACATCAGTATTTTTTTCACCTTTTTTTCTCACAAAAAGAACATGGTGCTGTCTTTAACCAGGCCAAGGGCATGGCTTAGCTTGCTTTTGCAAACCAGTGCCTGGAGCATGTTACTCTTTTCATCTAAGGTACAGATACAAACATCCCTGTATGAGTTTGGCAAAAAATTAGGCCTTAAATTCGGGATATTTTGGCCAAAATTTAGGGCTATTTTGGCAAAGTTTTAGGGCTAACATTAGGAATTTAATTTTTTTTCTATCCCAATATATGCCCAAACATGCTTTATTCGTACTTTAGAAAGTTTGATAAATACTTACTGATAGAGTCACGTTATGCACGAATGGCAATTAATAAAATGACTGAAAGTTATGCGCTAAGAAGTTATCAAAGGGGGGTTCGGGGGGCAACGCCCCCAGAAGCTAAAGCAATTTCCCAATTTCAATGACAATATTAAGACTGGAAACAATAGAGAAAAACTAGGAATGATGATAAAAATAAGGGTTTTTATATTAGGACTTTTGCCTTTTAGAGTGTTTATTTTGCCATAATGGTTTTGTCTCCCATAAGCTAGTGACTCTTTAGTGGAAACATTTACTTAGTAATGTGGCAGATCAATAATACATGTATGTGAATGTTGTATAGGATGTTTTTGTAAATGTATGCACATGCGTGCCGGCTGGTGTAATTGTAGATAATTTTAAAATATTACTATAAATATGGGGGTCTGGGGGGCGCAGCCCCCCAGAAGCCAGAGACATTATAAAAACTAAATTCCAATGGAATTATCTGCAGACAATATTTTTTTTTTTAATTTTGGGTGGAGACAGGTTATTTTTTTCTCTTACTTTTGAGGCCAGATTATTTTTTTGAACCCCCTTATGAGCCAGGTTATTTTTTTCTTGCATATCCAAAGACATGAAATTTTTTTGATAAATATACCAGGCCCCCCCAGAATATCAAATGGTCGGTCCCTTACAGCACGTGCGTTTGTCAACACACGGACATTTTTCTGCTGGATCGACTTGAGCCAGTTGAGGAGACCAACTGTTTCTTCATTTATGGTACAGTAAAGTTTGTAATCATTTAGCATACTGTGCATTTATTAAGATTTTGCGTAAGTCTGCCTGCCTGTGATTTTTTGGGCTTCTGAATTTAGGCTACTCAGTACACGCCGAGAACGAACGAGAGAAAGCAAAACAAACACACTGGTCAGCTGGTACCCGATACTCGAGTAAACCACAAAGTTTGACAAACGAAAAACATTGAGTGATTGACCGGCTGTTTTTTTAATAGTGGAACAAGAAAGAGCAAGGGAAATGATAATAAATATTTCAAGTGAAACCTACATGCTTTAGTCGAATTACGGACAACTCGCCCCAAGACAACTCGCCCCACAAAAATCTCGCCCCAAGACAAGTCGCCCCTCCTTCAGGTGACAACTCGCCCCACATTCTGAGACAACTCCCCCAGACAACTTCCCCCGAGACAACGCGCCCCACATTCTGAGACCACTCGCCCTTCTAAAGAATTCTGTCCCGGACGACGCCCCCCGCCCCCCCCCCCCCCCCCAACACACACGTACCCTTTCAGAAGGCATCCCACAAAAAATACAAGAGACAGCTTGCTCTTACTCATAAATCTGTCAAAACCCTGTCCCGTTAGGCGCTAAGGGACCGACCATTTGATATTCTGGGGGGAGGGGGGGCGGAGGGGGGCTTTGGTTATGCAAGAAAAAGAAAAAAAAAAAAATTAGCTCATGAGGGGATCTAAAAAAATCAGACATCGAAAAACAATGAAAAAAAAAAAAAAAAAAACCTGGCTCCACCCAAAATTTCGTAAGAAAAGTCTGCAGATAATTCCATTTGAATTGAGTTTTTAAAATGTCACTGGCTTCTGGGGGCGCAGACTCCCCATATTAATAGTAATGTTTTAATATCTACAATTTATTTTTGACACCAGCAGCACCCCCCCCCCCCCCCCCCCCCACCCCCATACACATATCATATGTTCATACATTTTACCAAAAAAAAAATCCAAAACAACATTCACATACATGTATTATTGATCAGCCGCATTACGAAGTAAATGTTTCTACTAAATAAAACTGAATTGCATAAGAGTCACTAGCATGTGGGACACAAAGCCATTATGGCAAAATAAACACTCTAAAAGGAGGCAAAATTCCTAAAAAGCAACCCTTTATTTCTTTTATCATCAGTCCTAGTTTTGCTCTATTTTTTCCAATCTTAAAATTGCCATTAAAATTGGGAAATTGCTTTGGCTTCTGGGAGGCGTTGCCCCCTAGACCTCCTTTGTTAACTTCTTAGCAAAGAACTTTTAGCAATTTATTAACTTGCATTCATTTATAATGTGACTTTATCAATAAGTATTTACAAGTAGCACATCACACTTATGTGATAGGCTCTTGGTATAAATTTATCAAACTTTCAAAAGTGCGAATAAAAGCACACAGGGATGTTTGCATCTGTACCATAGATGAACAGGGTAACATGCTCCAGGCACTGGTTTGCAAATGCAAGCTAACCCATGCCCTTATTCTTATGATCGGTCCCTAAAGGGGACAACAAATACTAATAAGCATTAATGCATGATTTTAGCATGCCTCCCAGCCACAGTTTGATAATTACTCTGCAGCTGCAGAACCCTCAAAACCTCGCTGCTCAGCCCCTGGGTGTACCAGGTTATCGTTGAAGTGCTTTGGGTATTTAATGTATTTACCAAGGTCCACCCATTCACAACCAGGGTCACGGCGAAGCTCTTCCTTTTTTTTGGGGGGGGGGCACAGGGGTGGGGGGAGGGGGCGAGTTGTGTTCTGCATCGGGGACAAGAACGTAGATATTCTAGTAAGGTGAGTGTCTGGGAATATGGGGCGAGTTGTCTTCTGAAAGTGGGACAAGTTGTCTTCTAAAAGATGCAGTTGTAATGACAAACAGCGTAGATCCTGCTTCAGGATCTATCGCACTTTCATCGCACTTTAATCACTTTTTTCATCAAATTCGGTAATTTTCCTTGAAGGAATATGGAGGCTTCAATTCAATTCATTTCAATTCAATGTATAATTTAATATTGATTCAACACTGACTCTCAACATTTTGCTATAACAGGTTTACCCAAGGGAAGTCAGTTTCTGTGCACAAGGCAGTAAGTATCTGCCATATTTTTGAATAAGTGGGTCAAATTTTACCAAACTTCCATGGATATATAGGAGCGGCTGTAGCGTAGTGGATAACACTCCAGACTACCAATCCAGGGGTCGCAAGATCGATCCCCCGCTTCTCCGGTCTTTCGGATGAGACTTTAAACCGAGGTCCCGTCTCCATATGACCTCGTTGTCGGTGGGACGTTAAACCCGAGTTCATTCATTCCATGGATATATCGTTTGGACAAGCCAAATAGCATCTTTGCAAGTCAAGGGTACTAAGGCCACTTTGTTTCTTATGTATGTAAGGAACAAAGTGGTCTTAGTACCCTTGGATTGCATAGTGGTCTTAGTACCCTTGGTTTGTAAAGATGTCTAAAAAGTTGATTAGGTTTTGGTGACTTTGACCCCATTTTCAAGGTCACAAGATTTGACCTTCTGTGGTCTGCGTCAGCATGACAATTTCTTGTACCCACAATATTTCTTGAACCAATTTCACCAAACTTGCATGGATATATCATTAGGACAAACATAAGAGCATAATAGATTTTGATCACGTTGACCTTATTTTCAAGGTCTTCGGAGGATTTAGTCTATATATGTGAAAATTTCACTTATACACTATGCTGTATATCTCTTCAGCCCCCACTTTCAATCTCTTCAGTAAGGGGAAAAAAAGGAGACCGTGTTTGGCAACACATGGGAAGAAACTCGTGCAGAAAGAATTATAATAGTGATTTGAGAAGTAACTTCCCTTATATTGAACTGGCTGACGTACCATAAAGTCTCTAAAAATTGGAGTGAGTGAGTCCCACCAACAACGAGGTCATATGGAGACGGGACCTCGGTTTAAAGTATACGAAAGACCGGAGAAGCGGGGGATCGATCTTGCGACCCCTGGATGGGTAGTCCGAAGTCTAAAGATTGGAATTAAGCATAACTGTCTTAAAACTGATGTTTGGTTTGCGTCTAAAGATGCAGATGGAATGACAAACAGCGTAGATCCTGCCTCGGGATCAGTCCGACCGACCAAGATCTGAAGTGTTTGTCTCTATATTATATTACTTTGTATCGAACTGTCTAAATGCACTCACGAAAACGCTAGAAATAGGCTAAAACTTTTGCGAATTTGTTAATGGAGTATTGAGGCTTCAGTTCAATTCAATGAATAATTCAAAATTGATTCAACACTGTCAGACTCCCAACATTGACTCAGCATTGAATGTCTGCTGGGCCTTTAATACTTCTGTATTCCATGTCAGTCCATTGGCTATCACCCCATGAATGCCATAGGGCCTAACCTATTTTGAGTCGACATTTATTAAAGAGAAAGTCGACTGATCAAGTAAATTTTACCGGCGAGACTCCACTTGGCAGCTGCGCTACCGAGACTCTTTGGACTGTGGGAGTCGGTATGAGCCGAACAAGAGTTGCAAACAATGTTTGGTTTGTAGATTCAGACTCTAGAATGGGTTGAGTTTTCATACGATTTCTAGAATAAGGAAATTACAAATTTGTAGATCTTTGTAATCGTGTCTGTTCCGCGTGTTGTCGCTGATGACATCACACCAAAAACACACATACACATACTTTTCGATATTTGTCACCCGACGTAGGCGGAGGGGGACTATAGAAATGACCCTCGTCCGTCCGTGTGTCAGTCCGTCCGTCCGTCTTTCCGTCCTTCCGTCCGTCCGTCCGAAATCTTGTCCCCGCAACTCCTCCTACGTCTTTCATCGGATTGATTTGAAATTTTACAGATTGTATTCTTATGATATGAAGATGTGCATGTGGTTTTTTCTTTTTGTTTCGGCCATTTTTGATGGAGTTACGGCCCTTGCTGACTCAGACCTTGTCCCCCCAACTCCTGTCACATCTTTTATCAGATTGACTTGAAATTGTGCAGAATGTTTCATCATGATCTGAAGATGTGCATGTGATTTTGGAATTTCAATTGTCCTATATTTTACAAAGTTATGGCCCTTTGTCGTTTTTGGTATTTTTCCAACTTTTGAACCGTTTGACCGAGAGAGCTGAAATTTGGTATGCTATTAGCATTTGGTAAATTGAGTATTCTGATTATTGTTAGGATATGCTAAATTTATTAGTGACAGAGTTATTCCCCTTCCATAGATAATAGACATTCACTTAAAGGTAAAGGGATAACTCAAGAACTATTCATATTAATGGGCTGAATTTTCATAAATGCATTGTTCTTTTTCATCAGATTCATATTAGGAGGATTATGGCCCTTGTTATTTTGTTATTGGGTATACAGTCTTATGTTTTGGGCATTCTGTAAGGGCCTAAAGTTTCAGTAGCCTGATTTTACACATATACGCCCAGTTCTGAACTCAAGTATTTTATAACCTCATAGAGGCCCAGTAATTGGGGTATATGTCTCTGCTTATGCTTCAATCATTATTTGCTTACCAGGTTCTGTTATACACATATTTTCTGGTTTTGCACATAAATGCCCCTTTCTAAACTTAAGTATTTTATAACTTCATAGAGGCCTAGTAATTGTGCTTCAGTTATTATTTGCTGACCAGGTTCTGTAATACAAATATTTTCTGTTTTTGGCCATATAGTTACTCTGAAACTGAATAAAGGGCTGCAGTTTGTGACACATTTCAAACGTCGGGTGACACTTGGCCGATGGCCTTTTATTGTTTTATATTTGACCTGAGAAAAGGTGGAAAAGGTGCAGACTTGTCAAAGCTGCCAGGCGACAGAGTCGATTCCCCCTTATCCACCCCCCCCCCCCACTCCGCCTCCCCGTTCCTCTCACCAACCAGCACACCGGGCCTGTACGACGGAGAGCGGAGGGTGCACCTCCCATAACCGAGCAAATTACATAAAAAACATGCAGTTTTCTGCCAGAAAGCGAGTTTACACCCCTAAACTAAAGCTCTAAAAGTGTCCTTAAAATCTGGATTTCTTAACTTTCTTACCCCCTTTAACCCACCCCAACCCCCACCACCCTAGGGCACCCCTCCCCTCCCGCCACCTCCCCACTCACACTGAAATTCGTTCCAGCCACACCTTCTTACCCTCCGCCCCTAATCCCTTGGCAAAAGTATGTGTACGGGCCTGCACAACCATTCCATTTGATCCTTCAGATTTAGGACCCATTAAGTTTTCTCTCCCAAAGTGAAATTTCACGTGCTGTCTTAATTGAATAGTTGTTTAGTGGTGTAGCGATATTTGTCTTGCTTTAATTTTTCAAACAGGGTCGCGCGATATAGCATTTGAAATATTGGCACACTGGCTGTCAGCCGACTCACAAGTTAATATCAGTAATACAATCAATTTACTGTTTACGTCACAATTTCATGACGTAACCAGCACTACTGAGCTAGCTTCCTTGTTCTTGTTTACAAACTCTGCGGGTGGGTATGGAATTGTGGTTATTTGTGAATAAAATATAAAGATAGACTTCTGTCATGCATTGTATTTTTAATAAACATATTTATCATATGACGTCGCATCTGAGAGTGTAATAAAGCCATGCATTAAAAACGATAATCCACTAGTGGAGTAAATATGCAAATTACGTCGTAACGTTATACGTTGACGTCCATTAAAACGTCGCGTTTTCTTATGGCGAAATCGTGGCGTTTTCGCGCAAATTTTGCTAATAAAATGCGATTTTAGTGTCATATGATAAATAGAATCTTGTATTCGTGCTCCTGTATTATTGAATTTATTAAACTCGTTGGTGAAAACGATAAGATGCTCGGCAGAGCCTCGCATCTTATCTTTTTCCCCAACTCGTTTAATAAATTCAATAATACATGAGCACTCATGTAAGATCCTCTATTTAATTTAATCGCGCTTGGTATTCTAGCAATACATGGAATAATGAATCTCTCGATTTTGTCGCAAACGTTGAAATGCATAGCCTGGCCAGTGATGTAAACACTGTTGTCCGCCATTTTGTTGAAAACAACAACAACAAATTGCGTAGAGTACCCGAAGAATATTTTGCAAAGAAAATTGTCCCAAACACCGAATTACTTGGTTTTTGTCACAGGGAAAGGGCGAATACCATGGTTTTTCATGGCATATGTCCGCCGGCGGGAGAAAGTCGAATTGTTTTGAAAATTGCTTTTGAAGTTGACTTAAAAAGTCGTCTTTCGACGATCGTGTCAACTGCTCGAATGCCGAGTATCTTTGTGTTCAGTTCGGATCTCAGAGAACTAGGAAATTAAACTAAGATGTAAGGAATAAAACCGTGTATTATTTTCGGCTGTGTGTAGTTTGATTCGCCGACAAAGCAGCACTGAAATTGCGACCCGTTCGTCGATTGAATCTGAATCCGAGGAATTTCGAACGTTTTTTCGTTGCTATCTGTATAAAAATATCACTTCGCCATGGATACGCGTTCCCACTGGTATTGACGTTTATGCAACGTCGTTACCTCAGATCGACGTCGCCTGTTGATGATATACCCAATTTTCAGCCTACACAGGCTCTACTCTTACACGCAAAAGGCGAGACATTACATAGACACCCCGAGACCAGTGTATGGTCAATAAATAAATAAATAAATAAAACTTGTAGGTTTTAATGTGGGGTTTCTACCATACGCTGGTCAAGAGCAGTCATGATAGTGTAGGGGTCAGAGTCTGTATTTAATGTGGAAGAAGAACCAGAGCGCCCGGAGAAAAAAACAATTAAAGGCCTGCACTGTATACATAGGTCAGGTCAGGCATAACCTGCTACTGGTACCATGTAAACCAGTACTACCTGCTGCATGTGGGCAGATGAGGCTCATCAACCTGGGAAGGTATCCTGTCTAAGAGTTACAAGTCTCTAAATAAAACTAGAAGGGGTAGGTGGAGCTCTTAGCCTTGGCAGGCAGTCCACCTGGGAGTTCATTGCTAGGTCTCTAGACAAAACCTATGAACAAAACCTGTGAACACAGCACCATTGGGCGGAAGTCTTCCTAGAAGAAGTCAACGGCCAGAGTGGAACTTCAATCTAAATCAAGTCTTAGCAGCCAGACCCGAGCGAGCCCTGCTCAGCTTGGTGGAACAGCTAGATTAAGGGGGTCACTGATAGGTAGGGACAGACCCGATCACTTTGACTCTTTGAATCTTGTTGTCTATATTATAGGCAGTGGACAAGTCAGTGACTTGATGGGAGGAAACAAGACGCTCCCGCCTCCATGAGTCTCCCAGCCCTATGGGTCAACAAGGGGTGGTGTAAATACAGCATCACTGGGCGGAAGTCTTCCTAGAAGAAGTCAACGGCCAGGGCGGAAGAACTGAGTCAACGGCCATGTGTTCATGACCAAAGCGAGCCATACAATTATCGTGGATTTCGGCTGTGGTCAACATATGTAGCCTGGAGAGGGATGGGCTCCGTCAGGCTGAATCCTGCCCTTGAAACACCATGGTTGACAACCTAGATAAGACCTTAATACCGGATCGGTCGCAGCCCGGGTTAACAATGACCGCGCCTACTGTTGGACACCGGGACGTAGGTGACAAGTATGCAACTGGTGTAACACAGATCAAGAAAATCAGAGGTAGGGAGAACATCTCAATTGGCACCTGGAATGTAAGGACTCTGAGGCCAACTGGGAAGCTTGAAGAGCTGACTCATGCAATGGACAGGTATCACTGGAATAGACTGGGGCTCTGTGAGATGCGCTGAAAAAACTTTGGTGAGATGTCAACAGATGACAGACACAAGGTTTATTTCAGTGGAGAAGAGGACAAACATGAGTATGGGGTTGGATTTCTTGTGCATAAGGACATGGTGAGTGCTGTCTAGGGATGCCGACCAGTCTCCAGCAGACTGATTTCAATTCGCCTGAGAGCAGCTCCTTTCAACATCAACATCATACAGATTTATGCACCAACATCTGGACATGACGACAATGAGTTAGAACACTTCTACCAGCAACTCCAGCAAATCATAGACCAAACAACCAAGAAGGACATTCTGGTTGTACAAGGGGATTCGAATGCTAAGGTTGGAAAGGATGCACAGGCAGACTGGGAATACATTTGTGGACCCTACTGCAATGACAAGACAAATGAGAGAGGTCTCAGATTTCTAGAGTTTGCAACCTGTAACAGCCTAGTAATGACAAACACCCTTTGCCCTCACAAACCATCAAGAAGATGGACATGGCACAGCCCAGATGGGAAACACCATAATCAGATTGATTACATCTTGGTGAGGAAGCGCTTCCGATCAGGAGTCAACATCCATAGGACAAGGAGTTTTCCTAGAGCAGACATAAGAAGTGACCATGACCTGGTCATGATGACCTTCCGAGTTCGTCTGAAGAAGGCTAGAAAGCCAACCCAGCCAAGACTGAAGTTTGATCTTGAGAAGCTAAGGGACCCAGAGGTGGCATGCACTTTTCAAGCAACAATAGGTGAAAAATTTGCACCACTCATTGGTCTGAGGGATGATGACATGGACATAGATACCATGATTACCACCTACAATACAGTAGTGACTGATGCAGCCAGTGAGATACTTGGGAAGGAACGTCGCAGGAAAAAGCCATGGGTCACTAGAGATGTTCTCGACCTCTGTGATGAGAGGAGAAATTTGAAGAAGAAGAGGTATGAAGCAGGAGGAGCAGAAGAATACAGGGATGCAAACAAGAGGATTCAGAAGGCAGTGAAGAAAGCGAAGGAGGACTGGATAGCTAGTCAGTGCGAGGAGATCGAAACGTGCCTGAACAAAAACAACAGCAAGAAAGCATTCTGTAACGTCCCGACCCCCTTGTGTAACAAGTCAGAATGTCAGGATTACCAAGGCCGAGTCAAAGGAGTCGGAACATTACAAGTGGGTTCTTCTGATTCCCATATGTGGTGTAAATAACAAAGAAGAATGGTTTCAGATAGAAAAATAATTATTTATTTTTATTATGACATTGAATAAAAACATGACATCTTCAGTATCATAGTTAAAATAGTTAAATATTGACTGAATTAAGTCTCAAACAATTAGAAATTAACCTGATACTCTTTTTATACAATAAAGCACATGTTTAACAACAATTCACAATTAAAGACAGTTTACTTACACACTCATTTCTCAAATAAATCTCTATTACAAATACAAATAGAGTTACCTTAAGAATTCCTAAGATCCTAACAAGTATCGTTAGTCATTACCAAGTTTAGTTAAGAGTAAATTGGAAAGTTGAAATGTTGCGAATTTTTAGGGAAGAAAGACTGGAGTTATAAATTAGAAAAAGCTTTAAAATCCGATGCAAAGCATAGCCAAAATTCGTAACATTAGGGTTCAAATATCGAAACGAGGCTCTGGCTGAAAATTCGAAGCACTTGAAAATCGGAGAGAAGCTTTGGGAAAATTCGAAGAACTCTATAAAATTCGTTGCAAGTTAATACTAGTCTAAGATTCATAAAAGGTCAAAAGTCAGCCAAGCCTTTTCTTCCAATTTCGATTTTCATCGAGTTTTTACCTCTCTCATCTTTTACAAGATTGGAGTGACAGTTGTCGCTTTTTCAGAACAAGCCCAACGACGGAACGCGTAGGTAGAGCCGTTCTATTTATACTACTTTGGTCGTTAAGGTTACGAACGTGCTTACCTCGAGAATGAATATAAAATGAATAATACGAACAATCTGATTGGTCAACTCCGGCGTCTGGCAGTAGCTTCCAACAGAATACACCAATCAGCGTTGCCGAAACAAATATCAGGATCTCCGCCATGACCGCATGTAATTGTCCACTTTGAGAAATGAGTGAGCCAAATTACGATGATTTTCTTCATAAAAACAACTTGACAAAGGTATTTAATGGTTGAACTATTTAGCGGACATATTTACCTTTTCACCGCTATCGGCTTTCTCCAGGGAAAACTCGTTTAATTGGTAAAATATGCCGACAAAGCAAGTCACAACACGAAAAACCACTAGTGACTCAGCTTCCGTGGAATGCGGAAGTGTTTTTAAGATTTCCGAGGTGTTAGCTTTATTCTCAGATGAACTAGAGATAAGATAGGATTCAATAGCCTATCAAGGTTTGTTTGATACGTATTTAGTACGACAACAGGACAGATCTTTGCATGTCAGGGCCAGCCTGATAGAAAGATCCCAAGACTTGAAAGGCTGGGGGCTGATCCATTTCATTACCCCCACGTTAAAAAAAATTGGTCCCCAATTTTAGAGTGAAAGAATCTCAGACACCAGGCTTTCAAGTCGAAATCACCAGGGAATGACAAGCACAAATAAATCGGATTCTCGTGTTGCACTAGCTTTGTAAATTCTGTCATGTTCCCAAAATGAACCCATTATTCATCACTTGCTAACTGTTAGCTAAGCAGTGACCAAATGTTGAATAATATGGTTAACATATATACAGGAAACTATCATCGTGTGATACACAACAAAATACTGGTAAGTAAAGTTTTGTTCAACCATGCTTTTCTTTCTCTATTTTTTTTTTTTTTTTATGTATGCCATGAAACCTTGACAATCCAACATTGTTTCATCTCACCAACAAGTAATGTCAAGATCTGACTTCACTTGTTGATGTGAAAATATGTGCACTGTAAATTATTTCAAGTGAAACATATTTATGTGAATACAATTTATCAACAGAATATTGTGTCAAACATTAGAAATAACCCCATTTGTAACAAACAACCTACAGTGCCTAATCCGGTATTAATATTTGAAATATTTACCTGAGAAGGTCATGGCATACATATATATTTCAAACAAGTATACATGTTGATTTCACGGATATCATTTGACATTTATGAAAAATAAATTCTTCTCGTCAGTCTTTTTCTGACTGAATAAATGTGCTCTATAGTTAAAGAGTTTATTTGATTAAAGAAGAATTTTTAAAAGTAATGTGTACTCATATATACTATACACTTATTTACTAATGTATTTTTGGAGTTGTTTATTTGGTTTTGCTGTCAGTTTATATAACTTTTTCCTGAGTATACACTTAGGAAAAACTCAGCCCTCTAAATGTTTAGGTGTAAAGTCATACATACTTATACATCAGATAAGTTCATGGGTATAGTCTCCGTCTTCTGGCACCGTTGTTGATTTCCCATCATGGTCTTCATACCTTCAGTTTTCGGTTTACAGTTTTCGTGGTTTTACTGTTTTCGAGTTTACTGTTTTCGGGTTTTTATGTTTCTGATTTTCAGTTTTCTGTTGTTGTTTTTTTTTTTTTTTTTCAGTCAGTTTCATATAGGGATGGAGATTTTCATATCCCCACCCTATCTTTCTCATCATTTCTTCACAGCAGGCGGGCTAGAGAGTTCACTAGCCCCCATAACTTTTCTTATTACTTGATTTTAGAAATTTACATGTCCCCATTTTTTTTTTATGCATGATATGACTGGAAGATCTGCTGAACTACCTGCTTAGTCAGTGCTTACCTTCCTACTTCGGTCTTCCACCCTTTTCAGTTTTCATGTAGACCTGTGCAATTCATTTAGTCAGGCTTGCTGCATTTTTCATTTTTCTTTTTGCTATCATTTCTGATTTTTTTTTTTTTTTTTTTCTGTTTCATTCAGCCTTCTTAACTTGAAATGTGGATTAATAGTACTATTGGACTTTTATTTTTATTATTATTATTAAGGCTTTATATAAATTTTTGGGAAGAGGCAGGCCAGGGGAAATGATAGGTTTATAGGTTAAGGGGCTTCCTTCCTCCTCCTCAGAAAGAAGTTATTATATATTTATGCCATACTCTCATACACTCTCTCATGCACACGAAGAAAATTAGAGCATTTTTATGTAAGTGGTGAGAGACTATCATGTCTCCTACCAAAGAAAACAGATTACAGCAGATTTTGTTTTGTATGCCACACTCACATTCATTCATACATTTGCTAACAGCTTGGATAGAGACGATACATCCCCTTTCCGTCGCTGCGCAAATTCTTATCTTGAAAGACCACCCCCCTACCCCATATCATGAGCAGCTAGGATGGAGACGATACGTCCCCTTTCCGTTGCTGAACCCTACCCCTTAGGAAACAGCGGAAAAAAAAATTTTAAGTTAAAGACTTATTCATGATACACGCATTCATTCATACCACTGGTCTCTCTCACCTTATACACCAATCATTCTGCTCATTCTGGCCTCAACTGCATTCTCCAGGCTCTCACAATCAAAAAATTCAGCTTCTACCCTTAAACAGTGGAGGTCTTCCAATGACTGGGGCACTAATACTCCAGAGCGGAGGAAATTTAAAAACTTCTCAAAATACCTGGGGCACCTATCAATAAAAATTGGTTCAGTCATTGAAACAGGGGAATTGGGTTTAAACAATTTAGCAAGAAGATTTGGAGTTGAGGTCAGGGTCCTCTGACAAGTAAAAAATTTTGTACCCCCCACCTCTAAAGTTATACGTTCTTTCTGATCTTTTTGAATATTTTCCAACTTTTTAGCAGATGGCGAAGGGATTCTATTTATTCTGTTTGATTGTTCTTTTTCTTTCCTTTCTTTCTCTAATTTCTCTCTCTCCATTCTTTCTTTCTCTTCCTTTTCTTTTTCTTCTTTTTCTTTCCTTTCCTTCTGTTTTCTTTCTTTTTCTTCCTTTTCCTTCTCCTTCCTCTCTTTTGCTTCCTTTTCTTTCTTGTCTTTTTCCTTTCTTTCCTTTTCCTTCCTTTCTTTCTCCTCTACTTCTTTTCTTTCCCTTTCCTTTCTTTCTCTCTGTTCCTTTTCTACTTTATCTCTCCTTTCCTTCTCTTTTCTCTCTTTTTCCTCTTTTTCTTTCCTTTCTTTTTCTTTTTTCTCTTTCTCTTCCTTTTCTTTCTGTGCATTTTCTCTTCTCTCTTTTTCTTTCTTTTCCTTCTCCTTTCTCTCTTTTTCTTCTTTTTCTTTCTGTTCCTTCTCTTTCCTTTCTTTCTCTTTCTTTTCCTTTTTTTCTTTTTCCTCCAATTCTTTTCTTTCCTTTTCTTTTCTCTCTTTCTCTTTTCTTTCATTTTCCTTTCTCTCCTCTTCATTCTTTTCTCTCTCCTTTCTCTCCCTGTCTTCTTTTTCCTTTTCTTTTTCTCTCTTATCTCTTTCTTCCTTTTCTTTCTTTTCTTTTTCTTTCTTTTCCTTGTTCTCTCTCTCTTTGATCTCCCTTCCACCCATTACCACCACACATTCGTCTTCTAAACTGGGTTCTTCTAATCCAGTTACCTCTTCGTAACTGGACAAGCTATTCACTGCTTGTTGTAATTCAGTGAGGTGCCCTATCTCCTCCAATCTTCTCTCAGCAGATTGTTCCCTGGAGGAACAATTGGAGGAGGAGGGTGAGGAGGAGGTGGTAGTGGAAGAAGATGAAGAGGACAGGTGTCTTTGTCTTTTTCCATTGTAGGGGGGTGCTGGCTGGGTCCTTTTTCTAGCTGGGGGGTGGGGTGCTGGGGCCTCAGGGACACTAAAACTGTTTTCAGGGGTCCTTACATATACAAGAGAATTATAAGCCCTATTTTCAAATAATTGCAATTCTAGGGCTGCCTCTTCCCTACAGGCACCAGTTATGGTTGAGAATAGGTAAAACTCGCTCTCTTTAGCGCGACATTGGTGGGGGTTGTTATTCCGCCTGTAAATTTTATGACATTTTTCACATTTCCAGGAGATCCCACTGTGTTGTTCCCTGAGGTGTGTCTGTGTCGCACTCCTAGACTTGAAGGTTAACTTCCCTTGGCAAATGCCACATCCGTAGTCAATGATCTGAAAGAAACACCTCATTAAGAATCTATCTCCTGGATATTGTATACGGTAAGTCATTTTCAGTGTAAGCCTTACTTAAGTATCATTACTTTTTTTTTTTTTTTTTTTTTTTTTTTTAGCAATCTTTGGTGGAAGAAAACCAAGCTGGCAAATTTCTACTTTTATACTTCCTAAGCTTATCATGGTGTACTACTCTGGGTTTATGCCTAGGGGACTGTTGTACTCTGTACAAAATTTCACTTATCTTGGAAATAACCTTGAATGGGCCTTTCCAAGGTCTTTGTAACTTGGGATTCAAACCTACTTTCCTTGTGGGGTCGAAAAACCAAACTGCATCACCCTCGTTAAATTCAAATAGGTTAGTCCGAATATCATAATTTCTTTTCATAGCATCACTTGCTATCTGTAACCGACTTCGAGCAAACTCATGCACTTCATTTAACTTGTCACTCAACTGACTTGCATACTGACTTCCATAAACTTTTTCATCATTCTCTCTTTCAGGCTGACCAAATATCAGATCTATGGGAAGTCGAATTTCACGACCAAAGGTCATCATGCTTGGTGTTGTACTAGTGGATTCGTGAACTGAGGATCGATAGGCCATCATTACCAAAGGTACATACTCGACCCAATCTCTCTGATGCTCAGACACAAATGCCGAAAGCATGTTTATAATTGTTCTGTTTGCCCTTTCTATCATTCCATCTGATTGGGGTCTTGCCTTTGTTGTCCTAGTTTTCTTAATTCCTAGAATCTGACAAATTTCTTGAAATAATTGACTCTCAAAGGAGGCTCCTTGATCTGTATGGAGAAAAAGAGGCACCCCAAACCTACAGATGAAATTATCGATAAGTACTCTTGCTACAGTCTTTGCCTCAAGATTTTCTATTGGTATAGCTTCAGTCCATTTGGTAAAATAATCCCCAATTACCATTAAATATCTCTTTGGGGCATTACCATTTTCTGAGTTTGACCTGGGAAGAGGACCCATAAAGTCTATTGCTATCCTCTCCATAGGTAAACCAACGTTATATTGTTTCATAGGAGCTTTAGCTTTCTTCTGGGACACCGTGCGTGAGCCACAGATTTCACAACTAGAGCACCATTCGCTTGTATTCTTTTTCATACCATACCAAAAGAAACGTTCCCTGACTTTTAAATGAGTTTTTCTAACACCAAGGTGTGCACCAGTCGTGCTATCATGTAATTGGGACAAAATAAAATGTCTCAGAGGCTTCGGGACAACTAATAAAAATGTAATTTCTTTCCCATTAAAGTTTTCCCATTTTCTGTATAACACTCCATCCCTTATACAGAGAAGGTCCCACATTTGCCAATAATACTTAACTTCCAAACCTTGGTCAGCTATCTCACACCACTCTGGCCTTTTCTCACTTTCTTTCCATACAAGTAACTTTTTCAGAATAGGATCATTTAACTGAAGCTCTCTCACTTTATCCCTGTCAAAATTCTCCCAGTCTATCTCTTCTTCTAGACTACCATTTTTATAGAGATTACCTAACCCTATGTCGGAATCAGGACTATCTTGGTTATCGTCACTGGACATACCGGGCTTAGGCTCAGATTCCTCTACCTTATTCCTAGTTACTTTATCCCTGTCAAAATTCTCCCAGTCTATATCTTCTTCTAGACTATCATTTTTACAGAGATTACCTAACCCTATGTCAGTAACAGGACTATCTTGTTTATCGTCACTGGACATACCGGGCTTAGGCTCAGATTCTTCTACCTTATTCCTAGTTGCCCCTACTCTATCATACCTAGGCAACTCCCTACCTCTTTTCTCAGTCTGACCCAATTTTTCCTCATTTTGCTTTTCATTATTATATAATAATGGTTCCAACAATTCTCCTTGGCAAACACCAACTCTTCTACTTAAGTCTGTATTCTCATTCTTATATTGGTTACTACTATGAACACGGTTTATCTCGCAAGGACTACTTCTATCTCTGACTACATCTTCTGTCACATCTATTTGACTATTTTCTTCAACCAATTCACCACAAAATTTATTTTCTACTTTCTCACAGTATTTACAATTCAGGTCAATACAGGGCCTTCTAGATAAAGCGTCACAATTGCTGTGTAATCTTCCAGCTCTATGCTGCATAGAAAAGTCATAAGCAGATAGGAAAGTCAACATTCTCGCTAACTGGCCATCTAAAATTTTAAAATTGAGCAACCAACGTAGACTTCCATGATCACTTCTAATAATGAACTTATTTCCATATAAGTAATGGTGAAAATGTTTAATTGCATTTACTACGGCCAAAAGCTCTCTTCTAGTCACACAGTAGTTCCTCTCAGCCTTGGAGAAACATCTGCTAAAGTAACAAATAACTTTCTCTTCACCATTCTGAATTTGAGACAGTACGCTGCCTTGCGCCACATTTGAAGCGTCGCAGTCTAAAACAAATCTATCAGTCTCTGTGGGAAAGGCTAAAATTGGAGCACTACATAATGCATCTTTAATAACCTGAAAAGACCTTTCACACTCATCTGTCCATTTAAATGTTCTTTCCTTTTCTGCAAGTTGATGGAGAGGCTTGGCAATAGTTGCAAACTGATATACATATGACCTATAGTAACTTGCTAAAGATATGAAACTTTTTGCTTCTTTTGCATTTTTGGGGGTGGGCCAATTTTTCACAGCTTGAATCTTATCAGGGGATGTGCCTACTCCTTTTTCACTTATCGTATGACCTAAAAATGTGACCTCTTTCTGAAATAAGTAGCATTTCTTTGGATTAAGTTTCAAATTCGAATTTCTTAACCGTTCGAATACCAACTCCAAGTTTGTGAACTGTTCCTCAAAGGTCTTTGAATGGCAAATGATATCATCCAAGTAGAGAATGACAATTTTCCATAGAAGTCCAGAAAATACCATTTGCATCAATCGAGTAAATGTAGACGGTGCATTGCACAGCCCAAAAGCAAGTTTACGCCACTGCCACTGCTCACCACCAGGTATA
Organism: Ctena decussata; assembly: GCA_963989385.1. Taxonomy (NCBI): domain Eukaryota; kingdom Metazoa; phylum Mollusca; class Bivalvia; order Lucinida; family Lucinidae; genus Ctena; species Ctena decussata. The sequence continues at coordinate 355,728 of OZ022501.1, read as the reverse complement.
GCAAATGCCGTAAGGTGCCTGTCTTCCTCTGCAATATCGACTTGCCAATATCCAGATTTCATATCAAGACATGACCACCATTTGGATCCAGAAAGTGCATCAAGACTATCATCAATTCGTGGTAGGGGTTGACAGTCTTTCACAGTCACCTCATTTAACCCTCGAAAATCACAACAAAACCTAATGGACTGATCTGGTTTAGTTACCATAACTACTGGAGCATTCCAAGCGCTTTGGGGACATTTTTCGATTATGCCATCTTCAGCCATTTGCTGAATTTCTTGCTCGGCCACTTTTCGCTTTGCTAAGGGTATTCTATAGGGTGCTTTTTTCACAGGTTTTGCATTTTGTGTATCAATATGATGCTGCAGCAATGTGGTATGCCCAATATCACTGGATGATTTTGAAAAAATATCTTGATGCTTGATCAGAAATTGACATAACCTAGCTTTCTGCGGTTTATCTAAATTTTCCGAAGACCGTTCGAATAGCTGTACCATATGTTCAGGTAATTCTGGCTGGACAGATTTACTCGAATCAAAAGAGCACAAACTTTCATTACCAATAGAGTTTACAGGCTGCAAAAGTGCCATTACTGTGTCCTTATTCACATTAACTGAGTCCCTGCTTAGATTCGCAAGTCTCAAAGGGATATTTCCTTTTTTTGTATCAACCAAAACCTTAGCCACTAACAACCCTGTATTCTGTACAAATTTCATTGCAGGTTCTACTACCCCAGCAGTACTTCGATCAAAGCTATCAAGAGGTTTCCCAGAAACTATAATCTCAGATTCAGGAGGAACACTAACATTTTCTACTAGAGCCACTCTGCAACATAATGGATGGGAACTACTACTCATATAACAAGGTATCTCCTCTCCTTTCACCTTTAGACAGCTTTTACTAATAATTAAATCACATTTATTTTTCATCATGAAATCAATTCCAAGAATACCATCCTGAGTTATATCAGCAAATAAAACTTCATGCTGGAAGGTACATTTTCCCAAACATATCTGAACTACTGCTTTTCCCAGAAAAGGTTTACTTTCCCCTGTAATTGTCAGTAACATAGTGTTAACAGGAGAGAGACAAGGTTCCACACTATCTTTCCATATAGAGCTATTTAAAAGAGAACTGTTAAGGATAGTCACATTTGCACCTGAGTCACACAACATTGTCACAGGTTTTTCATTCACTTTCGCACAAACAAAATACCCATCGTCCTCATTACCCATGCTATTTAATTGTATTATTTTGGACCTTACATTCTCGCAGGTCGAGCTGCGGTCCCTAAACTTGACCTGTTCTCGTTTCCCTGTTCATTTTGTCTCACAAAACTATTATTGTGATCTGGCTGTCTCCCATAACTATTTCTCTGCTCTGGCTGTCTCACAAAACTATTTCTATTTTGATTGCTTGGTCCCCCATTTCTATGCCAGTTATTACCCCTATATCTATTTTGCTGATTATAGTTTGTATTTGGTCGCTGTGACCTGTTTGATGCAAAATTGTGTCTAGTTGGTTGTCTGTTACCACCCCTAAATTGGAAATCTCTAGATTCTTGTTTGTTTTGTATTTTATTTACCTTGTCGGCCAACTTATCTACAGTCTCAGCTATCTTCTTGACCTCATTTGAAAACAAATTATCACCAGAGGTCTCACTAATGGATCCTATGGTACGGCTACGCTGCCTATCCGCTACCCTCTGTGCCTCCATTTTTACAGCTAAAGTCTCGGCTTCCTGTATTGTCTTGGGGCTACACTCTCTTAGTCTTAACCTCATTTCAGAATCAAGTAATGAGTCAATAAAATGATCTAGTGCCAACGTATCAATCAAATCCGAGCTTGCATCAGGGTATGCTTGTCTTGTTAATTTCTTTATATTTTGGGCCAATTCTGGAATTGCCTCCCCTTTTTGTCTGATTCTATTTTTAAGCTGAGCTCGGTAGATCTCAGCTCTATTTACAGTACCAAATCGGTTCTGAAGTGCTCTAACTAAGCGAGAGTATTCTCGCCTGTGTTCGACATCTAATTCACTAAGAAGGGACCTAGCACTACCAGTAAAGCTGCTAGCCAAATGTAACGCTTTAATTTGACTATTCCAACAATTTATCTCTGCTACAATACTAAATTGTGTTAAATACTCATCGATGTCTGTCAAACCATCATAGAGTTGCGGCTTAATCTTAGTACTAGAGTGCTTATCAGAACATCTGGTTAAACTGGATGCTTCACCCTGTGCATGTAAATTATTTTGCATCTCAGTTCGATCTGAAGAAGGAACCTGAGAAATAGAACTGCTACCAGTCATGTTATTTGTGTTTCTATTTTCTAGGTCACTAATATGCCTCTGTACATCATTCAGTTTTTCAGTTACTCTATCTAATCTACTTTCAAAAGTGTCACTCAGGGACATGACTGTGGCCTTTACTTCATTTGCTAGGGACGTTATCTGAGACTGAATGTCTCTGTCAGTACTAGACTGTCTAGAGAGGCTGTCTATACTATTATCTCTTCTACTTCTACGTGAAACTCGCTCAGTTTCGTTTTCTTGTTCCAAAGACATATTTAGAATATTTTCTTGATCCATTTTCTAATGTAAAGAGTAACCACCAGAATCAAAATATTAAAATAGATACTTATTTTCTATTTTCAGACTGAGTCAGCTACTCACTAGAAGCAAGCCTACAGAGAAAAATTTGACTTTTTCTGTATTTATTAATAAAAAATTACATTAAAAAAAAATTGTATTATTATTCTATCTGTTTTTTTTTTTTGTTTTTTTTTATCTCATTCTACATTAAAAAAATATCCCACTTCTGACACCAAATCTGTAACGTCCCGACCCCCTTGTGTAACAAGTCAGAATGTCAGGATTACCAAGGCCGAGTCAAAGGAGTCGGAACATTACAAGTGGGTTCTTCTGATTCCCATATGTGGTGTAAATAACAAAGAAGAATGGTTTCAGATAGAAAAATAATTATTTATTTTTATTATGACATTGAATAAAAACATGACATCTTCAGTATCATAGTTAAAATAGTTAAATATTGACTGAATTAAGTCTCAAACAATTAGAAATTAACCTGATACTCTTTTTATACAATAAAGCACATGTTTAACAACAATTCACAATTAAAGACAGTTTACTTACACACTCATTTCTCAAATAAATCTCTATTACAAATACAAATAGAGTTACCTTAAGAATTCCTAAGATCCTAACAAGTATCGTTAGTCATTACCAAGTTTAGTTAAGAGTAAATTGGAAAGTTGAAATGTTGCGAATTTTTAGGGAAGAAAGACTGGAGTTATAAATTAGAAAAAGCTTTAAAATCCGATGCAAAGCATAGCCAAAATTCGTAACATTAGGGTTCAAATATCGAAACGAGGCTCTGGCTGAAAATTCGAAGCACTTGAAAATCGGAGAGAAGCTTTGGGAAAATTCGAAGAACTCTATAAAATTCGTTGCAAGTTAATACTAGTCTAAGATTCATAAAAGGTCAAAAGTCAGCCAAGCCTTTTCTTCCAATTTCGATTTTCATCGAGTTTTTACCTCTCTCATCTTTTACAAGATTGGAGTGACAGTTGTCGCTTTTTCAGAACAAGCCCAACGACGGAACGCGTAGGTAGAGCCGTTCTATTTATACTACTTTGGTCGTTAAGGTTACGAACGTGCTTACCTCGAGAATGAATATAAAATGAATAATACGAACAATCTGATTGGTCAACTCCGGCGTCTGGCAGTAGCTTCCAACAGAATACACCAATCAGCGTTGCCGAAACAAATATCAGGATCTCCGCCATGACCGCATGTAATTGTCCACTTTGAGAAATGAGTGAGCCAAATTACGATGATTTTCTTCATAAAAACAACTTGACAAAGGTATTTAATGGTTGAACTATTTAGCGGACATATTTACCTTTTCACCGCTATCGGCTTTCTCCAGGGAAAACTCGTTTAATTGGTAAAATATGCCGACAAAGCAAGTCACAACACGAAAAACCACTAGTGACTCAGCTTCCGTGGAATGCGGAAGTGTTTTTAAGATTTCCGAGGTGTTAGCTTTATTCTCAGATGAACTAGAGATAAGATAGGATTCAATAGCCTATCAAGGTTTGTTTGATACGTATTTAGTACGACAACAGGACAGATCTTTGCATGTCAGGGCCAGCCTGATAGAAAGATCCCAAGACTTGAAAGGCTGGGGGCTGATCCATTTCAATACCAGCTGGTGAAGGATCTAACTTCAGAGAAACAAGATAGATCCACAACTATCCAGGACAAGTCTGGGAAATGCCTTACAGAAGAACAAGAGATTCTCAGCAGATGGACAGAATATTGCTCAGAATTATACAACCATGAGACTGATGGTGACAATACGGTTCTGGACTGCAGTCAGCCCCCAGAAGAAGATCAACAACCGATCCTTCGTGAGGAAGTTGAGATTGCAGTAGCAGCACTGAAGAAGGGAAAATCTGCCGGAGTTGATAATATACCAGCAGAACTTGTTCAAGCTGGAGGGGAGACCATGATTGATGTTTTAACAGATATCTGTAACAGGATCTGGAGATCAGGAGACTGGCCTACCCCATGGACTCAGTCGCTGATTATTACTCTCCCTAAAAAGGGCAACCTACAGCTCTGCCAGAACTACAGAACCATCAGCCTCATCAGTCATTCAAGCGAAGTCATGCTGAAAGTTATCTTGAACAGGCTTAAGCCACGAGCCGAAGAGATAATCGCTGAGGAACAGGCTGGGTTCCGAGCAGGAAGGAGCACCACCGAACAGATCTTCAAGCTTAGAATCCTGTGTGAAAAGTATCTCCAACATCAGCAGAATCTGCACCATGTCTTCATTGATTTCAAAAAAGCCTTTGACAGGGTATGGCATGCAGCCTTATGGGCCACCATGAGAAAGCACAATATCAATGCAAACCTAGTTCGCACCATTGAGCAGCTATATGACAAGGCTACAAGTGCAGTCCTGATAAATGGCAGCACAGGAGAATGGTTCAGAACAACAGTTGGAGTAAGACAAGGATGTCTTCTGTCACCCACCCTCTTCAACATTTTTCTCGAACGGATCATGTCTGATTCTCTGGAAAGGCTAGCATAGGCGGCAGAAATATTACCAACATGCGGTTTGCCGATGACATAGACGCTCTTGCTGAGGAAGAGCAGGAGCTCTAGTTGAAAGTCTCGACCAGACCTGCACAAGGTATAAGATGGAGATCAGTGCTGAGAAGACCAAACTGATGACAAACAGCGTAGATGGCATCCAGAGGGAGATCAAGGTAAAGGGGGAGAAGCTGGGTACTGTAAGCAGCTCCAAATACCTTGGAGCAGTTGTCTCAGATGATCACTCAAAACAGGAGGTTCTCTAAAGGATAGCACAAGCCACTTCAGCTCTTGCCAAGCTGAAACCAATTTGGAGAGATAACAACATATCTCTTGGATCAAAGGTGACACATGCGCTCCCTTGTCATTTCCATATTTCTGTATGCCTGTGAATCATGGACCTTGACAGCAGAGTTAGAGAAAAGAACGCAGGCCTTTGAGATGAGCTGCTACCGAAGGTTACTGAACATTTCGTACAAGGACCATATAACCAATGAGGAGGTTCGCAGGAAGATCCAAGCAGCCATTGGAGAATATGATGAACTCCTGACGCTGGTCAAGAAACGGAAACTAAGGTGGTTTGGCCACGTCTCAAGGTCTTCTGGTTTAGCAAAGACAATTCTTCAGGGCACATTGAAAGGAAAAAGAAGAAGAGGTAGACAGAAGAAGAGGTGGGAAGACAATATCAAGGAGTGGACTGGAATGGATTTTGCCAGCTCAACTAGGGCAGCTGAAGACAGGACAAGGTGGAAAGGGATTGTTTTGAAGTCAGCTGTGGTGCCCCAACGACCTAGTAAGGTTATTGGATAGAATAGAATAGAATAGAACTGTATACAGACGGAACCGATACGTACATTGGTCCACATACATTGGTTTACATTGTCTATCCACATCATCATTATCAGCTCCACATTGCATACACATCGTCAACATCATCCACATCAACTCCACAATTTCAATGCGGTCTTGGAGGTTTCTCTTCTCAAAGTAAGTAAATATCAATACAGATCATTTCCCATCCAACTAGTAGCCTAGTCTAGTGAGAAATTATTTCAGTCTAATACCAGAAAAACAAAATCTTGAGGCTTACAAGATTTTATTCCATTATCTCCACCAACCCCGGGTAAAGTACTGACGCTAATAGTGAGGCCCGGAGACATAGGGCCAAGAGACTGATAGCAAACGCATATTACTGTAAAGCCTCAGAAACAAGAGCATGCCACAACAACTCACAACATCAATCACAAATTGACGATTTAAAATGCATCTAGTAAAGACAGATGCTGAGATACATGGCTAAGGGACTGATAGCAAACGCATATTTCTATAAAACTTCGCTGATAGTCCCCTCACAAGCGTCAATTTTCCATGTAATTAATTAATTAATCAAGTAATTAAGTAAAGTAATGTAAAGTAAAGTAAAGTAAAGTAAGTTCTTTATCTACAGAGGATAACCCAATTGGTGATACCCTTGGGGCCCTCTTTAACAGGATAAACTTGACAATAATACATTAATACATGTGCAAATGATATACTAATGAAAGGAAAATGAAACTGCATACAAAATGAAACATTATGTAATACGAGAAAGTCATTTCGATCAATGTGAAAATAAAATTTGTCTATGCAATTAAGGCATGTAGAGAGAGAGAGAGGGGGTTTACATACATGTATCTACATGAACAAATTAAACAAACAATGGCGACGGAGGTTCACAATTAATGAATTCAAGATTCAATGACCGAGTAAATAGCACAATTAACGTTTTATCCATTCTGTGCATTTTTCACAAAAAGTCTGTAATGATGATGCGCTTTTAATATCAACATGAATGCAATTCCACACCATTACACCAGAGTATGAACAACTGCCTTTGAATAAGTTGCATTTCGCTTGTGGCAATAAATAGTTCTTATGGGCCACTGATCTTAAGTTTGTTGCAGTATTATTAAGATTCACATCCCTCAATTGGAACAATTCCTGTAAATAAATAGGCGCTAATTATTATACACCTTATACATAATCTTAGCCTTATTCAGAAAAACTCTGATCAAAAGACAAAATATCTAATCGTTCGAGTGACTCTTGAAGACCAGTGTTGTCGTAGGACAGTATTAATTTGCATGCACGCCTTTGTAATTCACTAACTCTGTTAATATCATAATTTGGTGTATTACTCCCCACAACACTACAGTATTCAAGATGTGGCTTCACGTAAGCATTGTAAAATAAAAGCCTGTGTTCTAAGGATAAATAAGATCGTATTTTGCTTAAAAGCCATAAACATGAAGAGACTCTGTTTGATACTAGTTGAAAATAATTATTCCACATAAGATTTTCATCAACTTGAACTCCTAATATTTTGTGACCTGTTGTCATTTTGATGTCCATTTCATTATATCTTAAAGATAAACACGAATCTTATAAAGTATGCCTTTTCTTTCTACTTGTTGTTAACAGAACTTTCGTTTTGTCTATTGCAGATTTGACTCCAATTTGTTAACGTCGTATTGGAAGTCATAAAACGTAGTATCATCTGCGTATAAATCAATAACAGTGGATTCTTTGAGTGCTAAAGGTTAAGTCATTTATAAAAATGAGAAACAATAACGGACCTAAATTGAACCCTGAGGAACGCCACACGTAACTTGTGCAGGATCTGAAAGATTATTGTTTTTAAAAACACGCTGAGTTCTGTTAAATAGGACTGAAACCACGACAGGCTTTTGTCATTACACAAGTTTATCAAATTTTAATTTATTTAGAAGTATTTTATGATCACCAAGATCAAATGCTTTTCTAAAATCTATCAAAACACATCCAACACTTTTCCCCTCATTTATCGCTTTTAACTAGGAATCAATCATAAGAATAAGGGCAGATTCGGTAGAATGCTTTGGTCGGAGTCCGCTCTGAGACTTATGTAGCAAATTGAAGTAATCTAAATATTTAAAAAAATGACTATCGACCCATTTCTCGATTAGTTTTGAAACTGTGGGAAGGATAGAGACTGGTCGGTAGTTGTTGATTTCATCTTTCGCTCCAGATTTGAAAAGGGATCTTACCTTTGTTTCTCTCCATAAACACGGAAACTCACCAACTGTTATGATCTTATTCATAGTATACATTAGGCTAGGGGCTAAAATATTTGCTGATAATTTGAGCATTTTTGGACCTATATTGTCGAAACCTGTAGATTTATTAACATTCAAATTTGATAAAAAATTTCGCACAAAAATTATATTTGTCAACGGAATACTGAATTCAGAGTTGGATGGAACTCTTGTATGAACGTAATTTTTTAAGTATTTCATTATCTGTTGTCAATATTGGCTCAATAAGACTGGAAGCTATATTAACAAAGTATTCATTGAATATCTTCATCAGATCCGGTTCATTTGTTACCAATTTTTCCCCAGATTTAATGTTTATGTTAGCCTCAAATGCGTTTCCTTTTCGATTGGCCCCGAGTTCTTTAAAATGTTTCCAAATTAAACGAGGATCGGCCTTTCCCTCTTCAATTTTGGACTGATATGTCTCCTGCTTAGCTACTTCAATTAATCTTGAAACGTTATTGCGTAGATATTTATATTCCTCAAAATTGTATTTATTTATTTCTTTAATGCAGTCCATCATCTCAGGAGTTAACCAGTCAGGTTGACTTTTCTTCTTTATCCTATGACTTTTGATAGGGGAATGTTTATCTAGTACTTCTAAAAAGAAAGCGTTCCAAATCGAAACAATATCGTATATTGTATCAAAATTTTCGATAATTTCCCAGGGAACAGAACAATTTAGATTCTTCGAAATGTTTGAAAGAACTATAAGTAATTACTTGAAGCATACTATTACCGGTAACAGGTGACTTTTTCTATTACAGAAAATAGCATAATGATCAATTAAACACAACAACCTAAAGGCCCCATTGCTCTATTAGGATGAAAATTTTTATCGTGAGGTATCGCTGCAAGCTTCTCGCCATACTTTCGTCATTGTAAATCACAGCGGTTAGCCAACTTTAAGCCAATAAAACATCAGTGAGTTTCACATAAAAAGGGTTCGAAAATTTATTTAAGTCATTTTAGTTGCCAACTAAAATGACCTACTTTCGATTTCGTAAACAATGAAAAAATGGTAAAAATACAATGTACAGCAGTGGAGTCCATTTCACTGTACCGCTTTTGTTTATATTGCATCGCTCAACGGGAAGCCAGATAAGGAAAGCTGCATTTTGTAGAAGGAATCGGCGTGTTTGAAAAACACGTTCCCCATACTTTTTGCCAGGTATTTGGATCAATACAGCCACATCATCCCATATTTTATCACCATATGTAAAGATTGAAGCGCTTTTCATAAGGGTTTGCGTTTAGACGTGTTTACAACTTATAGGACTATTGAGACTTTAACATTTATACATTGAATATTTTCTTTAGCGTGCGTGTAAATGTGATCAATTAGAGTTTTAGAATCTTTTGTGACTTTTGTAGGTTCAGTTACTAATTGGGTAAGACCTAAGGAGGTTGTAAAATTCCCCTCACTCTCTGTCAATGTCAACGTCTCGAAAATTTTTGTTGAAATCCCCATGAAAAATAGAGTCTTTTCCTTTGTTTATCACAATATCAATAAACTCTTCAAATCTGTCGTTATATTCTACTCTCGAGTCTGGTGGCCTGTAAATGTTACCTACTAAAATGATTTTGTACTAGCAGGAGCTATTTCTAACACAGGCATGAAATGTTGTTAGTTTCTAAGTCTTCCCTTCGCCGGGCGTTAATGCCATTTTTGACATAGACAAGTAAACCTCCGCCGCCATTAGAGTCATTATCTTTTTTAAATGGTGTTTGAAATCCATCAATTTGTGTGGCTGTAGCGCTGCCCTATACTACTGATAATTCAGAAACTTTCAGATAAATAAGCTACGCAAACTCCAAGGAACATTTTAGAAGCAAAATGCCTTCGATTGTCGAAAACGTCCATGTCTACGGCCTGCATTTTCTATAAAAGCTAGAAGCAGGAAGTCAGGATAACCATCTGTCACCTTTTCGATCGCCACCTCGGAGTTGAAGGAGGTTGTGAATAACTGTTTCATTAACAAAAACGGAGACTGTCGGTATAGATGCGTTGTTCTTTGGTGTCTGGGCGCAATCTCTGTTAAGGACCGCTTGAGTGTTCCTGAGGGTGATCTGTGGTCGGTGTCATTGGAGTGCTGGGCTCAGTTGTTCAAAACTAACGACGTCGTTAGTTAACAAGACGTTACAATTTCAAATGATAATATCTCAAATATGCCAATACTTTTTGTGGAAAGAATCTGAGAAGCTTCTCACATATTTTCAACAAAACATGTCAATGTTTTTGGCTATAAAGTCATAAAACACTTAACGAGTTAGCCTCTTAACGAGCTCGTTAGGCTAACGATGCTTTAAACAACTGGGGCCTGGAGTTTCTTATCGACAGTGTTTGCATGGAGTTTCGCCGGGACGGGTTTTTCCACGAACGGTGGGCGTTTCGGTGGGCGCCAGCCGTCCCCACTTGCTAGCCGGCTTGTTTCTACGGGTGTAAGGTGGAGTTCATATCATAAAAATATCATAAAAATAGAAAATAGGTAAAAATAATTGTCAAATATTTTTTTTATAACTTGCTTAGTCTGTTGTAACCCTTCTGTTGGTCTAAATTATTTAGTTCAATAAAGATAGCTGAGTTGCCACCTATTTGGGAAAGAGCTGCTGACTTGGCTTACCACTTGTAATTTATTGTTTGTTGGGATGTCTTTGTCAATCTTTCCCTTTGATGTTGGGGATAGGGTTTGGGATCTGATTCAGTCAGTTCCTGAAGTGTAGTTACTCTTTAAATTTTCATACAAGAGCTCTTAAGATCCGGTAAGAAACACCTTGCACAGCAATTCAACTTCACCTCCAGGTACATAGCTGATGGGTTATCTCTGAATATTTCAAAGATTTCGGAGTCCATTCATCTCATCCATCCACGTGAGCTTAAAAATAAGGATACCACAGAGTCAGGCTCATCCGCCTTATGTTTAGATTGTTTTCTATATTGACAATGAAGAACTCGTTGTTGGACTCTATGGCAAGGGGGAGCGGGTGAAGGGGGTCGACTTCGATCCATCAATAGCTATGTGGTCCTTTTACAAGAAGTATTTTGGTATTATTATTTATCATACTATTATATCACATTTATATAGCACCTTTATCATATGTACGAGTACATATATGTTCAAACGTACTCTTCACAAGATTTACATCGTACAACGTATATTAAATATACACACAAAAAACAACCTAAAAAGGACACTGATCTACAAATAGAACCATACAACAGCTAAATAATATGTCATCATCTCATCTGGAAGGCATATGTTCATTTCTCTAACTCCGCTATCAAGTTCATAGAATATAACATTTATGACCCTCCGAGGATGGATTTACCTTGTCTATATCTTATGACTGTGTAACTGGTATCGCTTTAAAATACTGGCCGTGCTCCTCTGCTGTCGCTGATTTCTATTATGCTCTTTCATGTTTTCTGCTAAAACAGGTCGACAGCTGATCAAATGAATGTCCCGCTCACGGTCTTGTCCTTCTCACGACCAGTTTCCCCTAATAATAAATAAATAGATAAATAATGAAAAAAATGTATAATAAATAAACGATAAAATTAGTAAATAAGGAAATGAAAATACAAAGACAAATAAGGACGATAACAAAAGAAATTATATAATGAAACGAAAAAAAAATAAAAACAGTTGTCTTTTCTTGGTGAACATAAACTTACACGACTACACTTAAAAGTGCAATATTACATCTGCACTTGTGGCCTAGTTTAGCATAGATGTGCATGTTACATGATACAACACCACAGATAAAGTAAAAGTCAGAAAGTGTAAAAAGGTAGGTGATTTTTTCGTTTCTCTTTGCTTGTTTAACTGAAAACTATCTCGATCAGGCAACATTTTTCAACACGTTATATACTTACCTTCCAATAAAATGGATATTTGTACACTGTGTAGACTTAGATCAGATTTATCTGGTCTGGGACACGCCGTCTACTCTCGATAATCATCTTTTGCCTTTTTCCTTTTATTCACAAAAATACATGAACAATTCAACAAATAAATAGATGATGAAAATAAGAAGAAAATAGACATGTCTAACTCGCGAGACGGGAGACTCCACTTTGAGGTGTTTTATGAACGGATTACAATGGAGTTTCTTGCGGAGACGCAATCACTCTTCCATATACCTTGCTTGCATTTAGCTGTTTTATTGAAAAAAATATATCAAAACAGAAGTAAGGACCTTGGACATGCATGATACAGTCTCTAGTGTCCACAGTGTGTCAGTGTGGCCGTTTCTAAACTTATCTTCCACTTGATGGCCACGGCCGAAACATAGTATGGCTTTCAGTTACAGTTCTTCCCGTTCCACTGACTGGTCTATCAGATACATAGACAACGAGGCGGGTATATAGAGAATACCATGTTAGTGCCTTTTGATATTAAGTTTATCAGGCGAGACCAGAAACAGCATAGGAATGGCGAGGCTTGCCGAGCCAGTCCGACGTGTTTCTGGTCCAGCCTGATAAACTTGATATCAAAGGACACTCTCATGGGTTTCTATTTATCATGCATTATTGGAAAATTTTACAGCGTAAAGAGAGTCGAACAAATGAAAAGCAATTGCATTTTGTACGAACTTGCTGACGTCGCGAATGCGACGGTCGGTTATGTCATTTAACCAATCGAACGCTGTTTTCACGGCCAACGTCAGTATGTAGCAAATCGTCTTCAGAGATTGCTTCTTTAGGTATCGCCAGATAACATTCGCGCAAGCGCAGTTCTAAAGAGACATGATATCACGTCATGTTATCATACCCCTGTTATCAGCGGAATTTGGCAGCAGATGCATAAGTTATCATTGGCGGGTGATGCTTACTACTCCAAAGGTCATTTTAACTTTTAGATCGAAAGTTTCACTCTAGGAAAACTTATATTTTAATTAAATTGAGAATCACAGTTTTCGTGGCGTGATCCTGCTGGCAATGTTCACGGAGCTATTTCCACACGAAAGTTTTAACCTTAAATTTAAGGTAGTCCTTCCATTTACGGAATGATTGTAAACTTGGGCCCTGATCGCACTTCTTTTTGGATGTCCATGTCTGTGTCCGGTCTGTGAATCCAAATATTTCGAACTTATCAATGTCTCCAAGGTTTGTGAGTGCAGACTTATGATTTTGGTACTTTGGTCGCTTCTGCTTTAACGCAACTGAGACGAAGATGAGATAACCTAGGATGTTATAATATACCATCCTCAATTATGCCATGTTCGTCTTTGTTGCATGTAGTGCTAGGCCATTGGTTTGTTCTTAGATGGCTGATTAGCCCAGTGTCCATATTAACGAAAGCAAGACAAACCTGGGAGGGAAGCTCTTCTGATGAACCTAGCGCTTTTATTGTCTTTTCTCTTCACAGGCGCTAACAGTTTTGCTGATATGACATCGCTAGTTTGTGGAACATATATCTCATGACTTTTGCAGTAAGACGACGTTCTTAATTGAGTCTTTTTGGGGATTCCTTATAGAGTTCACTCTACCATCTGCGTGTGGGGGGGGGTCTTTTCCAGCTTGAAGTTTTCTATAGAAAAGGGTCAAGTCATATTAAAAGCAATGTAATATCAATATCATTATGAACTAAGTTTCTAAATATTATACCCATCAGATGTTACTGGAGTCGTGGAGAGATAGCAGCCGATTTTTTTTATTTCAGAGTGAAATAATTGCAGTTATGCCTTTTGACTTCACCGGAAAGAAGGCCCTGATCACTGGCGCCGGGAGTGGCCTCGGTCGAGAACTAGCTAAAGCAATGGTTCAGGCAGGGGCGGAGGTGTATGCCCTTGGTCGAAGAAAAGAAAATATCGAGTCTCTGGCTAATGAATGCAGCAATATACACCCAATTGTTCAAGACCTAGGCGATTGGAAAGGAACTAGAGAAGTTTTAGACAAACTTGAGGTACTGGACTATGTTGTCAATAACGCAGTGTTACATCATGTGCAAGGCGTTGTACTAATGGATTCAGTTGATGTTTCCGAATCGATGCTAGATGAAGCTCTCCGGGTGAATTTGATGGCACCCATTAATATAATTCAAACGACGAGCAAGAAAATGATATTAGCCGGAAAACATGGAGCAATAGTGAACGTTTCAAGGTAAAATATATACAGACAAGCTTTGTTCTCGGTTTCTGCCATACAATTTATTGTATACAGTATATATTCTAATTTTGAAGTATCTTACAATATCAGTCGACTTGTAATAACAAAACTATCGCAAAGAGATTTAAATCCAACTCTAAAACAATAAGGGGTACCAGTACACTTCTACGTATAATATCATAAACCACTTCCGCTGAGTATAATACCATTTTATAATTTTCAACTTTCTCTAGCCAGCATTTTTTGCGAACCATCAATCTTTTTTTTTTTTTTTTTTTCTCTGTTTTTTTTCTCTCTCTCTCTTTTTTGGAAGCCTGAGTCATCTAGCTCATTTTGTCCCTTCGCCTGAACGACATTGATCATATGTGAAAAAGTTAACACTGATGAGGTGGAATTTCGTTTAAGATTTGAAATAAATTGGATTACTAGAGCGTCACCATTTCTTCTCAGACCTATGAGTTTCTTTTGATAAATGAAAGAGGTTTGGTAAAATGAGAATTCTTACCCATTGTTTGAATTGATATCTTTACATATCTGTAGTACAAGTGTGCGACAGATCCGCCCACATTTGGTTGCGCCCCCCTCACACACACACACACATTTTATCATTAAGTTTGTTTTCAGGTAACTTACCGTACGAAGGTACTTGATATAACACAAATGTAATGCCACAGTCTCCAAGCTTAGTGGTTAACCCGATTATGGTTAATAACTTTGCTTGCCTCTTTAATTACATGCCTGTGGGTCGGGCATCATGCTCGGTGATAGACCCAACATAAAGCTATTTATCTTAATTTGTTGCGGCCGGAGTTCGTCGTCCTGTCTGTTGCTTGATTATTCGGGGCTCCGTTGGTGGTTTAATTTTGCTCCAGTATTTCAGTGGTGGTGGTGGTCTCCAGGTGCAGCAACACGTCATTTCTGGCGAGTCCTCATCTTTCTTCATCATGGGTCTTATCCGTTATTTTATTGTTTCCTGTAATCATTTATTGACGGGATAGGAAACCGTCACCCGGAACAAACATCTAACTAAATGTTTCGAACAGAAACAGAGGGCGAGGCCATTAAAAATTAGTTGAAACCCCCGGTAATCTATAACTGGCCGTTCCAAGGCGGTACATTTGTTGTGGTTCTTCAATGTTTCATGTTGTTATGTCTCCTTGTCTTTGGTTACCTAGCAATATAGTCACCTGTACAGCTGCCAGTTTTGCTTTCTGTTTTGTTTTGCAGCTATAAATTACAGAAAATAGGTAAAAAATGATGTTACTGCTGTTTTCAATTGAGGTAGCTGAATGACCACCTGTTCATTCGGTATACCGTGTGCGTCTTTCGTGAACTTTGAACTTCTTTCATTTTTGGTTTTGATGACGGGATATGAGATCTGATTATTGTAATTCCTGATCATGTCATTGCCTGTCTTTTTTACTTTTGCTATTGTCGTTTATATATTATGTTTTACTGTAGAGAAACTGAACAGTTACTATATTCAGTTCAAAGATTGTGGTGCGAAGTACATTATTGTCCAAAACAGAGGGCTCTGGTAGAGTTTGATTGACCTTTCTGATTTGAATGAGTATAAGGGCTCTTAAGCAAACGTGACAAAAGGGTTCTATAAACATCTTTCAGGGGTTTCCCAATAACAAAATCACTGAAAATGCATCAACAATAAGACTTTTCTGACTTATACCAACAAAAAGCTGATTTAACGTTTAAAAAGGCTGCAGTTAAAGGCCCCATTGCTCTATCAGCATGAAATATTCTATCGTGAGGTATCGCTGCAAACTTCTCACAAAAGTTTCGACATTGATTATTATCGTGATTGGCCGGCTTTGAAAAATCAAAATGCCCCTGAGTTTACTATAAAATAGATTTGAAAAAATAACTAGGTCATTTTAGTTGCCAACCAAAATGACCTTTTATCAAAATGATAAAAATACAACGTACAGGTGGTAAAAATATAAGGTACAGGCGTTTAACAGGTGATAAAAATACAATGTACAAAAAATAGGCAAGGATCCCATTAATTGTGTCGCTGTTGCATTATTGCATTGCCAAACGGGAAACCAATGACGAAACCCGTATTTTTATGAAGAGACTTATCAGTTTTTCAGAATACCTTGTTCCTTTTTTTTGCCAGTTATATGCTACAAAAAAGCACATCAACCGACATATTTTCATCAATTCTGAAGGCTGTACAGGTTTCATAATGATTTGTATTTGACGGTTTTTACCTTTGATAGGACTATGGAGACTTTAACAACCACTAATTGATCACTATTTCCATTTTATCTTTTGCAGCACAGCCGGCCTGAATCCTCTTAGACAGTTCATGTGGTACAATGTCTCCAAAGCCGGGCTTGATATGGTTACGAAGCAGTTTGCGCTCGAGCTTGGCCCACACCAGATTAAAGTGAATTCATTTAATCCAACATTTATTAGGGTGGATTGGGTGCAAGAGTTTTATTCAACGCGTCCAGAGCTGGAACAAAGCCTGCTGTCACAGACACCCTTGGGGAGATTTTGTGAGCCCAGGGAGGCTGTTGAACCCATCATGTATCTCTTGAGTGACCATTCTAGCATGGTTACTGGAACCACTAATTTGGCCGACGGCGGTTTGCTGTCTAAAATACCAGCCTAATTTACCCACGTCTAAAATTATGACAGCTATAGACTTTGCATTGACTTAATTATCCATTGTTTTAAGAATTAAGATTTTCAAGTCGATTTGATAATAAGAATAATAACTGAATCTAACAATGAGTTAAGAATCTAAACATTACTCGGTGTTCGTAGGTTACAGAAAAGCGTGATATTGAAATAACATTCCAGTATTATCCTCATATGCGTTACAGTCATGTCAATAATGTTCAACTGCCAGTTTCAGTTCATAATCTGCACTGAAGCAGTCTACAACCGTCTTCGCAAGCCAAGGGTAATAAGTCCACTTTGTTTCTTACGTGAGAAAGAAAGTGGACTTAGTACCCTTTGCGTGCAAAGATGGTCTACTACGTTTTACAACAGTTCAATCCATAATTTGAAGTAAGACACGAACTGTACCAAAATAATTGAGATAAATAGTCTAGATATATATTTGTAGTTGTTATGTTCAAGGCACAGGCACTCGACGAAAAATTTGTGAAATTCTCATATATTTTGAAATGTTAGTCTACCTCCCACCTCTCTATCACGTTTCAAGTCAATTGGTTGCGATATATGAAAGTTACTAAATATCCCACTTCGTAGTTTAATAGTCAAGGTGCGACACTACCGCCATTTTGAAAATATGCTCATTGACGGAAGTGATGAAATCGAGGGATTTCTCACTGAATTTCCAGTAGCGCGTGCTTAGATGACGTAGTTTTCCCGAATTAAAAGTTTTAAAATCACGCGGAATTTAAACTTGTTCTTTCGTTGACCAATCAACTAGCTGCCATATGTGGATTTTCCAATAGGGACTGCAATGCGCAAGCCCGGATTTGTTGACTTCCGTCATTTTACTCTGTTTCTCGTCATGATTTAGAATTTTGGTGTAAATTTCGCATTATCCGTCACTGGAAGGAAATGATTTGATTGCAGGTAAGTGTAGATATGTACATTGTTTTCCAATATGGAAGTATGGAAGTGAAATGCTTAATGTATAGGTGAGAAGAAGGTGACTGGAAAAGGTAAACATATTTTCAAAATGGCGGTAGAGTCTTACCTTGACTCTATTAAACTACGAAGTGGGATATTTAGTAACTTTCCTATATCGCAACCGATCGACTTGAAATTTGATAGAGCCAGACTAACATTTCATAATATATGAGAATTTCACAAATTTTTCGTCGAGTGCCTGTGGTTCAAGGTATTAAACGCACAAAGTAACAAGAAAATCCATGCGGGGGCAGATTTGGAGCTCCCCCTTTATAGTGTATCAAGTGCGTCGAAACGGGCCACACGGCTTTTTTTCCTAATTCATTATCTTGCTTTTTATTTTTATTTTTCTATATTTTGTTTCCATTGACCTCAAAATCACAGAAAAGCATCAAAATGCATGCTTTCATCTAAGTCTGGAATAAAAAAAGGCAATCCCTGGTATTTCTACAACTGCAACTACAAAACTGTTAGAGCTTAGGCGCGCGACGAGCTGATATTGAATATTCTAAAGTTACCTAAAATGGATGACTGGGCGGAGCTATTAGAGGCTTGCCATTCAAAGTCAAAACCGAGTAGTTCACATGAAAAGTAAAGTAGCATGCTCATGAGTTGTGACGCATAATTGTCAGATTAAAAATGCCTAGAAATGCTATCGATTATCACATATGATGAAACACCGTTTCCATACAGGCACACTACGTCGGAACGTCATCGAAAGAACGTCGATGCAACGTGTTATGACGCTTTACTGACGTCTATACAAGGTTGTTCCGAGGTCATAACGCGGCAGCGACGTCGTCACAAAGTTGTTTGGACGCTGTGTGCATGCTTGATTGAAACAAGAAAAAATCCCACATAGCAACAGCCATATAAACAAAATATTTAGATCTATGCCACTATAAAAGGAGGATGCTGATACTCCAGGGCTCTATGATTCTTTAAACGGTGGAGGTAGCAAAGTACAAGTGTCGTCGGTAGAGGACTACTTAATGGACAAGGATCAATATCATATACAACAGGCAAGAAAACAAGGAAAAGAAGGAGGAAGTAGGAGCAATAGACCAGCAGACCCTCCAAAATGTATTCGCTGGCTGGATGGCAACATTATTTATTTTAAGAATGTATTTGTTTGATAATATTTTTTGTAATATATCTTTGCACATTTCGTATGTTGGACTGACAGATATTATAAAGCTGGGGGTGGTGGGGGTTGGGGTTGGAGGGCAATATTCTTCGAATTGGAGACGGACAGACTCTGGAAGCCAGAAGGTGCTCGTTATAGACTCGTTCCCTCGAGCCTCCTGGGGAATGTCGCTATTAGAACTGGGCGGAAGAATGATGGAAAAGCTATAGGTTCCTGTAGAATAGTCACCTTATGGACAGTGGGAATTAGGGGTCACCGTATCTTGGGCAAAGCATACCTGTTGTGCGATATCCGATCATCTCATGCATGCCTTTTGTAAAGGTGAGCATTGTTCTACGCGAGTCAGCATAAAATCATGATCGAATGACCGCATTACCGTAAGCACACAACCTAGCCAAAACGCTTTTGTCAGCGTCTGATCGCTTTAAACCCGTGCTGTACTTTTGAAACAATAACTTTCAGTTAAGTTACGGACTTGGTTGTGTTGAAGCAAGATAAAAAAACATGGCAATGTAATTATTTATGACACTTCAGTGAAGGGTTTGCCTTATCCAGATGATAAACAAAGTGGCATGTGTGCCCAGCGAAGATTCAGATCGGCCTGGGCATCCGCCCAGTCACCCTCAGCTACCCTTTAAGCGCAAAGCGAAGACTCTGATCAGACTGACCAGATGCCTAGGCTGATCGGAGTCTCGCTGGGCGCACATTCCACTTCGTTGGTTTTGTCGTTTCGCGGATAATGACTGGTTTCCTTTATGATCTGGTAGGTTTTCTATTTTCAGATCTTTACTGAACACGGACGACAGCTGATTGATTGATTGATTGATTGGTTGATTTGGCAAAAACAACATACATGTACAACAATAATACAACAATTACATAAAAATGATTGAAATTTAAATGTTTAAAAGATATATGAATAGATTTATAAAAAAAATGCACATTGTAAAACTATTTTTTAGAAAATAATATATATGTGTATAACTATCTGTAAAATAGGAAAACAAGTATTTACTGATTTTTATGATTTAAAATATTTAAAGTCATATCACGTTTCTGGATTTTCGTTGATAATCACAGTTCATAAGGAAATGACTAGAGTTACATATAAAGAATAGATTTTATTAAAAAACAAAATTTGGTGACTTCAAACCTATTGAAAATAACTTTCACCACACACACTCGCGGACCATGGGAAAAATCCAGTGAGTCGTCATAGACAGAACTTACTCATCGATGGATCTGGCTCCGGAGTGTTACCGTCAATGAGGCTTCTCCACGAGCCACCCCATCTCTCGAGGAACAGTGCTCCCAGAGCAGATGGTGGACCATGAATGTGAATGGTGAAAATCAAAGTCAATAACTGAAATGCCATCAACGGCATGTATGTTGAAGAAACCTAGGATAACCCATGAAAGCTCGTAGGCTTAGTTCCAATGGGGTCCTGATTAAGTGAATGTTCAACTCACTGTTAATAAATAGGTATTAAAAGATAAACAAAAAAAAATAGTATACAGAATGAATAGTTAATAAACAATAAATGAAAAACAAAGGAACATCAAAAACAATAACAAAAGAAAAAATTAGATTAAACAAACAAGAAATGTTGTTTTTTTCTGAAAAAAAATATATATCCCCCCCTCCCCCACTAGCTCATTTCCATCCCCTCTAATCTTCCCAAGAGTGTTTTCCCACCCACTTGTTTCATTATCATAGAAATTTTGCCATGTTGATATAATCTATTCAGTTTAGTTTAAAGATAAAAGGGTCAAGGTCACCATTAAATAAACATGTCTTAAATCCGTCACGATATATCCATGCAAGTCTGCTGAGTATCCATTCTATAGTTCAAGAAACCACTCATTTCTAGGAAAAATTTAACATTTGTAAGTTTGCTAATAATCTTGATAATGAGGTCAAGGTCAGCAAATCACAGTTAACTCTTGGGACTGTCCAAAAGGGATTTCAATGCTAGTTTGGTAGAAATCAAGCCAAAACGTATTAAAGTCCTCCTGTGACCTTGAAAATAGGTCAAGGTCATAAAAATCTCTCACGCTTGTTTAAATGACATTAGTTTGGAGAAAATCCATCCACTATTTCAGAATATATTCTACTCACAAGACTAATACGTTCAAAAGGGGTCAACGTCACCAAGAAAAAGTAAACATGTCTTAACCTGTCAAGTCTGATGAATATATATCCATTAGTTCTAAAATGTCTCATTTTTATGAAAAAAAATAAAATTTGCAAGGTGGCTTTGGACCTTGAAAATAGAGTCAAGGGCAACAAATCATAGTCAATTCTTCCATTGTCCCATAGCAGAGGCTTATGAATTACTCACGGGGCTATGAACCTGAAAACGACATTGAAGATGAGAGTGCCATAATCAGCTATGATCATTGGCTGGCTGATCCCAGCAGTGATTGACATTAATGTGTTTGTTTGCAGGTCGTTGCAATTTCAAACATCACCTAGAACATCAGATTTAGATATGACTCTACTCGGGGGGGATAATGAAAAATACTTTTAAACACGTCTTTTTTAAACGTAAACTTATTCTACTGACACTTAAAATAGCGTAATATATACTACTCAAAGAAGTTTTGCATCATCTTACTTTTGTCCATAGAGCATACTTCACCTGTGTAAAAGTCATTCATACGAGTAGCAATGAAACCCATGGTTAATTTGTATGATTAACAGTCCTATGTTTCGGTATTATAAATGTAAGAAGCTAGTTTTCAATTCCATCCGTCTTGGTAGATATAGGATTTTAAAGAGTCAAAGCCTAATTCAGGATGATTTCCCATATAGTTCATAAGAGACAGTAATACCACTTAACAGTTAGACACGTTGTTGCTATTCCGACGGGGGTCAGTTCTGTCCTCAACTTTGTGAGGTGTTTACAGAGACATAAGTGACCGAGTTATAGAAAACATATAGCAAAACAGAGCCATTCCTTTCACAATTTTTGACGACATATACGTATACATACAAGTATATACAGGTGCCAGTGGATTGGACGTAGCCATTGCCTGTATTTGTCCTCTCCAGTTGGTGACGCAATACAGATACAAATATACATAGGTTGTCATTGTCAAAGAGTAGCTTTTCCCCCCTTGTAGTTTTTCCCCCCGGAAAAATGACTATGATTTTTCCATAGTAGAATTTCCCACCGGAAAAATGGCTATATAGTAGAATTCCCCCCCCCCCCCCCCCCGGAAATATGACTATATAGCCAATTTTCCCCGGGGAAAATCTACTACACGTGTTTTTGCATAGCCGTTTTTCCCCTCTATAGTGGATTTTCCCCCTGCTAATATGACTACAGGAAAACACGCTACATAGTGGAATTTGCTCCTTCTCCAATCATAATAGTGAGGTTCATAACTGAAATGGAAATACGAGTATCTGTCCGTAAAATATCGATGGATAACAGATGCTAGAACCGCATGCATGTGTCCAACAGTCTGTCTTATTTTTGTTTTGGGAATACAGGTAGACATTTTGATTTTCCATGTTAGCCAAAAAAAGGCTATGAGTGTACATGGTGTATGCGGTTGTGTGCGTAAATATGTATACGTTTGTGTTTGTACAAGCGTTCATCTGTGCGTGCGCGCAGCGGAGGGCCTGGACTAGTGTTCGCCTTTCAAGCAGGGGTCTTGGGCTCGACTCCCATCGGGACACACGTCCGATTATCATTTTCAATGTTATAAACTCCCTACTAAATCAAACATGACTGGACAAAGCACTCGTTCGTACATCTTCCTGTAAGCTTGCATGCGTATGAGTGAGTATTTATATCTGCGATGGGAAGAAATCACATCCTGTTCGTTCCTTAAATTAGTAATTATTGGTTATTATAAAAACATGGTTGCTAAATTTGCATATTGATTTTTTGTAATTAATCATGTTTATTACCTTCCTTGAAGAACTGATGCATTTCTTATGCGATTAATTCCGTAAAATGTCTCTGTTTCATTTCGTTCCGTTCCGTAAAATACCAAAATCCATACCAAATTCACTTTTAGCCAATTTCCCGTTGGGGTAAAAAGGACTATGGGGGAAAAGTGGCTCTATGAGGTCCGGACAATCCACTATATAGCCGTCCTTCCTATAGTCATTTTTCCGGGGAGAAAGGGGGAAAAACCACTCTCTGACAGTCATCAGACATGCCTTTCTTGTATACCTTTTGGATATAAGTTGATCAAGCATTACTTTAATCGGAAAATATAAAGTGATGCAAAACTTATTTTGAGTAGTTTATTATATCTGCCCTTGTGGCCTACTTAAGCATGTTAAAGGTTAAATGGGACACTACCTAAGATAAATTAAAACGGATAAAAAAGTCAGAAAGCTTAAAAAAGGTAGGTGATATTTTCGTTTCCTTTCAGGCGTATTGCTAGTGATTCTTAACAGATTTATACTTACAGTCCCATAACATGGATATTTGGTAAATGTGTAGACTAAGATTAAACTCATCTGATCTTGGAATTCGTCTGATCAAGGTTCACATCTTTCGCATTTGAATTATATTTTATCCCCCCACCCCCTCTCCACTACCCTCGAGAAAAAAAATTAAGATGTTTAACACTTTAGGCGCCAAAGACAGTAGAGTTTGCAAACAGCGTGGATCCTGATGAGACGGCTCATTATGAGCCTCTTCGTCTAGATCTACACTTGTTTGCCTAAAATCTTTGAATTCTCAATATAAAACATCTTGGACAAGGCATTTTTTTTTATACTTTGCAGACGTAACTTTTGTCGTCTTAAAGAGTTAATAGCGATCACACGAAATGTGTTCTATTTCGGTATCATTGTCCATTTTTTACGGAGGTTATAAAATGTTTGGTCACATATCGTTTCGACGCAGGCTGCTATGTCTTCTTTTTTTTTTTTTTTTTTTTTTTTTTTTTTTTCGAAATAAATTCGAGAATTATCGCAAGACAATGTTTTCATTATTTCATTTACTGATAAATCAGGAAAGATCTTTCGCCCAAGATGGCCACACTTTACTTTGTTACACCGGCACCAATGTATTTAGCACAGCCGCATTTGCTTAGATATTTGCATCTTTACTGATGTGAAAACCTGTTTCTCATGGCTCTGGTGGTAAGGTGAAGGTCTTAACAAAGGTTTATAGGGTTTCCTTATAGCGTCCCTTCAAGCCACATTTGTGGTGTATTCTAATCTGAATGTCTCTATAGATGAGGACAAAGTCCTAAAATATAATTTGTAAAGACACATTTTTGATTGCATAAAACCCTAAAACATACTTATCGGAGATAAAACACTCTAGGAGACGTGTGACTCTAATACGGGCAATGGGCCAGATAAAGAAAAGCCATTGATCAAGAAAACTGAGACAGTATGGCTATAAACAATTTCACATGAAAACCGTGATCAGTCTACACAAATGTGACGACTGATTTGAATATTTATTGTTCACATTGAAAAGTCTGGCAAAAGTGAGAATTCAAATCTACCTACACAGTTAAAAAACTAAAATGAAGACCCTGATCAGTCTACGCAGATGTGAAGGTTGATTTGAATATTTACTGTACAGTGGTATGTCAACAGTGAGCATTTGAATCAGACTGCATACCTTTCTGTTAGGCAAATGTAAGACCTAAGCATGTCATGTATAGGTTGTAAACAAAAACAAATAACTGACTTTTCTATTTCTTAATTCTATAAAATATTTTCGTATAAATATACATTAAAACTCGGAAAAGTCAAAATGAAGACTAATTATTCTGCACAGACATTTTACTGTTTCATAATGCCAGAATCTTTAAAATGTTTAGCTTCTAGACAATAAAACGTGTTTTTTGTTGAATATGCTTTAACAAATAATAAACTCATAAATGAATCAATCAAAAACATTTGTATAGTAAGTAATTTTATATCAGACAAAAAAAATGAAATGAATATACATGTATAAGTTTTGTTTAGTAAGTTTTCGGCTTTTTCGGCTTTGTACACTCGACAGTTTTCAGTTCTTTGGTGTGATCCTTGCTTCCAAGGGATAACCCTTTTATAGAACATATTGAACTTCACTACAGCTGGTGATTGGGACTGTGTGGTCACCGTAAAAAGTCTCCCTGCCCTTCATCATAGTGTAGATTTTATTTTCTAGTCCTTTGGGATCATTGATTCCATTGTAGAACTTTAAAAATATTTGAGGGTCACTGATGAGGCCTAATTGGCCGAAACTAGCTAGTCTGGCCCAGAAAACTTGTACACTCGACAGTTTTCAGTTCTTTGGTGTGATCCTTGCTTCCAAGGGATAACCCTTTTATAGAACATACTTACTATTGACCTGCCTACATTTTAAGTATTTCATTGGCCTATATAAATACACCCGGAATTTTTATGTAAGTAACTTATTTTCGCTTTCTCTTTCTACTTTCAGTTTCATTTGACTGTTGGCTTATAAACCGTGGCGCGATGAATCTAGATATTTCGGTCCAAATTGCTTTTTGCCAAATAACATTTCGCCTGTTATGTCGCTCATGTAAAATATGAAACCAACAAAATAACTTGACACAGAAATCGAAGACGAAATTAATTGATTGTTGCTGACTCAGTTTTTGCTGTTGTGTTGGAACTGCTACACATTTAAGGTTATATGTGGGGCGGTCAGACAACCAATCCTCATTGTTATGTGCAACACAGACAGACCTCAATCGAAATTCAAAAGCATTTCCGAAATCGAAATCCCAACACCAACAAGAAATATGCATATCAACATGCGCATCCGTATGATCAACATTCGATATCTTACATGTACCTGACTCATACATATTACAAACGCACTTCTATTTAATCTAATCTTGTGGCGTTGTGACGCTTTATCGCCAGTAATGCCTCTTTCAGATTTATGAACTTGCAGTCATGCCGTTTGATTTCACCGGGAAGAAAGTCTTGATTACTGGTGCCGGGAGTGGCCTCGGTCGAGAACTAGCTAAAGCAATGGTTAAGGCAGGGGCGGAGGTGTATGCCCTTGGTCGAAGAAGGGAAAATATCGAGTCTCTGGCGAATGAATGCAGCAATATACATCCGATTGTGCAAGACCTAAGTGACTGGAAAGGAACTCGAGAAGTTTTAGACAAACTTGAGGTAATGGACTGTGTTGTGAACAACGCAGTGTTACATCACGTGCAAGGCGTTGTACTAATGGATTCTGTTGATGTTTCCGAGTCGATGCTTGATGAAGCGTTCCGGGTGAATTTGATGGCACCCATCAATGTGATTCAAGCGACAAGCAAGAAAATGATTTCAGCCGGGAAACATGGAACAATAGTCAACGTTTCAAGGTAAATCTTTGCTCTGAGTGTTTGTCATAGAATATATACCGAACGTCAAAAGAAATGTCCACAACTTTTATGTTCTTATTTTCACTTTTCACGGTACTGTCACTAAGAGCCCAAATCGACCATTGCATAGACTATGACTATGACTGTCATGAAACCAAAGTACACGATGACTGTACCCATGAGCATATATCATAATGCTCCTGCGGTACCATGACCACAATCTCAAGTAAACTTATCTCACGTTCTCGTAAAGTTTCGCTTTCTCGATGAAGCATTAAACATCCTTGCGAAGTCATCCTTCCTTTTCTTATAAAGCATACTGTGTTGAGAAAAGATTTCTGATATGCAACTGTTAGAAAACTGCTGAATTCTTCGGATTTGTTTTCTTTTTGAGTAATTACTACACGACACCGTTTTGAAATCGCTCATTTTTTATAATGCCTTCCTTTGTATATAAAAAAAGAGAAATTTTTGAAGAACAATAAAGCCACAGTTTATGGCTCCATGCTGCGGTTTCTGTTGCGGAAGATTTTAGGAGCTGCGTTATATTGAGACAAGAGTACTGGCTCTTGGCTATTGGTTTGCCTTTTTAAGCTCACCTGAACCAGCAGCTCCGGGGGAGCTTATAGAGCTTATAAGGCTCCGTCGTCCGTCGTTCGTACGTCGTCCGTCCGTCCGTCAACATTTTCAAACGACTTCTCCTCTGAAACCGCTGGGCCGATAGTAACCAAATTTCATGTAGAGCCTCTAGGAGGCAGGGGAACGAAAAGTTGTTCAAACGGTCCTGGTACCATGACCAACATGGCCGCCACGCCCATTTATGGTAAAAACTTTTAAAAATCTTCTTCTCCAGAACCAATAGGCATATGGCCTTGAAACTTGGTATGTAGCATCGGGTACGCGAGGACTACCAAGATTGTTCAAATTATGACCTTGGTTTGACCGTGACCTTTTTACGGTAATGTCAAATTTGCTTTCTGTAGCTTTTATATAGGAAAATGCTAAAACATAAGATTTCTTGGAAACTGTTGAAGATTTTGACTTGAAAATTGGTATATACACTCATCTTAATAAGTGCATGAAAATTTATGCATACCAGAGGTCAAGGTCATTCTTTGACCTTTTACCCTGGTCTCTCATATTTTGACAATTTAACAAATCTCGTCAAAAACAGCTGGGCCAGTTGTAACCAAATTTGATGTAGAGTGTCTAGGGGGCCTTGGGAACCGAAATTTGATCAAACGGCCCTAGTCACATGACCAACATGGACACCATGCCCATATATGTTAAAACCCTTTAAAAAATCCTCCAGAATAGTCCCAGAGCCCGTGGTAGGTTTATTCATGTGGTCGAGGCCAAAGGGTTCGAGGGTGATTTCTTATGTAAAAAAGTGTGCTGAATTCAAAAATCAAAGTCTTAAAAATCGGTTCGCGCACAAAGTCGGTATACTCAAAAGATTACACATGGGGTGCACCAAATCTCGAAAAAGCGTCAACATGGGGGTACCCTTATATCTAGTATATATGTAGCCTTCTGCATGCACTGGAATACTGATTTTGATATCCAACAATCATAATTTTGATATCCAACAATACTTAATAAAGTTAAAAAAAGATTAAATAGCAATTTGTATATTTTCCTTGTTATATTGTGAGAAGCTCTATCTTCAAAATGAAATATCTTGGAAAAAGCCACAAAAACTGGCGATTTCAATATTCTAGTCATAGGTAGATAAAAAATATTAATAGAAAACACACAAAGTGTCAGTTATTATACACCCGACACAGAAAGTATGTCGAGTGGTATATTGTTTTCGTCTCTCCATCTGTTTGTCCGTCTGTCCATCTGGCTATTTGTCAATTTGTCCGTCCATCCTTCTGTCCGTTAGTTACTATTTGCGTTAAAGTTTTGCGTTAATGATTATCTTTCTCTCTGTTTTCCTGAGAGTCTTTACAGAAACTTGTTCATATTATAGAACCAATAGGCCGATGGTCTTGAAACTTGGTATGTAAATTGGGTACATGAGAACTACCAATATTGTACATTTATGACCTTGATGTGACCTTGACCTTTTTTACGGTAAGGTCAAATTGCTTTCTGTAGCTTTTATAGAGACAAATGCTAAAACATAAGATTTGGAAACTGTTGAAGATTTTGACCTGAAAATTGGTATATACAGTCATCTTAATGAAAAATTATGCGTACAAGAGGTCAAGGTCATTCTCAAATGATGACCTTGGGTTGAACTTGATTTTTTTTAAGGCAAGGTCAAGTATGGGAAAATGCTAGAACATAAGATTTCATGGCAAGTTTAGAAGATTTGGGCCTAAAATTGGTATACACAGTCGTCTGAATTAGTACATGGAAGATATGCGGGTACAAGAGATCAAGATCATTCTTTGACCTCTGACCCATGTCTCTCATATTTTGACAATTTCAGACATCTCCTCAAAGCCACCGGGCTAATGGGCTAATGTTAACCTAATCTTATACACAGCGTCCAGGGGCTGAGGGAACGAAAATCTATTCAAGCGGTCTTGGTCACATGACCTACATGGTCACCATACTCAGGTGATCGATTCAGGGCCTTATGGCCCTCTTGTTTGCTCTCTGTACCGATTTTATTTGTTCCTTTTCTATCTGGTGTTTAGGGCAGGATCTGCTAAACATTTGGGTCATGATCATTGCCTTTTCATCTGCTTAGCTCTGATACAAAGATTTTCCTTTACTGTTTGAATTAATCTTGAGTTAAAGTGTTAAGTGAAACTCGATATCTCGAGCTCTGATATCTCAACGTACCGCTCTTATATCAAAGAACATAGTTGGCAGTAATTCTTATTTTTATTTTCATTTCAACTCTTGTTATTTCAAACTACTGATATCTCAAAGTAACTTTTCTGGGACCAGAAAATTTACTTTGAGATAGTTTGGAATGAACCGTGACTTTGGATTCGAGCCGGCTTGTACGGCCAAGGATCGAACCGGGGACCCTTCGATCTAAAGTCGAACACTCTACCACGTGGCTATAAATGCTGGGTTGTACCGCAAGGCAGTACAAGTGTATGAAATACCTAACCTATATCCTGGGACTGTCCCCCCCCCCTCCATATTGAATTCGTCCTCGAATTCTCAGAAGTACAAGAATCACTGGAAATGAGACTTAAGGAGTGCTAATGCATATGTGGGTCATTTACGTTGGGCACCATTTGTCACGGACTCTTAAAAATCTCACGCCCCGGCCGAGGATCGAACCTGGGACCCTTCGATCTTAAGTCGAGCACTCTACAACGTCGCTAGAAAAGCTGGCTTGTACCATAAGGCAGTACAAGTGTCTGATATACCTAACCTTTACCCTGTGACATAAGAAGACCTTTAGACGTGACCAAAGCACCTCAGTTTTCGTTTCTTACTATGATTGTTTTGTTTTTCAAGAATTAAAGACAGCCGACCAAAACTTATCGGAGCATATTTCCTCCTGGTAAAGGGATACACAAACATAGGCAACTTGTGATTCACAAAGGTTATGCATTTGAGAATGTAAAATCCGCTGAAACATAGCTAGTCTTTACCCCACAGGGATTGTTTTTCGCAGAGTTACAATTTCAGAGATATTGATAGTTTTAGACATTCCTTTTCTAAAAATGGACGATAACTAGCAGCAGTTCTGTAATTTTTCAAATTCATCGTGTATTTTTGTGGGCATTTCTTTGGCGTTTAATATATCTTACATTGTTATTACATATTTGTCGTGAAGCGCTTCCACAGTGCATCTTTAAAAATATGTATTGTACTATTCCTCTTTTCGCTGGCCATCAGGTTTTGCTGGCCATCAGACTGGTTTTGCAAGCCCGAGTCATCTAGTTCTATCTGCCCCTTCGCCTGACCCTATGTAAAAAAAAATATACACAAAAATCTGATGCCGTGGAATATCGTTTGTTTCAGATTAATAAAAATCATGATCTTATTTTGAGAAATGGTAGAGATTTGGTTAAAATGAGATTTCTTACCCACTATATGAATTGACATCTTAAGTTAGTCGTATACGGAACAACGCTGTTCTTTCTTTATTCAAACAAAAGAGAGTTACTGTTCATGATGAAATCGATCAACTGTGGAGTATATACAGTTATAACACACACTAATAATGTCTATCGTAAAGATCCTAAGTTTTCGGGCACATAGGTCTGTACAAACAGTGGAAACCGAGATCAGACTGTTCCTTGGGAACCAGAATGATCTAGGTCTTCACAGTTTCCATCCCATCTGCGCATTTTTATAGGCAATACTCTATGGCGGAACCTTAATAACAGGAAAATAAATAGTAAGGCAAGGACCGGTTGCAGCAGGTGCAGAATTTAGGATGTCTGTTTTGGGGATATTTTTTAACTTAAACATTGTTTTTCTAGGAAACGAAAGGGTGAAATGTTTGTTTTTTTATTGTATTCTGTAACATACAATTTAAGTTTTACTAAACTAATATGCATAAGCATGCCCCATCGGTTGAATATATTTTTATGACGTTTTTCATGAAATTCAATTTTCTTGCATTTTTTTTAAAAATGTAAAAATATACTTATTAACAAGATAACTGCAATTTTTGTTACCCGTTTGTTTCCAATATCCTGTATTACAGATTATATGATTTGCAGAAATGAATGTGTATTCATGTGCCAGAGATATGAATTTTAATGGAAAATGTGTAAAAAAAGGATGTAGAAATGCAAAATATTGTTATTTAGGAAAACAAAACGGTAAAAATTATTTTTTTTCTTATCCAAATGTTTTATAGCTTTTTGGGTTATTTAGATGGTATAATGGTTTGAATGCCCCGCCAATATTTCTATTCAGTATCCATCTACCTTAACTAGTTTGATGTACAAATATACCAGCAAGATGATAAGCGGTTAACGCCTGTTATAAGATCCTGTTTTCCAGTATATTTCTTGTAAATGCTATGTGTGTAAACGAGTTGAAAAATAAAATATTGTTCAAACCCATTATGCAACATACCTTCCCACATGTGCTTGCGCCACCATTTTAAATCTTTTTTTTATTATCATTTTTTTATCTGGATTTTTTTATAATATTATCGCTTTAATTTGTTTTTAATTGTACTGGATGGGCAGGACGAAGTACGCTTTAATCCAAAAGTGCTGGTCTTCGAGTTTGAATGTTGTCATTTATGATTGTAATTAGTATCGGAGCTAATAACCGAACACATCAAAATTGATTCTAAATCATCTTTCACACGGGGGTAATACCAATCAAGTCACTGTATATGTACTGTTGACCGAACCGGTATTGTACAGATGGCTGTAAAACCGAGAATTAACAATAACGGTTACTGATACGGGCATATTTTTGTTAGAGACTGTCGACCGAGCTGGCACTGCTGTCGATTATCTCGGTCGACAACCACTGTTGCCATATATGGTATTTGACTGCCTCGGTCGACAGCGCAGATAAGGAAATTGGCATTACCTCGGTGTTTCAGGTGTTCGTCAAACCAAACCACCGAAAAAATGTTATAAATAAAGAATTTTTCATCCTATGGCAATAAAAATGTTCACCAATTTTCTTTTAAACAGCAATTTTACTGATTAATGAAGTGAAGGCTATTTCCATTTTATCTTTTGCAGCGCAGGAAGCCTATTTCCTTGTAGACAGTTCATGTGGTACAATGTCTCCAAAGCCGGGCTTGACATGGTTACGAAGCAGTTTGCGCTCGAGCTTGGCCCGCACCAGATCAGAGTGAATTCATTTAATCCGGGATTTATTAGGGTGGAGTGGGTCAAAGAGTTTTTTTCATCGCACCCAGAAGTTGAACCAACTCTGCTGGCACAGACACCCTTGGGGAGATTTTGTGAGCCCAGGGAGGCTTTTGAGCCCATCATGTATCTCTTGAGTGATCATTCTAGCATGGTTACTGGAACCACTAATTTGGCCGACGGTGGTGCCTTGTCTAAAGTACCATTCTAATTTACCAACGCCTATAATCATGGAGCTAAATTTTATTCTGTCGACTTTATCTTGATTTAGTAATATGTGTGTTTTTAAGAATTAAGATCTCGATTTAACTATTATATGTTACTATGTCGATTCAACTTTAAGATACAGTCATTTGATCTATTCCGATGCACGTTTCAGTCGACCGTGCGCTACAGTCTAAATACACTGTCATTTTTTTTTATTATTTGTGTCAGTAAATGAATAAAAGCCTATTGTTTAAGGCACTTTGTTTGGGTTCACAAACTATTTGAGGAAGATAGAGAAATCTGACGACAACCAGACGTTGTCTTTTACCCTATTTCGACGCACCTTCTTCTATTCCGGTGGATCTGTATTTTTTACAATACATTGAAAGAACCACCGAGGGCCGCCCCAAAAGTAAACTGTCGGATTATTACTAGCTCGATGAAAGATGATTTTATGGAAACAAATGTCTATTTTAGAATTTGTACGCGTACGGCTGCACTGCTAGCTACTGTCAGAGAGTGGTTTTTCCCCTCCTCCCCCCCCCCACCCCCGGAAAAATGGCTATAGGAAGGATGACTATATAGTGAATTGTCCGGACCTCATAGAGCCACTTTTCCCCATAGTCCTTTTCTCCCCGCCGGGAAATTGGCTATTAGTGAATTTTGCATGGCTATTGGTATTTTGCGGAACGGAACGAAACGGACCGGAATGGAACAGAGACATTTCACGGAATTAATCGCATTAGAAATGCATCATGTTTTCAATGAAAGTAATAAACGTGATTAATTCCAAAATATCAATATGCAAATTTAGAAACCAAAGTTTTATAATAATCAATAATTACTAATTTAAGAAACGAGAAAAGTTTGATTTCCTCCCATCGCAGATATCTGTTTAGGTACACATACGCATACAAGCTTACTAGTGGAGCGGCTTAGAGTGAAAATTTAAGGAAATACTTCACTTGATGATACAAGCATGAAATTCTCACTATATGTACCTTACATGACCCAGATTCAAAAATGATCGAGGACCACTTAAAAATCGTCCATTTTCAAGATGGCCGCCAAGTTTAAAAAAAAAATGCTATCGTTTTAATTTATAACATGCTTGTAGTCCGCAGGCATATGTAGTTCCCGTGGGAATGTGTGCTATTTTTTTGGCAATCTATACACGTAAAAACTTCATCAATGGAGTGTTCACAATGGTTAAGCGCATTTTGGCAATTTTTCTAACGACTCTTTGGCCATAAGCATCGATTATATACGTTACCTAAGTGTATTTAATTTAAAATCATATGATTTCAAAGTACACTACTTTTTTATTTTTAAATGCAGTTTCTCCATAGAATCATCGTAAAGTATTAGAAAATGCATTTTAGTACAGGATTTTTCATCATACAGGAAGATGTACGAACGGATACTTTGTCTTGTCATGTTGATTTAGCACGCAGTTTATCACATTGAAAATAATAGTCGGACGTGTATCCCGATGGGAGTCGAGCCCACGACTCCTGCATGAAAAGCGAACAGTAGTCCAGGCACTCCGTTGCGTGCACGCACAGATGAACGCTTGTACAAACTCAAAATGATACAGATTTATGTATACAACCACGAACACTCATAGCCGGTTTTGGCTAACATGGAAAAGCAAAATGCCTGCCTGTTTTCTCCAAAGCAAAAATAAGACAGACTGATGGACAAATGCATGCGGTTCTAGCATCTGTTATCCATCGATATTTTACGGACAGATACTCGTATTTCTGTTTCACCTCACTTTATGATTTGAGAAGTAGCAAATTCAACTATGTAGCGTGTTTCCTGCAATCATATTATCAGGGGGAAAATCCACTATAGAGGGGAAAAACGGCTATGCAAAAACACCTATAGTAGATTTTCCCCGGGGAAAATTGGCTATATAGTCATAATTCCGGTGTGTGTTGGATGGGGGGATTTCTACTATATAGCCATTTTCCGGTGGGAAATTCTACTATGGAAAAATCATAGTCATTTTTCCGGGGGGAAAACTACTAGGGCGGAAAAGCTACTCTCTGACAGCTACACGTACACGTAAGAACTGTTGTTAAAATTATTAAATTAACAATCCATCACGAGTGGCCATGTAGGATAGTGAAATCTCACCCGACCCCGAGGGTGACATTTTACTATCCTACATGGACTGGCACATGATGGATTATTTTTCTCCCACTTTTTAAACGAATTTAAACCTCAAGTCGATTTTTGCATTAACTTTTTAACAGGTGATCTTGAGTAAATTTTGAGCAGCCCAGTGTACTTATCGGGTCTTAAAACGGGTGTAAATACAGTTTGCCCCTTAAAAATAGACGGAGAACTCGATATCTTGACTGTTTTATCAGCCTCTTACATCACGCGGTAAGTTTGCTAGCGACGTTTCGTAACTGATTTTAGTGACGTCATTAAAATTTGTGACAGTGCCTGCGATTTTGAGCCTTGTGGAGGTGCGACGTTGACGTCACGAATTGTGAAATGAAAGTGACGTCACTAAATTCGCACGTAAAGTTAATTGAATTGCCGCGCACTGACTAATGAATTTCAAAGCGTCACCTGAAAAGAGTGATTAAACATTTCTATCTGCATCTTTAATTTTCTTCATCTACACTCTTTTAAGAATGTTCGCATCTAAGGTCTTTGAAAAGCGATGTCACAAACCAGAATTATAAACGTTTATCCAGCTAGTTTGTAAATTGTATCCAATCAGTGAAACGAAAACAAAAATCGGGTTGGTGTGAATTTCGTTTGCTTTTGCAGTAGACATTAGCTCTATTGCTTTGTGTTTCTCGAAATCTCTTCCGGAAGCACAAATAAATATGAAAATGTTAATTACAAAATTTCCGAATTCCGCTCCATAAGGCTCAAAATGCCAGACACTGTCACATTTAGTAACGTTACAAACCTATGATCTGCTATCAAACGTCGTCCTAGATGCTTGCGTGTCCATTTTGTTCATTCAAAATTAAAATACTAGTCGAAAATTGAAAAAGTCTGGCTGTGAATATAAGAAAGATGTTGCTGATGAAGGATAGAAATTTCTTTTATACTTTTCATTGAAACTGATAATCTCACTTGTGAAATTATCACTTTAGATTTCACTGTCTCAAAAATAGTCTCATTTATTTTTTTTGATTAATTGATTAAACCTTATCCAGCTTGACATAAATTACGTCACGCATGTTTGCACGTCATTACGACGTTAATGGCGTCACTTAAAGCGCCAAAGTAACATTGTTAGAGCACGCAACGTCAGGCCGCCTAAGTCTCATGAAGGCAATCTTTCATAGCGAATTTCTTGCGATCTGATCATCAAAATGAAAGTTTAAGCTATTTTCAAGTTGCAAACAAGTTTACAACCAATATTATACCCAGTAAACACGTGGAAGCATCAAATTTGACGCGAAACGGCTAAAAAAAGTTGTGTTTCTGTCGTGATGGCTGACGCGTTGTAATAAACTTTAAAGCATAAATGAAACAGAAAATTTGACTATTTCAGTCTATAAAGGAGATTCCCTACAACTATGAAATTTGCTCTGGAGGAACAGTCTGAAACAACTATGAAATTTGCTCTGGAGGAACAGTCTGAAAAAGACTGTTCCTCCAGAGCAAAGTTCATAGTTGTAGGGAATCTCCTTCATAGAAATTTAGCCTTAGCAACAGCATAGCAACCACTTAAGTCGTTTTATAAATACGGCCCCAGTTCTTTCGACTCCGTTTTGGAACGGCTTCATAAACAAGCGGTAACAAAATAAATGTGTACCCTACACCTTAAAGTCTCTATAGTCCTACTAGCGGTAAAACGCATGAACAAAAAATGAGGCGCAACACGACAAAAGCAACAAAGTGGCATGTGTGCCTAGCAAAGACTCAGATCAGCCTAGGGGTCCGCCCATTCTGATCATTGTCTGCAGCTGGCTTAACCCCTTACCTACCCTGTAAGCACACAGCAAAGACTCTGATCAGACTGGGTGAATGCTCAGGCTGATCTGTGTCTTCACTAAGTCCACATGCCACTTTGTTGTTTTTGCCGTGTCGCGGATCTATTTATAATGAAAAGCGTTTTGAACAACCTTCATTATTGGTGATAAAATGTCGGTTGATGTGTATATACTGAGCCATGTAAATAGACAAATATTGGGGGAACATGTTTGGAAAGATGACCTTTTCTGGTTCCCCGTCGAGCTATGCAATATAAACAAAAGCGAGCAGTGAATTTGGTCACACGTCTGTACATTGTACTTTTTCCATCTAATTCAAGTTTATGATATCGAAAGTAGGTCATTTTAGTTGGAAAATCGTTTTTAAAACCTTTTCATGTGGAACTCGAGGATGTTGTATTTATTTAAAGTTGGCTAATCACGGTCATTTACAGTGAAGAAACTATAGCAAGAAGCTTGCAGCGATACCTCACAATAAACTATTTCATGATTTTTTACCACTGATAGAGGTAGTGGGCCTTTAAAAAGACTCTCAATTTCTGGTTGCAATTTTTCAGCTTCTATAACCATCCCATACTGACTTTCTTCGTCAGTATAGAGCCAAGGGTCACTGATGAAACATTAGTATTTAGACAAGACTAGCTAGTATGATCCTGATAATAAACAGACTTTACTAATTTCAATTTCCTCAGTATCACAAAATCCCCCAAAAACTGAAACAAGAGAGTCATGGGCCGGGACTGGAAAGCACTAAACATTATCTTCACAACAACACTTACTGACGCAATTCGTCACTGACATCAGGTAAGAGACGCGCGAGCGCAGGGGTCCCCCACACAACCGCCTAAACCCTCTTGGACCGAGAAAGATGCCAGGCAAGGGCATGAAGATGCGGCGGTAACCCGCAAGACGTCAAAACAATCCAAAAGAATGGCAGCCAAACTCCACATAACGTCAAAGTTTGTTTGACGTTACTACAAAAACCATGCACAATAGGATGTTTCACTATCAGTTACTGGTAAAAGTATGTGCACTTAGTACTCGTTAATCGCTTAGGAGGTCTAAGCCTGCCAAAGAATAGAGTGGTTAGGTTAACTGACCGTTCCGACATGACTTTAGCTGTTTTACCGTGGACGGATAGGCAACAAAACACAACAACAACCACTAACCATGCGACATTAAGACGTTGCATCACAAACTATGCGATATGAAGTAATGTCAGCCTGGCGTGAGTCACAAACTATGCCATATGAAGTAATGTCAGCCTGGCGTGAGTCACAAACTATGCCATATGAAGTAATGTCAGCCTGGCGTGAGTCACCTTTCGTAAACAACGTCTACTTTAAATAGGTGTGCATCCCTCTATTAACTGTAAGATTGACTCACGGACTAATTGTGGGACACAGACCACATGCGATTTTGTTTGCGGGACCATGTCACTTGCAAAGTTGCTAAGCTAAGTTGCACCACTGATAGTAATTGTTGCATCCTTGATAAACCCTCGCCTTAATTGTTAGATTGAGCCGGGCCGCGTAGCATAGTCGGTAGCATGTCTGACCTAAGAGTCAGAGGTCCCGGGTTCGATTTCCGGCTCGGCCACTTACTTTCGTTTCCCTGTCCCCTGATGCAAGAAGGGCAGTTGTCAGCTACTGATGAAAGTATGTGCTCTTAGTAGTAGGAAGCCTGCTCAGGAGTAGTGTGCTTATGTTGATAGACCGTCCCGATATGTCCATTGTTGTTTGCCGTGGTCGTAAATCAATAACAAATTCAAATTTACATTATTTTAAAAACCTCTATCAGCAAAGAATAATTTGAAACGACAGAAGAACAAAATGTGAAATCAGCCTTGGGCCAACCGAAGATATGTATGTATACATTTCCTCGAGTAGCCCATGGTGCACCCAAGCCACCATAACGAAAGTGCCTAAAGTCAATTCATATTGAGTGTTTATTGAAATACCATATTTAACCATCTGAGTTCTGGCAGTTACGGTGAGATCCTGTTTTTCTCCCTATGATATTGGTGGCAATATGTATCCTCGACTTGGGCTGAAGTCATCAAAAAGAGCATGTCTCGTTGCTTCCTCTGTGGGTCCGGGCAGTTTCAGCGACGAATCTAATAAGATGGGGGTAGGAGGTGGGGAATGTCCGAGATCGACCATGTGGTTCTGTAGCTCAGTTGGCAGACTGCTGACACGCCCTGCACGGTATGCCTAGAGTTCTTGTCGGGCTACGATTATTCCTCCCCCCCATCACACCACGCCAAGGAAGGTAACTCATATGCTATACAAACCATGCTACGGGGCTTATTGGCAATAGCGACCTAGCATCGTCTTGCGCACATAGCTAAAATAGTCTGGCCTGAGCTGAGTTCATTTGTCAGAAATTATGACATGACCGCATGGGTATCCCAATCAATGTTATGGTTGCTTGGCCTGGATGACTTGTGCATCATGGGTAAGGTTTAATCGGACTAAGAGACACTCTTATTAGCCCTTTACAGAGTTTGTGGAATTTTCTTTCATCTAATGGCGGCTAAACTTTATACTTGCAAACATCATAGACAAACACCCAGACATACAATTAACTTGCATCTCCTTTTGCTCTCTTGTTACTTTTTGTTTCTCGTCGATATATAGTGTCTTTTTGGCATTTAGGTAAAATCTGTATACCCAGCGTCAAGCCTGGAAATCCGACTCTGCATAATACGGAACCCCGGAAGGGACATTTCCTTTCCGATATTTATCAGAAAAGAAATTGAAACAAGAGAATTAGAACGGAAGTCAGAACAAGAAATATCTCGTTTAAACGACTTTTATATTTATATTTAAACGACATAAACGATATAAAATAGAATGGAAATAAAAATAAGAAACTCAGAAATGAAATTAACTCAACAGAAACAGAAAAGAAATTGAAACAAAAATATGTCGTTTAAACGACTTATTATCTACTTACCATTCCGATAAATATGAGAAAAGAAATCGAAATAAGTATATTAGAACGGAAATCAAGACAACATGTATCTCGTTTAAACAACTTTTAGATATTTGTTGTTTTTATTTCCGTTCTAATTTCATTTGTCGTTTAAACGATATAACAAGTCGTTTAAACGAGATATCTGTTGTTTTTATTTCCGTTCAAGTTTTTTTTGTTTCAGTTTCTATTCTCAAAAATATCGGAAAGGAAAGAAGATAACGTGTCGTTTACACGACATATTTTTGTTTCAATTTCTTTTCTGTTTATCTTGATATAATTTCCATTCTGGTTTTCTTGTTTTAATCTCTATTCAATTTTATATCGTTCAAACGACATGATATGTCGTTTAAACGATATAATAAGTCGTTTAAACGAGATATTTGTTGTTTTGATTTCCGTTCTAATTTTCTTGTTTCCATTTCTATTCTGATAAATATTGGAAAGGAAATGTCCCTTCAGGGGTTCCGTAGCATAAAGTGATCGTATTTTTCTTTTCACGTCCGTTTTAACTACGGAATCATATATTAATCAAAGCTTACCTAAACAGAAGTGTTCCACTATACAAATTTACTATTTCTATACGAATGAGTAGTGGGAACACCTGTTTTCATGCTTTGTGAGCCGCGCATGTTCAGATGAGCCTGTGCACATGCGTCATCTGGTTAATAATTTTCAAAGTTAAGATTTATTGTATGTAAGCGACTTGCACATGCTCTGATTCTACTACACATGCGCACACTTTTGGATCTGAGCATGCGCACTTCGCATATGACGGAAGAAGACTTTTCTCAAAACGAGGCTAATATTTCAGATTATCGCTGTAATTTGTTAGGAAGTTGCCACCGTCTGTAGCTGTCTGTCATCTGCCGTGAGATTGCGTAGATTCAAAATGGAGATATAAAATACTTTTATAATCTTAAATCTTCCACCTTGGCGTCTTTGAATATGTTCTTCCAGACGAGACGAGTCGCAAGAAACAGTGTATGTTCCACATATGACAGATGTTAGAACGATAGTACTTGTGAAGATTAAGGTACCCCTCTCCCCTCCCCTCTAGTTCACATCAGCAGTGTGTTCCGTTTCAGTGAATAACGCATCTTTAAGCAGACACACACGCGCGTAGTTCTACAACTTTCGGTGTGAAAAATAAGCCCTATGAAGTGGCTCGCTGAAAGTCTGAACAATTTCTGCAACCTCGTGACTTTATAATTTGTCTTTATCATTTGGAAAGTAATAGGAGATAAATTCGCATTTTATTTATTTATTTAATTTCGTTTGGTTTTTACAAATTGCCAAACCTCGTGTCACTAAATCTAACTGGTATCTTTACATCAGCTGTCATGCCTGTCAGTTGCATATTAGCATTATACTTTGAACTAGCTGCCATGGTGTGACCAGTGTCCATGGGCACAGGCTGGCCTAAGCATGACTTTACACGGGTTCTTTCGGTTTAAATTAATGTCTATATGCTGATCTCCTAAGGAATGTGAAAAGAAACCTGTTTTTTTTTTTTGCGCGCGCGTGCACGGCCTGGCGTTAGGGCTTTATTATTATTATTATTACTTTTATTTTATTTTATTTATATTTACCAATCTGCGGTTTGCCGATGACATATACGCTCTAGCTGACGATGAGCGGGAACTAGAAGCCCTGGTTGAAAGTCTCGACAAAACCGGCACAAGGTATAAGATGACAAGCAGCACAGATGGCATCCAGAGGGAGATCAAAGTAAATGGGCAGAAGCTGGGTACTGTAACAAGCTTCAAATACCTTGGAGCAGTTGTCTCAGATGATGAGTCAAAACAGGAGGTTCTCTCAAGGATTGCACAAGCCACTTCAGCTCTTACCAAGCTAAAACCAATTTGGAGAGATAACAATATATCTGTTGGATCAAAGGTGAAACTTATGCGCTCCCTTGTCATTTCCATATTTCTGTATGCCTGTGAATCATGGACATTGACAGCAGAGTAAGAGAAAAGAACGCAGGCCTTTGAGATGAGATGCTACCGAAGGGTACTGAACATTACGTACAAGGACCATATAACCAATGAGGAGGTTCGCAGAAAGATCCAAGCAGCCATTGAAGACTATGATGAACTCCTAACGCTGGTCAAGAAACGGAAACTAAGGTGGTTTGGCCGCGTCTCAAGGTCTTCTGATTTAGCAAAGACGATTCTACAGGGCACAGTGAAAGGAAAGAGAAGAAGAAGTAGACAGAAGAAGAGGTGGGAAGACAATATTAAGGAGTGGACAGTGATGGATTTTGCCAGCTCAACTAGGGCAGCTGAAAACAGGACAAGGTGGAAAGGGATTGTTTCGAAGTCATCTGTGGTGCCCCAACGAGCTTGTAAGGTTGTGGGATAGATTCTGGCTTTGAGATTACTTTACGCGCATCACGGTATGTATCGCTATCGGTTGATTGGTTGTTTTAGGATTAACCCTTTGAGGCAGTATTTCAGTCTATATCGGGTCAACTCCCAGAGAGAGGGAGAAAGAAAAGAGAAATGATGGACGAGAGAAAAAAACAAACAGCAAACAACACCCGTCCGTACCTACTATAAGCACAGTAGGCCCTTGCCCTACTTTTATCCGATAAGTAGGACGCCCCGGGACTGGAACTTATAACCAGCACC
This sequence comes from Ctena decussata, assembly GCA_963989385.1. Classification (NCBI taxonomy): domain Eukaryota; kingdom Metazoa; phylum Mollusca; class Bivalvia; order Lucinida; family Lucinidae; genus Ctena; species Ctena decussata. Next base: position 313,724 of record OZ022501.1, on the reverse strand, counting down.
TTCGCCCGACCACCACCCCCTTCTCATATGGATAAGTTAATTTGAGATGATACACTTTTAATTGTTTTTGTCCTTGTTAACATGACATGGTGTGTCAACTGTGTGTAGCCTAAGAGGAATAAAGTTTTCTTTTGTTCTATTCCGTTCTATACTATTTCAGTAGTAAAAGCTGTTTCCTACATATTCGCTGGTCATTGTGTACATATGCTTCATTTCAAGCCAAGTTGCGAAATTCAGATGGGAGCCAGCAAGGTAGGGCTGCCTACATTTCCATGAGCTCTAGTGGCTGCTGCCTCTGAATTTGGCTGCACATGTTTTGTTTAGGATCGATTTCTTATCTGTATGACAGTTTTGATTCGTAAGATCAAACAGGGAGACTCAGAGAAGCCTGTACATTCGCACAGTCCAAAACAGAAGAGTCAACAATGGCGCAAGTTGGTTATATATAGTGTTTACTGTAGACACGCCCTAAGGACCCATTTCCCACCACTGGCAGTTATAAATTGTCTCTTATGTAAGGAGGGGTTGTAGAAACACTGTAGAAACTTCCTGTCGGGCGCTCAGTGGCCTGTTTTCCCTTTGATCAGTATCTACACCGTCTGCCTTTCTGTCAGGACGTTTTTTTATAACATTCCTAGGTAGAGGGATAGGGGTAGGGAGAGGTGGGGATACTGGACTGTCTTAGGTATAAACAGGCCTATAAACGGCTAATAAAAGACTCTTTAACTTTCCGAGGAATTGGGGTGGTGAGTGTGGGGGGACGGGGGGGGGGGGTAAGAGGGGTCGGTGGGGATATTGGACTGTTTTAGTTATAAACAGGCCTGTGACATAACAGACACTTAGCAGCGTTTGTCCTGTGCAGGGGATACATACAGCCATACAGACGAATAAGCTATACTTTAACTGACCCTGACCCTTACCAGTGTAGACCTTGCACATAACCAGAAATTGCATGCTTAGAGAAATTTGCAATAATGTTGGTTAAAGATATCATCGTCCCGTTTGATAAGTTGTCTGAAGTTGTGATTAAATAATGTGTAGCTATGAAAGTACTGACATATGTGGTAATAAAACTTTGTAGGCCATAAATTAGACTATAATTATAAGTTATGATGCTTGGTAAAGATTTACTCTGATGTAGGTCCTCCGAGGAGGTGACAAAGCTGTCAAATATGATGTATGGTTTAAGAAGTCAAGCTCCAGACCCTGTCACAATATGACAAACTATCAGTTACTATCACGGAGAATTCTTTAACCTCCAAAACTAGTTACAACTTAAAAAGAGATACAATTATAGAAGTGTGATAAGAAACTTTGTCTTTTATGCACTTTACTTGACATATCTCACGAGCATAGCTGCAAATATACAAATGCGTCGAAATTCACAAAATTTCAATACGCAACTGCATATTTGCATTTTTTTGCGGTGGGTGGGTCGGGGACTAGGTTATGCAAAATATCAATATGCAACTAAGAAGTATACGCTACAAAGTTTGTACGCCATAAAAACTATACTGAAGGTTCATACTTCTGATGATCCCATGTAAATATTTTTGGCTCGCCATATAACAGCTGAAAATATTTCTTTTTTACTACAGATTATCATTGATAGTCTCATTCTGGTTTTTGAGTGATAAAACAGAGTACATTCAGAATGTCAGTCCGAAATTATGACAAGACGCAAGACCAGGAGGGGAACACTATGACGTAACGTCAGGTGTTGGTGACAATTTCATTTTCAAGCCATCTTTATAGTTTTCCCCTGATACAGTATATTTAACGGACGAGCAAACATAATAAATTTTATACCATTTAAAAGTTTATTTATTGAATAATTGGAAGATAAAAAGAAAATCTTATTTATGAGACATAAAAATAAATACATCGTCTTGATATACCAAACAACGTCAGTATTTACGCTGTAGACGTTGCAACGTACTCGCAATGCAAATTAATTATTTCATTTTAAATTGCAAACCAGAGCTCAAAAACCAACAAAATTTTCACCGTCGATGCGAGTGAAGTAATGTAAACTAACACCGGAACGCCAATAAGTTGAGCCTTTCCGTCTAGAAGATAACTTAAGATTTGGCGATACAAGAAACACGTAAACTTCAGATTTTCGGCACTAAGAAACGGCACCCGACGAACATCAAGGGACCTCTAAAGAACAATACGCAGCAGAAGAAGAGTAAAAAATTTACTAGCATACAATACCTATTTGGAATTTTTGAGCTGTGAAATCAGATTTCGGAATGTATGATCCGATTTAAAGTAATACCAAATTTTCCAAATCTAGCGGTTTTGTCTTATTTTGCATACTGGGTGGCATTTTCTGTGCATGAAAATCATCTCGAACTTGGACATATAGCAAATTTAAATCAGGCGGACATGAAATACCTATTCTGAATAATTATTTACCAGGAATGTTTTTGGAATTTATTTCGGAGAGCCGATGCAATTTACGAATAAGCAAAATCTAACGGTTTTGTCCGCAACTGAATTGGACATTAGTTACGTTTTATTTAACTCAATGGAAGGACGGATGACTTGCGATTTTATATCCTTTTCATCAGTATTTCAGTCATATCAGGTCAATGAGAGGTTGATAATGAAAGGTTGTGTGCAATGCAACCCCGTTTACATTTGAAAAGTTACTCATCTCAAGCGGGAATCGAACCTGGGACCGCCAGGTCAGCAGACCAGCGCTTAAAGTACTGAGCTACCCGGGCTCCCAGCTACCCGGGCTCCCTATTGAAATCGAGCAAAACCGAAAGTTGTCCCGAAAATTAATATCTTCTGATAAATTCTGCTAGCAGCTGCAGTTGGCAATTAAATTCACATTTAAAGAGTATTTATGCAGGAAAATTTGAAGAAATTCGATTAGGCCGTTGCAGTGAACTGGCAACAGAGCTAAAATCTGACGCTTTCTGACGTTTCGCTTACTGTCACCAACATCTGACGTTACGTCTATACTATTAAACACTTAAATTTAACGGTTACTAAGCTTTGATGAAATTGGTGTTTAAGGCAAAGAGCGCTATACATGGTTATATAAGTCAGCCAATATTTGATTTTAATTTTTATACGCACAGCATAATACATGCTCAAATAAAAAAGTACACGATGAGTATTTGAAATAATTCTATACCTTTCCGTAAAACTAAACATTGTGCCATCCCATAAGAACCGCCTCGTTGAGGCGATTCTAAAGGATGCCACAATGTTAAGATTAATAAAAAAGTAAGATACATTGTTACAAATTTATAAGTTTTCATCATCATCTACAGCCATGATTTATTTCATTATCGCCAGACTAACTTTGCGCCGAAGGACCTGGAAAATTTTTATGCAATGGAAACCCATGTTTGAATGTTCTTAATGCAACAATTCAACCACAATGCTTCAAAAGTAGGAGCCCAGTCAGTAGAGACAATATGTTCAGTTTATTTCTTTCTGACAAAGCACAACACATTCAGACATACTGACAAAAATAATTATGCGATCGATAATGATAAAACAGGACAGCACATGATTTTTTTTATTAAAATCAAAACATATACACCACTGTATCAAATTAGAGAGCGAAAATACTTGTTTTAGAAATTCTGATTAGTTTAAGTACAAACTACTACTCATTCAATATCACTTCCGGTCTATCAGAATCAACTGTGAACTGATCCTAGCTCCGTTACCGTAACGTCTCAGGTGTTCAAGCTCTTTGTTTCCGCTGCCTCTTTTGTGTTATCTAAGAAATGCCCCTAATGAGGTTATGCCATTTCTCTTATCTATAATGGAATACAATCGAATACCATTTGTACATGTAATAACCTTTGCTGATCAGAATTGGTAATGGCACTGTAACATCAATGCGGGTGTGACTTAAAATTTCTCAACGAAATAATTTTGCTGATATTTGATTAAATTCCTTGTTGCATGACTGTGGTGTAATTCTGGTCTCTACGGAACCATGGTTGTATGAGTTGAAAGCCTATCTTGTATACGGGAAAGTAGAAGAAAATATCTTATTTCCACAATATAAATTACTAAAATACACGCTATTTACATTGCTCAAAATATTTAAAGGGGCATCTAATATTTTTTCCATTGACGACGGTACAACGCTTTCCCACTTTGAGAATCATTTACTTTCGATCGACAAACACATGGAATTTCCAATTAATTTCCCAATTTTTGAAGAGGGTCGAGGTTACTGATTGCTTAAGTTTTGATACAATGTTTATCATACCCATGTCCATGGACTGATTTTTGTAAAAATGGAATTTGGTAACAAATTGCAACTTTTCAAAAACAGGTGAAAAGCATGTAAATTTCAACCAAAATCAAAACGAACAGTTTTTTGTCTCAGACACTAAATGTCTTACAAGGCGACTCGTTTGAAAGGATCACTTTGAACTCAAGTTTATGGAATTTTATAGACTTCAAGAAAAATGCCTTAATTTCAGAAAATTTGAAAAATGCAAAATTTGATCTATGGAAATGAGCAGGTCATTAGTTGTGTTGAAATTCCTGTTGTCTTAAACTTCGATCATTTTTGAAAAAACTGCAAAGAAATGGGAAATTCTTGGTCGCTGCGGTCGACTTTATAAGCTGTTGAATTGAGTATATGTTGTGGTAATGTCAGCTGCGCCTTCAAATATTTTGAGCAGTGTATTTGCTTCACTTCCTATTTATATTTGACTAATCTATCTGACATGACAACAGCAAATATCTCTTATAGTAGCCTCATAAATGTTGTGACTTTTTGTACAACTTTCAAACACTAAATGCTGAAGATGACGAAGATGTACTGTAGCGAACACCCCCATATATCATCTTATTTAAAAACACGTAAATGTCGATAGTTTTTCTTCAACGATTCTCCTGTGTGACTTAATAATTTTCCGTCTGAAAATTAGTAGCAAGTAAACCATAAATAAAATAAAAGCTAAAATTTATATGAGAGTGACTTTTGCTCTTTGTCCGCGACATACGTTGGTTATTACATCCCGCTTTGAAAGTGCGTGTGTTTTGGTGGATGGGCGTGGGGAGTGCATTGGTCTGTCTGTTTGTCTGTTACGTTTCTGCAACACTTTTGTGTGAAGAAAGTTGTAATACCTTTGTGTAAAGAATGCAATAGGATATCGAATGCCCAGTTTGGTACACGGACAAATTATGACAAACCCATTTGTGTGACAATATTGTGGTGAAAGTGGGTTTCACCACTGTTTGGTACGAAGTAATCCGGTGTGAATGTTGCCCTTGGAAGTGTAAAGGGCAGCCCCGGTCAGTTGACCAATCACAGACAAGGGTCGTCCAATCAGATTGCTTGGCAGGAGCGACCTGGGGTTGCAACATGTGCTGAGAGAGTCGAGCTTGGAGCGTGAAGCTGGGAAGATGGATACAAGATCCTAGGTGGGTTCTGCCAGATGCAAGGCGTCTGGCAGTTCCTGAGAGCAGCTTCCAGAGTCACAGACACAGATTGAGGGTAAGTGCGCCCCATTTGTTTACCATAATGGTGTCAGAAGTGCTTGGTAAACGGCCCGCGCATGTAAATTGTGAAATTTGTCATTAATTTTTGCGACCCTGTCCATTGCCCTGACGAACACCACAGAGGTGATCAGCAAGACTTATGTCAGCGAAAATTGGTGACCAATGATCTGTGACAGCTCCAGAAGAATGCCGGCTCCGAGGGGTCGTCACTGCAAGGCGGTGGACCCCTCCGAGGGCATCAAGACCAGGGGTCGTCACTGCAAGGCGGTGGACCCCTCCGAGGGCATCAAGACCAGGGGTCGTCACTGCAAGGCGGTGGACCCCTCCGAGAGCATCAAGACCAGGGGTCGTCACTGCAAGGAGGTGGACCCCATTGACTTTCAGCCAGCAGGAGGAATGTGACAACATGGCAGATATGAAGGTAGGACCCAAAGGACGAAACGAGGTATGCTTTTAGAAATTTAGATGGGTTGTTTAAATTGAAAAAAAATATTGATCAAGATCGTCAGCTTGCTAACAAGAAAAAACTATAACATGAGGTACAATGGGCGGCACATTTATAAACAGAATATTAAACTACAATGGGTAATAGCTGCTCCCCCCCCCCCCCCCCCCCCCCACAAAGTCGTGCCTATTTAAATAAAGCAGGGGGGAGGATGGGACTAGTAAAATTAGCCGAAATTGCATTCGGGATTAGTCCAATATAGCTATGGAGCCAGACAAGAATGAAAGCTGGTAGTGAGCCCCTAAATAAAAACATCAAATAGGATGAGAGATAGGCACTGCCGATTGAGAGCACTGTGCTGGGGAATAAATTTGGATATTACCAGTCAAGTTGACAATACAGTACAGCTACCGGCACGAGGGAAAGGTTTCCGTACAGGTGAAGAGAAGCACTTGAGCTAAGAAGACTAGCAACTGGGAAGCTGTCTAGGAAGATGGAAAGATGGTATGTCTTGTCGGGTTGGTATGCAGTTCGGGAGCTATAGCAGAGTACAAGCAAGTTGCCTGGTCAAAGAAAACGACAGTGGAAAGCCGATTTAAGCTTCACAGATTCCGGAGTGTCCAGTTCCCATAGAGAAGCTTTAAGCGATGCTAGAAAGGAACTTTGGTGGTGTCGAGGCTCGCCCGCCTGCTAGGACATAGCAAGGAGGAAGAACTGTGTAGCAAGAATTGACCACTCAAGTTCGATTTGTCAGTGTGATTTCAAGAGGTGCTTTGTTGGTCACAGCTTTGTGAGCGGATGTGTTCAGCTTTAGGCCTGAAGTTGTTCGGCATCAGCGCTGGAGTGTGATCCATGGTAGCGGGAGGTGTGAGATGGCAGTGTTACCACTGAGACATATCACGGGTAGACCGAAAGACGTTGTTGACAGGTTGCAATGGGCTGTAGAATGGGTTGGCGTAAGCCCATCTGAGAAGGTGCATGACCAAGATGAATTTGCATGGCAGGTATAGGGGTGGAATATACCCTATGGGCTATTAGCAAGGATGCTAATAGATAGGCTGACGCGTACCCAACCAGGGAGCGACGTTGGAGGGTGTGCAACACTCAGAATGGCACTGGGGAAGATGAACGTCAGGAAAACGTGAGTGTTTCACGAATGTGTGATTCGGGGAGTCATGACAAATACCAAGCACCAAGAATATTGATTAGGAGAGTGTGATTGGCACACTCAGAATGGCACTGGAATGGTGAATGTCCAAGATAGTTTGCAAGACAGGAATAGGGGTGGAATATACCCTATGGGCTATTAGCAAGGTTGCTAATAGATAGGCTGACGCGTACCCAACCAGGGAGCGACGTTTGAGGGTGTAAAACACTCAGAATGGCACTGGGGAAGATGAACGTCAGGGAAACGTGAGTGTTTCACGAATGGGTGATTCGGGGAGTCGTTGCAAATATCATGGAGCACCAAGGAAAGTGATGGAGAGAGATTGCAAATGTCACAGACGTCATTAACTGAATTAGATAAGGTTGAGCAGCATAGCCAATGAGACAATGATAGCAGCAGAATAAGTAGGAATAATGCTTGCAGGTTGCAGGGAAGATAGCTTAAAAGGTTTCAACAAGGACTGTACTGTATCGTCAAAAGTTAACATAGGCTCCATAGATGTTCGATAAAAATGCCAATTTGTGGTTATCTGCCAGTTGTCACCAGCAATTAAGGTCCATTCTACACAAGTAGCGGCCATCAAGGGACCTTAAGGTACTACATGATGCAAGCAGCAAGGCTGCTAGATGTTGCAGAGAGTAAGACAGGTTGGTGCTAGGTGCCACTGTCTCGCTTCATACTATTATGAAGTATGCTTGATACCAAGACGACGTACTCAGCCAGCTTCAATGGTTCCCCCACAGGATTAACGCCTTTGAAATAAAGTAGGGGGGAGTGTGGTGAAAGTGGGTTTCACCACTGTTTGGTACGAAGTAATCCGGTGTGAATGTTGCCCTTGGAAGTGTAAAGGGCAGCCCCAGTCAGTTGACCAATCACAGACAAGGGTCGTCCAATCAGATTGCTTGGCAGGAGCGACCTGGGGTTGCAACATGTGCTGAGAGAGTCGAGCTTGGAGCGTGAAGCTGGGAAGATGGATACAAGATCCTAGGTGGGTTCTGCCAGATGCAAGGCGTCTGGCAGTTCCTGAGAGCAGCTTCCAGAGTCACAGACACAGATTGAGGGTAAGTGCGCCCCATTTGTTTACCATAATATAGTATCTATCTGTCTTAATGAAAATTTCTGTAATAGGTTTCACTGCAACTTTTAGGAGTATATTCTGAATAAATATGTTTTAGACGTACATAATAAAACCGGATTTATAGGATACAGAGCCGAACTTTCTTAATATCATCTCGGTAGGCATATTGCGTCGAAATGACGTCGCAGTGAAGTCTATGAGACGTCACAATGAAATCGATGAGACGTCACTACGTCGCATCGATGTAAAAACGACGTGATTTACCTACTGGGATAAAGCTCACCCAACGGTTACTTTTTAAGGCATAAGAATCTGAAATCAAACCAAAGTTCGCGGAAAATTATATTTCTTACTTTATCAGACAGTGGCTGCATTGCTAATAGATATTAGTATCTGAAAACACGTCTGTTCTGAAAAATATTTCTGAAACTGTCCTTTTAATAAGTTATGACTGTATCAAAATTCTGCAAATGTATATATTTGGTTGATAGAGCTGATGCAACTCAGTTACCCCGACTGAGGTTGCCCCGTTGTAAAGGGGTATACCTTTCTTATTCTAAACTATAGAGAACTATAGAGAACAACTAAAGGAAGACGTCTGCTCTGCTAAGTTTCTGAGAGATATGTTATTTATTCATGTATTTATCTAAATTTTGTGTTCATTATAAATCACTACCTTAAGAACAATGTCATTGAAAGTCGAGTGACAGTCAAAATGTCCAAAATAGTACCACTCCACGAGATAAAGTAATAAAATAAATCTAAGAGTGTATATTAAAAAATTAAATGAAAGTCCTCAAAACATTAAAACAAAGTCTGCATGGTTTCAAACTGATTGCGAGGTCTTGCGCACATAAATGTATCAGTGTCTACTACTGGGTCAAAAATATAACGAACAGTGACAAAAACTAGTTAAGCGACTATCCGAAAATCAGATGCTGAAACTATGTTGAAAACGGATGAAATGTTTCAAGCTGTTGAATCAAAAGTATAAGACGGGTGGCTCACATTAAAAAAAATAACCTTCATTTAAGAGACACACAAGTATTGGAATAACCGCAGTATGTCGAAAAATATATCTTCAGTCCATTTCTTTTCTCCGAGAAGGCTAGCGACAACAACTGTAATTTCTAATCGCCTGTCTTTTCCAAGAAAGGATTCTTTCGTCTGTGAACTTTGGTTAAATTGTTTTACGTCTAAAATAGATATAACAAGATAGGTAGACCCTACTGATACTGGTACATACTTATGAGAAGCGATCTTTTCTGGGTCTACATTGTGCGCAAATGTATCTGCTGCATAGGGCAGTTTTAAGTACAAAGAGTATTCATTTCGCCAAGGTTTTGAAGAATAAGGTTCACTAAGAACCTACTCTTTGTTGAATAATTTGGCACTTAGAAGTTATTGTGACCTTTAGCTCCTGGAATTTCTGTCAGATTGATAAATGCCCATATCAGCATAATCCAGAACTCTTTTCACGAGAGGAAATGTCACAAAAACGACTTCAGAGAAATATCTCCTACGCACAAATAAATAATTACTTTTGTGCAAGTCAGTTTTGGTCAGGTGCTGGTGCAGACGACAATATCGTCCAAGTTCTGTTCACAGCTGCTGCTGCTGTTGCTACTACTCTTGTCGGATTTGTTGCTTTCCGTCTCCACTCGACCTTGAAAACTAAATGGCCATGTCTGAAATTAGAAAGTAAACTAATGTACAAAAACCCATTCGAGAAGTATCCTGGAACGAACGGACACAATCGATTTTCACATCTTGCCCTCAACACTAACTAGGAAAGGAAGACAATAAGGACGGCATACAAAGCAAAACAAGACAAGCGAAAAGTCAAGAGGTCAGCTCTTTCCCAGCAGATAGCCGCATGGCCTACCTAAATAATGTACAAATAGTCAAAGACTAACATCGGAATGCTGGCACTTTTTTCTGGGCTGCTGAACCCTAATTTCTGTGCAATGTTTATAATTTTCCATTGCCGACCCAATTAACATTGATTAGTGGTATCATTGCCGACCCAATAAACATTGATTGGTGGTATCATTGCCGACCCAATAAACATTGGTTGGTGGTATCATTGCAAGTAAGAGTAACCGCTGTAGTCTTCGTTTGACTGTAAAGACGGACATTAGTTTACAAAATTAAGTTATTTCAACACTTTCTAAAATATAAAATTATGTTTTGATTTTTTGAATGAGACAGTTGACATTGCATGGATGCTAACATTCCTAACCCCTAGCAGTTTAAACACATTGCAAAACTTTAAAAGACATAATTGAGCCACGACACGAGAAAACCAACAAAGTGGTTGTGCGCCCAGCGCAGAATCAGATCAGACTTTTCGCTAAGCGCTTACTCGGAGGATAGTTTAGGGTTCAAGCTACCGCCATGCGGACAGCGAAGACTCTGATCAGACTGGGTGGATGCCCAGGCAGATCTGAGTCTGCGCTGGGCGCACAACCACATTGTTGGTTTACTCGTGTCGTGAAACTAATAAGTAAACAATAATAAATACGTTGCAATTTATGGAATGACAACTGAATATATTTGATTTTTAATTCATTGATATTTTTTTTTAAATATCAATTTTGATTTTTTTCCCCGCAGTGAAAACACCTTGACGGGCCTTTCAGGGCTGGCGATGTAAATCATAGAGCGCAACATAAATATGTTTATTATGTGCCATTTACTACTGTATAATCACGACAAAAGAGAGGCAAGCTAATAAATTATGTCTTCAGAACGAAGCCAGTCGTAAGAAAACCTGTCTTTTTAGATATATATACAACCGCAAATATATACAAGTCTGCAAAGCTAGAATAGCGCATGCACAGCGTGCAAACACGATGAATGGACCGTGTAAAGCTAGCGCAGCTCTCACCAGACTAGCGATGCACAGAATGGTCAAGACATGCGCAATTTCGTGTTTGGTCCGACATATATATTGTCACAAGGCAGATCATTTAATGTCTACCTTATCATTTGAGTGAAACATCTAAGACGCTGAGAAATGATTGTAATTAATTCTATATATCACCTAACACCGTTTTAATTAGTAACCACACACAGGTTTGTAAATTATTATATTTTGCATAATAGGCAAATTTCCGAATAAAACAAGAGAGCAAAGAATATATTGAAGAAACAAATGAAACTGTTGTCATTAATGCAACTATTGGCTTAATCTCTTATCGTCAACCCGTCAACATTGCAATCATTGGTGAACCCACAAAAGGAACAAACTAGGGGGAAATTATTTGCATTACCACTGGTGACTGGGTTTGACCCGCTTTTGACACAGGCTAACGAGGATCCACAGAAGGAAATGTAATGCAATTTGAATTTTGGAAACTTGAGTAGATAAGGAGGCAATGATCAGGAACAGTAATTTCCATATCCTACCTTAACTCATTAATGCCTAGCTTCCCAAAAATGAGACATAGGCAAACAATGCAGACCCAGACAGGTGAAGAGATGGGAAGACAATATTAAAGAGTGGACAGGTATGAACTTTGCCAGCTCAGCTAGGGCAGCTGAAAACAGGACAAGGTGGAAAGGGGTCGTTTCGAAGTCATCTGTGGTGCCCCAACGACCTTATAAGGTTATGGGATAGAAAAGACAATAAAATAGAACAACATTGTAGTTTGCAAAGCTGCATACGCCTCTAGCGTCAGCTAAAGTGGCATTCGATACAACAGCAGAATGAAAGGGTACAACAGACATAACAAAACATTCGATATAACAGCAGAATGAAAGGGTACAACAGACATAACAAAACATTTCGAAGACTACGTTCAAGCGGACACGACGCGTAATAATTTCAATAAACCAAAACGGAAGCACCGCCTAGAAAGGCCAGTTAAACCGGTATTACGGAGACCCGACCCGGGCCTTAGACGACGGCGTTGGCCTAAAAACCACCTACATGTACTTAGTTGGTTGAGGAGTAATCCTCATTTATATGTTTGTTGTTTTGGTTTAAATATATTTTATTTCAAAATTACACACTACAACATATAAACAAGACAGTTACACTAAGTAATAGGATCAGAACGAAAGCTGACAGCTTATATAGCTCTTCTCCTGAGACTGTAGCTCTTCTCCTGGTTTGTTGTTTTGGTACAGTGAGGAGTTAGAAGTCCGTCACTTGTATGTTTATGAGCCACAAGAGAATCCAAGCCGAAGGACATGGCCACGCAAAATCTATTTACGCCCTCTCCCCTCCCGTCCCCCACCCCACCACAAACCATTTATTCATTACTGACCGTTCCAAGGCGGTGGTTGTGTGTGGTGGTTTATTATTAGTTTATTACTGTCATTATTTGTCGACTTTTTGTTTGTCTCTGCTTTTTAAACATTATATGAATAGCCTCGTGACCATTCGCCGGGAAAGAGCTGACATCCTGGCTTTTCTCTGGTCTTGATTTGCTTTGTGTACCGTCTGCCGGGAAAGAGCTGACATCCTGGCTTTTCTCTTGTCTTGACTTGCTTTGTGTGCTGTCTTTATAGTCCCCTTTCTCATTTGGTGTTTAGCTCAGGATGTGGTCAGCGGTTGTGGTGGTTCCTGGTCGTTACCCTTTCATCTATTTTGACTTTGTAGAGTACGCCCTTTATCGTAATATGAAACAAACCTTTTCAATAAAACATCTGCAGCTAGGATCATGATTTTCAACATGCTGTGTAGATGACCTGAACTAAGTTAGGGACAAATTTCTATAAATACTTCACCCAGTAATGCTTTTTCAAACATAGGTAATTTTTCATACTTGGTGTTTGCAACTGTGTAAGCAAAATATAAAGAAACCGTTTAATCTAGGATCTTGATATTGGATAGGTATCCAAGGTGTAGATAACCTGATATATATTTGTGCAAATGATGTAAAGACTCGACTGACTTATGCCCTATTTCCGTCTTAGGCATTTAGTATCTGAAGAATCGCTGAAGCTAGGATGGTTATAGATTTGGCATGCAGCTTTATACCCCCATTCCACTGGATGGCGCTTTGACTGCGCTCTTGGCGATCATGGCGCTTCTCCAAAATTTTCGAAATCGCAGCAGAAGCGTAGGCATTTGCCAAAACTTGGAACTTGTGCGCTTCCAGTAAGCTGCCAGTTCGCTTCTAATACGATCTCGTCACGCTAGTCACGATGCTGCCGCGATTTAGTTGCGCTTCTGCCACGCTTAACGGACTTCGAGGGCGCTTCTAATACGCTGCCACTACGGCAAAGGATTTCAAGCTACGCTTGCTCTACGCTTATTACGATGCATTTGCGATCATGCTACGACCTAAGTGCCGGAGCTGCGCTCATGCTTCGCTTGTGTTGCGCTTTGTAACCGCTTCTATGTAAATCGGCGGAGAATCGGATTCAGCAGAAGTTAGCCACCAGCCTTCAAACAATATTGATGATATAACAATTCCAGTGGCTATGGCGCAGCTGGCAATCATGAACTAGTGACTTCGAACAACTCGTCTTGTTCTTCTTGCTGTTCAGGCTCAACTGGGGCCTCTGCTCGGCGTTCTGAAGGGCGCCTATCTGGCTCAGTTTAGACAGCAAGAGCCTGGTCCCCTGTCAAAAGCAGAAGGCGAAATCCACACCCAGGCCTGGTCAGGAGACTATTTTCACGCAGCCTGTACCGCAGCAGAGGGTATTCCAACTCCTGCTTCGGGCAGCCTGCATCTTGAATGAAACGTGAGAATCGAGTTTTGAATCGTCGTGGAAACGCGGCGTTTTCATGCCCAGATCGCTATAAGAGCAGAGGGAACGCAGTTAAAGCGCCAAGAGCGCAGCGGAAGCGTCGTGGTTGCGCTATTCATAAATAATAGAGTCGCAGCGGAAGCGGCAAGAGCGCGACGGGAGCGCAAAGAGCGTAGCAGAAGCGTAGCTGGGTCGCAGACGAATCTCACGGCGCTGTCGGCACGATCCCGCTGCGCTGGTGCTGCGTTGCTCCCGCTGCTGCTGCGTTCATGAATTTCGAGCTACGTTCTTGCTACGCTTTCGTTGCGCTTTGAGTCCACGGCGCTTCCGCTACGTAAATTTTGAGCAGAGTCAAAACAAGCGCCGTGACTTGGCGATCATGCCGCTTCTGATACGCTTTCACTGCGACCTAGAAGCTTCTCCTGCGCTGCTGCCGCTTCTGCTACGATTCGTGGCGCTTTGTTTAAAATTTCGGAGCGCAGTAGAAGCGCCGTCAGTGGAATGGGGGTATTAGGCATAAGTTTAGATGGCCTAATTAGCTTTAGAAAATGTTCCATAAACAATTAGTTGAGTTATGTCCCTTTTTTCGATTTACACTTTTATATGTAGGAACATTCTTATTGATGAAATATCTGAGAAAGAAAATAGCTGACGTGTGGATTTCTATATCGGGCATACAGTAACAGACCAAGGTGTAGATAACCTAATTAAGTATATTTTAAGCCCTTTTCCCGGATGCGCATTTTATATAGGATCAATTTTATATAAGAACAACAGTTTCAACAAGACACCAGAATTACCGCTTAAGTTAGAAACTTTATATTACTATTCGAAAAATATTGACCTGTTACTGTTAAAGTTTAGGTTTCGGATTCGATTTTTTTTATTTTATTGTAAAATGCAAATGATGTCTTACAGTGTGTTACAATACGTTCAAACGTTTAAACGACGTCAGAGCATACAGAAACGAAAGTGAACAATCTTCTCTATTTGTTTAGCGAAAAAAACAACAACACTTTTTCTCGCTTTACAAAAATCCCAGCTAAAAGGAGCTGAGGAAAAAAAAAGACTTGGAGCCGAGCAGTTTCTTTGTATTAATGTACGATGTGAGATCGGTAGATTGTTCTGATATGATATTCAGAGATATTATTCACAATGTCAAACTTTAATAAAATCATATTTAGTACATTTGAAATACATAAAAGAGATCCGAAATGACAGATGTATCGTGCCGGCAAATAACAATATATTTTTTTTAACTGAAACATTTCTAAAACACACCCTGTTTTTAAACAAGTACACATATTTCTACATGTTTTATATTTATAAATGTGTGCAATATTATTTTTTTCTTTTCCCAGATTATTGTTTTAAGTGAAAAAATGAGAGAGTCAGGAGAACAAATAAATACGGGATGAGTTTGTATAGTCATTTGCGATTGCTTTTGGTTTTCATCTAAAACAAATGTTCAAAAACAGTCATGAATGTACATGTATAAGACTGGCAAACTTTCCTACGTATTATTACAAGAAAATTAGTCTAACTTATAACGCATTTTATATGGAGAAAACATACTCTATCAGTCACATGGCGCTATACATGTATATATTATACGGAAGTGTATAGCCGTACTTTCAGTTGAGGTCTACAGAATCTCAGCTAAAGGTAAAGATGTACACTTCCGTAAAACCTGCCTCTATTTTTTGACATTATTTTTGCTGACGTGTACATGTACACAGTGGCTGAACATTGTATCATAACAGAAACTCTTCGCTGCACGTTAACAGTATACGTGCTACTTGTGTTTATGAAAGATTGGGGAGGCTGGCAGATCGATGACGGATATTATTGATTAAGTATTGACAGATCGATAAAGGCCATTATTAATTAACCATTAATAAGTGACTCGTTACAGAAACTGTATATTCATATTAAACTCTTGATTTGATAACGAGAAAATTCCATTAACAGTCTGATGGACAGTTGCTTTATACAATACAAATGACAATATAATAATAATAATAATAATAATAATAATAATAATAATAAATCCAGAGCTCCAAAGAAGAAAGGGTAACAGAGATGATTCAGAGATTATTTTTCTTAAATGTATGTTTTAAATTTAAAGAGTAACTACACTTCAGGAACTGACTGAATCAGATCCCAAACCCTATCCCCAACAGCAAAGGGAAAGATTGACAAAGACATCCCAACAAACAATAACTTACAAGTGATAAGCCGAGTCAGCAGCTCTTTCCCAAATAGGTGGCAACTCAGGTATCTTTACTGAACTAAATAATTTAGACAAACAGAAGGGTTACAACAGACTAAGCAAATTATACGAAACACATTTAACAACTATTTTTACCTATTTTCTATTTTTATTATAGAAGGGTTAAAATGAGAACACAATACATTAAACAGCACCGAACATAAAACAAATGCAACCGCAACGAAAGTACCGCCTTTGGACGGTCAGTAATAACTACTGGGGGTTTAAACCGGTTTTACTGGGCCCAAACCGTCACACTCACCCTCCGCCGAGGTGCACACAATTAGCTGGTAGTTCGGTTCGTATGGAGGTCCCCTAACTCATCAGAGAGTCATCACGGCCAACAATTAAAATCAAGAAAAGACTGTGATGAAGCAAGGATGAGGACTCGACAGCCCAAACGTGTTGAGACACCTGGAGATCCCTGGGGCGCCAGCAACACCACTGGAACACTGGAACAAAACAAGACCACCAGTTGAACCCCGGTGGGTTAGAACCGTGGTTCTACTGAAGGATCACTACATATATTTAAATGGAAATCCATAGATTATCCCTGTTACCCCTTCTTATCTGGATCACTGATAATAATAATACTAGTAATTACTGGAAACTTTACTGATGCTTATAAGTAATAATATGACAACGATGTCCTAAAAATCTCCGGGATAAAATCCTAAACTCAAATTTATATTTATTTCTACAAACTGATGCGAAGTCTGACTCGAAGAAACTGTCCATATTCTATCAGCGGGCTTGCTGAAATAAAGACAGAATTTATGCTTAGCCAGTTTTAAGTTTCAATCGTAAATTTAAATCATACCGCAAACAGGATTTTATTTTTGTAAACTTTTGGTCAAAATCAGCCGACCTGAGACACAACAGGTTTTTTCTGTCTGTTTGGCCAACAAAATTTGATTTGACTTGACTTGAAAGTCTAAGTCTCATACAGTTACCATTTAATTGATTGTCATAGGGTAATGAGTCAAAAAATGGCAGGGTTTAATATTTCCGTGACAAGCGTACAGCCTAACAGACGAAATATATTTTTTCTCCAGTTTTACTCGGCAAGAGACAATATAGTTCACTGCTAATTTTTTCTATATTTGCTTATACACGATCATGTAAAAATAAATCGCACATCTAACGCCGGCTTAGATTAATTTTGTTTTTGGAAATTTCAGTTGTGGATAGTCATATAAACTTCATGTAACTGTTCGACTGTGCGCTTTCCGGTAATGCAATAAATAAATTTATTATTAAACTTGTCAATTAATGTAACGATTTGTAATATAGGGACCACGTATTATATTCAATATTTCATTTTGCTAGCATCGTGCTGTCTTAACCAGGTGTATATTTTCAGCAAGGATTTCAACTGGTTTTAGCAAAGAAAACACTTAAGTAAGCATGCTTTGCGTTCTTTGGGGAAAATGTTAAGATAGAAATGTGTTTATTTATGCTTTCTGCCATGAAGTATTAATTCTCTCAATCAAAACGGCACTAAAATATCCCATAATAAACAAGCTGAATTTGCCAAATCTCTGTATTTGTTTGTTTTCATATTATTTACCAGCAACTTTCCGTTGGAACTGCATTTCCAGCAGGATTCTGATGAAATATATAGAGGATCTTACATGAGTGCTCATGTATTATTGAATTTATTAAACGAGTTGGGGAAAAAGATAAGATGCGAGACTTTGCCGAGCATCTTATCGGTTTTCCCCAACGAGTTTAATAAATTCAGTGATACAGGAGCACGAATACAAGATTCTATTTATCATATGGCACTAAAATTCCATTTTATTAGCAAGTTTTGCACTGATACGTCACGATTTCGCAATTAGAAAACGCGACGTTTTATAGACGTCAACGCATAACGTTACGACGTAATTTGCATAATTAATCCACCAGTGGATTATCGTTTTTAATGCATTGCTTTATTACACTCTCAGACGCGACGTCATATGATAAACTTCTTTCTTTTTCAGGAAAATATTTGGACACCATCAAAACAAATCAAGGCGATGGCCACGAACGGACTGAACCCAATTGCACATCCTCGGACTGTCCGACCCTGAACACCAGTCGGAAAAGGGACGTCTACGGCTAAGACGGCACTAAAATAAAGACAGCGGCAGCAGTTAATAGCCAAGGGGACAGCTTTCTCCCAATATGTCCTAAATAAATTGAACAATTAAGTCAAAGACAAACAGAAAGCGGATGAAAACTTACAATTAGAATGCAGGGATGTTTACTCTAAAAAATTCAGTTGTTTTTTCTAAATCACGAAATGATTTTCTTTTGAGCGTGAACAAATACCTCTTCTATGATGTTGTGCACTGTGAGGGTTTAACGTTTTTTTTATGCGCTCGAATATACAGTTTTCGCATTTTTTTCCCTCTCAGTTAAGGCATTGAAATAAACTTCATACCAGTGTGCGTCAAGAGATCTTTAAAGATATTTTATTACTTTTCCCAGATCGTTTCGCACAACGTGTAAATAAAATCTTTAATTTACAATTCAGTATTGTTTGATTCACATTAAATATGAAAATATATCAGGAAAATATGTCTGAAATTTTGGTATGTTTTAATAAAATGTGTTTTCATGTTATTTCCGTCTCCCGAGTAACATTTGCAATAAGTAGATTTGTTTAACTACACCCCTGTTCCGCTACTGGCATTACTTTCAACGTCCAAGTGCAATGATTCCTTAGAACGTTTGCCGACATGTCCTTAGTTTCTGGAAAACCTTTCAAGATCTGTTCTAGAGAATTGATCTAAACGAAAATACGGAATTGATATCTTATTCCTTCTTCCAGGGAGAATTGGTTAAACACGTCAGGGGATATTTTTGCTATGATATGTTTCTCTTGTAACGTGACGTCTTATTAGTCGAAACCTTATTCCGTGACGTCATATGCTTTGGGAGAAACAGCGACGCGATAAACGAACCTGTGGTGTGTTCGAACAGCAGTTCTCTCTTGAAGACGGAATGAGATATAGAGGATATTTACTTTTTTAAGCCGGTGAATACCTAAAATATTTCATCGAATATGTTGAAAATATCAGCAATTTTACGAGTGAGTTGCACAAGTGAAATTGCTGATATAGTCAACACATTAGATGAAATATTTTGGTATTTACCGAAAAAAGGTAAATTTTCTATTCATGTTTTCTGTTTCGCAAAAATTTTTGCGAGTCATTTCTTGTTGATTTTGCTTGTTTCAGCGCATTTGGTAGGTATAATATTGCGTGTTAACGTAGTTTGCACCTAGAAAATGGCTTATAATGTCGTTTGAATTAATAGATAAATAGAAATCGGCGATTTAAGACTGACGTCGCGTGCAAATTAGTGATACTATAGCTCGAAAAGTGACGTCAAGATGTGACGTCATTTCTTGATTTGGCGTGCTAACGTTCGTAGCATAATGTCAGACAGGAACGCTACATTTCAGACTTTTTCGGAAAGAAATTAAGCCTAAAAATGGCAAAAGCAGCCGCTGTTTGCTGCAGTTAAAAATATAAATCGTATCAGTTACTAGTGAAATAAAACGATATTTTTTCACTGTAGACAATATTACTTTTATTTTATCTCATGTCTTGAAAATATCGGCATTCGTGAAAATGCTGATATTTTCAACACATTCGATGAAATATATTTTATATTCACCTAGAAAAAAGTAAATATCCTCTATTTATTTACGTTTTCTTCTTTTATTTTTTATTTTTTTCATCTTGATAGATTGTCTGGTCGGAAACCGCTCTTAGTGCGACACCTCTCAATTTGACGTTTTAAAGAAACAGCCGCGTTTATCTGAACAGGGAATATTGTATAAAAATCTACTTTGAAAAATACTTATGTGTTTAAGTCTTATAGTATTTCATTAAATTTTTAAAATCAAATTTCACGAAAACATATCAAAATTTGAGACAACATTCTCGGAGACGTTTTTTTCCCCTCTATTTCATTTCTAACGTGAAAAAGGGGATTTTTCAACAATAAATGAAAAAGTACTGTTTGCGTCAATTAACAAGTAATGCGTAGAGATTGGTCAGAAATTATAGCTTAGCTTTATAGACCAACTGACGGCACGTTCTCTGGTATGATATTCAATAACTTTAAGGAATACAGAACAATGTCGATGAGCGCTATTTAGTTTGCATAAAAAGCCAAACTATCACATTTTCACGACGTTATTGAGATAGAAAATATTTGTTTCATGTTCAAAGGAGAGTCAAAAGACTGAACTTTTGATGACACATGTATATTGTTTGACCAGAAAACTAGCATATTTTATATTGCCCTTCTCCACCTTACAGGGACTCAGATGAACTTACCAAGTTTAATGGATGAATAGAAGATGGATTATTTGTTGTCACCTCCTCCTCCTCGCTCTCCAGTATTTGTTTGAGATGTGCAATATAACTAGACGCCAACCTAAGAGTGTCCAACTTGGATAATTTAGTGTCTGAGGGCACCCAGGGTAACGTTGTCTTTAATTTTGAAAACGCTTTACTTAGCACTCTCATTCGGGACCGTTCGCGCTCGTTTGCTGCATATCTTTGTAATGGGTGCGCGTTCTTTGATAGTTTTCGCGGCGCACCCTGTTCATTTTCGTCCTCACTACCACTTAGCGGTTCTTTTCTTTTTCTTGGCATCCTGTTTTTGAATTTGTCGCTCAATCGTAAGCACTTTATATCCAACCTGTCTTTTTCTGATTTTAAGCTAGACTTTTTCAAGTATATTCACATCTCTTCAGAACATCAACATTCAGAAGATCAAAAGTAAAATATTATCGATCTATAGCACCATTTTACACTTTCATTTAAAGTCACCAAACTTTTGAATTAACCTTATCAAGCACATATTTTGATGAAAACTAAATTAGATTCATTACTTTGTCAAACGCTTGCATCCATTAAAGCCGAACTAAAGCGCATCCCATCTTAATATTCCATGTTTTTAAACTGCACCTTCTCTGACGGTAAGCACCTAACAGCTCACCTTCTATAACATAAATCACGTCTTATTAACCAGATACACTTTATTGAAATAACAAATCTTCATTAACAAGCGCGTGGACGTTTAAATGACGAGTGTGGTTTATGTCAGTTGATGTGTATAAACCTTATCAGCTCTTTTACAAGTTATGTCATTACGAGGAACATACCTCCTGCCCTCATACGCGCACATAATATTTAAAAGATTCATTCATGAAATTCTGTCTGAATGGAAGCGAAAAATGCCATATATTTAGCGTAAAAGTGCATTGATTATAGAATCCCGATTAAATAAAAGAAAACTAGGCTTTTTCAAAAAAAATATACTTTTGCCTTTAAATTATGCACATTGTCCATTCGAAAAGCAAAATAGACCACACTCGAGAAATCCTTCTGTATATATTATCGCTTCTGTAAGATGAACTATTTGGATGAGGTCTCAAAAAATAATTCCTTTAAACTTCTAGTCACCTTTGGAACACTATTTCTAAGATTTGTTTTACACCTTTAAATTACAGAGTATCTCGGTGCTCTGTCCTAAGATTGTAGCCGTCAGACAAATACCAGGAAATAACTATCAACGGAATCTTGAAGAACAGTTCCAAATTTGTTTACTTACAGAAATTGTTTACGGAAGATAAAATTCTAAGCAGTCAGAGGCTGGAAGCGAGTAAAGGGGCGGTGCTTAAACGATGCTGAACACGCTTTGGTAGCAAATCACGCCCATTTTATAAAGCGCAGTCTAAACAAAGTGTGAATATTCCAGAATGTTCGGGTCGAAAAAGAAATAAGATTGTGCGCAAGCACAGGCTGATCGCAAATACGGTTATCATGATTTTATTACAGACCCTCAAAGCTGTAAAAGACACATTTCTAAGGCTAGTAATGTATATTGTATCTATCCAGTTGTCTGTCAAGAATGGACAATGATTTCCCATGGCCGTGTGGCTGTAGGGCAGCGGGTATTGGAGGCACACCATATATAACGATGAAACTAGGATCTACCCCGATTCGCAAAGATACAGCTGGATTGTCAGAGAGAGTTTAATAGTCGCTGGCTGGCCCGATGAGGATTCAAACCCGCGATCTTCTACACCATAGCAGAGTGCCTCTAATCACTCGACAAGGGCGCTGCTATCAATCCGTGTAAATTTACTTACTTACATATAATACTTACGACGCACTGCATGTAGAAATAATATTACGAAGGAATGAAACCTGTTGCTTTTTATGCCCCTGCCATTTTTAATGGGGGCATATTGTGTCACCGCTGTCCGTACGTACGTGCGTCCGTACGTTCGAACAATGGTTTCCGTTCAATATCTTTTGAAAACATCAGTGTATTGAATTCATATTTTATACACAGGTATGTAATCATGAAATACAGGTGAGGTTCGATTTAAGATGATATCCGTTAATTACTATGGGAGTTATGGCCCTTTTTCGACCTCATTTAGTATGAGAAATGGTTTCCGTTCAGGAGATTAGTGCATTGGAGTCTTATTTTATACACAGGTATACAATGATAAAATACAGATCAAGTTCGATTTTTGGGTAAAATCCGTCAATTATTATGGGAGTTATGGCCCTTTTTCGGCTTCATTTTTATGACAAAATGGTTTCCGTTCATTATCTTTTAAAGAGATTAGTGCATTAGATTCATATTTTATACACATGCATTTTATCATAAAATACAGGTCAAGTTTGATTAAAGGTAAAATCCGTCAATTATTATGGGAGTTATGGCCCTTTTTGGCTTCATTTTGTACGAAAAATTCGCTTTTGTTCATTATCGTTTGAAAAGATAAGTGTAATGGATTCATATTTAATACACAGTTATATAATCATAAAATACACGTCAAGTTTGATTAAGGGTAAAATCCTTCATATTTTATGGGAATAATAGCCCTTTTCGACTTTATTTTGTACGAAAAATGGTTTCCATTCGTCATCTTTAAAAAAAATCAGTGTACTGGATTTATATTTTATACACAGATATGT
This sequence comes from Ctena decussata, assembly GCA_963989385.1. Taxonomy (NCBI): domain Eukaryota; kingdom Metazoa; phylum Mollusca; class Bivalvia; order Lucinida; family Lucinidae; genus Ctena; species Ctena decussata. Next base: position 290,558 of record OZ022501.1, on the reverse strand, counting down.
AATTATAAGATACAGGTCAAGTTCAATTTAGGGTAAAATCTGCCAACTACTTTGGGAGTTACGACCCTTTTTCAACTTCATTTCAAAGAAAAAATGGTTTCCGTTTGTTATTTTTTGAAAAGTTACTTGTTTCCGGGCTATTTCTTTTGCAAAGTTGCATGGCATCCATTTCTATGGTAAGATAAAGAATGTTATCACATATCACAGTCGTGATACACCCCCTCCAACCCCCACCCACACTTCTCTTGATGCAAGAAGCACAATACGTACATCTGCCTAAGGAAAACAATAAACCATGTATCACACAAGTCTGCCTCTGTGAACCAAGTTATCCTACAAGTGCCAGTACCTTAAACAAGGTGTCATCTTACTTAAGGCACTAGGCGGGGGCATCCGTGTCCAGTGGACACATTTCTAGTCATGTATGGGGTCATTAACATACTATTTACAGGTTTTACCACCGTGGTTCAACTAATGGTTTCTGGAGTTTGGTTTAGACAAGAATACTTTTCTTTGTTTTATCATAGTGATCAGACTGATTTTTTATGTCGTTGCCATGGTGCATTAGTTGCGTTAGGGAATCATTACGCCAACTGAACTTTTTATGTATTTTTGTGTCACGAATTACATTGGGACCAAGGGTGAAGTGTGTCGACAGCTAAATATATTTTGACCAGCCCACCCCACTCCCAGGTAGTTTATACTACTGGCCATTCTAACGCGGGCAGTCCGGATGGTGTGTATAGCTTTGTGATTTATACCACGTGGCGCTTTATGTTTAAAGTCTTCTTATACACTCCTTGTCCTCGTTTCTGCGTTGTTTCAGCTTTCCGATCAACTCGCTTGGGTAACAGGGAGCTTGTCCTTGTGCCTCTTGTGCATTTGTTTGTTAAAATACGTGTGTGTTTGTCCCTTTTCTCTTCCTCTTGGTTTCGAGGATAGACTGCGGTTTGTGACTGTGGCATACCCTGGACCTTGCTATTAACATTTTCTTTTCTCTCTCTCTCTCTCTCTCTCTCTCTCTCTCTCTGTCCCCTGCCCCACCCCCCACTCCTGGCCTATTTATTACTATTCGCCCCTCACCCGCCTATTTATTCATTATTATAATTATTATTATTATTATTATTATTATTATTTTGAATTTACTTGTCGCCCCCACCCCAGCCCGCTCCACTTCCCCCGCATATTTAATTTTGGATTTACTTATTTCATCTTGACAAGCTGATCTGAGTGTTCACAACTGACATGTGTCATCCAAAACCTTTTTCCCGTGGAGCAAGTTAGTGTCTTATAAGCGGCCACTGTCTTAGATTATTATTTCGACATTAATTGATTTACGTGTACTAAAGTTACCGTAATAAATATGAGCATTCGGACAAAAGTACCAGAGCATACAGGGAAGACACTGCTCACAGTCTGACCAGGGTCTCCACGGTTTGTCATTCTACCAGGGCACGGTGCCGGATAGTCAAATCGTTTACGTGTAGGTGCAATACCAGAGTAATTAAAGTGATAATAAGGTTGAGGTGTGGCAATGTTTAATGAACTTGTGGCAATTCGTGGTTTGATTATTCCCAATTGTTCTATACGGTATCTTATATACAAATTATGCATATCGCAGAACATCTTATTTTACACAGTTTAAATAATCATTTAATTAGGAAGACTATACTACGGGGCCGCTTGGGTCCGCCTTTTATCAATCTGTTCCTTCGGGATATCATTGAAGTTGTCGGTATCAGTAAGTTATCTTACACATTTCCCGTTAATTGGAACCTCTCGGCTGGACTATTGACAGTTAGGAAAATAAACTGCACTTTCTCCTCTGTTATGATAAGCCTGACTAGATGGGCAGACGCTCAGGTATCTAAATAATTCTAATCTACACATACTTCAGAAAGATTCCATTAATTGCAATGCATATGATACTTTGATTTTTCAGATAAAAGATTTACAATCCATAGTGATCTTGCGAGAAATTCTTAAACTTGAAATTGGTTCCGAATTTACGTATTATCTGCTATACTGCAATAAATCTTGCTAAAACTTGAAACTAAGTATTATCTTCTATTCTGCAATAAATCTTGCTAAAAACATATGCTAAACAGAAACAAAAATTCATATCAATAAGTATCGTTTTCGCTACTACATGTATAATGAAATACGTCTCTAACAGAAACAAAACTTCATATCTATAAGTATCGTTTTCGCTACTACATGTATCATGAAATACATCTCTAAAAAGTACAATGCATTGTTGGAAAATTGAAAATGAATCCAGCCAATATAAAACAGTCAAAGACGAATGTTTGTATATATAAGGACAAAAGTTCTGCACGGATGTAAAATTAACATCCGTGCAGAACTTTTCTTCTTAAGTATATTTTGGGGAAAAAAACTGTGTGATAGAGATTCTGTACAGAGCATTAGACAGTATAAGGTCTTAACGAATATATTAGACCGTAGTTTTGTATAATAATTTTTTTTTTCAAGAATAGCACAATACGTATGTTGATCTATGTTGTGTTTCGTACCCGAAAGTTACGGCTCTGTACAATAGCTGGAGACCAGCTGTCAGAAAATAACCGTGAAATACCCAGCGTGTATATGACGTCGCAATAACGTCATAATTACGTCATAAAGTCGCATCGATGATAACACGACGTCCTTATGACGTCACCTGCCTGCTGGGTAGGGTTATGCAGATATGTTAGGTGGTCCTTACTTGACCCCATAACGAGGCAGATATTACATGTAGGTGGTCCTTAGTTGACCCCATAACGAGGCCATGATATGTGTCCTATCATAAACAATCTTTAGTATCGCCCAATTTGTAGTCGTGATTTATCACTCATTACAACTGATGCAACACTGATCTCTAATTCGTTTCCATCAATCATTTCCAAAGTGACATATGGCTGCAGATTTAGAAATTCGGGGAGATTAGAACATACGAGTCTTGTGACCCCAATTAAAACCACATCGGCATATTTTTTGTAAAAGTAGCTTGCTTAGTTTAAGCTTGCTTCCCTAATTCATTTGTAAAATTACACAATACAGAAATTCTGATGATCAGAAATGAACCGGTAACCCATCCAGGTACATGTACTAACTGCGATCTCCAGAGCCAACCACTCAGCTGTCAAAGCCGACTTTTACAGAAAGGCTACCATTACATTTCTTCACTGCCTTTTTAGAACTTCGCCCTGAAGTCACCAACTGCACACATTGCCCATCCGAGGTAACGCTACCAGGTACACCTTTCCCTGCATGCTTAGGTCCAGAGATTATGTTCCTGTCATTTTCCTATCCCACCGCATCTTTGCCGTGTCGTCCACGAACTCGAACAACCGATCACCCATCGAAGTACTAACCACGGACTTCGTACATTTGTATCTTACCTTCACGAAAGAGTCTGTTACTCTGCCTGCGACACCATAAACCCTAACCATCCTCTTCTATAGCAACGCAGTTTTTCTTTAAAATAATTGCACTTTTAAATGGTATTATTTGTTTTTGCCGAAAACAAATTAAACTTTTGCTGTTGAACTTTGCTAAACTGGCATGAAGCGTCAAAATTCGACGGGAAACGTTTAGTTTTCAAAAGTAAAAATGCAAGAATGTAAAAATGCCATTTTCTAACTTTTACAATTATTTGCCAAACTGCGTTTCCATTAGAGTTATTCATTAAAACCTGAAAATTCAGTTTATGCCAGCAAGTGTTCAAAATCTCAGAGAAATACTTAAAAATACCTGCAATCTTCATGTGTTGCATTGCTTTATCATTCAGTATAATCCTTGTTTGTAGCTCTGTGGCACCGCATAGTAACGGAGGAGCATGTTCCCCATTGTCTTACCCATCTTCACTACTGGACTATTCGGTCCAATCCACCCTAGTCACATGCGGACGCAGTCACTGCAAAACAGGTTTATACATGAACAGAACTAGGATGTCTAAGATAAGCAGGAATATTTTTGCAGACACTGTAGATTCTGATAAGACCGCTCGAGGAGCACGGTGTTTGCTATAATAATAGTTTTGGACCCCCCGACACACACACACACACACACACACACACACACACACACACACACACACACACAACACCGCCTTTCAAATAATATACATTTTTTTCTAATCAGGAAGGGATTTGGACTGGGTATAGAAGTATGTGTAACAAGACAGTCGTATAGTAATAAATTATTGAAAACAACTGGTGCAACATTTTAAGTTGTAGTAAAGAATGTTGTAAATATATGCTCTGATATGTAAATCAAGTCTTTATCAGATATCCGGGTATCAGTAACAGCGAAGCTTGTATAAGATAAGGTATCTCAAATGTAAGTAATTATATCTTCCCCAGTCGACATTGGAACTGTGCGGCACCCTTAAAAATCAGACGCAAGACATATTCGTTCTTCGTACATGGAGACCAGACTGTACAAGCGCGGTTTGCCATATAATTAACTGGCTCTGTAGATGTAAACGCTAACTGCGTGTGCCTGACCGGAGTGTGCATGTCTGAAGATTTGTAACGTCATGCTGTATGTATATTGCGTCTTGAAGTGGAGTTTTGGCTTGATACGAATAAAAATCGTTTTTCTTCAGGCAGAGTGTACATTAGTATTAGACAGAAAAAATAAATATAAATAGTCTGTAGTGGGTTTCGGGAATGGCGGGATTATAGGTAGTCAGCCTAGGATTTACAGTTGTTTTCAAACGTGTCAAAATAAATCCAAATTGCTTATTTTCACAAGCTTATTCTCTCGTTTATAACAACCCATCGTGTTTTATGAAATATACTGAACGTCAAAAGAAGCGCATACAATGTAAACGCCCAATTTATTTGAAGGTATAGGTATATACTCTTATTTAGACATTTTGAGTTTCTTTGTTTATGATATTCCGACAGAATGAGCACCTTAACACATCGATATTCCATAAACTTTATAGACCAGAACGCTTGCTTTTGTGATGGGGTTAAACTTAAAGTCACCATACTTTCAGAAGCTGAATTTGAATTTCCTTATAATGCTCAGCTGATTATTTTCTCCAGACATAATGTCCGCGGCAAGGGTAAGAAACAGTGAAAAAATCAAAGCAGCCGAGCCTTGCGTTTTAGAGAAACAATCAGGTGAAAGTTGGCAGTAGAAACAGTAACACTGGCTTACCATTGGATTTCCATAGACCTTTTAACACCCTGTATTTCTTGAAAAGAACAGAAACCATTTATACGAAGAGGTTAAATGAATTAACAAGAGTAAAATAAAAAGGTTTGCAAAGAAATTTTTCGCAGCACTGCAGAACTTTTGGTGTTATTGGACTTCCCATTTTGCTATTTGTTTAATTGCAAGGGAGATAATTTGACAAGGGTTCAACTTCAAACTACTGTCATGTCCCTAAGAAGAATACCATGGTAATAAATCCGACGTTTTATTCATAATCACACATAAGAGTCGTGTTTTGGAACCAATTTGTTATACCGCCAAAGGAAAGACAAGTCTTATAACAACTTTGAATGTTTCATGATAAATTGAGATAACTCTTTAATCCAAGTTTAATTTTGCAAGAAGATAAGTTTATATTGTCGGCAGACGTCAGTAGTGTTTTCTGCTATATATGATTTAAAACCATAAATCAGTTGACAGAAGAAAACTGAACCTAAACTTGTATGCGTTTCTTTTGGCGTTCAGTATATTTAAAAAAGAACTAGAATCAGCTTGGAAAATAACGTTTTTCATACCTTGGTCTAAAACTACGAACTATAATTATAACAAGTTCAGTGCAACTACGGCGATTCAAATGGGCTCCTTTATTCTAATGATTTCTTCTGGTCTGGGGTCCATGTCTGTGTATCTAGAATATTCCGGAATTGTTAATGTTTAAATGACTTATGAGTTCGGACTTATGATTTGAGTTCTTTAACCACTTTCACCTCTACATGAAACAATATCACGAGCCCGATTCATATAAGTACCTATATAATGATCGCCATGCGGAGGGCTGATCGGATTGGGTCTCCAGTGTTGTCCATTGTAACTAAGGAAAACTAATTCCATTTTGTGTTCCTCCGACGCCAGCAAGTCCTATCTATTGGGTGTTTTTTTTTGTCTCCGCCTAGCTTGAAGACTTTGTCCAATACTTAGGCATTGTCTCAAAATGTTTGAGGATGGTGTTGTCATGTGAAATTTTGTTTCAGAAATCAAAAGTGTGGAAGAGATACTTTACCTCAATATTAGACATACTGTACTGTATCATTCGCAGTCTAGTTTAAAATGGCGGTAACTAATCCCATTAGACTTTCGCTAACCTATATATAGACTGTTATGCTTCGAACTTAATTTGGACAGAAGATAATGAAGGACAAGGATGCATCTATGGTCTTCAACAATAATTCCCAAATTTTAAGATCTTCCTCAATCAGCAATTTGACAGTTCCAAAGCCCTATAATACAGAATTATGAAAGACCAGTCTGTCTCACTCTGGTATACTGAGCCGCGACACGAGAAAACCAACAATGTGGTTGTGCGCCCAGCGCAGACTCAGATCAGCCTGGGCATTCGCCCAGTCTCATCAGACTCCTCGCGAAGCGCATAAAGGGTAACTAAGGGTCTAAGCTACCTTCATGCGGACAGCGAAGACTCTGATTAGACTGGGCGGATGCCCAGGCTGATCTGAGTCTGCGCTGGGCGCACAACCGCATCGTTGGTTTTCTCGTGTCGCGGCTCAGTCTTATTTGCAACGTTCGAGTGTCTTATCATAATACATGTAATATCCACTTTCCGTAACCGATCTACAAAACGTATTAACTTTTTTGTTTTCATTTTGTCAATTATTTTTATTTAGCAAGACTTTTCGGCCAATCACTTTTTAGATAACTTGTATATTATTTTTGGGGTGATTTTGTGAACATGTGTTTAGCGAGTATTTTTTTCTTTGTGTGTGTGTTTTTCTTTTTGTAAATTTGATTTCTTTTTCATTCTTTTTGTTTGTGCATGCTGTACATTGTTGAGTGGCCTTAAGGAAGAATACCTTATAGCTAATTGTGTTACATGTACCCACTGAAAAGAAAGTTTTCAGTGGGTACACTCTATTATTATAAGTATAGACCCTCTATTATTATAAGTATTGAACCACACAAACAAAAATATACTAAATAACTTGGCATCGTTTACCAAAATAATAATGAAAACGCTAGTAAATGTATCTTGGCCGTAACTCAGTAAATTGTAGACCCAGATCAGACTGTTCTTCTGACAGTCTGGTCGGGGCCTACATATGTGAGAAAGCCGATAAGATGTTTCTGTCCCAATGTATACGGTCGTACGGCATGCCAAATAAGCTGTGACGCGTGAAAATGGAGTCCTTATAGAATATGTGCAGACCAGCCTGCGCGGCCGAGTAGTCTAATCTGAACTATCGCTATACCGTCAAGTATTCTTGAGGAGACGTGGACTCTGCAGGACAGCATTGATCCACAGACTGGTATAAGTCCTCGTCTGCAGACACGTTAGAAAATTTTTCTACCTGACGCAACGCTAATATTTAGTACCCAAAGTCACACAGCCTTGGTTCGGCTATAGATCGACGTCGATTCGACGCTGATGTTGAAACGGCGTTGAGTCAGTTCTGTTCCAACGTTGTGTGACCGATGGGTATATACTTGTAAGTTTGTAATATACATATTATGTAAATACTCGTTTTTCAAGTTTGTATGTGGGTAATTACTATTCGTTTTTCGCATATTTTGACTTGACCCTCTCCCAAATACATGCACAAACGTGCACATTCGCTCATTGAAAGGCACATATATGATGTGACAGAAAAACAGACAGGTAGACTCGAGTGAGCCATTTTCACTAGATCTACTCTGGGTGCGAAGATCCTGGGCATAACTGAAAGTCGGAAAGGGTTTTAGTTTAACATTTTAAGCGCCAGAGAGCGGAATTTGCGGACAGCGTAGATCCTAATGAGGCGACTCATAATGAACCGCCTCATCTGGATCTGCACTGTATGCCAATACTAAATACGAAATATCCCGGACAAAGAATTCTTTTTTTATTTTTTTTTTTTGGCAACGTAAAATTTGTCGTCTGCTTCAAATCGACTAATATACTGTATCAAATATGGATTATGTTACTTTTTGTGTTTGGTATATATGCGCTCCCCCTCTCTCTCTCTATCTCTCTCTCTCTCTCTGAACTGAATGCTTTGAACGCATTTAAAGGCTTTCCCACTGCGCACGCGACGTCGATTCGACGTTTAATCGGCGTTGATTCGTTGTCGGTCGGCGTTGTGTGCCTGCTGGGTTTCTTCAAATAAGAAAAAAAAATCTTCAGATCCAGACTTGGTGTGGCCTTTAGATTGCGTTCAATACATTTTTCTATACATACCTGAGTCTATAAAATCCAATTGTTATAGGCAGTATTTTCCAGAATGTATCTATATTATATCTATTTTGACAGCACATCGTATTCCGCAAAAATTAATATTAAGTTAACCTATTTTTATTCATAAGCTATCAGCTGTTCAGCCACATTACAGCTACGTGACATAATTTCTAGCAAGTTTTCAATGGCGAGATCACTGAGGCATTTAAAGAATTTACACAAATCGTGCATGCATGCTTTTTTTTATCCATGAATGGCTGTAGGCTTATGAATGAACCGGTTGCTTCTGTTTACGTTTGTTTTGTGTATGACCAAAAAAAACAAAAAAAAACTCAGTGATAATAAGGTTACCCTCACTGTAGAATTATTATTATTATCATTATCATTATTTTTTTCTCATCTTTGCTATTGTTTATCTGTTGATATATTTTTGTGTTTCATTTTGTTTCAGTCATAATACACTGGGCACACAGCGTTGAGTAGACAGTACCTCAGCGTTGAATCGACGTCATGACGTCGAATCAACGTTGAATCAACGTTGTTTTAACGTTGTGTGCCTGCTGGAAACCACCATAATGTGTAGTATTACTGTTCAATATTGCTCCCCATGTTATTGCATTATATGTAAGCTGGGTGTAATAAAGATTGTATATTGTATGCGGAAACAGCTTGCGGAATTTTCCGCTTTGTGCACCTGACGCAACAAAACCAACAAAGTCGCAAATGCGCCCAGCGCACACACAGATCAGTCTGGGCATCCGCCCAGTCTGGCCAATGTCTTCGCTGTCTGCTTTAAAGGTAGCTAAGGGTCTAAGTTAATTCCATACGAACAGCAAATATTCTGATCAGACTGAGCAGATGCCCAGGTTAATCTGAATCTTCGTTTGACGCACATGCAACTTTGTTGGTTTTGTCATGTCGCGGTACCGTGGACGTAAAACAATAACACAACAACAACTAATCATGGCCGGGCTCATTTTCCTACTTCTCTTCCCCAAAAAGTTCCTATATATTTCATCAAGAGCCATTTGATGCAGGTTCAATTGTTTGACTTCTTTTGCTGCAAAGGTTCTGAAACAAAGTAATAATAGCAATAATAATAATAATAATTAAATAGTAATTTTGTACGTAACCTTTACTTCCCGCTCCCACCCTAATATGAATAAATAAATAAATGAATAAATAGTAATAAATATACTTCTTGCCAAAAGGTTTGCATAATAGTAAATATATTGTAATGTGATGTAAGTAACTTGGCTCTCGTCTTGTAACGCTAATTGTTCTAGCCGAGCACGAAATTACTGCATATATATAATCATTAAAATGAAGCATTATTTTCTGTCGAAATGAGAATTTTTAATGCATTTATTTCTGTGCTGGCTTTGTGCATTGCTTATCCGTTTTTCTAACTTTGTTTATTAGAAGTAAGTCAGATCGGCGACGATGTGTGCGTATGTACTCTGCAACGTGACATAATGACAAAAACAATCGAATTGACGTATCGCCCAAAATAGTGTTGTTTTGATATAAGGGAAAGTGCAGAATACATATAATAAAAAGATTACGACAATGTCTAGTGTCGCATTGCCAGGCATATCGACCCGGTAGCTCCATATTGGCCCGAGCCGAGGGCCAATATGGAGCTTTTCGGACCAATCTGCCCGGCAACGCGCCACTAGACATGTAATAACATCTATTAACTGAATTTAAATCCATGTCAGATGAAGCAAATGGATATTATACAAAGATATGCGATCACCGTACAGTATTATCATGCTGCATGTAGAACTTTGTCGGAATGGTTTTAGTAATGCATGAGCTATTGTTTTTGGTGGAGGTAAGATCCATGTCAGAGCCTATAACTAAGTAATCAGTAGATATAAAATTCGTGACAATTAACTTTGTAGAGATCTCCTCAAGTCATGTCATAGTTGTTCCCCTTTAACTGATTTAAAATCCTGAAATTTAACTTAATACTGGTAACGGATGACAGCAATTTTCTTAAAATTAAAATAAATATTAGTCTAGATTGCTCTTTATTTCAAAATTTCGGCCTCCTGTCCCGGCAAGAAGAATCAATACTACATCAAACTACATGTTTCACTGCTGCACCTCCTTTACATTTTGAAAACCTGCTATTTTCCATCCATCTATAATGTTGTTAACGTCATAAAATTACTAAATACGTCGCTCGCTTGAGGTAGGGTATGTTAATATCGTCACAAATGTGCGTATGTAAGACTTTAAAAAAAATCGTTTTCACTTAAAAGGCACATGCATACACGATATAGTAAAATTTCATCAATTTCTGAGACAGGGCCGATTTGGACCCTTCGTGAACCTTGTCCTCTCTACATATGAAGCTGAAGGACAGCTGTTTGTCGTGAACCTTGTCCTTTCTACATATGAAGCTGAAGGACAGCTGTGTGTCGTGACCCTTGTCCTTTCTACATATGAAGCTGAAGGACAGCTGTGTGTGAGCTTCACGACGTTGTGAAACTGACGAAGGTATGAAACTTACACCTTCTCAAACCTATTTATTTATATCTTTATTGTTTGAACTGGTAAATAACTTAAACTCAATACATTTAAACATATTTGGACTTCTCTGAAATATCTAGGAATATATTTGTTTCTATTTTTATAAAGATGCTCAATCACCAGGCGAACTAGGTTTGCTGCCCATGGTGGCCTATAAAGCTGCATCCCATACCCTGCTAAATCTTTTTGAAATCTATGAAGACTTGATATAGATTCTGCTGGTGTTGAAGGTACTTTTCACAAAGGATTCTGAGGTTAAAGATCTGGTCTGTGGTGCTTCTTCAAGCTCTGAACCCAGCCTGTTCTTCAGCGAGTATCTCTTCAGCTTGGGATTTAAGCCTGCTCGAGATAACTTGTGGCATGACTTAACTCGGGTGACTGAAGAACATAATGGTTCTGTAGTTCTGGCAGAGCCCTAGACGAAAGTCTTGACAAACCTGCACAAGGTATAAATTGGAGATAAATGCTGAGAAGACCACGCTAATGACAAACAGTCCCGGCGGCATCCAGAGGGAGATCAAGGTTAAAGGACAGAAGCTTGGGACAGTTACAAGCTTCAAGTACCTTGGGCACTGGTCTCAGATGAAGGTTCGAAACCGGAGAGTCTCTCAAGAACTGCACAAGCCACTGCAGCTCGGACAAAGCTGAAGCCAATATGGAGAGATAGTAACATATCTCTTGGATCAAAGGTGAAAGTCATGCGCTCCGTTGTCATATCCATTTTTCTGTATGCCTGTGAGTCATGGACCTTAACAGCAGAGTTAGAGAAACCAACGCAGGCCTTTGAGATGGGATGCTACCGTACAAGTACCATATAACCGATGAGGAGGTTCGCAGAAAGATCCAAGCAGCCATTTGAGAATATGACGAACTCCTGACCTTGGTCGAGATACGGAAACTAAGGTAGGTTGGCCACGTTTCAAGGTCTTCTGGTTTAGCAAAGACAATTCTGCAGGGCACAGTGAAAGGAAAAAGAAAAAGAGGGAGACAGAAGAAGAGGTGGGAAGACAATATTAATGAGTGGACATGGATGGCTTCTGCCAGCTCAACTCGGGCAGATAAAGACAGGATTAGGTGGAAAGGGATTGTTGAAGAGTCATCTGTTGTGCCCCAACGACCTCACAAGGTTATGGGATAGACTAAATTAGACTAGACATTTTCTTTGTACATATTCTGTGCGTTGAGGTGTATCGCATCTACAAGGGCCTTTAACTTCCTATACCCAAATACGCGGATGCATATTGAATTTTGCCAAATTAACAAAACGTTGAACAAAATTTAACACTTCAACAATTCAAAATTCAACAAGCACCTGCATATTTGATAATACTGAAATTTTATGAATTTTCAAGACTTCCATAGTATCTGCAAACAGATGCGACTATATGAAATATCTTTGGGGCCAACCTTAATGGGTATAAAACATGTGCGTTACATGTAGTTAAGCTGATGATCGACCCGTTTATATCGTTTTAGAAATATTCATAAGAATGACAGGCAAACGTGAATATTATTGGTGGCCTATTAATTCGACGTCGTTTTTAGGCCAGTTCATGTACACAGTAACAACCTGGACCCAGTTGTTGAAAGCTTTGTTTGCTAAACGAAGTCTTTAGTGAAGTATTCGTAAATTTTACATTACACATAAAATCAAGTATGCTATTTTTTTATTTGCAGAAGAAATGTAAGGAGCTTTTGCACTCCTCATATTTTTTTACAAAAAAAAAAAAAATGGCAACGTTTTTGTGTACACTGCGTTTGAAATTTTAATATGTCGTTAACTAACGACGTCGTTAGTTTTGAACATCTGGGCCCCGATTTCTTGAAATATAATAGCGACATGAATCAATCTATTCCCGCGTCAATTTAAGAAATAGTTGCCTTACTCGTGAATTATCGCTGATAAAGAAATGATGTTTGAGGGCAGATAACAAAATATCAACTCACAACGGCGCGTTGATCGGCGGTAAATTACTGGTAAGGAATAATTATTTCGATTTAGTAATACATGTACCATGGTTTGTCCGCCTGTACGAGGAGATAATCCACGAGCTTTAGCGCCTTTTACAGGCGGGCAACTCATGGTTTAACTATTTTATACCACCTTATCAGTGTAGACCTTGCTCATAGCGTAATATTTCGTGGTAAAGTTAGCGTTTTCTGGTAAGGGTGGTATAAATATGTTTAACTCCGACGTCATCAAGGCGCGAAATTTGCACACCTCGACGTTAGAAACGTTATTAATCACAAATTCTTACACGAGGCCGCTTCATATTCTCTTCATACGCAAAACGTTAAAGTCATGTTAGAATATTTTTTATCATATTATTATTTCAAAATTACGTGTTAAGTCCGTTCTGTAGTCAGAAGATGGTAAATGATACATGGGTCCGATTTGTGATCATTCATCAAAATTATGACAGCCCCCATATGCAAACTATCTTTCAGGCCTGATACCGTGAAATATAAACTAATGGAGGAAGCTAGATTATGAATTGATGATATCTAGAACAATATGTAAACAAACTGCTATCAGATTGTTTACTCTAAAATTCTAGAAACACACAAAAATGTAATGAAAGTGAGACAGAGGGTATCATCCTATAAACATGCCACCGCATCCTAATTCATTTTTTACACAAAGGTCTAATATTTGCCAAACAATGTAAACATGTTCCTCAAACGGGAATGATCCCTGTTCTGATTTTACACCGGGGTAATTCAAAGTCCAACCTGTTCTTTCGACCAAGACCTTCAGTCGGTCACCATTCATGCAAAAGTGGCTGTCGACCGAGACAAGCAACATCACATCGAAGATAATAAGCGAATTCGTGTTTGTAAGGATAATTTTCTTATTTTCTCCATAAATGCAAGGAGCGGCGGTAGTGTAGTGGATAACACGCTGGACTACCAATCCAGGGATCGCAAGATCGATACCATGCTTCTCCGGTCTTTCGGATGAGACTTTAAACGGAGGTCCCGTCTCCGGATGACCTAGTTGTTGGTGGGACGTAAAACCAAGTTCACGTACTCACTCCATAAATACATTTGTTGTGTCTCTAATTGGAACTGTTTGGCAAAATGAGACGAAGCCATTTATATAAATAAATAACACAAACCGTTATAGCTTTAGCAATAAGTCCTGAAAAATGATGTTTTTCATCTGTTGTTCAGCTTTGATGACCAGGCTTGCCTCTGCAAGTCTGTGTGACCCATCACCGAAAAATGAAACCTACACTGTTGTATTCAGTCTTGTGAATAATTTTATTGTTCTCAACGGTGACTCCTGAAGAAATAGAGGATCTTACACGAGTGTTAATTTCTTATGAAATTTATGAAACGAGCCTTCGTCGAGTTTCATAAATTTCATATGAAAAGAGCAAGTGTGTAAGATTCTATTCATTATATGAACCTTTAAAATGGGATTTAATCGCCTTTAAAAAGACCATTATTATAATATATTTACACTTGCCACTAACGTCACATAGGTGAACCTTTTAGAGCAACTGGCTTCATACACCGATGAAAGACAATTAACCATGTGACGTTATCTTTCTGTGATATAAACGTATTCATGCCTGCGACAGACGCACGTTTCTGTATTAATTTCTACAGTGTCGCTAAACCCCAAAAGTTTGAAAAAAAAGATTTGATGGCAAGTCTCGGCAGGCAACGAACATCCCTCTCCGAGCCACACTTATTGTCGTTCCGCGGGACACATTTGCTAGTGACATCAGGTAAGAGACGCCTACATATTAACTCCCGAGCGCAGGCGTCTCCCATCGAGCCACCTCAACCTCAACAGACAAGGGCATCAGGATTGGTCGATGCAGCAAGAACCCGCGCAAAAAGCCAGAACAGCTCAAAAGAATGGAAGCCAGACTCCGCTAAGATTCATGTCGCTATGACAAGTCAGTCTTAGTTTAAGACTAATTTAGAAATTTTATCAAATATACATCAAATGGAATAAGGTACTTTAAATCAGTATTTAAGTAGTGACCCAATGCTTGAGAACCAGAATCAACACTGAAACACGGACTAACTGGGTTGATGATATCCTCGGGGACAAATGTCCACCAGCAGAGATATCGGTCTAGTGGTTCTACTACACCCTCATTGGTGGCATGGTCCTTGTGCGAGATGTTCAGTAACCGCCGAAAGCATCTTATCTCAAAGGTCAGCGTTGTTTTCTCTAAATCTGCTGTCATGTTCCATGTCTCATAGGCACACACAAAAATGGATATGACAAGAGTGCATCAGTCTTGCCTTTGATCCAAGAGATATGTTGTTATCTCCTCATATAAGCTTCAGCTTTGTCAGAGCTGCAGTGGCTTGTGCATTCTTTTAGAGAACATTCGGATTTGAGCCTTCTTCTGAGACAACTGCGTCAAGATTCTAAAAGTTTGTAATGGTTTCAAGCTTCTAGCCTTTATCCTTGACCTTCCTGTGGATGCCATTGGCATCATCTGTCATTACTTTGGTTTTCTCAGCACTTATCTCCATTTTATACCGTGTGCAAGTTTTGTCGAGACATTCGAATAGTGCTGCTTGTTCGTGCTCTTCCTAAGCAAGAGCGTCAATGTCATCGGCAAACTACAGATTGGTTTTAGTTCTGCCGCCTATGCTAACCTTCCCGGCATGTTCTTCCAGAGCATCAGCCATAATCCGTTTGACAAATATGTTGGAGAGTGTGGGTGAGAGAGGGCATCATTGCCTAACTCCAATTGTTGTTCTGAACCATTCTCCTGTGCTGCCATTCATCTGAACTGCACTTAGCCTTGTCATAGAGGTGGTCAGTTGTGCAAACTAGATTTACAATGATCTTGTACTTTCCTTTAGTGGCCCAAAAGCTGCCTGCCATACCCTGTCAAATGCTTTTCTTTCCCTTTTTTTGAAATCTATGAAGACATGGTACAGATTCTGCTGATGCTGAAGGTACATTTCACACAGGATTCTGAGGTTTTTAGCTCGCCTAAACGAAAGTTCAGGAAGAGCTATTGTTGTCACCACGGCGTTGGCGTGCGCGTCTGCGTCCGCGTCCACGTCCGCGTCGGCGTACGGATTGGATGTTTTGGTTAAAGTTTTTTAAAGAGCTATATCTCCTTAACCCATGGATGGATTCTTTTGATACTTGCACTGTAGTTAGATATTGGTCTAAAGTTTAACATGGTACCACCTCCACCCCACTCAGTGACCTTGATGTCAAGGTAATGGACTTAGAAAATTGGTAGTTTTTTGGGCTGGATGTTTTGGTTAAAGTCTTATAAAGCCCAATATCTCCTTAACCCATGGATGGATTCCTTTGATACTTGCACTGAAGTTAGATAATGTTCTAAAGTTTTGAAGGTACTACCCCCACCCCCCTCAGTGACCTTGATGTCAAGGTTATGGACTTAGAAAATTTTCTTTTTATTAATTGGATCTTTTGGTTAATTTTTTTAAAGACACATATCTCCTGAACCCATAGATGAATTCGTTTTATATTTGCACTGTAGTTAGATCTACTGAGTACTACCCCAACCCCGCTCAGTGACTTTGATGTCAAGGTGAGGGACTTAGGAAATTTTGGTCTTTATTAAAGTTTTGCAACTGCATACTGATTCATAATGCTTTGCAGAGATTTAGTTTATACTTGAATTGTTGTTAGACACTTATTTTGAGTTTGCACAAAACACCTTATATTTACCCCACTGGATGACCTTGAAGTCAAGGTCATCGACTTAGAATTTTGTCTTAAAGATTTTGGTTAAAGTTTTATATTTATGAAGACATAATTTCACAGTGCCACGATGATGGACTCAGTTGATACTAATACTTGGACTGATGTTAGATAATGGTTCAGGGTTTTGATACATCCTAGCCCCCCTCCCCCCTACCCCTGTTTTTTTACCTCAAGCTCATGGACTTTGAAATTTCATTTCATTTTTTTATTTTAATTTTATTTTAAAACTTATTTCTGAGATAGCTTTTGTTTATAAATGTGTTTTCATTATGGACATGCTTGCCTGAAGTTATATGCATAGCAGTCCACACCACCATAGCGACTGTGTGATGGGCAAGCACCAATTCAGGCGAGCTATGCTGTCAGACGACATCTCTTGTTAAAAGATCTATTCTGTGGTGCTCCTTCCGGCTCTGAACCAAGGTTGTTCTACAACGATAATC
Source organism: Ctena decussata (assembly GCA_963989385.1). Lineage (NCBI taxonomy): Eukaryota > Metazoa > Mollusca > Bivalvia > Lucinida > Lucinidae > Ctena > Ctena decussata. Next base: position 273,460 of record OZ022501.1, on the reverse strand, counting down.
TCTTCAGCTTGGTGTTTGAGCCTGTTCAAGATGACTTTTAGCATGACTTTACTCGAATGACTGATGATACTGATGGTTCTGTAGTTCTGGCAGAGCTGCAGATTATCCTCTTTAGACAGTGAGATCATCAGCGAGTGAGTCCATGGGGTAGGCCATTTTTCTGTCTCCAGATCTTACAAAACATGATGTGCCTAACCGTATTAATGTGATATATATTTATCATATACTTGATGAAATTTGGTTTCATGGTTTCTTAGTTATGGCACCGGACGAATGGTCGGAAAGGCGGAACGAAAGACATCAACAAAACTAAATTCCTTCGCCTTCGGCGGGGGGGGGGGGGGGAGTGAGGGGGGGGGTACTAGACAATGCAGAAGAAAGTTGACAAAAAGGAGCGGCGAGGGTCTAGTGGTTAACGCGCTAGGCTACCGATCTGATGGTCGCAGACCCGATCCACCGCTCTTCCTATATTGAAACGTTGAACCCGATTTCACTGACCCACTCGTCAGTAAATTTTATTAGAGGTCAGTAATGAGATTTCAGCGTGTTACCATTGCGACATATGCCGTGAAATAATAAGATATCATAATTAAACTTTACTTATATAGTTATTGAACACCACTATATGATAAGGCTACAAGTTCTGGTGTGGCCGCAACTCAAGGTCGCCTGGCTTAACAAAGACAATTCTACAGGGCTCAGTGAAAGGAAAAAGAAGAAGTAGACAGTAGTGGTGGGTCGACAGTATTAAAGAGCGGACAGGGATAGAATTTCTGGTAAAACTAGGAAAGCTGAAACATATCAACGTAGAAAGGAATTGTTTCAAAATCATCTGTGGTGTTCCAACAACCTTACAAGGTTATGGGACAGAACAGAATAAAATAGTTATTATGATTATCATCATCATTTTTTTCATTATTATCATGCTATCATTATCATTTTCCCATTTTATTGTCTATTAAAATTTGTTATTATTTCACCAGGGGCCGTATTTATAAAACGACTTATTATGTAAGTTGTTGCTATGCTGTTGCTAAGGCTAAATTTCTATGAAGGAGATTCCCAACAACTATGAAATTTGCTCTGGAGGTAGAGGTAGGTAGCCTTTAGAGCAAATTTCATAGTTGTAGGGAATCTCCTTCACAGAAATTCAGCCCTAGCAACAGTATAGGAACCACTTAAGTCGTTTCATAAATACGGCCCCAGATTACGTGGGGTGATCATTAAATAATGGAAACACCTTTGTAGATTAGTTGATTATATACAGAATTTAGTACTTAACTTTCATGTAACACCAACTAGTGTCTTTAGAGCTTTCGAATCCATGTTTGAAATTGAAATTTTAACGTGTTACCATAGCGATATATTACGTCACGTGCATGCGGGATAACGCGTGTGATTTTTTTTCGACGTCATTTTGGTAAAGAGGAGCTTGTATTATGCTTATTATGTGCGATATGTAAGAAGAAATTGAAATCTTAGGAACACTTTCTGTTTAAGTCAGGTTTTGACTTTTGAAACACACATATAATGATTGTCTATAAAAACGCCCTGAAATCTGGCATGAATTAAAGCTAAAGCAGGGGTTCAAATAATTGATTTTTAGGGAGTTTCACATCTCATTCCGTGATTTCCAGTATTATGCTAAAGTAAACTGATCGATTATCAAGTACAGGATAATTTTGGTACTTTCTGCTATACAAATCTCCCAACACTCTGCTTGTTAAAGTGCAATGACGTCACATTTCTGGTTCCTCCGGTTTAAATTCAGCGAAAAACGTCAAATTTTGCTCGAACAAAAGTGTTTCGCGCTCTGTATTTCTGCCAGGTTAGAGAGACAGTCATGAATAACTACATATTTCTTTTAGTATCTGAGACTTGCATCAAGCCATCACGCCATCACAAACTTTTATCCATTCTTTGTTACAAATCAGCAGCAAATATACATGAAAATATGCAAAAATTTAGAGACTAGACCCTTTTAAGTTTAAGGAATCGTTGCCATGGCAACGATATTCCTATGCAGTACTTTAAGACTTAATTATATCTCATATGCTTGCATCTTAGGTATTATATACCTGGAATACTGTTTTGACACATATCTAATGAAATAAATCCTAGTTTCCATTACTTAATGATCACCCCTCGTATCATGACCCAAATGTGCTGAAATATGGGGACACTTAAACCATTAATTTTCCATTTGGACAACAGGAAAATTAATGGTTTTAGGTGTCCCTTTATTTTTAAAAGTACATAAGGTGATATTTTGTTTTCTTTTTTCACCTTTATTTATTTAAAATCATTGTTCTGCCGGTGGGTGTAAATTCACATGTCTGCTGCGCACCACAGCAAAATAGCCCAAAGGGTGTAACGTAACTTATGTATCATTTTATATTTTAGTGTATTCCTAACCAGACTGTGATAAAATCGTACCACCCGAGTACTGAAATGGTTATACATGAAGAAGAACTTGCGAAAACATAGAAACACACCGAGACGGTTCTAATGAGGGACCAATACATATAGTTATATTGAGAAATAAGAAAAAAACGATACCAGAAATATTTTCAAGTATTCGCCTTATCTCTTACATTAGCTCTATAGTTCTGACAGGGGCAGGAGCCCCGGTAGCGCAGTGGGTTAAGCGCTTGCCTAGGTTCCATTACACACTGCCTTTCATTAGCACCGTCCCATTGTCCTGATATGACTGAAATACTGTTGGAAAGGACGTAAAATCGCACATCAATCATCCATCCATCCATCTGACAGGGGTTGATCGCTAGCAAAAATGAAATTCGAAAAAATGCCTGAAGCATGGTATTTTATTATGTAAAGCATGCTTGATTAGAGTTCTACCTCGGTGTTAAGTGTTGATAAAACAAGAGATTGAGCACTTTCATGCCTCGAAGAAACAAAATATTTTTATTGCAACCGTGTTTATTATTGTTCGGCAATATTTCGCCGTGGAGTTATCGCCAGATTATCGGAATGCCTGCAAACATTTTTCCTCTCTCTCTCTCTCCCTCTCTCTCTCTCTCTCTCTCTCTCTCTCTCTCTCTCTCTCTGAGTCTTGCGAGGTGTAAATGGGTAATAAGACAGAACAGACATTATCGACGGCCATATGCAAGTGCACGTTTTTCTTAATCGTTCCGGACTCATGAAGATCAGGACGCACTGCAATCTTCTTACATCAACCGCGAACACTGTACCACGTCATCACAAAAGTCGGCTTGAACGTACCAAGGCAGTGGACCTATATCCTGAGACATTATATATCGTTATTTACTGACTTTTATATCTTCATGTAGTAGAATATAGTTTAACAGAAATGATAAAAAAGAAGAAAAAGTAATTTATAAGTTTTCACACACTTACTTTAAATGAAAATGATAGTATACGTCGAAATTGTCTGTATGCTATTATTTACAAGAAGTGGTTATTATCCGTTAACTGTAGATGGCAAAATGCCATTCCATGATGTACCATTTACTTTTTTTTGATTGATCAACGTCCGTAGTCAAATGCAACACTCACTCTGATCGCTCAAGATACGCAAGTACAATGTTTAATTTGACAAAAACGCTATAAATGTTTTAACCGTGATTTTATCTCCTGTACGGTTGAAAGCTCCCTCTCTAACGGCTGTGCGTTAACTTCCCGTACAGGCGGACAAACGTGGTATAAGTACAACGACTGAACAAAAGAGGTGCCTGATCAACTTTTAACACACTCATTTTAATACAATGATACTATAATTATGATGCTAGTATCTGTTACCAGCTAACGACTGCGAGTCAGCAAGGTCCAATATATACAGTACCGTAAAATGTTAAAAAAGTAGCCTGTATGACCCGCGTCCTTGGCTCGGACAGAGGAGAAATCTACCATGACCCTAGCAAGCCAAGCTGTCCTGGCGAAAGTATGTGCACTTAGTACTGGTTAACCGCTTAGGAGGTCTAAGCCTGCCCAGGAATAGTGTGGTTAGGTTAACTGACCGTCCCGACATGACCTTAGTTGTTTACCGTGGACGTTAAGCATCAAATCAACCAACCAACTGTCCGTCCAATGACAGTGCTGGCTCACTGACTACCTGTAGAATGGTTGACCATATGTACCCCACGGCTATATTTGTTATCATTCTGTTTAATGTCTGTATTGAAAACAAACATTTGATCATTTTGACGTAATAATAACATAGTTTTAAAAGTAACACTGGTAAAATGTGCTATTTTGCTGGCAGACAAAACTCGACGCTAACGATATCCCTCCCACCCCTTCTCACCCCTCCCTCCGATTCTCGCCTTGCGGGTCGAAGACAGAAACAGACGTAACTAGTAAACTTAGAATAAGCTACAGGCATATTCAAACTTGTTTCAGAGTGTACTTTATATGATTCTTCACAGCAAAAAGAAAACAGGAACCAGCACATTCAAGGACAAACTCGTGCACTTTAAATCGATCCACGCCATGTTAACCGCCATTTTTTGAAGGAAGTCAACTCTCGCGGTTTAGGTTTGGTACTTCTGTACAAAGAACGCTTCTTGTCAGACATTTGCTCTTAAAAGAGTTTGGTCCCGATCTCTCTAAGTATTGACCCCAATTGAGTTTGCTCCCGATCTCGCTTAGTATTGACACCAATTGAGTTTGCTCCCGATCTCTCTAAGTATTGACCCCGATTGAGTTTCCTCCCGATCTCTCTAAGTACTGACCCCGATTGAGTTTGCTCCTGATCTCTCTAAGTACTGAATCCGATTGAGTTTGCTCCCGATCTCTCTAAGTATTGACCCCGATTGAGTTTGCTCCCGATCTCTTTAAGTATTGACCCCGGTTGAGTTTGCTCCCGATCTCTCTAAGTATTGACCCCGATTGAGTTTGCTGCCGATCTCTCTAAGTATTGACCCCGATTGAGTTTGCTCCCGGTCTCTCTAAGTATTAACCCCGATTGAGTTTGCTCCTGATTTCTATAAGTATTGACCCCGATTGAGTTTGCTCCTGATCTCTCTAAGTATTGACCCCGATTGAGTTTGCTCCCGATCTCTCTAAGTATTGACCCCAATTGAGTATTCTCCTGATCTCTCTAAGTATTGACCCCGGTTGAGTTTGCTGCCGATCTCTCTAAGTATTGACCTCAATTGAGTTTGCTCCTGGTCTCTCTAAGTATTGACCCGGAATGAGTTTGCTCCCGATCTATCTAAGTATTGACCCCGGTTGAGTTTGCTCCTGTTTTTTCTAAGTATTGACTCCGATTGAGTTTGCTCCTGAACTCTCTAAGTATTGACCCCGATTGAGTTTGCTTCTGATCTCTCTAAGTATTGATCCCGATTGAGTATTCTCCTGATCTATCTAAGTATTGCCCCGATTGAGTTTGCTCCCGCTCTCTCTAAGTATTGACCCCAATAGAGTTCGCTCCCGATTTCTCTAAGTATTGACCCCGATTGAGTTTGCTCCCGATCTCTCTAAGTATTGACCCCGATTGAGTTTGCTCCTGATCTCTCTAAGTATTGACCCCGATTGAGTTTGCTCCCGATCTCTCTACGTATTGACCCCGATTGAGTATTCTCCTGATCTCTCTAAGTATTGACCCCGATTGAGTTTGCTCCTGATCTCTCTAAGTATTGACCTCGATTGAGTTTGCTCCCGAACTATCTAAGTATTGACCCCGATTAAGTTTGCTCCCAATCTCTCTAAGTATTGACCCCGATTGAGTATTCTCCTGATCTCTCGAAGTATTGACCCCGATTGAGTTTGCTACCGATCTCTCTAAGTATTGACACCGATTGAGTTTGCTCCCGATCTCTCTAAGAATTGACCCCGATTGAGTTTACTCCTGATCTCTCTAAGTATTGACCCCGGTTGAGTTTGCTCCCGATCTCTCTAAGTATTGACCCCGATTGAGTTTAGTCCCGATCTCTCTAAGTATTGACCCCGTTGAGTTTGCTCCTGATCTCTCTTAGTATTGACCCCGGTTGAGTTTGCTCCCGATCTCTCTAAGTATTGACCCCGATTGAGTTTGCTCCTGATCTCTCTAAGTATTAACCCCGATTGAGTATGCTCCTGAACTCTCTAAGTATTGACCCCGATTGAGTTTTTGCCGATCTCTCTAAGTATTGACCCCGATTGAGTTTTTGCCGATCTCTCTAAGTATTGACCCCGATTGAGTATTCTCGTGATCTCTCTAAGTATTGACCCCGGTTGAGTTTGCTCCCGATCACTATTAGTATTGACTCCGATTGAGTTTGCTCCCGATCTCTCTAAGTATTGACCCCGGTTGAGTTTGCTCCTGATCTCTCTAAGTATTGACCCCGGTTGAGTTTGCTCCTGATCTCTCTAAGAATTGACCCCGGTTGAGTTTGCTCCCGATCTCTCTAAGTTTTGACCCGATTGAGTATTCTCCTGATCTCTCTAAGTATTGACCCCGATTGAGTTTGCTCCCGATCTCTCTAAGTATTGACCCCGATTGAGTATTCTCCTGATCTCTCTAAGTATTGACCCCGATTGAGTTTGCTCCTGATCTCTCTAAGTATTGACCTCGATTGAGTTTGCTCCCGATCTCTCTAAGTATTGACCCCGATTAAGTTTGCTCCCGATCTCTCTAAGTATTGACCCCGATTGAGTATTCTCCTGATCTCTCGAAGTATTGACCCCGATTGAGTTTGCTCCCGATCTCTCTAAGTATTGACACCGATTGAGTTTGCTCCCGATCTCTCTAAGAATTGACCCCGATTGAGTTTAGTCCCGATCTCTCTAAGTATTGACCCCGCTGAGTTTGCTCCGGATCTCTCTAAGTATTGACCCCGGTTGAGTTTGCTCCCGATCTCTCTAAGTATTGACCCCGATTGAGTATTCTCCTGATCTCTCTAAGTATTGATCCCGATTGAGTTTGCTCCTGATCTGTAAGTATTGACCCCGATTGAGTATGCTCCTGAACTCTCTTAGTATTGACCCCGAATGAGTTTTTGCCGATCTCTCTAAGTATTGACCCTGATTGAGTTTGCTCCCGATCTCTCTAAGTATTGACCCCGATTGAGTATTCTCCTGATCTCTCTAAGTATTGACCCCGGTTGAGTTTGCTCCCGATCACTCTAAGTATTGACTCCGATTGAGTTTGCTCCCGATCTCTCTAAGTATTGACCCCGGTTGAGTTTGCTCCTGATCTCTCTAAGTATTGACCCCGATTGAGTTTGCTCCCGCTCTCTCTAAGTATTGACCCGATTGAGTATTCTCCTGATCTCTCTAAGTATTGACCCCGATTGAGTTTGCTCCCGATCTCTCTAAGTATTGACCCCGATTGAGTTTGCTCCTGATCTCTATAAGTATTGACCCCGGTTGAGAGGAAGGCTAAAATAGAAATGACAGAGCTGCATTTCCCTGGAGCTGTATCCGTCCACTTTAAACATTACGGCTCGCTTATGTATAGGTAAAGGTTTCCCATAGCCTAGTAGCCGTAGAGGCAGTGGGGGTTAGAGGCCCACTGTGTTGTGGGCACAGCAAATGAAAGGCGGAGAACACCCCCTCGTTTTGCCGCCTTATCCTTCCCTAATATGATGCAGATACCCATTTACAGATGGGTTGACAGAGAGAGTTTTCCAGCCGTCGCATTGCAAAACCAGGGCGCGATCTCACGACCTTGCGGCGACTTTCTGCACCATAACCGAGCGTCTCTAACCATTCGACCACGATGCCTCTCTCATTTATATTAGCAAAGACACTCGCACACTGTTTATTTTTGCCGAGAGGTAGCTTTATTCATGACACGGCCAATTCACCGTAGTTGTTTTTCTATAATTCAATTTATGTCGTTACCTTAAAATCTGAAAGGCGTTACCGAACAGTTGTCCAAGCGTTACAGTGTTGGTCAGGTATACCGATTTGGTAATTTCTTCCCATACAGACAGGACACAGGACTTACACTGCCACCATCATGGCAGCACAAACTTTATTATATTACTTTATAGTTGTAGGTTCTTCACTAGTGGCGGTTAATGGATTCTTTATGAGCGGCTGCTGGAGACAAAGCTGCCAGATGTTGAAATCTCTAGAAACAACATCACAGCAAATTATGGTTAAACAGAACGAAGTCTACGATATGGTGAGCGAACTTATTGATGAATCGCCAGGTCCCTCAGTGCCAGTTAATGGAACTGGTTCCGACTGCACCGGTATAGCATCCACGATTATTGCCGCAGTTTATTCCAGCGAGGAAGATATTTTGGAGGGCGTTAGTTCTTACATTAACACGAGTGAAAGTAATATCATAGCGAGCGTAGCACAAAGTATCTCTAGCAGTGAAGGCACCATTACATCTGCTATAAGTAGTGTGGGTATGAGTATATCGAGCAGCGAGACTAACATCATCTCAGCCGTCAGCTCTGATTTATCAACCAGTACCAGCAACGTGATCAGTACCGTCAGCTCCGACATATCAACGGCTGAGAGTAATATTCTCGCCAGTGTTTCGTCAAGTCTCGCAACCAGCGAGAGCAATATTATCATGGGTATAGGTTCAACGTTTGCTACTAGTGAAAGCAACATCATCAGTGCAGTTGGCGAAGCGATTACTGCTAGTGAGGGTAACGTTATCGGATCCGTGAGTGCCGTTAGTTCTGCCATCTCTATGGGGGATAATAATGTTATTAACACTATCCAGGGAGCTATAACAGCAAGTGAAGGTGCTTTAGCCAGCTCAGTAGGAACGGCCATCACGTCAAGTCAGGGCAGCATTATCAGTGCCTTGGGTATGGTGATAGCAGATGCTGAAAGTAACATTAAGCTGAACGTTAGTCAGGCTATAGCGGCCAGCGAAGGCAGCGTCGTATCAGCTGTGGGTGGGGCTATATCAGCCAGTGAAAGCTCTATCATTAGTGATGTGAGTGCCGCTGTTGGTAATCTGGAGACTAACATAACGGACACAGTTAGTTCAGCCGTCTCGTCCAGTGAAGCCAGTATCCTGAGTACCCTCACATCAGCTATAACAGGAGTGCAAACTAACGTTATTACAAGCTTCGACTCTGCGCTGAATTCAAGTGAAACAGATATCATCACGGACATAACGTCATCAATATCAAGCAGCCAGAGTGCGGTTATTAGCAACATCGGCTCAGCAATAACAGCAAGCGAAGGTTCCATTATTTCGAGTATTTCTTCAGATATCGCATCCTCTCAAGCAAACTTGAATGCGTCTTTGGAGTCAAGAGTAGCGGCTAGTGAGAGTAACATCATTAGTAATTTGGGGTCAGATATAACAGCCAGCAAAAACAGCGTAATCTCTGCTGTGACCTCTAATATATCAGCTTCCTTAAGCAGTTCGATATCGGACGTCACCTCTGCGATTTCAAGCAGCGAAGGTACCATAACTAGCACCCTATCTTCAAATATTTCCGCTGTCGAAAGCAATCTTCTGAGCGGAATAGGTAACGCTATAACTACAAGTGAAAACAACACTGTCACGGAGATTATAGCAGCACTAACAGAATTGGAAGTGGATGTCATGAGTTCTGTTGAAGTGGCTATCAATGAAAGTGACACCAAAGTTATGGCTGATGTTAATTCTATGATATCGAGCAGTAAAGATTCTATTATGAGCGCTGTAAATTCTGTCAGTGACTCAATGAATACTAGTGACGAGAACATAATCTCAGCTCTGAATGAAGTAATTACAACTACTGTAGGAAATGCTGAAGCCACTATAATCACCAATGTCACCACACCGATCAGTTCACAAATGGATGGTATTAGTTCCAAACTGGATGAAATTTTGACGGCTTTAAATGGAACCACAGGCGGAGCTGGGCCGGAAGTACCATGTTATGTGGACGACGCTAATATTGATGGTAAGAAATACTTCCTAGCAAGCACATAATGTTTAATCAACAGTGAGTAAACGTTGGTTCAATATGATGACGTTGAATCACGTCGATTCAATGTAGATTCGATGTTGTGTTTCCAGTCGGTTATGAGCTGCAACGCATAAAAAAGTTTACCATATATATTTTCAGAGTCAATACTCAAAATAGTGTAGCTTTACATTTGCGTGTATATTTCATTAGGTCCATAAAACAGCTAAGGCTCCCACCGGATGTCTGCATGTCATTTTCATGGGTCCATTTTGGCTGTCCTTTCGAAATAGTTTTGTGCCGTAATGAGCCCCACGTATCGGGACAGAAGTACCTACGGACAACAGTATAGAGAAGATCATTGGGATCAGGGTCTACACCAATTGTTGAAAATATAGGCGGCTAATAAGAGCACTGCGATCCGTGTTTACACTGATTGTTTAATACATACGGAGAGAAATAAATTTAGCATTTTTTCCAAAGGGTTGTGAAATTCTGTTTATGAATAGTATTCCCAGGTTGTTGATCGCATATAGTTAGTTTAAGTTAGGAGAGTGCGATTACATCAAACTTGGACGAAAAATGTGACTTAACTTACTTTTGACGTCACTTTAAATGAATTCACTCTTTGCGCGGGCTGACAAAAAAATTAAACAAATAAAATTGTCAAAATGCTTTTGAAAGGTTTTACTGGATCCTTGAACAAGAAACCCGTAAATGGATTTGCAAATAAACGCACAAGAAGCCGGCAATGGGGCACGCTAGTTTGTCATTAACTTGCCTAAAAATTCATCCACCATTTTCAACATTATCAATTGACGTTTCGGCTCTAATCTTTTTGCGCTTTTTACTGTCAACTTGGGGAACACTATCATGCGAAAAGATTACACTAGGTTATCCATTTGTATTAATGCAATGACTAGAACCTTTCAAGATTTGAATGGAGGCGTCAAGTTTACATTATGACGGTAATTGACAAGATCTATGGATATGCAATGACCCTTATGCGCACTTAGAGAAGAGAAACTTAAAGTACAATATTGCTGATGCAAAGAGAATATTTGATGGTTTTAAAAACTGACGTCAGAATGACGTAACTGTCGAACCTGGTGTTGGTTGGTTGATTTGATGCTTAACGTCCACGGTAAACAACTAAGGTCATGTCGGGACGGTCAGTTAACCTAATCACACTATTCCTGGGCAGGCTTAGACCTCCTAAGCGGTTAACCAGTACTAAGTGCACATACTTTCGCCAGTAACTGACAACTGCCCTTCTTGAATCAGCGGAAGGAGAAACGAAAGTATATGGCCGGACCGGGATTCGAACCCAGGACCTCTGACTTACGAGTCAGGTGCCCTACCGATTGCGCTACCCGGCCCGGCTCGAACCTGGTGTGGTTAGATCTGCGGGAATAGCGCAAATTTACAGCAACAAATTGCTTAAAAGTGTTCTGGTCATTTAGGGGCCACGCCATTGTTGTTTGGTTCAAGATTTTGGAACAATTCGTAAACGGTGAATTTTGCTCAGTCTCAATTGCTTTGTGAATGCCAATTTTGACGGCGTCATAAGCACCTTTACGTTTATCATGGTAACAATCTTTTAGCTCACAACACTGTGTCCTTGTTCACAAATGTCTACGCCGCCATAAATGGCTCTGGAGAAAGGTTTGAAGAAGAACCAACGCCTGAAAAAGATGAGTTGCACAAAAGACTTATGACATTTTTTGGTTAACCCTTTGGGTACAAATGCGACACGATTCTGCTCTGTAAATAAACTTTCGACCTTTATTTTTGAGTTTCTGGTACCCAAAATGATACCTTACACAGCGGAAACAATACAATTTCCCACTTTCTGAATAAGTCTAAATCATACGCTGAATTGTAAAAAACTTGCTAAATTTATTTCTCTTAGTATATATACCTGCGGCAATAGTAATTATTTTTTTATATGTACGGTGCACATCGGTCCCGGTTAAGGAAACTTTACTAACTTATGATACAATATTTGTTCATAAAAAGCATATGTTGTGAGCTCGCGAAGAGGCAGCATTTATCCTAGAATATCGCTGAAGTTTAGCCCTGTCTGGACGTTAGAACACAAATGGCTGATAAAAATCTTAAGGACAAAGGATAGATTCGCATCTATTTAAACTAAACACACGCCTGAGGATATCTGGATATTTTTTGTGCCCCTTCGCAGCCTATTCTCTGCACATGTTAATCGTTTCACTCATCTATGTCTAGTGTCCGCTAAACGGGACGTTGACAAACAGTGCAGACCCAGATCAGACGCCACATCTTGTCACATCTTGCCACATCTTGCGGCATCTCATCAGAGTTTACACTATTTCTATGAGGAAAATGGGTATTCGCCCAAAAATAAAATAAAAACGATAAAAATAAACTTAAAACGAGAGACACCCCTTAACTGACAAGTGGACTCATCCAATGTATGAAGACAGAAGTGTCCACTAGGAATAATGGGATAAATAATATATGGTTTAGACGACCATGCACGCATGTCTTAGCAGTTTCATGAACACTAAATTATAATGATAATCATGATAACACTAGCTGTAAGTAGAAATATGGTAAGTAATAGGACACCGCCTTTGTGAAAAATGAAATATTTTGATTTTCCTGTGTGTTGTTACGTACTTAGATAGTAGGCCTTGACCAGACTGATCTTGGACTATACTGTTTGCTCAATCGTGTCTGTCCCAATTCATAGAACTATTGTCGTCTTTTCTAAATTTACCCCCTATTATGCATACTGTATTCTGTTTCAACATAGTAATGCATAACTTATCCGCCATTTCATGAGTAATGTCAAGTTCGTAAGGAGAAGAATTAAATAAGCTTCTAACTTCCTTTCTCATCCTAATTAGTATTGTATCTTGTAAAAAATTGTATATCTACATTTTGTTGAAATAAAATATGTTTAAACTAATAGGGCCCCGCCTTCAATTATGGGATTGTTGACGTCATTTAAGACGTATGTCCCCAGCCTGAAATAACAATAACAGCTTTCTATTATCATGTTATTGCTTCATATTTAATATGTTGTTTGTAATTTAGCCTCTTGTAGAGTCATTACGATATTTGCAAAATTGATTAAAACAAGGGCAACAACTCTGTGAAGCAAGAACTGGAGGTACCATTCTTGCACTCGCCACATCTTCAGTTCATCTGATGATGCTGTATATTTGTACTGAGTTATGTGAAAATATCTTCAAATGCTTTAAAGTTATAGAGCGGACAAGATCTCTCTACCTAACATTACAAAGGGACATAAGTCTGTAAAAATGAAGGTGTAGTTATATTTCTTTTTCTTTGTACATTGTCATATGATACTGTATATATATACCAAAATTTGTGAAATATCTTCAACAGTTTTAACGTTAGAGAATAGACACGATTTCTATACTGAAAAATTACAAAGGGACATAATTCTGTAAAAAATAGTAGATGAAATTACAGTTCTTATTCTCTGCACATCTTCTGATAATGCTATTTATTTGTACAACATTTCATGAAAATCTTTGACAGTTTTAAAGCTATAGATCGGGCATGAATTCTATACTTAAAATTACAGAGGGGCATAATTCTGTGTAGAATTTTGTTGGAGTTGTGGTTTTTATTCTCTACACATTGTCTGAAGATTCTTCATATTTGTACAAAGTTTGATGAAAATATCTTTAAGAGTTTCAAAGTTATAGAGCGGACAAGATTTCCATACTGAAAATTACAAAGGTGCACAATTCTGTAAAAGTGTAGGTGGAGTTGTGGATCTTAAACTTTTTCACATTGTCTGATGATGTTTTACATTTGCACCAAATTTCGTAACCATATCTCATTTGGTTTCCGAGTTATTGAGAGGGCACGGTTTCCGTAGTAGATAAAAAACAAAAGGGCATAATTCCGTAAAAAATGATAGATAGAATTACGGTTGTTGTTCTCTGCACATCGTCCGATAATGCTTTACATTGTACCAAGTTTCGTGAAAATATCTTGAATGGTTTCAGAGTTATGGAGTGGGCACGAAATCATGACGGACAGACGGACAGATGGACAGACCAGGTGATTACTATTGGGTCTCCGCAGACTTCGTCTGGCGGGGTCCTAATGATGATCAATGTGATGTCTGCGACTGTAGCAGAAAAATATTTTAAGTACTGATGCTGTCATCTGGATAAAATGTCGTAGGTCACTAGCTTATTTTAACTAAGTGTTCTAAATGTCAGGGCGTATACATATACACTTGTGTTGGCAAGCATTACTATTTACACATAATTTTCAACAGGGAAAAGAAAATATATCTATCCTGAACATTCAGACGTGATGTCTGAGTAGTAGATCAGACTCATCTTTGTAGCAGGTCATTCACAAACAGCCCAAAACTTAGAGTTGCATACAGCCGAACTCATAGGCAACTGTGTTTTCTACTAAATGATTTATTCAAATAAAAAAATGGAAACAAAGCAAAAATAGTCTGCTTAAAAATAATAAAATAATAATAATAAAAATAAAAAACAACAAAAAAAATAATTAGGATAATAATTATGACAACAATAATAATAATAATATACTATAGTGCTTGAACAAAACCAGTGGCTCCCAGCGAGACAATAAACAATGAAATATAGGTCACAGTGACATAGAAGTTACATGAGATCAATCACTGTATCAGAATGTACCATTACATCAGGTATATAAGAAGGCAATAAAATAGTTTTAGAATTATTGTCTTAATTACTGGACCATGATATATAGGTAACACTGACATACAATTAGAATGAGGTTACTCAAAGTATCAGCCCGGACCCATAACCCAAGTATAATGCAAATCCATGTAAAACTGTTAGAAATATAATGAAAAATCACTGGAACATTAAATATAGGTCACAGTGACCAACAATTAGTATGAGGTCACCCACAGTATCAGTTCAAAGCATGAACACAAGTATAATGCCAATCCATAAAAATGTGTTAGAAATATCACGCACAATCACTGGACCATAAAATATAGGTCACTTTGACCTATTTTTAGTTTGAGATCAAACATCTGGACACATTTAGTCAATATTATAAGATACCATGTTCGTACAATTAAAAAAAACTTCAAGGTAATGGGCAAAACCACTGGACCATGAAATAAAGGTCAATGTGATCTACTGTTAGTTTGAGGTCCATCTTTTGGTCATGCTGAGTCATTACCATAAGCAATCATGTTCGTACATCAAATAATCTCCAAGACATAAGGCAAAATTACTGGACCATGAAATATAGGTCAATGTGACCTACTGTTAGTTTGAGGTCTTGGGTGTGATCTAGATAGATAGATAGATAGATAGAAAGATATTTTATTTTCCTCCAAAGTAGGAGAGCACATAAACATATAATACAATATACACAAAGACGATAGAAAAGTAACACAACACACAAGACAAAAAAAAAAAAAAGATCAAAATACACATTATCAAATGCAATTCTGTAAAAAGTGAGAATAACAGCGCACAAAGATGCTCAGCCCTAGGAAAATATAATGGTGTCTGAAGCAGCATTCTCAGTAGGTACATAACGTCGCAAGACGCCGCACCGACGTCAGTGTGACGTCAATACTGTTAAAAGGACATAAAATGGCAAAACATCAACCCATCCATCTATAAAATCATGATGTTAAAGTGTGAACTCTAGAACCCATTGAGCTATAATGTTGATTTTCGATGTTTGATGAAAGTCCTGAGAAAAATCTTTTAAAATAAGATAATTGGCGCAGATTGAATGGAAGTGTGTTTTGTAGTATGTCTCTAGGAGAAGAGATGACAATAATTTTGAATCATGAACATGACTGAAGTGGGCTATGTCGTTAGGCACCCGCATCCGTACTTTTGACACTGGTGGGTAGCGACAATGACCTGTCTCAAGAGTGACCTATCCAATTTGGAATTCCAAAATGGACCGTGATCAATCTTTAGATTGAACTGATTCCAAAAACAGCTACCAACATGGTGCAATGTTTGTTCCTGTGTATTAAACCGAAAGTAGAAATCGAAAGTAGATCTACGCTGAAAAAATGAAAGGTTTGAATATCTGTGTCTGTTTTCGATAAAATTTCCATGTAAATTTACAAACAAGAGAAACATTTTGAATTTTCATCTGAGTGCAAGTATTCACGCAGTGCAGTACAACGAAAAAAAAAACGAAGATTGAATAATTATTGCCCTTTGATATTATCGGCTAAATTTTGACATACGCGTTATTTGACCAATGAAATTTTGTGAAATGTGGAACAAAAGTGAAATTATACTCGGCTGCGCCGAGAAAAAACAACAACAAGAATTGGAATTGAAAATGTAAAATACCATCTTATGGACCCTCTTTTGAAATATCTGAAGAAAATTCCTCTTTTTTTTTTAAAATCTAGAATCAGCTGAAGGACATTTTAGTCTTAGATTCAGATCAGCGATTCGGGGCCATCATGCCCCTCTTGTTTTATTGTTTGCATCTTAGGGTAGTTAACAGGGGCACGCAAATGATGCATATTCCGAAATAAAAGGAGGGTCCTAATCCCTACCTCCAAGGCCCTGCCTACCAGGCAGAGTTGTGTTGGGAATATGAAAGGGATTTCAGAGGTTTTCTTTCTAAGCTCTTTCATGTCATGTTTCTTTTAGAAATACAGATTGAACTGGACATCTTTTCGGGAGCTGTAAATCCAACATGGACGCTAACGAGTGCTTCTCCAGAGTTTGCCAATATCAAAACTAGCCTGGTTGGAGCCACGGGCAGCGAGATGTTTATGACAGGACTCGGATACAGAGGTTTTATTGTGAAAACAGTGTTTACTACCTCGGCAACAGTGACCCAGTTGTTTGGTAAAGGAGCTGACTCGTCTTTAGAAACAACCCTTTTGAATTCCAACGGTGGCGTACTCAGCGATGATGTACTGGCGATCGTACAAGCAGGAATAGCCGGGGAGGTGAGTTGACACTGAGGTCTGGGAGTTATGGAATTTGTTGTCTCCCAACTACAGCATTCATTTTCACACATGTTCAAAGATAATGCACACAAGGGACTATACTGTGCACACTCGAATGTTTACTGCTAAAATGTCCACTGCGTTCTGTCTATTGTGTATTACTGTCTACTGTAAATGAAGTCTGTGTCGAGCATTATTGTGTGAAGAAGCTGACTGTGTATGATAATGGCCTTATGCAATACACAGTATTTGGTATCTTGGCTCCTTGTATACTGTAAACTGCAGTACACAACAATGAAGAATTCCTACGTGATGGGGGCTTAACCAGGGTTTACTGGATCAAAAACCTCGCCCTGCATCTCGGCAAGTGAATTTTACTAGAAAATAAAACAAACTCTGAACTAAGATTAAAAAAAAAATACTGAGATGAGGGCCTTGTTAAAAAGTGTAAATACTGAGATGAGGGCCTTGTTAAAAAGTGTTTGCATTATGATATACGGATACAACTTCGGGGCACTCAGAGTGTGTTTGCGAAAAATGACCGATTTTTTACCTTTTTCTAACTTCTCTCAGCAGCCATAAACTTCTAACGACGTGTTTACCTTTTGATCCAGTATTCCAGTGGTGTTCCCGCTGTAGGCAGGAATCTTTTCCATCGTTAGCAGGGTTCCTTCATTATCATCAATCCAGCCATGACAGAAATACACTTTAAAAAAGGATGAAAAATCGCGTATTCCATCCATCCATCAGTGGTGTTGATGAACCATCCCAATGATTTCCAGTTGTCGGAATACGCTGTCTGTGTCGAGTCTTTATAGGTCTGTCCGTGTTTTATCTGTTTTCCAGCGACAATTCTTTAACTCATTGCATTCTGGGTATTTTTTTTCGTCTGCTGAAATTGTCGTCTGGATAAAAAATCAAGAATATTTTGACAATATTGGTCTAACTAACTCTTGTAGAAATGATGTCTAGGCAGCAAACAATTTGGATCTCAGATCAGGCCCCACGTTTGTGGGGCCTGATCTTGATCCAAACTGTTTGCCAAGATACCCCTAAAGGGGTATCCCGAATGGAATGGGTTAACGCACAGTATTAGAAAACTTTTACGGGGACCAAATATCTAATTCAATATTTTGAACCAATTATAGAGCTAAGGGCGAGAGTTGCCATCTCGTAAAATCGTTCTAAGCTTCCTACCCCCAAGTGATTTATTAACGACCGATCCAAAGCGGCATGATGTGATTCATCACATTTACTTTATTACTCATATCAATACTATTGTTTTTGTGTCTGCTTATCTGTCGTCTTCTGGCAATGTGGTCACCTGTATATAGCTGCACACTTTGCTTTATGGTTTGTTATTTAAGATAGAAAATATGTAAAACAGTTTATTGTTGGGTTGCTTGTACGTTTATGTTCTGTTGCGGTTTTGAACCATTGAAGAAGCTATGGGCAAGGGTCGGGATTCCCGAGTAATGTGTTACTGACCGTTTCAAGGTTTCAATCTCTTGTTGTCCCTCACTATAATTCGATCTTGTTATCCATATCGTTACTTCTGTTATGTGAGTGACGAATGATTCGTTAAGGTAGCTGAACGGCCACTTGTCTTGAAAAAAGCTGTTCCTTCGGCTGACAGTGCATGTTTTTCGTGGATGCAGTCAGTTTATGAATCGAGTTAAAGCGCAAAATTTGGTTGATATTGACATACTATTATTAAAAGTACATAACTGAGCAGCGACACGACAAAACCAACAATGTGGTTGTGCGCCCAGCGCAGACTCAGATCAGCCTGGGCATCCGCACAGTCTGATCAGAGTCTTCGCTGTCCGCATGAAGGTCGCTTATACCCTTAGCTACCCTTAAAGCGCTTAGTGAAGAGTCCGATTGTTGGTTTTCTCGTGTCGCGGCTCAATTTATCATGCATAAGATGTCACTACCGAAAGTTGACCCACTTATGCCTTGTGTCCCTTAAAGTAGACATTGATAAACAGAGCAGACCCAGACCCCGAGGTTATAAAACTTTTCTCGTGCTCAACTCAGCTGAGCATAAAATTTTCTCTGCTGATAAATTTGAAAATGTCATACGCAGAAAAAATCAGCCTCAGCTAAACAGAGCAAGAAAACAACTGTACATATTAGTAATTTGCTATTTATTAGCAGGTAAAATTTCATGCTCAGCTGAGTTGAGCATGAAAAAAGTTTTATAACCTCGGGGCCTGGTTAGACTCCGCAACACGCGGCGTCTGATAATGGTCTACACTATTTGCATAAGAAAACTTGGGTATTTCTCCTAAATGGAAAATAAAAATGATACAATTACACTTAACGAGACACCTTTCGATTGACCAATGGGCTCGTCCAATTTATTGAACTGGAAGAGTCCACCAGGCATAAATGGGTGAATAAACTTAATGCACATATTAATCATAACACCGGCTATACAGGGCCGGGGAATACCGGGGACTTGGGCTGTGCTCTCCACATACTTTCCATCCAAATCTTATAACGATGCTCTCTCTAGCTGGTTTAAGGGAACGAATCAATGACTCGAACCTCCTGTCACCGAGTCTCTCCTCTGATATTAAAAAAGAGATTTGTTATGTTTATCTCTCTGCAGTGGAGACAGCCTAATAATTATGGTGGTGACCGTCAGTAACTTGTGGTGACTACAAATATTTGTATATCTTCTAAAATACAACAGACCTTTCCAAAAACTTAGCTGATGCCCTATAATGCTAATTCTCGAAACGCGTATTTTTTTATGTTAAAATGTTTGATATAAGAAAAGATCAAAGGTTAATCTTACTCTCCTCTTCGAATTGGAGAGGAGACAGACAGACTTGGTGCCAGGAGTGTGCAACTATTGATTCGTTCCGTTGAGCCTCCTTGGGAACTCGTTATGAGGATTGGACATAAACAATAATCTTAGGCACAAAACGATAAAACAGTAATCATCAAAATTGAAACTATACTAAGTCTTGAATTATTGTACTGACAGTAATTCACACATTATGAGGTGAAAGGTTTGATCATTATGTACAGTTGCCAAGGCTTATTTGAGCAGTAGGTGTTTTCACATGACCTAAGTTTTTTTTTTGCAGCAATGCTGTTAACGTTATTGTTATTATTTAGGCTGCGCCAGATGTCGGGGGAGAGGTACCTAAGCTAGCCACTGCCAGGATATCAGGTAACCAGAACTGCCCGAAAAGCAAACTGTGTGTGGAGCCAGACTTCAATCTTACTGACTGGACTGCCAATGCTTGGACTCCAGAAGCTAACAGTTGTTATAACTATGCTGCAAACAGTATAACATCGACCTATGCTGCGCCCGGGCGTTCCGCAGGTATGGAGTACAGCTCATTTACCCCCGAGGAGGTCAGAGGGGCAGCCGTGTTGGACGGAATGGTAGATCATAAGAACATCGCCGATGGAGAGTTTCCAACTTCCAACAACTGTGTGCTAATGCTTGTTATGATACCTGGAAGTGATTTTCATTTCTTCCGTCGGGACAGTGACGGTAACTGGTCCCACAAGCCCGGGAAATACCCACCCACCAACGTCGATAATAGCGGCAACATCATAACGGATCCCCGTGTGGCTGATATCGCACCTTACAAATTTGTCCGCTTCCTCTCAACTTGCCCGATAAAAATGGTTGTGGCTTAGTTTCTAAATATTTTTTTGCAAATACCGTTCTAGGTCTACTGTTACTGGCCCAGTAGGCACATGACGTCGTAATGAAGTCGTATTGACGTCGATGCGACGTAATGATGTCGCATCGAACTCAGCGCGATGCCATTTTAGACATCATCTGCCTACTAGGTACTGGGTGGCTTTTATATTGAAAAAACACTGCGCCGTAACAAAATAAACTTTTCTGCATCCGTACATAAATCTAACAATCAGGACCCCCGCAGTTTCTTTAATAGGAACAACTTGATTTTACAATGTAGTAATGCACTTACAATTGATTGATTGATTGTTTTGGGTTTAACGGCCCTTTGAGACAGTATTTCAGTCTATATCGGGCCGAATGCACTTACAAGATGGTAATGGAATGGTTAACAGTGTAGCGACTGCTCTGATCAGACTCTCCTTTATAGTAATTATCTGGGCCTGCACTGCTTGCTGGGACCTATCAAGTACATTCCGGGAAGTTTTACGGGACATTGAAATAAGCTTTGTGTAGCTCACCTGAGCCTAAGTCTAATAGGTGAGCTAATATTGACGGACAACATCTCCTCTGAATCTACGGCACCTTTTGTTACCAAATTTCATATATAGCATCTAAGACAGGGGGGATAGACCTTGAGCTGACCATAGACCCCCCTCCCCCCCCAGGGGGAATTTTGAACACTATGATTTTCTGAAACTACATTATATACGAAACAAAATGACACATGTTAGCCCTCTGTACGTTGGGGCGTTAACGTGTAACGTCAACGTTAATTACACTACCCAAATTTACATATTCACGTTATGATAGAAAATACACATTGGTATACACATGTTAGTATTCGCCCTAAATAATGTTGGGTTTTGTCTGCTAGTACGTAAATTGCTGTTTCAAGGTAATTGACATGGTCAAGGATAAGTTGACTAACCCGTATAACGTAGTTTACATTGTATTTGACGTTTTTCGCCTTCAGTGTCTAAATACATGTAATATAAGAAGCAAATTGTAAGAACTGAAGTGAAGAGAAAAGTAATTGTCATATATATGACTGTTTCAATAGTCTAGTAAAAAAAACTAAAGTCTTACAAAACTCGTCTGCAAACACGATAAATATGTAACGTAAATAACCACAACAAAAATTCGGGGAAAAACAACCAGACTAAATCGCTGAATCGGTGGACTGAAGTTTATACGTGCTCCATCAATTTTCTTTGATTCATGCCCAGCTTAGATAAGTTAGGCAGCAGTTAGCAGTGGATATATTAAATGTGGACAGAATCTATCTTATTTTTGAAGAATTTAACCTACAAAATGACGAGGAAAGCTAAGAAAGCCAACATCAGCTGCATTTCCTTATTAATGTTATCTGTATTATGTCTTAAGTAGACACTGCTGTATATGTAAATATGAAGAAACGCCAATGTTATGTGTCCTCAAACTATAAAAAAAACATCGGATAGTGTATATATAAAAAGCAATCTAACAGTAACGTTACGTTACATAATTGTAATATGTCGGGGGATAAGATTTGTGAGTCATCTGTTGTCAAAAATTTAGTTCTAGGGCAATATGAATTATTCAGTGCTGTAGTATTAGCTTACCACTGGTAGTCAGATGGCAATTTAGCCTTTTGAAATACACAAGAACTCAGCAAGACGCACATAGATTGTTATAGCTGAAGCAGTTCGACCTTACCTTCAATTCAGTTTCACTTAAAAGTGACTTCATAACAATGTTTTTTTTTTAATTCTATGCATAGAATGAAATAAGTAAGAGTTGATATATGCTGCAACTGATTAATATTTAGGTTCTCGTCATGATGGGGATAAAACCAATTTCGCTACCTGTGCTGTTGGCTGCACCATTCAATTACCCTACATTCAAATATGCAACTGTGACTGCCAGCCGAGGCAATCAAAAGCAGTACCAACTCTCCCAACAGGGATAAACACCATTTTTGCTATGCTGTCAGTGGAATCGTCAGCCACAAGCCTCTATGCACAGTAACTGCTTTACATAGGTTAGCAAATATGTGTGGCTCCCGTGATCATAACTTACATGTTAATTTGTGATCTACGTGATCTGTTTATGCAGCTCCCGGCCATCAAATACATAATAAACTATTAACAATGTGAAAATTTAAGGCTGATAGAAAGTGACATACTTTATAACGCATACATCATTGTCATCAACTTGTTCAGGAGTTCTGTTTTTCATTATGTTGCTACAAATATTTACTGGTCAGGTAATTTTGCAAACCCCATGGTTTTATTCCCACTTATTGTTACTATCAAGGAATAATGGTGTTACGAAATACAAATTTCAGTCAGACAATTTTTCAATATGTAAGCAACTAAACTTGTTGTTTGGATATTGCCAAAATGCTGTTACCCTAACAGTATTAAACAAAGATTATAGGATAAGCAGTAAGATATCATAAATAAGCAGTTTTCAACCATATTTATTTCTAAAAAGTAAACAATATGGTAATACAAGGTCACAGAGATCAAATGCAGTAAATTATTTAGGTTAACCCTTCCTTGGCATGTATAGGTATGCACTATTTCTATTGTTTGATTATTTGCTCTTTAGAAATAAAATCTTAAAAAGTTCCTTCAAGAGCAGAGAATACATACAGAAGTAGGAACATGGGCCAGACTACGTAGTTTCGGCTAATAAAGCCTCGTCAGTGACCCTGACAATATCTGGTGACGAAACCAGAAAAAAGCACACTGTAATTTCTTAATTTTAATTGGACAGTCGATTCAAAGACTGATTAGTTTCAAAAGGATCCAAATAATATAAAAGATGATGATCTAGAATAATAGTCTAAATCGATCTCAAATTTTAGATTTCTAAGAATCTATCCTCTGATCTCAAAGGATGTAAATAAAATATAATCTGCACTATGGATGATGTACGGGGAGACGTTTTACGGCCGCCACACGGCACAACACCAGCTGCAGTGAGGTAAAAATAAAATCTTAAAAAGTTCCTTCAAGAGCAGAGAATACATACAGAAGTAGGAACATGGGCCAGACTACGTAGTTTACTGCATTGCTAGTTTAGGATATCGGAAATGAAGAATCCATAAACTTGCAATGAATACGTTGTATACGTTACTTGTTCGGTCTTTCTTTTCTTTTTTTTTTCTTTTTTTTCTCTCAATATTATGCTGCAAAGCATAACTACAGTGAAAGCGAATACATTCTGAAGGAGAACAACAAAGATTTTCTCATAGATATCTAAACAGCGAGGACCAACATTAATATATTCTGTCATTTTCATTTGCCATTTCATTATGTGTGCAGAGCTACTGGAAGTAAAAAGTATGCAAAGACCAGGAACTGAAACAATCAAAATCCAAATCCAGCCCTCAAACCATAGAACACTGTCCCTGGAAAAAAAACATTTTTGTCCAACTAAAGTATCTTTATGTTTTTTGGTGAATAGATCTGTCATAGATGGTTGAATGTAGTTAGATTCTTTAAGAGATGATCGAAAGTAGTTATACTTTAAAGAGAAAGAAATAAAAGCATAGAAATATACATCATCTTAAACATAGCATTAATAGATTGCTACAGTATGCTAGTGAACTGCCAGTGTCTCTTTACTGTATTAAATGTTTCTGATACTATTCTCCCAAACTCACGGTTGACACATTATTGATAGTTACATAAATGAACTAAATAAAGCAATGTATTGACACTACCATTAATTATTTTCAACAGTTTGTTTCTTAACTGTAACTCAGCAATGTTGTTTCCCTTGGTAACGTAAAATATATGATAGTCTTATAAAAGTAAGTATACGCTGCCAGCAAATATCTATATTAGCTTTGATGCAGAACTGTATTTGGCTTATGTATTCAAACTTCAGGTTTACTGTTCTGCTTTATAGTTTTTTCAGTGTGCACGTAAAATTTATACCAAATCCTGTCAATAAACAAGGTGGTTCTCCATTTGCATTGTTAATTACTGATTATTTTATAATTATTTACTAAACGCGTCAAAAGCGCTTAACTTTTAATGTTATAAAACTGATTGTATATCATTTTAATCGAGCCCTATATGCAAAATCTATGCTGGCTTAGCTGCGGCTTTATCTTTTTTATCTTTTCTGATGTGGTATTCTGTTTATTTTTTTGAGTTGTATATAACAAAACTTCACATATGTTACTGTCTTTAGAACTCAAATGACCAAATTGTAAAAGAAACAAACTGGGCAATGCCATTATGAAATACTTTTATTTTTGATATAATAACAAAGTTGTTAGCAAAAAAAAAAAAAAATCGTTTTACATGTGCAGAATATGTCAATGCCCTTAGCATTATAATTTGTAGTATACTGTATTTAATCACGTATAAAACCTCATGAATCCCTAAAAGTAATATCTGAGAGGAGTGTTGCTAGGTCCAAGTACACAATATATCATAAGAACATCCAGACTTAAATATGTTATTGTTTTTTATGTGACAGTGGGAAAAACATGATTAAAGGTATTATTATGAAATAGTTTAAATGTTAATGTTATTTACGTTACTACTAGTAATGACTTATCATAGAAAATAAACCAGAATGCATTTTTTCTTCTATATCAAAAGATTCTTATATGAAGGAACTGCTACCAACGAAAATGAAATGATTCTATCGTCAAATTATATGAGTTTA
Organism: Ctena decussata; assembly: GCA_963989385.1. Taxonomy (NCBI): domain Eukaryota; kingdom Metazoa; phylum Mollusca; class Bivalvia; order Lucinida; family Lucinidae; genus Ctena; species Ctena decussata. The sequence continues at coordinate 248,298 of OZ022501.1, read as the reverse complement.
ACAAAAATAGCCCTCGGTAACGTATATAATCGATCATTATGGCCGACTAAAATGCGTTCAAAATATTGTGGAACTGTTTTTTGCTGTTTAGATAGGCTGGCATATTCAATATTACCTTTTACTGTTGTTTTTTAATCCATACAGTGTAGTTCAAGCACTTGAATTGTACAGAAAGTGATAATTGTAATATGGAATGTTTATAAGGGGGTACTGTGTTAAACATCCTATTTCTCCCAAAGTATACAAGATAGGATAATAATTTTTGCAGATCTGAAAAGATCAATAAATTGTCTTTAATACAGTAACAAACATATGGTCTAATGATAAAGGAGTAACTTACGAAAAGAAAGTATTTTGGATGGAAATAGCAATTTTAATGGAGTGTTAAGACAAATGTCACGTATATGACACCATGTAGGCTAAAGTGACCTGTCAAACATTATAACTTTTAGCTACTGGATTGTTCTATTAGATTCTACTATAACTTTAAACATAAGAAAGTGACTTCTATTTTTTTTATAATTTTTGATCATTTTTATTTTATGTTTATGTTTTTAATGGGTAACGTTTGTAACAGGCTGTTACAGCTTAACGCCCCACTCGCCAGAGGGCTAACATGCTGCAAAATACTTCTAAGATGCTGGGCTTTAAGAAAAGTATGGTCTACAAAATTCCCCCTGGGGGGGGAGGTAGACCATATCTGGCTCATGGCCTAGGAACAAATAAACTACTTTTTTATCCAAACCGCTTCAGAACTTTGGCTACTATGACAACTTAAATTTTCTATTGACTTATAATAGGAAAACTGAAGAAAATTTGCATTTATTGCGATGTCTGTACAGGTATTTTGACTAAAGTGCTAGTCTCTATCAAATTATTGTTTTCATGGCAATTGCTCCAGCGGTGCGGTTGCTGTGGCAACTTGTTGTTTCCAATTAATTCATATGAAACGAAGAGCGTTTGCAGTGAGACAGCAAAAAATACAAATTTCAACTTTCCCATAATGGGAAAAGTTGAAAATGGTATTTTTTGCTGTCTCACATAACGGGAAAAGTTGAAAATGGTATTTTTTGCTGTCTCACATAATGGGAAAAGTTGAAAATGGTATTTTTTGCTGTCTCACATAATGGGAAAAGTTGAAAATGGTATTTTTTGCTGTCTCACATAATGGGAAAAGTTGAAAATTGTATTTTTTGCTGTCTCACATAACGGGAAAAGTTGAAATTGGTATTTTTCGCTGTTTCACTGCAGGTACGAGAATGCTCTACGGTTCATATGAATTTCGTCCAAATCGATGAATTTGATTAATTGCCATGGTGACATTAAGAGAAAATCTGAGAGAAAAAAAAAACAAAAAAACTTCTCCTCAGAAGTCATAAAAGGGGCGAAACTGATACTTTACATATAGAGGATCTTACACGAGTGGTCATTTCATATGAAATTTATGAAAAGAGCCTTCGGCGATTTTCTTAAGTTTCATCTTAAATGACCACGAAAGTAAGATTCTGTTTATCATATGACCCTTTAAAATTGGATTTTATTGCCATCAAAGGAATGTTATTTCAATAGGAAAAGATATTGTGACACGTTAGTTGTCAATGACGTTACATGTACGCGGCAAAATGTTAGTACACGTGTGGTCATACGATTTTTACGACACTACATTATTCACTGAAAAACGGCGACGTCAAATGATAAACCTGATTATGATTATTAGTCTAAATATAAATTGCTTTGTTATTGGTTTCCTTGCTATGGAGTTTTCATAGACTTATAATATAATGCGAAAAGTGGAAATTGACATTTATTCTGTGTACCTGCTGATATTTTGACAAAATGTTTACAGAAATACACTGGACTGGTCCTTTTCCTACAATATGAATTTTGTCCAGATCACTGATTTGGATTGGCTGCCTTTGCAACCGGAATGCTAAATTTTCAACAAAAAAAATACTCTTCTAACTTCTTTTCAGAAACCATATAAATATCAGAATCAGAATCAGAATTGTTTACTGGTTATACGCCCAAGGACAATCATTCACCAGGACCTGTGATCAGGGAAGCTAGTCCCTAGCCCTTACAAGAGAAGTAAACTTAGTAACTGAATCCTCTGCACACTCAGCAGAAGAAATCAGGGAATCTTCCAGGGAATTCCAATCTCTTATGGTCTGGGGGAAGAAACTGGACTTGTAAATGTCAGTCCTAGCCAATGGGGTTTGAAATGCCAGGGAATGATGATTCCTGGTACGTTATTTAGGGGCAACAATTTCATTTATGGCTATACTGGCTGCACCCTTCAGAACTTTTAAAGCATTATGAGTCTACTATCTTTCCTTCTCTTTTTCAGAGATTCCCAGATATAGGGATGAAGCTAAAACTTTGCATACAAGTTAATGACATGCGTCTCTAAATAACAAGTGTAAATTGCCATTTATTTCTATGTTGCTGCAGATATTTTGACAAAGTTGTATAGAAAAGTTCCTGGAATAGTCTTTTGTCAACCATATCAGTTTTGCTCAAATCGTTGATTTTTATAGGTTGACATGGCAACCGAAATGCTAAATTTTCTGAAAAATATTAAATACTTTTTTACTCATTAGTCTTAAAAAGATTGAAGCTGAAACTTTGCATACATGTTAATAACATTAGCCTCTATAGATAGTGTGATTTTCATTGTCAATGCCATAACGGTTTCGTTGCTATAGCAACTTAAAGTTTCTATTGACTCATAACAGAACAGTGGAAATTAGAATTTATTTCCTTGTTACTGCAGATATCGTTTATTGCAATTTCAAGTAGCTTGCAGATAGTCAAAACGTCCTAGACAAGTTCGACTTTGGGTGAGATCGGAATATTTATTTCGGACTTACTTGCCACTTAGTCTGAAGACTTTCTCAGAGACTAACGATGGATAAACTGTTGTCCCGGCCATAGCAACTTTATTTTTGATATGAACTTGACCAAAGTTGCTTAAACTCTTAATGGAGTTCGCAACTGAGCAATATTGTACATTCTGCATTGGAGTTACCTCTCCTTTGGTGCTTAAATAGCCCATATATAGCTACAGGAACAATGGTCGTTTGATTTATTTTCTTTATTTTCTTTATTTTCTTCTTTTTTTTTCTTCTTTTTTTTTTAAGTTTTGCGCTGTATCGTCTTTCTATGCATAACCTGATAAAACAGGAACTTGATCAGATTTTGTAATAATTATTTCCCAGCAATCTTATTAAGTGTCTATTGTCCGTTCAGTATTTTGTCTGCCGCGACACGACAAAAACAGCAATGTCGCATGTGCGCCCAGCGAAGATTTAGATGAGCCGGGGCCCAGTCTGACTAGTGTCCTCGCTGTCGGCATGGAGGTAGTATAAACCCTTAGCGCAAAGTGAAGACTCTGAACAGACTGAGCGAATGCCCAGCTGATCTGAGTCTTCGCGTGCCGCTTATGCCACTTTTTTGGTTTTATACATGTCATGGCTAATTTGTCTTTATAGGAGTATATATATTGTTTGCGAGTGTATGTTCAAGCGTAGAGCTTGTGTCTGAGAGCTATTCTACGTTTCTGAAAACTTTAGTATTCATTATACGCCAATCGAAGACGGGTCGTATTATCCGTCCGTCTGTCTGTCCGTCTGTCTGTCCGTCTGTCCGTTAACTTTTCGTGTCCGCTCCATATCTTCTTAACCCATTGAAAGATTTTTTTGAAACTCGGGTCAAATGTTCCCCTTATCGAGTCAATGTGCAGAACTTATACTTCAATGATGTCCGACAAAGGTCAATGTCACACTTAGAGGTCAAATGTCAAACGGTAAAATTTCGTGTCCGCTCCATATTTTGAAAACCGTTTAAGATTTCTTCATGAAAGTTTGTACAAATATAAAGCATCATCAGACGACGTGCAGAGAAAACGAATCATAACTCTATTTTTTGCTTTTAGACGGAGTTATGTCTTTTTGTATTTTTCGTATAGTATTTTCTTATAAGCTTCGTGTCCGCTCCATATCTCGAAAACCGTTTAAGATTTCTTCATGAAAGTTTGTGTAATTATAAAGCACCATCAGACAATGTGCAGAGAAAAAGGATCATAACCTTACTTTCACTCTTAACAAAATTACGCCCCTTTGTATTTTTCAGACAGTAATTTCATATAAGCTTTGTGTCCGCTCTATATCTCGAAAACCGTTTAAGATTTCTTCATGAAAGTTTGTGTAATTATAAAGCACCATCAGACAATGTGCAGAGAAAAAGGATCATAACCTTACTTTCACTCTTAACAAAATTACGCCCCTTTGTATTTTTCAGAAAGTATTTTCATATAAGCTTTGTGTCCGCTCTATATCTCGAAAGCCGTTTAAGATTTCTTCCTGAAAGTTTGTATAAATATAAAGCACTATCATACGATGTGGAGAGAAAAAGAACCATAATCCTATTCTGTTTTGATGGAATTATGTCCCTTTGTATTTTTCGTATAGTGATTTCACATTAGTTTCGTGTCCGCTCCATATCTCAAAAACCGTTTAAGATTTCTTCATGAAAGTTTGTGTAATTATAAAGCACCATCAGACAATGTGCAGAGAAAAAGGATCATAACCTTACTTTCACTCTTAACAAAATTACGCCCCTTTGTATTTTTCAGACAGTAATTTCATATAAGCTTTGTGTCCGCTCTATATCTCGAAAACCGTTTAAGATTTCTTCATGAAAGTTTGTATAAATATAAAGCATTATCAAACGATGTGGAAAGAAAAAGAACCATAATCCTATTCTGTTTTGATGGAATTATGTCCCTTTGTATTTTTCATATAGTGATTTCACATTAGTTTCGTGTCCGCTCCATATCTCGAAAACCGTTTAAGATTTCTTCATGAAAGTTTGTGTAATTATAAAGCACCATCAGACAATGTGCAGAGAAAAAGGATCATAACCTTACTTTCACTCTTAACAAAATTACGCCCCTTTGTATTTTTCAGACAGTAATTTCATATAAGCTTTGTGTCCGCTCTATATCTCGAAAGCCGTTTAAGATTTCTTCCTGAAAGTTTGTATAAATATCAAGCACTATCAAACGATGTGGAGAGAAAAAGAACCATAATCCTATTCTGTTTTGATGGAATTATGTCCCTTTGTATTTTTCGTATAGTGATTTCACATTAGTTTCGTATCCGCTCCATATCTCGAAAACCGTTTAAGATTTCTTCATGAAAGTTTGTGTAATTATAAAGCACCATCAGACAATGTGCAGAGAAAAAGGATCATAACCTTACTTTCACTCTTAACAAAATTACGCCCCTTTGTATTTTCAGACAGTAATTTCATATAAGCTTTGTGTCCGCTCTATATCTCGAAAACCGTTTAAGATTTCTTCATGAAAGTTTGTATAATATAAAGCGCTATCAAACGATGTGGAGAGAAAAAGAACCATAATCCTATTCTGTTTTGATGGAATTATGTCCCTTTGTATTTTTCGTATAGTGATTTCACATTAGTTTCGTGTCCGCTCCATATCTCGAAAACCGTTTAAGATTTCTTCATGAAAGTTTGTGTAATTATAAAGCACCATCAGACAATGTGCAGAGAAAAAGGATCATAACCTTACTTTCACTCTTAACAAAATTACGCCCCTTTGTATTTTTCAGACAGTAATTTCATATAAGCTTTGTGTCCGCTCCATATATCGAAAACCGTTTAAGATTTCTTCGTGAAAGTTTGTATAAATATAAAGCATTATCAAACGATGTGGAGAGAAAAAGAACCATAATCGTATTCTGTTTTGATGGAATTATGTCCCTTTGTATTTTTCGTATAGTGATTTCACATTAGTTTCGTGTCCGCTCCACATCTCAAAAACCGTTTAAGATTTCTTCATGAAAGTTAGTATACATATAAAGCACCATCAGATGATGTGCTTAGAAAACGAACAATAACCCTACTTTCACTTTTAACAAAATTACGCCCCCTGTATATTACGTATTGTAGTTGTGTATTAAATTCGTGTCCACTCCATATCCCCTTTACCTCTTGAAAGATTTGTTTGAAACTTTAGTCCAATGTTCACGTTATCGAGGCAACTTACAGAACTGGTGTAACAATGTCCGACAAAGGTCAAGGTCACACTTAGAGGTCAAAGTTCAAAAGGTAACATTATTTGTCCGCTCCATATCTCAAAAACTGTATAAGATTTCTCCATAAAAGTTTATAAAAGTTTGTACAAATATGAAGCATCATCAGACAATGTGCAGAGAAAAAGAACCATTACCCTACTTTCAGTTTTGACGGAATTATGCACCTTTGTATTTTTCATATGGTAATTTTGTGTGTGCTCCATATCTTGAAAACCGTTTAAGATTTCTTCATGAAAGTTTGTACAAATATTAGACAATATGCATAGAACAAGAACCATGACCCTACTTTCAGTTCTGATGGAATTATGCCCCTTTGTAATTTTTGTCTAGGAATTTCATATTAGCTTCGTTTGTTTTGTAGTTTTATATCTTCCTTATTATTGAAAATTTAAGCTACTGACAAAAGTTCTGTCATCTCTTGTTGTCTTTCCAACTTTAAGCCCCAACGGGCGTATATTGCCCCGCTCAGCGGAGCTCTTGTTAAGATTTGTGGACGAACATATCGCTCAAATTTGCGTTAAGCCATGGCAGTCCCATATATTATGCTGTTTAATAATAGCGGATGAATAAATATAACCATAGAAACCTTTATTTTTAAATTGATACATATATTTTATTATTATTTATCGGCGGAAGATTACAAAAGAGAAAAAGAAAACGCGCCAACTTACGACGTTGAGTAAAATGTGTAACCCGAGCCGTTAAATATGTATAGAAATTCAAATTAAGCTTTTGAAATAGCTTGAATATATATTTCAGTTAGATAGCAATCAACACTAGCAGGCAACCACCCCAATCAGCACTCTCAGTGCTTTGATTATTGTAAGAAGGCGGAGGAAAGATCACGACGGTGGTTTGAAGTAATGATCGAGAAAATACCACGAGGTATGAGAATAGATCACCAGTGCGTCATGAAGTTATAGTCGTGACGATCACATGTTTGGGAGACTGATGATGGTGTCATGAAGTTATGATTGTGATTATCACGCGAGGAGGGAGGATAAAGCACGATGGCGACAGAAAATAATACAGTCGAACCTGCTTATGTGGTCACCTCTATTAAGGGTTCGCCTGCCTTTAGCACCCACCTTTTCCGATACCCTTGAACCAAAATACAGTGCAAATGAACCTGTATTTAGTGGTCACCTGTCTTAAGCAGCCAATATTTGGGTTTCCCTTAGGTGACGCCTTAAGAGAGGTTTGACTGTATTCTTGATTGGAACAGGATGTCGGAGAACAGACCTCGACGGCATCATAAAATAATGATCAAAATTTTCACGCGAGGTCGAAGGCCAAAACCCGACTGACTGCGGCATGAAGTAATGGTGGTGATTATAACACGAGAATGAAGGATATATCATTATGGCGTAACGAGGTAATAATCATGATTATGACAAGAGATTAAACACAACGGCGACATGAAGTAAGCCTGATTAGGGACAGCAGGTCGGTGGACAGATTACGACGGCGGCATGAACTACATGTAATAACCATGATTATAGCACGAGGTTGGAGAACAGACCAAGGCGGCGGCATGAAGTGAGGATCGCGTGTAGCTGAAGGACATGTCACAACGGCTGCATGAAGTAATGATCGCGTGTAGCTGAAGGACGTCACAACGGCTGCATGAAGTAATGCTTTTGATAACCACACGAATCTGCAGGACAGATCACGACGGCTTATGAGGTAGTAATCCTGCTGAGGACAGGAGGTTGGAGGACAGATCATGACGAAGTTATGAAGTAGTGATCGTGATTATCACGCAAGATTGAAGGACAGATCCCGACAGCGACATGAATTTATATTTTGCAGTTGCACCCCAACATCATTTCTTTGTGAAAAAATTTTCTCCCCTAACATAGAGATATTAAACACTATATTGTTGGGACTTTAGTCGCAACATGCGTAGATTTTTAGGTACTTCATTTAATAGTGTTATAGGTTGATATCTGTAGTATGTGTCCTGGTGTTTGAATTAAGAGATAATAGTACTCCGTAAAACACAATTTGTGACCACATATCCGACAATGTAGCTAAAATGGCTACTTTCCATGAGTTACATGTATCCTCATTGTAATGCACTTAGTTACATTTTCGACTTTCAAAGTGCACTTCTTTGCAACCAAACTTTGGCAATGACTTCAGGTTTCAGAAAGTTTATCACAGGATATACCGTACTGTAGCAAATCTTTGACGTTGTCCAATTAGACGTTGCGATATATTCAGAAGTGTATTAAAATTTCGTTGTTTCGTTAGTAAAGTGTTAAAGTTCTGCCCAAGCAGATGTATGCTGGAAAGATTTTAAAAATTATTATTGTGCGTCATTTACATACCAGAGAGAAGAAACAAAGAGAATAAAATTACTATATATTATTGGCGGATTTTCAATTTTTCTATTTACACAATTATTGATCATTACTATAAGCATTCAAATATACAAGTATAAACTTGCTAATAAAAGTACAAGCCCTTGAAAGGCCACCATTTGTACTGAAAAACTGTTTCAGCGACATAAAAGAAGAGGAAAAATAATGTAATACATTATCCCGGTATAAGAACATCAACATGAGAAGTTCCAAGATATCTATTGGGAGGGTGGGCGGGTTTCACATGTGACATGTTTCAGTCTGTCTAAAGTATACAGCAATATGACCAAATGTCCGTCCAAACATTTGTGCTATAAAGTAATAATGTGAAAACACTAACCAAACTTGGTTAGTTAAATATTTAGTTAGTTCAAAAGTGTAAGATTCATTTACATTGACAAAAATATATATATTATATAACAACAACAAAAACCATCACTACTGCTTTTGTTACCTAGCGGCATGAGAGGAGAGTTGTGGGCACGCAAGATCCTAAATTTTGACATGGTTAGTTTGTAAATATCAATTCATATTACATTTCATGCAATCCCGAGTTTTGAATATGCATGTACATATTTCATAGACCGATTTCTGTGTTGATTTCATTTGGACAAATGATGCCTTTCTTATTTTGTAATAGCGACGTGGCTGATACATGTATTAATTAGAAATGAACTTTATTTTACAGATAATAACGGAAAATATTTGTAGGACATGTTTGCAAAGAGTGCTAGTCTGGCAATTTTTTTTGATAGCCAGTTTGACATGAAGGGTGTAAACTGTGTGTGGTATATAAAATTGTGCAACAATCTTTAAGGGAATCTTTCTTGATAAATTGGGTGGCTCTTAGAAGGGCCGTTTGAGGGAAACGACATGCGCTTTACTCCCTTTAATCAGACTCTGAAATGTAATCGGAGTCGGAACCAGAAACAATTTCAACAGATTCGTTGATAAGTTCCCTGCGAAGATCGGCGACTAGGTCAGCTTTGGTGTAGGCGTAGTCGTAGAACATGTTGCGTGCCCCTTCGATCACAGCAAGTTTCAGTCTCAGGTTGTAGCGGAAAGATCGGTTGTTAGTACTTCTTGCTTTCTTGTACCGTTTCTGAACTTCGCCAAGTTTCTGGTTGAGTAGGACGATCTGATCACAGGCCCTTCTGAATCGCCGCTCAGCGTCGGAAAGAGTAAATCGCTTGTCAAGAGATACTTTCATGATGATGTTGTAGCTTCAGTGAAGTTATGATTCTGCATCTCCAGCCCCTCCTTTTTATAGGAATTTGAAGACATATGTTAGTTGTGTGTGTCGAGTACACTGCCAAGTTGTTTGACACGCAAGGTGATCGAGTTGACACCTGCCCGATTAACGAGAGTCGTTAAGAAAACAATAGCGTGTGCTTAGTGGTTATGATTAACTTAACGATGGTAATTAGATCAGTGATAATCTTGGCAATAGACATTCTGCGACCGGGAATATTAGGCAGATTTCTTTAAAAATTGCAGGTTAAAAATAATGAGATACATGTCCAAAAATTTAACAGAACGTACATTCATACATTTGTTAAATCACATATATGCTGCGCTTATATGCTAAATGGCTAATCAAGTAATATGAAATAGGCAGGAAGCATGTTAATTACAAAGCTAGTTGGTAAATTAGTTGATAGTTAGTTAGTTAGTTAGTTAGTTAGTTAGTTAGTTAGTTAGTTAGTTAGTTAGTTAGTTAGTTAGTTGATATAGCAAACAAAAAATTCTACAATGTATATTTTTATTTCCTTGGGTGAGACATAGTTTTCTGTATTGTACGCGAGAATAAGTACATTGCCATTGGTAAAAAAAAAAACACTTGTTTAGCTAGTTGTAGTTAGTAAATTTTAAACATATGCGATTATTTATGTGTAATTTAATACGAAACAAATTTAACGTTTCTAAGTTTGCGCTGATAAACTCAGATTACTTATATATTGTATTGACGAGAAACTTTTATGGAGAACCAATAAAGCGATTTTGGTTAGTTAGTTAGCTAGTTAGTTAGTTAGTTAGTTAGTTAGTTAGTTAGTTAGTTAACCAACATTTAGACAGTATCCCATCCAACTATTAATATACTTACCTAGCAGTCTGCCGAAACCCTAACAAAAGTGGCGAAATGTATGACCAAATATTTTCGTTCTAAAATTGTAAAATGGAGTTCTGCTAGTTAGCGAGTTTGTAAGGTAAGAATTATTTCAAGTAATAACCATTCAGTTGTTTACATCCTTATTTGTCAGTCTGTCTAAACTATACAGCAATATGACCAAATGTCCGTCCAAACATTTGTGCTATAAAGTAATAATGTGAAAACACTAACCAAACTTGGTTAGTTAAATATTTAGTTAGTTCAAAAGTGTAAGATTCATTTACATTGACAAAAAAATATATATTATAAAACAACAACAAAAACCATCACTACTGCTTTTGTTACCTAGCGGCATGAGAGGAGAGTTGTGGGCACGCAAGATCCTAAATTTTGACATGGTTAGTTTGTAAATATCAATTCATATTACATTTCATGCGATCCCGATGTACATATTTCATAGACCGATTTCTGTGTTGATTTCATTTGGACATAGTTTTCTGTATTGTACGCGAGAATAAGTACATTGCCATTGGTAGAAAAAAATACTTGTTTAGCTAGTTGTAGTTAGTAAATTTTAAACATATGCGATTATTTATGTGTAATTTAATACGAAACAAATTTAACGTTTCTAAGTGAGCTGATAAACTCAGATTACTTAGGAACAGTGTTCAAGGGTGAAATGGTAACACTACAGGCAAATGGGTTAGTTCTAAAAGGACCTAAAACAGCACCGTATCCCTTTTCCTTATGTAGAAATCTTGAACGTCTCTGGGAAAATCTTTAGCCCCCTTATGATTTTTGACTCGACTGACATCAGAGAAGCCTTGCTGCTGACTTTTACCAAAGTAGCCTATTGGGAATCCGTACTCCAAATAATCGCAAATAACACTGTCATGATAGTCGAAGAGCATAAAACGAAAATAATCAATATTTAATTTGGTATGAAGCGAAAATTTGCAACCCTCAAAATTATATTATTGAATCATGAATGTTAATATAATTTATTTGTTCGTGACACAAAGAATCCACCGTAGATAACGGTGCTTGATCAAATCGTGCACAGTGTTTGTTAATCGGATTTGTGATAGTATTTTTGTTGCAAACAACCGTGTTTTGAACTGGAAAGCGAAAAGTACTTTCTTTAGAGTGAAAGGCTTTAGGAATATCAGTATTTACCGTGTGATGTGTTTGTACAGAATTTGTTTCTTGGTGTAAAAAAGGAATACTGTGATGACATGTAAAAGGATTCGGCTTTGGAGAGTGCAGTCAAATCTTATACGGACAGGCAGCGGACGTCTCAGGATGTTGGAGCTGTTTTTTATCATTGCGCCAACAAGTACCACATATATGCTTCACTTGGCGCAAATGACCTTTAACAGACTTCTGGTGCGTTGAAGAAGTATAAGTACACTTATCGCGGTTATAATCTGAACACCACCAGACTTGATCAGATTTGGGTAAGTAACCTTTATCTGATTTTTTGGCAGTAACCTGGCTTGACAACATCGCAGTTTCGATTAGTGAGGAATCATCGCCCCATGAATTTAAGCCGGTTTCTATACGTCTTAGCCATGCCGCATAAAATTTGAGCAAACAATTCCAATCATATAACTTGGAATAGTAAACAATTTTTTTCAGGAGACGAATTCTGCCTTTGTACTCTGTTATAGAAATTTTGGAAGTCAAAATTTCCAATTCTCCCGCAATAAACATGTTAAAATCCAACTTTTTGAAAGGTATGTTATCAGACACAAATTCATATTGAAGTTTGGAATGTGGCCAAATTTGGGGATTTTTTACCTTATCAGAAGCTTTTTTGGCCATCCCTGACTTTTTTGACTTTTTCTTCTTTTTCTTAGATTTTTTGTGCCTGCTGCGATAGTCAGACAGGTCAGACTCTGAATCAGAACTCGAAGAATTAGAATTTAAATGAGACTTCTTTTGTTTGGACTTTTTTTTGTTATCGGAAGAGTCACTAGAGCTATCCGACGAGTCGGAAGTAGAATCCGAAGAAGAATCGACAGACTCGACGTCGGATTCAGAATAAAGCCCCAAATTTAGCAACTTTTGTTGAGCCTTTTTTCTCAGTTTCTCATTACTCCTTAAATCTTTAATTTGAACGTCTGAGTTTTTATGAGAGTGTTTTGATGACGATTTAGAAGTTTGCTCAACTTTTGATTTGGAAATCTCACCTTCTTCTTTTTCTTTCTTTATCTTTCTTTGGTTTCTGCTTAGCTGTTTCTGTAGCCGCTCTAGTTTGGCTTTCTTCTCATTCAGCTTCTTCTGATGACCCATTTCTTGAAGCTGTGATTCCGTTTCACAGATAGATTTCTCGAGCTCTTCTAATTGTTTATCCAGCTCCTCTTCCTCGGTCGATTGTTTGACAGGAGTGCTGGTGACTGCAGCTTTCTTATTTTCGGACTGCTGCAGAGGTGGGGGAAGCGCATACTCATCTTTATCGTCTTTTTCTTTCAGACGATCACTTTTTCTGGTGGCACCTCCGGTCGCCATAGTTTGTTTGAACACAGATAACTATAGAAATAGCTCGTGAACAAAATTGTTCGTGAACGTTATCAATTGTTGCGCCAATCAAACATTGAGACAAACATCTTTGACGACAGTTATTTGTAATACAATCAAGATATACGATTCCACAGAAACTTTGAAGAACCACTGAATTTCACTGTGAAAAAGTTCAAAATTTGACTTACGAACTTTGTCCGTTTCAGATAATTTTCACAAAATTCGACTGACGGCGTCGATGTCAACTCGGCTGAGCAATGCCGAAGAATGAATTTGCGGGCGATATTTCGCGCGCAACAAATTCACGCACGCAACATGCATTTGTTGTGCATCACGTGACCTCTCAGAACCAATAAAATCTTGTTTGACCAGTCAAAATTGACCAATGTATGAGGTGGTCAATCTTACTAACAATAAGGGGAGTCGCATTCCTTACGTAATAATTAAGTATTATGTTAAACATAATAAATAAAATATTTGAATAAATAAAATCAAGGTTTTCTTTTCTTATCTGTTCTACATAAAAACCATGTACTGTGTTTGCGTTTTATCATGTTAGCAAAAGCAAAACTTATTTTCTTATGAAATGATTGTACATTTGAGCCGCGACACAAGAAAACCAACAAAGTGGCACGTGCGCCCTGCAAAGATTCAGGCCAGCTTAAGCGTCCGCCCCCACTCTGCTGAGATTCTTCGCTGCCCGCATGGAACTCCTCATTTAAGGGCATAGCAAAAACTCTGGCTAGAATCTGCGGATGCCCAGGCTGATCTATGTCTTCGTTGGGTGCACATGTCACTTTGTTGGTTTCGTCACGTCGCAGCTCATTTTAACATAATATATTATATTGTGTCAAACATAGTGAACAGTATGTAAGAATTGTTAACGAAGTACGAAAGACAGTATACAGGACAGTTATGTTTCTGTCCATGTCACATGGCAATATCTAAATGTTCTAACAGAGACACGACATGCCTGCGCGAGCCATACATTCGGCCAGTATCATTCCGAGATCAGTTAATTAGACAAATATACTCACATCTAACCCGGGGAATGACATAGCCGGTTGCATGACTGGTACAAGGGCTCATAAAAAATGGACTTTTTGATCAGAGGTTGCCGCAATGTTTACAAATATTGAGATAAAACACTTATTTCAGGATCAATTACTTATATACTGAACATCAAAAGAAACGCCTACAAGTTTAGGTTCAGTTTTCTTCCGTCAGCTGATTTACGGTTTTAAATCAGATACAGCAGAAAATACTACTGACGTCTGCCAACAGTATAAACATAACTTCTTGTAAAATTAAACTTTGATTAAAGAGTTATCTCAATTTATCGTGAAACATTAAAAGTTGTTGTAAGAGTTGTCTTTCCTTTGGCAGTATAACAAATTGTTTCCAAAACGCGACTCTAATGCGTCGTTATGAAAAAAAACGTGGATTATATTACCATGCTATTCCCCTTAGGAACATGAGAGCAGTTTGAAGTTGAACACTTGTCAAATTATCTCCCTTGCAATTAAACAAATAGCAAAATTGGAAGTCCAATAACATCAAATTGTAAATTCATATAACCTCTTCGTATGAATAGTTTTTTATCTTTTCAAGAAATACAGGATGTTAAAAGGTCTGTGGGAAATCCAATGGTAAGCTAGTGTTACTGTTTCTACTGCCAACTTTCACCCAATTGTTTCTCTAAAACGCAACGCTCGATTGCTTTGATTTTTTCGCTGTTTCTTACCCTTGCTGCGGACATTATGTCTGAAGAAAATAATTGGCTGAGCATTTTATGCAATTAAAAAAATGCTTCTGAAAGTATGGTGACTTTAAGTTTAACCCTATCACAAAAGCAAGCGTTCTGGTCTCTAAAGTTTATGGAATATGGATACGTAAAGGTGCTCATTCTGTCGGAATATCATAAACAAATTAACCTAAAATGTCGAAATAAGAGCATTTACCTATACCTTCAAATAAATTGGCCGTATACATTGTATGCGTTTCTTTTGATGTTTAGTATATTTATCATATGCTCTAAAGCAAAAATAATGCATCTTTTTCTTTTTGGTGTTTTATAGTAAAATAAAAATCTGCTGAAACTGGCAAAACAGGGAAGATATTATCAATGCAAGGAGTACACTTCGTCACAATCTTAATGAATTTTTATTTGTTTATTCATGCGTAACGAAAGCTTAAACAATCAAGGGGTCAATATCAATATTCACAAATTTATACTGATCAGTAAACTCAGTGTCTTGAACTGAGTTGTGCCTAGCTCCAAAACTGATGCCCTCTTTATCTAGGACGTTACAATATCTCAGAAACATCAAGAATTTTCAGCATTGGTCACTAGTTACAAATAAAGTTATGCCCCTTTATGCATATCTTATAAAGTAAGCAATTTTCGCGATAGCAAAAGAAAATTTTGTAGACTTTTCAGCAAACCGAATTGGAAATGGATTTCAGTTCAGGTTAAATAAAAGGGTAAGTCGGATCACAATCAAATGAAATATGATAAGAAAGGGTAGTAACTCTGTACGTCCTTCAAATAATGCAACCACAAATTGAACTTTTGGGCGCTGGATCCTTGAAATCACTGGGCAGAATTGAATGAAAATCATACTGCATCTCTATCATAAAGGGCAGTCTACGGTGAGCGAGTCGGGAGACAAGATTTTTTCCTGGAAAACATTTTGATCGATTTCAAATTTCGTAACTCAAACCGGATGTGAGCAAAATACGAGCTCATTTCAAAACAAAATTTGCTTTAAACGGGTCCTTTGCCTATCGCCTTACTCATTTTGAATGCCAAATTACCATATTTTCTAACAATCTGATGAATCAGACGATTTTCAAAAAACTTTTAAAAACTTTTGAAAATGCAGGGTTCGCATGGGCGATTTAACTGTATAAGGGTCAATTTTTAAGTCTTTTACCGTTTTCCAGTTAGTTACATCACGTAAAACTCATGTGAAGCAAAATCTATTGATAATTTTTATTTTTTTTTGCCACTGTGAGCCGGAATTTTGTGATGTTTAACTTTTCGACAAAAATCTTCATAATTTTTCGAAAAATCGCTCTGTGAAAAGAAAATGCTGCATAACTTATTGCCACGTATAGCCATATTTTAGTACAAAGTTAGAAGTAAAATATCATTACATTTAATGAGGCAGAACGAGACAGTAAAAATATTTGCTTCTTTTGCTGTTGAATATATATCAGACGACAGGCTTTTAAGTTGGGAGACTGTATTTTACATTATGGAATAAAATAAACATTTTATTTCTCTCTTTAAATGCTTTGTATATACAAACAACACAGTATCCGAACGCACTGTACCATCTCTTCCGGTTTTCATAGCGTTGAATCGAGAGTACAAAATTCGCTTATAACCAGTAGTCGGAAATCATTATGTTTTGAAATTTTATCCGGAATCTGCTGCGTCATTTATAGTTTTTCAGCTTCGAAAATGTATAGAGGTAACTTTAATATAATTTGCTCTTCGGTCTTTTACTTTATTACCCTGTACAATGAAAACTCATGGCCGTCACAAAAAATTTTATTGCGAACAGCATAATTTTAACACGAGTTTGTGTCGTGCAAAACCTAGCAATCATCCTATTATCAAAACTAACAAACTGTAGATTGATAACGCCGTTTGTTTTAAAGATTTTTATAAACATGTAAGAAAAGGCTCAAAATGGTTTTAGAATCATGCCAAAGTCAATTTGAATACTGTACCATTTACTATCCACCCATACACGACATGGTACAGGGCAATGAAGTAAAAGACCGAAGAGCAAATTATATTAAACTTACCTCTTTACATTTCCAAAGCTGAATAAGCATAAATGACGCAGCAGATTCCAGATAAAATTTCAAAACACAATGATTTCCGACTACTGGTTATAAGCGAATGTATGTACTCTCGATTCGACGCTATGAAAACCGGAAGAGATAGTTCACTGCGTTCGGATACTGTGAACAAAGCAGGAGTGTCAGTTATATTGATGTTGGTTGACTGTTTTGAGCTCAAAAAATTTATGCGCATTAGGCCTGTTTTAAAAGTACGGTTTAATGAATAAACATCATATTTCAGAGCATCCTGAGCATTCAGTCAGATGATGAAGATCATCTTCTAATACATTAAATGTAGGACAAATTCTGCGTTCTGCGTACTTTGCCAGGTACTTTGTCAGTGGCCTACTTCAACTGCTCTAGGAGATAGGATGACAAGAAAATGTTAACCCCAAATGTACACGCGGACGAAAGGTCATGCTGACAGCTTTTCGATTATTGTTTTAACTAGCTATAATAATTCGCCACATTTCTTTCGGTTACAAGTACACGTGCAAGCTACATTTATCTTAACCATTGTTAACCACAATTCTAACTTGTACGTGTACGTGTGGCTACCGGTAGCCGTACGCGTACAAGTTCGAAATCTTAACCTTCCTAACAATTTACAATCTGTGACAACGTGCCGGTTTACAGGAAGCCAAAATGATCACCAGAAATGCAGCAATCCGAGAGTAATAACCGGAGATTATGACGTTAATTTACGTGAACGCCGCCACCGTAATATGTTTGTCATGACAGCGGCAACTGAACAGATTATTGCAGGTCAACGTGGATGACTTACGTGTAATATTATTAAGACAGTAAGCAAACGTGTAAAAATGATGGCGTAAAATACCGTAGGCCATTCAAAAGACCGATTCTTTTAACAACTTTTTCGCCTTTTATTCATTTGAGAGACGTAACGCTCTTTTGCTGACGTCTGTCAAATTAATTGATGCCAATAAACTGGGTAAACGATATGTCCGTAGCAACCAGTTTGTGTGCTTAACTTGCAACAGATTTGACACTTTCTGCGGAATTCCAACCCAAACATATTCTCTCAGAGGCATACTATGTATTCACGTGTAAGTTACACTGAAGCACAATGACTGCTTTTGCAGACTGTTGAAACACATATGTATGATTGTGCATTGCAACCCGTCTGAGTCATTAGCAATCACCTCGTAAACGAGGTGAGACTTTGGGCTGAGTTGTGTCTGGAATACCTTTTGTGTGCAATAAACTCTACAAGGCAAGTGTAAATGACATTTGATGTCCAGCAGTCAGTTGAATTTTAGAATCAGTTGGAAAGCATGTATAGATTTGCTCTTGGCAACCATTTTCAGTCCTTAACAATCAACTTTTTTACAGATTTGGAACTTTGAATACAATTGATATAAAAATGTCTTCCTTTATAAAAATATATATAAAAATTGTCTCAACACAGACAATTATAAGTTATATTTTAAAGCATGTGTCCTATACTTTATAAACTTTGCTTAAAAATTTGGTTAGATTTGTCCGTAGCAACAATTGTTTGCCCTTAGCAATCACCTTCTATCAGATGAGAAATTTTGATTAAATATCTTTTTAGCAAAAAACTTTGAAGTGACTGAAGCACAGCTTTTTGATCTCTAAAATCTGTTTGAGGTTATCTGAATTTACTTGTCTTTAGAAGCCCAGTAGGAGTCATAAGCAACCATTTATTAGCAACTTTGAAACAGTTTACTGGATTCACAAAGAATATTGTTATGCACGACAAGATGTGTTGACCGTTATCAATCAGATTTAAAGCATGGTTATTTGACTTTATAGATCTGAGGAAAAACTTGTATATTTATTTGTCCTTAGCAACCAGTGTTAAGCCTTAGCAACCACCAACTAACATATTTGAAAATGTTGACTATAGTTCAAAACAAATATCTTCTATGTGCAATGAAATATGTGACCAGCACAGACAATTGTAAGTTGTGATTGAAATAAAGCTATGCAACTGTTTAAGTCTGTTGAAAAAACATTTCAGTTTCATGCCAGATAAGGACCAGCACTGCCCATATTAACAAAGGCAAACAAAGATCACAGGAATTCGTTGTATTTCAAACATTGTGGTCATCTGATTGGCTACATGCTTTGCTTTCTGTCTTGTTTTGTGATCATGAAAATATAGAAACTAGGTAAAATAAATGGTCTATATGTTCGTGTGACATTTTGAATTTACTTGTTACACATGGAACAAATCATTTTTGAAATACAGTAACCATTCAAAAGTATGTAAGTGGTGGGTTGCTAGGGCCTTACACTGGTTGCTACGGACAATTATATACACTCATATTTCAACAGACTTTGAAAACCAAAGAGCTGTGCTTTAAACTTTATTTATCAAGGTCTTAATACCTTGTCAGACATGAATAATATTCTTTGTGAATCCAGTACAAGTTTCTAAACTTGCAAATAAATGGCTGCTATAGGCTCCAACTGGCTGCAAAGGACACATTTACATATGTCCTTTGAAAAGTTTTAGATGTCAGACAGCGCTGTGTTTAAGATATTTGAAGGTTTATTACTCAATAAAGATATTTCATATAGAATTCCGCCAAAACTTTCACATCTAATAGAAGGCGGCTGCTAAGGGCCAAGAGTGGCTGCTTTGGACAAGCCTAAGAAGAGTTTTAAGCGTGTCTTATAAATCTAGTACTTGTACTTATAAACAAAACGAATAATTATCTACACTGAACACAGCAAAGGAAAAGATTTTTTTACATCAAATATCAACTGATTTTATTAAGCAAAATTACTGTATTTTTTCCAAAGGTTCAAATCTATTGAAAAAATGGTTACTAAGGCTTCAAAATGGTTGCTAATGACAAACATGTACACATTTATACAACATATATATTTTTACAACTGATTCAAGAATTTAATTGGCTGCTGGGCTTTATACATCATTTCGAACTGTCTTCAGAGTTTATTTCTCACGAAGAGCATTCAAAGGTAACTCAGTTCGAAGTCTCACATTGCTTAAAAAGGTGGTTGCTAAGGGCTCAAACTGGTTGCTATGGACAATCACACATATGTGTTTCAATAGACTACAAAAGCAAAGTCATTCTACTTCAAGGTAACTTTATGATGTCTACATAGTACATTTAAAAGGGAATATATTTAGGTTGGGATTCTATCAAAAAGGGCCAAATCTGTTAAAAAATTGGTTGCTAGGGTACAAACTGGTTGCTAAAAACGTTTTTTTCAACAGATTTTAAAAGTCAATCTGCTATGCATAAAAATTCACTGAAAGCTGTTGTCATGGTTTGTTGCATATAATAGATATTCTTTGGGGAGTTCACTTTAAACTTTCGAAACTGTTTATTGTTGGTTGCTTAGGGTCCGATAAGTTGCTAAGGACAAATGTATACGCACATGTTTTTTCGACTGATATTAAATGTCAGTCAGCTGTGATTTAAATAATTCTCGAAATCATTGTCATAGTTTGTTGCTGATAAAAGATGTTCATTGTGTCGTTCAGACAAAATTTCTAAATAAGTTAAAAATTGGTTGCTAAGGACTCATAATGGTTGCTGCGGGCAAATATATATACAATTTTTTCAACTGGTTTTAAAAGAAAGTCAGCTGCCTTCATTCAAATATTATTTACAATTGCCTTCATAGTTTATTGCACATAAAAGGCATTCCATATGAAATTCATTTTAAATATTCACATTTGTTATCGGTGGTTGCTAAGGGCTCGGACTGGTTGCTATGGACAAGTAAATACACATATACGAAACAGACTGAAAAGTCCAGTGCTTGTGCTTCAATTGCTACTTATAAGTGTTGACAAAGTTCACTGCAAACAGAAGATATTTAGGATGGAATTTACTCAAACATTCCAAATCTGTTAATAGGTGGTTGCAAAGGGCATCAATTGGTTGCTTAGAACAAATATATACACATGATTTACAACCGATTTTAAAAGTTAAAGGCAGCTGTACTTTAAACATAACATAGAAATATTTTAATTCTTAGTTGTATATAAAAGATTTTCCTTGTGGATTTCGGCTAAAAGTTTGAAATCTGTTAACGGTTGGTTGCTAAGGGCTCTCACTGGTTGCTAAGACGAAAAATATACACATGTTTGTCAACAAAATATAAAAGTCCAATACATGTGCCTAACGCTTTTCTTACTGTTGTTTTCCTGTTTTTCCAATACGTCGAAGATATACTGTTTTCGATTCAGTCAATATGTCAAAATCAACTATTGGGTGGTTGCTATGGTCTTTAACTGGTTCCTGAGGAGAAATTTATACAGTAATTTTACAACAGATAATTAAAACCCCTGAGCTGTGCTCAATTATTAAATGGGGTACACGTATCTTTACATTTTTTATACTATAGAAGATATTTGGGTTGGATTTCAGCCATTTTGACTATTTTCACGAATTCTGTAAAATCGTCAGCCCATGTGACCTTTCACCTCGAATTGCACACGTGTTGGTGTATATTTAGAAAATCTTCAAACAGAGTTTGATACCAATATTGTGGATTGTGTCAGTGAACACAATTCAAGAAGGGTTATTTTTGCTTTATACAAATTTAGCCTCCCCGAAATGGTGCATTTTATACAAATGTTCAAGCATAATTTGCTTGTTGCTATAGAAAACAATTATCCCCTTGTTTCCATAGCAACAGTTGGCTGACTGACCTAGGATTTTGCAGGTGCAAGTGTGATCACCTAATGAACTTAAACATAAGTTTTGGTCAAATCTGAAGACCTCGATATGCCACCCTATTAATGCAATCTGCCTGATCCTTAGCTGGAACTGTTCTTAAATGCTGACCAGTCGCAGTCATTTACAATTACGAACGTTGAAAGAAAAGTTAACTCGTTACTTATCATAAAAAGTAGTCTTGGCTGGTCGGCAAGTATACATATCTGGATCGCAAACAGTACTACCCGTATGACAAACTATACAGACCCGAATGGAAAACAGTACAGTCCCGGATGGCAAACAGTATCGACCCGGGTGGCAAGTAGTACAGACAGGATGGCAAACACTACAGACCCGAATGACACATTGTACAGACCCAGCTGGCAAACATCACAGACCGGGTGGAAAGCACTACAGACTCAAATGACACAAAGAACGGACCTTGATGGCAAACATCACAAACCCGGATGACAAACAGTACAGACTCGAATGGCAAACATTAAAGACCGGCTGGCAAACAAAACAGAATCGGATGGCAAACAGTACAGACCCGGATGGCAAACATTACAGACCCAGGTGGCAGCCGGCACAGACCCGGATGGCAAACATTACAGACCGGAAGGCAAACAGTACAGACCCGAATGGCACACAGTACAGACCCGGCTGGCAAACATCACAGACCCCTGATGGAAAACAGTACAGACCCGAGGTACACACAGTACAGACCCGGATGGCAAAAAGATACAGACCAGGATGGCAAACAGTATAGACTCAGATGGCAAACAGTAAAGACCCAAATGACACACATTACAGACCTAGATGGGAAAAAGTACAGACCCGGATGGCAGACATTACAGACCCGGATGGAAAATAATACAGACCCAAGTAGCACATGTTGCAGACCCGGATGGCAAACTTGACAGACCTGGATGGCAAACAGTACAGATCCAAAAGGTGCACACAGTGCAAATCCCAATGGGAAATTGCACAGACCCTGATGGAAAACAATGCAGACCCGGATGCCACACGTTGCAGACCGACCTGGATGGCAAACTTGACTGACCCGAATGGCACGCAGTTCAAATCCGAATGGGACGACCCGGAAGCATAAGGTAGAGATACGGATGGCAAACAGTTCAGACCTGGACGGTGAACAATACAGAGCCTGGATGGCAAACAGTACATATCCGGATGGCAAACACTACAGATCCGGATTGTAAACAGTTCATTCCCAGACTGCAATTAGTGAGAGCCGGATGGCAAACAGTACTGACCAGAATGACGCAAAATGCAGACCAAGATTGCAAACAGCACAGAGCCGTAAGGCGAACAGTACAGTCCCGGTTTGCAAACAGTACAAACCCGAATCATAAATGACAAATAGTACAGACGAGGATGGCTTACAGTATAGACCTGGATGATAACAGTACAGACCCGGTTTGCAAACAGTCCAGACCCAGATGGCAATCAGTACAGAGCCGGATGGCAAACAGTACAGTCCCGGTTTGCAAACAGTGCAAACTCGAATCGTAAATAGTTTAACCTCGGATGACAAACAGTACAGACGAGGATGGCAAACAGTAAAGACCCGAATGGCTTACAGTATAGACCCGGATGATAACGGTACAGACCCGGTTTGCAAACAGTCCAGACCCAGATTGCAATCAGTACAGAGCTGGATGGCAAACAGTACCGAGCCGGAAGGCCAGTTGTTTAGACCCGAATGGCACTTAGTGCAGAGGCGGATTGCAAATAGTACATACCCGGGTGGCAACTAGTACAGACCCGGATTGCGACATCTAATAATGAACTTCACTTTTGGCATCAAATACAGATTGTTTTAAGGTTTTAAATAAAAACTCAAACGCCTCATTTCGGTAAACGACTTATCCCTTAAGTATTAAATAAACAGAACACGAAGAAAGTATTTTATATATCTAAATATGGAAAAATGGGCTATGTGCTACATCTTGTGATTTTTTAGCCTAAACTCATATAAAAAAAGAGGGAAATCCAAGTTTAATAGCGTTTTATCTTACATCTTTGACAGATTTGACACTGTTTGCGTTATCGAAGCAAACCAATCAGCCCTCAGGTTGAGGTGGTCATTCTGCTTGACCGGTATGACCAAAGTCAAAAAGTTGCTTTTATCTTGATCGGCTAACACATATTACCATTTTACTAGATTAGCTGTGAATTCGTAAACATTTATTAAACATGTGAAATAAAAAAATGTTCAAGGTTTCCTGTAGCCTTGTGGCCGTAGGGACAACGGATGTTAGAGGCCGACCGTTCTTTGTGCACAACATGTTAAAGACGGAGTCCGTCCCTCTCGTGTCGCTTCATCTAACCTTCTCTGATTAGAAAAAAATACCCAATTTACTGCTGGGTTGAAAGACAGAGTTCTTCAGTTCGTTGGGGATTCGAACGCCGGACCATAGCTGAGTCTCTCTAATCATTCGACCAAGGCTCAGCTCTCAGAGTTTAGATTTCTCTATATGTAATTGAAAACGATCTGGTAACGCTGGCTGAAACCTGTAAAATAGACTACTAAGTATTTCACATTATACCTTACGTTACTTGTGCTGTATCTGCTAATAATATCCATTTACACTCAGGTTTTCGCCCATTCTTGATGAACAGTCGTCTAAGTATTAACTAGAAGGTTGTCCAGGGACAATTGGTCGAGCCCGCTGTTTGCTATAGTGACCTATTAAGTATGTCAAGACAAAGTAACTGCTTCACTCTGGAAAGAAGCCAAACATCATGCTTAGCCGGCATATTTCTTCTTTTTTTTCAATTTTTCACAAAGGAATATAAGTAGAAGTGATGACCCAGACAAGCTCAATTTATGACAATTACAATATCTGACCTTCAAGTGTGACCTTGACCTTGGACCTACCTAAAATGTATGTCACTTAACACTTCCACTCATCAAGAAGAACAATTGTGGCAAATTATTTTGAAATCCATGCATAAATGTAGAAGTAATGGCTCGGACAAGCTCAATTTATGACCATTTTATCATTTGACCTTCAAGTGTGACCTTGACTTCGGACCTACTTGAACAAATATTCTAAATGGCACTTTTACTCATCAAGGAGAACAATTGTGCCAAATTATTTTGAAATCAATTCGTAAATGTTAAAGTTATGGCTCGGACAAGCTCAAATTATGGCCATTTTATCATTTGACCTTCAAGCGTGACATTGACCTTGGACCTACCTGAACAAATGTTCCAAATGGCACTTCTACTTATCAAGGAAAACAATTGTGCCAAATTATTTTGAAATCCATCCACAAATGTAGAAGTAATGGCTCGGACAAGCTCATTTAATGGCCATTTTATCATATGACCTTCAAGTGTGACCTTGACCTTGGACCTACCTGAACAAATGTTTCAAATGGCACACCTACCTATCAAGGAGAACAATTGTGCCAAATTAGTTTGAAATCCGTCAATAAATGTAGAAGTTATGGCCCGGACAAACTCAATTTATGACCATTTTATCATTTGACCTTCTAGTGTGACCTTGACCTTGGAGCTACCTAAACAAATGTTTCAAATGGCACTTCTGCTCATCAAGGAGAACAACTGTGCCAAATTATTTTGAAATCCATCCATAAATGTAGAAGTTATGGCCCGGACAAATCCGGACGGACGCACGCACGCACTAACGCACGCACGCACTAACGCACGGACATACACCGAACTGAAGTTGTAACAACTATGTCTCGCTCACCGCAAGCGGGCTCGACAAAAAGGGCCATGAAACCCATGAAAGCAGAAAAAATAAAGTCTCTGGGCATCCTTGTTAAATAAAACGATAGCTCATATATTTTTTCATTGGGTTCATAATAAAATAACGTAAATCTGTTTGTTGCAAGGTGCAAATTAAAAAGCTTGTTTGTTTGTGCGTGCTGCTGCGTGCGTGCGTGCGTGCGTGCGTGCGTGCATGCGTGCCTTTTTGTGTGTTAAAGAATTCAAGCATCCTCCATTTCGCAACTGCTGCAAACACGGTAGGTACTTAATGTACTTGGCCCACCCTAGGCCAGTGAGGGCTGCGCGGCCCATCTTAGGCCAGTGAGGACGCACAGCTGACAACTTCTTTGCAAAGGCCTCTCTCATAATATCCTGAAGTATTTGGAGAGAAGTATTTAACTTATAAAAACAGCCTGGCCCCAAAGTTATAAATCATATTTTCATGCTTACATGCAACTCATCTGAGCACGAAAATTCAAACCCATATCAGATAATCCTATGCAGTTTGGACAGATGTTTATTGTGTCCAGTGGTTGCTTTTCACATCCTTTCTCTTTTCGAAATGCATAAGCCAAGTCTAGTTCTGTAGTTTGAATTTCAAAATTCAAGAAAAAACAACCTCATCTGAGCATGAAAAATAGGTTTTCTAACCTCGGAACCTGATCAGGCTCTATACCATTTATTATTCTTTCAGCAAGTTATGCCACAAAGAGGATGAAAGGAATGCGCTTGTACAAATTCACTGAAGTATAACATCTCTGACAGACAAACTTTTTTTTTAATATTTAGAGTAAGTTATCTTACGTGCTGAGGTATTAATAAGGGGACTAAGAAACTGCGACTGTTTTAGGCTCTCTACTGGGCCAGGCGGAAAATGAAGGTGTCGCTGTGAATGAAACGTAAGGACAACTGCAGTGGTGAGGAGTGAGTGGTGTCTTTCAGCCCTGTGCTAGCGGTCAGGATTCGAATTCCGCTGCAGGCGGAATTCTTTCCGACCGTAAACAGGGTTCCACTTCACACATCTTTTCATTATTAACCCTCCATCCGCTCGCTATGACAGAAACACCATTGACAGGACCGTATAATTATAAGTCATCCATCCATTATCCATAAAGATACAATTACATGCGATTACGACATAATAAGCAGCGACGATGTATTTCTTTTGATTTAGGAAAGTATGCTTGAATATCAGACAGGTGCTTATCATTGATTTTGAAAGTGAGGAGATATTGATTTCTCTAACCATTATCGGTGCAAAAATTGTTTTCAAAATTTGGTTTCTGCTTATGAGTAAGAATAAGTAGATTATCAAAATTGTGATGAGAAAACTAGCATTGATGCGTTTGGCGATTTATCACGATATCTATTATAATACATGTAGTATAAAACGCTTATCAAAGCTGAAGTTATAATTTACAATCGAACAGTAGTTCAAAACACACGCGTTACGATACCGTTGTCACGGTGTTACGGTCATCCGATCAGTTTATACGGAAAGAGGGTCATATTGAACAGTGGTGTTTTATAAGAACATTAGCTTAGACACAATGGTTATTATCAATATTATCTTGGTGGCGTGGACCATATTGTGTACAGATGTGCACGGACAATTAACAAACTGTTGGATGCAGAGCTGTACAATCATGAAGACATTAGAAAATCGCAGCGAGACAATAATGGCGAAGCAGGACGAATTAAATAGCAAAATTGGTTCTACCTTTTCTGTGCCCTCGATTGCTGAATTTGAATCTAATATCTCAACAACGTTTTCTGCTGATATCTCTACAGCTGAAGATAACGTGATAACTGCCGTTGAAAACAGCAAAGCGGATGTAATAGCCAGTGTAAATGGTAGTATCTCTGATACGATTGCTAAAATAAATGATGCAATAGCAGCTGAGGTTGTGACCAGTGAAGGCAATGTTGTCAATGCTTTGCTGTCAGAACTAGCTACAAGTGAGAATAAAGTGATCACTACTGTTAATGATAGTATTTCTGATACAGTCTCTAAAATAAATGATGCGACTGCGACTAAAATTGGTGCCAGTGAAAGCAATGTTGTAAGTGCATTTATTTCAGAGCTAGCAACAAGTGAAGATAAAGTGATAGCTGCTGTGAATGACAGTAATGCTGATACAATTACTAAAATAGATGACGCCATAGCAGCTGTGGGTGCCAGTGAGGGCAATGTTGTCAGTGCGTTAATGTCAGAGTTACAGGTCAGTGAGAATAAAGTGATAACCGCTGTCCTAGGTGAGATGGAGATGTCACAGAAAAACCTGACTACAAAGATGGATGAGGTTCTTACAGTGATAAATGCTACACCTGCCCCTCCCAGCTCGGGATTTAGAGTGGACTCAAACGTACAAGGTAAACTGATGTGAATCAGAATTTTGTCTCCATTTTATTAGCAGATATGAGGGTAGAAAAAACACGAGGGGAGTGGGATGGGAGCTAGAGGTATGATTTGCCTGCTGCTTATTTTTATTCCCAGTTATTTCAACTTCCTCAGACAACCGGAATGAAAACTGATATGTGAAGGTCGCACACGAAAAGACAACAGCCCATTGCCTTTTAATATGTCTATAATCAAAAGCGCCGTGAGCTGCGCCATGGTGGAGTGGTAAGAGTGACTCGGTTATGGTGCAGATAGTCGCCGGAAGGTCGTTAGTTCGCGGCTCACCGTCGCCATCCGACGACTGGAAAACTCTGTCAACCCAGCAGTAAATGGGTACCTTTTTCGAATCAGGGAAGGATAAGGCAGCGAAAGGAGAGGAGTGTGCTCCGCCTTTCATCTGCTGTGCCCATGATACAGTGGGTCTCTAACCCCCACTTCCCCTATGGCTATTAGGCTATGGGAATTCTCTACCCTTTTTTAGTCAACAGCGCATTGTATTTTAATATCTTTCTAGACCAACAGCGCACTGCCTTTTAATATCTTTCTAGGCCAACAGCGCACTGCCTTTTAATATCTTTCTAGGCCAACAGCGCATTGTCTTTTAATATCTTTCTAGGCCAACAGCAAATTGCCTTTTAATATCTTTCTAGGCCAACAGCGCATTGCCTTTTAGTGTGCACTTCAAAATGCTAATTGTGCATGCCCGTACTGGTGCGTAGATTTACCTGGGAATGCAAAGTTGGCGGATGAAACTGAAATACATTCTGAAAAAAGCTTGCTCACGTATGACTCTGCTTATTCTCACCCGAAGTAGGCGGAATAGAGGCTATAGTAACGACCCTGGCACAGTATTATATTATTGCTGCGTGCGTGCGCCCGTTTGATCCAATTTTTGTGTCCACAACTGCTCTTCCATATTTGAATTTTCCGTATTTTATCGCCATTATATGGAGATATGAATGTGCTTAAATTATGGAAATGGTGTCCATGTGCTTTTAGATACTCTAGATATTTTATTTGATTATTTTTGCTGGTGAAGTTATAGCCCGCAAGACAAAGGATTCTTATTCTTGTGTCGGCCAATCCGCCAACATCTTTCACTGCCTTTCTGGCTTTGACACTGAATTTATTATGGAGTTACATGCTTTCGGACTTACTGAAGCTAAAATATTTTTTCCATTTTTATTTCTTTCGGACCATAATATGAAGATGTATTTGTTATTTTAGAGTTTTCTATCATTTACGAGGAGTTAAAAGTAGGTTTTCACGTTTTCAAAGCTTGTTTCCGCAACTACTGCATTTCTAATCGAACTGATTTGCCTTTTACCTGTTTTTATCTTATAAGATGCCAATGTTTATGGAGTTAAGGCCCATTCGAAGAGATTTTTTTGTAGAGAACAACTGAAAAAAAAAATATAACAACAATTGCCGAATATACAGAAATAGAGTTTATAAAAGCAAACAGTGTGTAGATCCATAGAGACTAAAAATATGTGGATGGACGTATGGGGCACTGGGTGTGAGAGGTTCACCATAGTTCTGGAACAGCATGTAAAATATAGAGACCCATCAATCTCTTTTAAGCTGCCTTCAACCTGTCTTGGTTAGAAAAGTCCCCGTTTATGTTTTAGAGAGAGAGAGAGAATTCTAACCCTCGACCATTGCCGAGCGCCATTAACCACGCGACTTCGCGCCTCTCATTTTATATAGTAGACATTTTGTATACTACTGAATTTATAAAATTGGTGTGATGATTATCATAAATAAAATTATGTAAAACGAATTCCAAATAATTCAAGAAAAGCCTGGTACACGTAACAGTTTAGTTTTTATAGAATACATCATAACAACTGACACATTGATGACACGGGTGATGACATAATAGTACAATTATTGCCTGTTTGGGTAGTTGACACGATGTTACACCAATGTAGACCGAGGACTTGGGACTCGGTCGATACTAGTTTTCATTGGTCGATAGAATATCGTGTCGACCATCCAACCAGGCAACAATTGTTTCATTAAATAATCAAGACCTATGAAATTGTTCCAGTAGGTATACTTAAAACGTTTTATATGTAAATACAGCCCTGGACAAAATGTTATCACTTGAACCTCATTTTAAGCAGTAAGTTTAAACAAGAGAACAAAAGTGTATTAAAAGCAAACTGAAATTCTATTAAATAATTTAAAAGTATCAAGTGTCGCTAAAATATTGCAAAATTCAGTCAGCGTAATGTTAAACTGACTGGCAAAACCGTCGACATTGAGTTTCGTAGGACCAATGTTTTAGATTATTTAATATTTTTTTAAAACATTTTCATAATATTTACCCTCAAAGATTGTATATATTATTTGTTATTAAGCTATTGTCTTATTTACAATATGCCATTATACATGTTATACAAATACGCATGTGCTCGACAAAAATAAATAATAATAATAATAAAATAAAAACAGAAATGGCTCGGCTAATATGATTACTTTAACTGCCCTACAATAGAAGAGTTTAGGTTTACAATTCAGCACTACGACAAAATGATGCATATGTAATGGCAAACCATGTAGAACCTGAACAGCTGCTCCTTTCTTGAGCAATCTGATCGTGGTCTACATTGTTTGCTCAGCCCTATGTGTCCCAATGCATACATTTGTTAGGGTAATTACATTGTTTGCTCAGCCCTATGTGTCCCAATGCATACATTTGTTAGGGTAATACACTTGTCAGAATAAGTGGCAGCTATCAGAGAAGAATTGGAGACAATACAGTTCTTATTGTTTCACTCACAGTTGAACTGCGGGCAGAATGGTTCTTTTACTGAGAGTTGAACTAGAGACAATTTAGATCTTATTGTTCCACTCACAGTTGAACTGCGGGCAGAATGGTTCTTTTACTGAGAGTTGAACTAGAGACAATATAGATCTTATTATTAAACTTGTATTGCAGCTCTCAGAATTGAACTGGACATTTTTGCTGGAGTGGTGAACCCGTCCTGGATACTCACTAGTAGCTCAAGTGAGTTTTCGAGCGTGCTGGCGGTGGTGACTGGTGCCAGATCGACCACCTTACCTGTCAGGGTAGGATACAGGGGATTTATCGTTATGTTTTCTTTAGAGGATGGTTCTTCTATATCCCAAACATTCGGCCACGCTAAACAGACGTCGACTACACTGGAAACGGCGCTCCTCAATTCTCACGGCAGTGTTCTCAGCAGCGAGATAGTTTCTATCGCTACAGCGACCATTAATGGTTTGGTGAGTATGTCCAGTAATTACGTCATAATCATAGGAGTAAAGATTAGATCCTATTTATATTTTATTGCAAGCGACACAAGTTATACTAGCATAAGACGGCCATCTCCCTGTATAGAAATTGGAGGGACTAGACATGTCGTCGGTGGATCCGGCTTTAGCCCCGCTTCTTTGTGATATATAATATGAGAAAATTTACATAAACTTGTTGACAAAAGTCTGCGATCATTTGTTTACAACTTAAAATATGGAGATAAAGAAAAAAAAGAGGTAAAAACAGAGGATAGAGCCTGACGACACAGCAACGCGTTGACAAATGTAAAGTTATGCCACCGCATGCTGGAAAGTTGGCTTTTGTTTTGGCTAAATGCTGGAATATAGAGGCATTAGGTTTTAAAACTCTTCAGTGTATGAAATATTTGGATTCTAACAACTGCGTCAGGAGAATGGATGGGAAAATGAGAATGAGACAACAAAAGTTTGCGCGCTTGATTCGTGAGACTGTTCGGAAAATTACAAAAGACCCTCACCAAACCTAAAACTAGCGCAAAATATCGGTTTGTATCAAATTTCGAGAAGCTGTCTAAATGGCAAGTCAGAGCTACAATCATTCATTCACTTTATTCATCCTCGTTCTTTATTAGAAAATCTTTGTAAAAGTCTATGCGGCGTCACTTATTTTGATTAGTATATATATTGAACAATAGAGAAAACCTTACAAGTGATTTGTCTTCAAATTTTCTGTTTTGTGGAACAGATACGGTTAAAAAATTATATAAAGTTAATTGCATGTGTAAGGCCATGATACAAGTGGATAGCTGTAAAAGCCGTTTCAGATAAAACGAACACATTTTGAAAGGATGGATGGATGACTTGCGATTTTACGTCCTTTTAAACAGTATTTCAGTCATATCAGGACATTGAGCGGTTAATAATGAAATGCCGTGCGCAATGGAACCTCGTTTACGCATTTCTAGGTGAACAGGGTCCAATGTTCTGCTGAGCAAATACGAAACAGTCGCTCAGGCATTTTAAACTTGATTTGAAAAAGATGTTCATGACACAATTGTCCTTATTTTGCCTCAGGTATACAACGAGTGTACCAAACATATCGCAAGAGAAAGCACACATTAATATTTGTTTTCATGTCTTGTGTTGAAAATTAGTGTTGAAAGTCATTATTTCTTCGAAAAAAACAATAAGAAACCGTGAACAATGGAAATTCCCATAAGAGATTATTTGTGGTTTCCTCACATAATGTCACAATATTATTTTGGTTGAAATTGACGACAGGTAACATGCTTGATTTATTACACTACTAGAACGAGAAAAAAGTTGCCCAGAAAATTGAAAAGCCAGAAAAGAATGGAAAATTGAAAATTGCTTTAGTTTTAATGCAAATGGAGATAATTTATGATTTTGAAAAATAAAACTTCAATTTCCTAGTTTTTATTTTCTAAATAACAATTGTGGGGCATTTGTTGCTTTTCCTATCACTATGGATATAACGCTTCAGATAAACAAAGGAATTTGCATCTGCGCGTGCTCATATTAGGTGTACTACAGACTATCCTAAAATGACTCTGTTATGAAGAGTATCAGATTCAAAATTTTATTTTGTAGCTGAATGTTTTGCAGGACTAAAACTATTTTTAGCGAGTGTCATCTTTATCATTGCTAGTAATTTCTTGATTGTATTGAGAATCAATGTTGCTAGATCTTGTGGTTCAAATTTGTACCTTTATTTATCAGCAATAAACTAATTTCAAACAACTCCTAACAAAACTGTGACATGAATTTCAACTTTCAAGATAGGAATATAAGAAAATGGATAAATAAAGAGAAAATAATCGGCATCTGATTCTCCATCGCCATTTCTAATATGTATACTAAGGTTGAAGATTCAAGCTTAAACAGTTCCCGAGAAACCTGTGATAAAGATTTTGTAAGCTTAAAATAGATAAATGAAATAAAATAGAATATACTAAAAAGGGAAAAAGTTAGAGAGGTTGGAGGGCTGGATTTGGTTTTTGATTGTTTCAGTTCCTGGTCTTTGCATACTATTTACTTCTAAAAAGCCTGCCTGATTATATGCCAAACCTCAGATTTCTATGTAAAAAGTACCATGTATTCTATGAGTTGCTGTTGTCACGTTTTGCAGCAACCCAAGAATGAGTAGAATTCTATAACTAAAGAATCAAAAGCAGTTTATAGCTGCACTAAAACATAGGGTTTTGCAGTTTAAACATAGCTTTTAGAGTGCTACAAACTAAAATAATAGAATTTGCAACATTGTAGATTCAGGTGAGGCAGCTAATATAAGCCGCCTCTTCTAGATCTACTGTACAATGTTAGTTCTCTAGTTGTAGAATTCTCTATAAGATTTTGCTCGGGCGAAACTCTATATTTATTTATTTATCATTATTTTTTTTAATTTTGCAGACGTAAATTTTGTCGACGTCTACTTTTTTAAATAGAGCTTTAGGGGTAAATAGCGAGTGGAATAGGTTTTCAAGTAGTAATAGTTGTTCATCTGCCAGTAATTTCCATATGTTATTTCAGGCTGTTCCCGATATAGGAGGACCACTGGCTTCACTAGACCCGGCAGGGGTAGACAATTTTAACCCTCAGTGTGGGAAAAGTAGGCCTTGCTCTGAACCTGACTTTGACAGTCAGACGTGGAATTCTGCCTTAGATAACAGTTACAACTACGCCATGAACACCGCAACTTATACATATGCACAGCCAGGCAGGGGAGCTGGTAGCGTGTTTACGGAGCTGTCCGGGGAGGTTGTCAGAGGGGCCGCTGTTCTAGATGGTTTGATGGACCATGAGGACACAACAGACGGACTGTTCCCTACTTCTAACAACTGTTTCACGGCTCTTGTGTTGATTCCTGGGGTCGATTTTCATTTTTATCGCCGGGACAGTGATGGTAATTGGTCACATAAACCGGGGCCTCGCCCTCCTACAAACCTGGACAATTCTGGAAATGTCATTACAGATCCACGTACTGCTGATATGGCTCCTTATAAATTTGTCCGCTTTCTCTCCGCTTGTCCGAGAAAGATCGCTATAAACTAGAGTGGAACATTAAAGGAGAACATAAACTCATAATTAACCCATTCCATGCGGGATATTCGTTTAGGGGTATCTGGGCAAACATTTTGGATCCAGATCAGGCCCCACAAACGTGTAGCCTGATCTGAGATCCAAACTGTTTGCTGCCTAAACATCATTTCTACAAGAGTAAGTTAGACCAATATTGTCAAAATATTCTTGATTTTTGATGCAGACGACACTTTCAGCATACGACAAAAAATACCCAGAATGCAATGGGTTAAAAACTGCTTGCTGTGCTCCAATGCAGACATTTTTATACAGCTGGATAGATTAGATTGTTTCAGATGTCAGAAAGTGATGGTACCGAGGAAATTGCATTTGCAAAGAGTGCAGACCCGGATCAGACTTTCCCTGTAGAAGAGTCAGATCAGGGTCAACACTGTTTACAATCTACATGTAACTGTGCCGGTTTTTACTCCTTTCCAGCGGCAACCCAGTTGAAATATAAAATATAAATGTGATAAGGATGAAAATTAAAATAATTACAATGATAATAATAATACAGAAAAATATAATTTTTCAAAAGAAAATCCAAAATCATTGAGTAGATAGAAGTATGGCAGACAGGTATTTTCGCACATAAACATTCATCCATGTAAAAATGAAATTCATTCATGCGCTTGTGAGTTGTTTACCAGTTATACTTCCTATAACACTATAACAAAAATATGTAAGGTACTTTATTTAAGTCTTTCTTTGTAACATCTTTCAAACTTATTTGAAGGATTTCTGGTTCGTAATATCTACGTTTTTGTAACGATGAAATATGAAAGGGAATAAAAACACCCTTTATTGAGTGTTATGTTCGTGAATTATATGTTGAAAACTTAGAAAATATAAACATGAACGTTCATCACGGAACGTCCAAGATAACTCGGCGGAACAGTTGTGGTATAATCGAAACATCTATTTCTTGCTAGCTATTTGTTAGCGCTGAAAACTGAAAAATTCATTTCAAAGATATAACTGTTTTGCATCATTTAACATATTATTATAGTATATAATTAAAACCAATGAATAACTATTCCGTGTGTTTTCTAATCGGCCTTGTATCTACAATAGACTGTTGTAAAGTTATTACCATACGTTGACACCTTGGCACAATTGCACGATGGCACTTAACTGAGACTGATGCAGACACGGAACAATTTGCAAAATTTAACATTCTTTGCAGCTTATTATGATAAACGTATTCATACCAAATTTAGTACGACAGACGCGCGTTTCTGTATTTATCTTCTTCCGTGTCGCTAAACCCCAAATGTTTGAAGGAAAGATGGTGGGAAGGTCTCGGAAGGCAATGAGCATCCCTCTCCGCGCCACACTTACAGTCGCATTCCGCGGGACACATTAGCAGCAGACATCAGGTAAGAGACGCCTACGTATTAACTCGCGAGCGCAGGCGTTCCCGATCGGGCATCAGTAAAGAGATGTCCGATGCAGAAAAACCCGCAAAAAGCCAAAACAACTAAAAAATGGCTAAGATTCATGTCGCTTTGACACGTCAGTCTTGCCGGGCCGCGTAGCGCAATCGGTAGGGCATCTGACTCATAAGTCAGAGGTCCTGGGTTCGATACCCGGTCTGGCCACGTACTTTCGTTTCTCTTTCCGCTGATTCAAGAAGGGCAGTTGTCAGTTACTGGCGAAAGTATGTGCACTTAGTACTGGTTAACCGCTTAGGAGGTCTAAGCCTGCCCAGGAATAGCGTGGTTAGGTTAACTGATCGTCCCGACATGACCATAGCTGTTGACCGTGGACGTTAAACAATAACACAACAACAAGTCAGTCTTAGTTTTAGGATAATTTAGAAATATTACCAATTGAATAAGGTTACTTTAAATCGGTATCTAAGTAGTGACTTTTGATTTGGAGCAAGTAGCACATCACACAGAGCTTTGAGGTATAATTTCAGGTCTTTAGGCAAAAACTTAGCTGATTGGTCAGTTTCTCCAGACTCCTTTACAATTTTATCTAATGATATCAAAGCAGGGCGGTCAGTCAGGAATGTGGCAAGTCATTAAGATGAGCTAAGCTTGCTGTTTTATAGTATCTCCTTAGAAGTAATTTCTCATAAGAAAACCTGCTTTTTTATGCAAATGCGAGAACAAAAGGCCCAAATCAGCTGCGCCTCGACGCAGGCTGATCAGCGCCTTTACTGTTCGCTGCATAGATAATTTCAATTACAAGCCTTTGGCTGGTCTCGGTGTCTAAGCAGGCTAGTGTGTGTCTTACCAGGTCTGAAACCCTGAGGACAGCTTTTCTCATGACATAGTTCATTACCAGTGCATACGTAATTGCAAGATGAAAACACTGCAACAGTTACTATCACTGAAGACTTATTATTATATTTTTGTTGTTATTTCCAATTTTAATCCTTTTAATGAAAAATGTGTATTCTATCCAGCCTTGTTTCTGCAAGCAAAATACAGTTTAGACTGATAATAATAAATGAGCCACTACACGACAAAACCAACAACGTGGTTGTGCAGTCAGCACAGACTCAGATCAGCCTGAGCATACGCCCAGTCTGATCAGAGTCTTCGCTTACCGCATGGGGATAGCTTAGACCCTTAGCTACCTTTTAAGTGCTTAGCGAAGAGACTGATCAGACTTGGCGGATGATCTGAGTCTGTACTTGGCGCACAACCACTCTGTTGGTTTTCTCAAGCCGGGGCTTAATTTATAAATGTTGCGGCAGGAGGCAATAAAACTCTCAGCAGGGTCAGCATCTTGATGCAACATCGGGAGCTAATGAGCCTTGAGAAATTGCTGGCTAACAGTAAACCTTTGATCTCTTTGACCAATGAGATAAAAGTCTGCCTAAAGACCTGAAATACAAAGCCTATTGAGGTACTTGGAAGCTCTCTGTGATAGGCTCTTGTTCGGAGCCATTACAATCAGACATAATTCGTTTTAGTCGCAAATTGAAGTACACGAAATGCAAAGTACTGTCACCCCTAGAGGTGTCTAGGCGGGTGTGTGTGGAGTCAGTCTGCGATAAATTCCTTGTCACGATGCAATGGACAATTTCATGGGAGAAAAATTTGCATCTGATCTTCCAGCTTAACTAAAGCATCTTATCTGAACATGTTGCATTTCATTTAGTCATTTTGCAACGGACGAATACTGAAACGTGCGCTGAAAAACCTCTTTATGTTAAGTTACATGGAAAATCCGACCTAACACAACGCATCTCTGTGGAGATAATTAAAGCCCTTTTCCATGGCGTATATTTTTGGGACGGTTTCGGTGCCGAAGCGGTTGTGCAATCAAAAAGCGCTTTTCTGTAGCAGTGCGTTGCACAGTGAAAGTTGACTCGCTTAAGGCCTCCTCACACATAGACGAAAATCCCCCGACGTCAACATGCGTATACTGGCAAATAGGACTTCAGCAAAACTCGGTCTCATTAGTATATGCACGTTGTACATCGCTGTGGTGTTCGTATGGATGCGTTTGTGAGCTTTTGCTTCCGTTGTGATTAGTTTTGTTCGTCGGAAATTTTTCAACATTTTGATAAGTTTTTGGCGAATAAAAGTTTCGTCCATCATTCGATGGAATTCGTTTCAATACGTTGACCAATCGGAAAGTCTTCGCATAGCGCTCGTCAACTGGCGTTAGAAATTGCAGCTCTCAGCTGATTTGAATATCTTGATTAGCTGATTTGCATATCAAGCGAAAGAGGACGATCCAAAGACGAATTGCGAACTGTAGCAAATATTTGCATATCGGAGCGAATTAAATCCGACGCATGAAAGCAAATTATAACGATAAGTTAACGTTCAGAAAACGAACGGTATACGCTTGCATACGAATCAATACGAAGGGTACCTACGACAGACAAATCCATGCGAGTCATAGCGCTCCTATATTTTTTGAGTAGTTTTGAGTACTTCAAAATTTTGTGCAGACATATGCCTGTAGTTCATATATAAAGGAGGTGGTTAGTTTCAAGATAATTTGTTATTCCTTCGTCAAAATTGGAAGATGTACAACGCCTGATACTGCAGTATGTTGCTGCTATGGCCCATCAAGAGCTCTTCATCATTCAGAGTCTTTTTCCCCGTGTTCATTTCAAGTTCCAAGCCCACAGACTTCTCAGAATATTGGGTAGGGGACCTTTGGGCAGACTGCTGTATATCACCGCCCCTGAACATAAAAAAAAACGTACAAGACAAATATGATTAATTGTAAACAAACACTTGGGAACAATTTTACTGTGTATATACTGACGTAATTACAAACATTTACCGAAAATCCTATTCCTGAAACATGGCATTGTAAGTTGTAGACACTTGAATTTAAAAAAAGAGTACAAAATAGGTGCCAATTCTGGGCTACACATACTAAAACCTGCACTTCAGCACTGACATATAACCATGTCAAATAAAGACTACAGATGACTTGAACCAGATCATGAAAATAGGTTTAACAAGGGTCAGTCACACAGATGAATGCTTTTCATTACTGCCCCTTGTCAGTATAAAATATGACAAGGGACATAACAAAATTATTGAATACAGACTTATGGAGACCGTTGTGCGTGACGAACGGAATGACGGACAGACGGATTGGTAAAGAGACAGACAAATCAGCGACTACATGTTTATGGCATCTCTTTGGAGAGCATAAAAAGTAAAGCTCACACTAAACACTAGCACAGAAGGAATACTGGCTATTTTCTCCTCAGCATTACCAGGCTTTTCATCAGACTGCACCTCAGGTCCCTTAGGTTTCTCTGACTCTATAGCAGCAGCCTTCCTCGCAATTTTCTCTTCCTGTTCCCCTAGGTGGCATGTTTTTGACTAGCAAAACAGTTTTATATCAATCAGCAGTCACAGCAGTAGCGTCCGTTAACGGCCGGATGCGGAAATACCGTTTCGGAAACATTCGGATGCATGCGCAAAGTTGCGCTTAAGTTCGTATGTTTGCGCTCCTAATCGTTTCTAATCGCTAACGAAAGAACAGACATTGTTTGCGCGACTAATCGCATTCTAGCGAATTACAGTAACCAGTCGTCACACTTCGTAAATCACTCGCAACAAATAGTTCCCCTACGTTTACTTTCGTAACGATGCAACAAATTTTCAAACAGTTTCGGTCAGAATTCGCTAGAATTCAGAAATTTTCCTAGTTCGCAAGGCTTCGTTTAATGGACTCGCCTATGTATTAGGGGGCCTTTAGATGTAAACAAAAAGCGCTACAGAATTATCGACCAATCTCTATATTACCTACTGTCTCTAAAATCTTTGAAAAACATATAAATTCGCATTTAATGGCGTATCTAAACGAGTACAAACTCATACATGAAAATCAATCTGGATTCCGACAGAAACATAGCTGTCAAACTGCTCTCGTAAAATTAATAGATCACTGGATGACATGCATCGACAATGGAGATATAATTGGAACTTTATTTCTCGATTTTAGAAAAGCGTTTGACTTGGTCGACCATTCAATTCTTATACAGAAACTGTCATTTTATAAATTTAGTGGGTCTGCACTGCAGTGGTTTATCTATTATCTGGATAGTCGACAACAAGCAATTGATAAATGTCAAGGACTTTCTGAGTTCTCGAAACTCCAGTCAGGTGTCCCACAAGGGTCTATATTAGGACCTACGCTTTTCCTCATATTTATAAATGACTTGCCTCTCCATATGAAATATTGCTATTCGGACCTGTTTGCAGATGATACTACCATGCATACTCATAGTCCTAACATTAACGTTATCGAAACAAAACTGCAACATGACTTTCACGCTGCTAATATTTGGTGTCTACAAAATAAAATGCAAATCAATTATGATAAAACAACATGTATGACGATAGGAACTAGGAAAAAGGTTAATAATTCCAGCGCACTAACATTACAACCGGATAATATTTGCATCGCAAATGTTAAAAAAAGCTTCTCGGAATATACATCGATGAAAATCTCTCTTGGACTGCACATATTGATTACCTCTGTACAGTCATATCATCAAAAATCTCCCTCCTCCGACAACTATCAACCTATATTCCAGTCGATATTCAAAAACTGTTTTATCAAGGATATATCCTTCCTTTACTTGATTATGGTTCCATTACATGGGGATCCACATCCAGCACAAATATCGATAGATTATTAAAGTTGCAGAAACGTGCTGCACGTATAATTCTGCGTGCTGAATACACAACTTCATCTGCTACAATGTTCCAGCAGTTAGAATGGCAGCGAATAGACACAAGGCTTAACTACAATAAAGCAGTTCTGACGTATAAACCACTGAACAGTCTAACGCCAGAATACATTTCAAATTTGTTAAAGCCGACATCGCAAACCCATACTCTCACCCTAAGATCAGCAGCCAATGGAACATTGTCTGTACCAAGGTCAAAGACAGCGCTATTTGACGGTTCCTTTTCCTGCTCCGCTCCGAGACTCTGGAATTCCCTACCTCATTTTGTAAAAATGTCACCGTCTTTAACAGTTTTTAAAAAGAATGCCAAGCAATACATTTAATCTGATAAGCACAGTATCCGAACTACATGTACAATCTCTTCCGGTTTTCATAGCGTTGAATCGAGAGTACAAACGTTCGCTTATAACCAGTAGTCGGAAATCATTATGTTTTGAGATTTTATGTGGAATCTGCTGTGTCACTTATAGCTATTCAGCTTTGAAAATGTAAAGAGGTAAGTTTAAATTAATTTGCTCTTCGGCCTTTTACTTTATTACCCTGTACAATGTCGTGTATGGGTGGGTAGTAATTGGTACAGTATTCAAATCGCCCTTGGCATGATTCTTAAACCATTTTTAGCATTTTCTTACATGTTTTATAAAAAATCTTTAGAATAAACGGAAGGCGTTATCAATCTACAGTTTGTTAGTTTTGATAAAAGAATGATAGCTAGGTTTTGCACGACACAATCTCGTGTTAAATTAAGCTGTTCGGGAAAAAAAATCTGCGACGGCAAGGAGTTTTTCATTGTACAGGGCAATAAAGTACAAGACCGAAGAGAAAATTATATTAAGCTTACCTCTTTACATTTTCAAAGCTGAATAACTATAAATGACGCAGCAGATTCCAGATAAAAACACAAAACATAATGATTTCCGGCTACTGGTTATAAGCGAATTTTGTACTCTCGATTCAACACTATGAAAACCGGAAGAGATGGTACAGTGTGCTCGGATACTGTGATAAGAATATAACTTACGTACCAGTCTGTCATAGCATGTTTTTATAATTATCAAGACTTGTGCAATGCATGCGGTTTCATTTCACACAGTATAGTCAGTTAAAGGATATCTTAAACTCCTGTGGTACAAGATTGTTTTATGCGCCGCATATACCTGTGCAATAAATGTATAACTCCCTAGCGCTATTTTATAGTTTATATATATATATATATTTTAACGTGTATCATCATACTTTTCTGTTGACACTGGCTTGTTTATCTTAACCTGTGCTGTAGGTTGTTTTTACATGCATTCACAAACTCATCTATCTGTGTACATATGTAAAAAGTTGTATTTTTTTTTTGTATTTTTTTTTAATATTGTATCGTTTTTTATGTTGTTGTTATAGAGGGCAAAAATGGTAGACTGGCTACTGCAGCCAAAGGTGCACCCTCTTTAAGCATTGTATATATAAATAAATAGAAATAAAATATGCAACGCTGCGCAACAAAAAGTACTTTGAGAGAGGCAGTTCCAGGAAGGCCACGTAGCGCTTTTTCGTAACGGACGGTTGCATAACCAATTGCTGCAAAGCGCTCTATAGCGCTCCCCTTATGCAACTGGTCCCAAATTCCCAGTGAGCTCATGCCGGGCCGGGTAGCGCAATCGGTAGGGCACCTGACTCGAAAGTCAGAGGTCCTTGGTTCGAATCCTGGTCTGGCCACATACTTTCGTTTCTCCTTCCGCTGATTCAAGAAGGACAGTTGTCAGTTACTGGCGAAAGTATGTGCACTTAGTACTGGTTAACCGCTTAGGAGGTCTAAGCCTGCCCAGGAATAGTGTGGTTAGGTTAACTGACCGTCCCGACATGACCTTAGTTGTTTACCGTGGACGTTAAGCATCAAATCAACCAACCAACCAACCCAGTGAGCTCATAACGCTGAAACAACAGCAGGTCAATCTCAATACAATCTGATGAAATTCTAAAAGAATTAAACTGAGGCGTGTTTAGTGTTAAGAATTAGTTTCAAGAGTTTCGAAACAACACCTGTTTTCGGCATATGCATGCAGCGAATTCCAGACCTGCCTGCGCATATATATCCTTGTAATATTTGCGCTTTTCAAAATCTAGAAATTCTAGTTGTACAGACTGATTAAGGAATCACGGGGGTTTTGCTACCTGTGCTTTCGACTGAGTCTGTACTATACAAAGTGGCTTTCGACCGAGTGTGCGATCGTAAGCATTACCAATAACGGTACAGTAATTGGTATTATTGTTTATTGCTGTCGACCGAGCTGATACGGCTGTCGATTGTCTCGGTCGACGGCCATTTTTCCATGTATGGTAATTGACTGACTCGGTCGAAAGCACAGGTAGACAAAGTGATATTGCCCCCGTGAATGCTCAGGTCGCCTAAAGTCCAGAGACCCGCATCTAACAAGGCTGCGTATTTAAGTTTTTTCATTTCCACATGGGCTCGAAAAAAGCCGAATACCTTCGAAAGGAAATGAAACACAAAAGTATTGATTCAAGCTTTGATAAAGTGTCAAATAATGACATAATTAAAAATGGGTCAATCTAAATTTCAGTATATATTGATATTCTACAGAGGAATGTACATGTCGTTTTTAAGCATGATCCCGACGTTCGTGGGAGGTGGCGGGGGGGCGGCGGGGGGCAGTAAGAGGAATGAATGAAGGTTTTACTTGTGAATGATCGCAGACGTGCCAGGTAAGTGGTTGTACGCAAAACCAGCTGGGAATCGCAGTGTCATTTGGAGTAAGGGTTTGTACCATTTCTCCTCCTCGCAATAGAAGCCTCCTGAATGAATCTGCTGGACATCAAATTAGGGTCCACGTTATCTCCTGAGAAGGGATGTGTTTACAAATGTGTTAACAAAAGAGTTTAGGTCTCGAAATCACTTTGTACATGCTGCGTAGGGATGATGACAAAGAAATTTTTAAATTATCAAACAAACCAACACCACCAGAAAAAAAAGAACAAGAACGACTCATTGACTTTAGTTTGACTTCAGCTGGTGCTAGGGGGCGTAGGCAGTGTTACAACATTACGGGGGCATGGGCAGTATTACAACATTACGGGGGCGTGGACAGTGTTACAACATTACGGGGGCGTGGACAGTGTTACAACATTACGGGGGCGTGGACAGTGTTACATCATTACGGGGCGTGGACAGGGTTACAACATTACGGGGGCGTGAACAGTGTTACAACATTACGGGGGGGCAGTGTTACAACATTACGGGGGCGTGGACAGTGTTACATCATTACGGGGCGTGGACAGGGTTACAGCATTACGGGGGCGTGAACAGTGTTACAACATTACGGGGGGGGGGGGCAGTGTCACAACATTACGGGGGCGTGGACAGTGTTACAAGATTATGGGGGCGTGGGCAGTGTTACAACATTACGGGGGCGTGGGCAGTGTTACAACATTACAATACAGCACATAATCAAACTCAAACCGATTGTACTATTTTTGCTTCTCTAATGCATTGGCTCCTCGTTCAGAATTTGTTTTATTCTTCACTGCAGCTGCTTTAAGTGCTGTATGGCGGCCGTAAAACGTCTATCGTACATCATAATGGTGCAGATTATATGTTTTCTGGTCCTTTTGGATCATTTCGCTCATTCTAAGTCATTTGAATATAGAGTTCCACTGAAGCCTCCTTTGCAAGAGAGAGCTGGCAGTGCTGAATTACATTACTGCAGATGAACAGACTCAGTCAAACCGAGGCTGCTATTTCATTTCTCTAATTCAGTTTTTGTTTCTGGAAGGTGTTCCTTGTTTTCAGAGACGCAACCGACAGCAGTGTCATAATATGCACAATCGTGGTTTAT
The DNA here is from genome assembly GCA_963989385.1 of Ctena decussata. Taxonomy (NCBI): domain Eukaryota; kingdom Metazoa; phylum Mollusca; class Bivalvia; order Lucinida; family Lucinidae; genus Ctena; species Ctena decussata. The sequence goes on along the minus strand of OZ022501.1, from coordinate 204,075 downwards.
ACTCTTGGAGAGGAAGACTAAAGGCCCTGGTTATTTTGATATATCGCAAAGACCGAAGTTTTTATTAAAGAATAAGTAGAAAAATTCTCAGGACCTGACATAATGGTATCCCAGATCCCACCCAAGACACCATGTGAGAAAAGGAAAAGACAATACAAAATTAGTCATTACCAGATACATCATCATCAGCAGCCATGTGAACAGCCGTTTGCCATGTAGGTGGTCAACGGCTTAGCCTTAGCATTACAAACAATATGTCAGTAACAGACATATTAACAAACAACAGATAAAACAACCAAACAGCAGTGCCGCCTTTGGACGGTCAGCAATGAAATTACTGGGAGGGGGGAAGGGGCTTATATAACAAGTAGCCCAAAGGGCAACAATTGCTCACCTGAGAGACATTGTAAACCTATAGGGATATTTAAGATGCTCAATGGCAGCTACCTCCACAGTCAGTGGTCCAATCAGGCTGAAAATTAAACTCATCCAAAACATTATGTATGCCCTCATTCAATATATGCAAGTTTAAAAAGTATCCGATCAAGAGTACAATAGACAGAGCTGTCAAGAGCAGCTAACTTCGTAGTGGTTGGCCTGATCTGACCAAAATTTGATCTTGTTTAAGATATTATGCATTTCCTCATTACCTGCAAGTTTGAAAAGCATCGGATCAGTAGAAACCAAGAAAAAGTGGCGACATTGACTTTTTGGATGCTCAGGGCAGGTACTCCATAGTCAGTGGTGGGATCTAGCCGAAATGCTACCTAATCCAAGCTTTTATGCATATCCTCATTACCTGCAAGTATGAAGAGGATCCGATGAAAAATGAAAAGTACTTACCTGCAAGTATGATAAGGATCTAATCAAAAACCTTGGTTGCAGCACCCTGAAAGTCAAACTTGCTCGAGATATTGTCATGCCCTACATTTGTGTGAATTTATTTTAAAATCCGTTGAGAAATATAGGTGCTAGAGCGATGACAAAGTTTTTCTAAAAATAGCCACAGTGACCTTGACCTTGGGCACAGCATCCTGAAAGTCAAACTTGCTAGAGATATTGTCATACCCTACATTTGTGTCAAGTTATTTCAAAATCCATGGAGAAATGAAGGTGCTAGGGCGATGACAATGTTTTTCTAAAAATAGCCACAGTGACCTTGACCTTAAGCACAGCCCCCTGAAAGTCAAACTTGCTCGAGGTATTGTCATGCCCTACATTTATGTGAATTTATTTAAAAATCCATTGAGAAATGTAGGTGCTAGATCGCTGACAAAGTTTTTCTAAAAGAAAGCCACAGTGACCTTGACCTTAGGTGCAGCACCCTGGAAGTCAAACTTGTTTGAGATATTGTCATGCTCTACATTTGTGTGAAGTTGATTTAAAATCCGTTAAGAAATGTAGGCGCTAGAGCGATGACCAAGTTTTTCTAAAAATAGCCACAGTGACCTTGACCTTGGGTGCAGCACCCTGAAAGTCAAACTTGCTCGAGATATTGTCATGCCCTACATTTGTGTGAAGTTATTTTAAAATTTGCTGAGAAATGTAGGTGCTAGAGCGCTGATAATATTTTTCTAAAAAATAGCCACTGTGACCTTGACCTTGGGCACAGCATCCTGAAAGTCGAACTTGCATGAGATATTGTCATGCCCTACATTTGTGTGAAGTTACTTTAAAATTTGCTGAGAAATGTAGGTGCTAGAGTGCTGACAAAGTTTTTCTAAAAATAGCCACAGTGATCTTGACCTTGGGCGCAGCATCCTGAAAGTCGAACTTGCTCGAGATATTGTCATGCCCTACATTTGTGTGAAGTTCTCTTAAAATACGTTGAAAAAATATAGGCAATAGAGCGATGACAAAGTTTTTCTAAAAATATGTGATGACGTTGTTTTCTCCATTATAACACTATGGGATTTTTTTCAAACGCTCAAGGGCAGCTAACTCCGTAGTCTGTGCTCGAATTCCAGCCAAATTTCGAACTCATCCAAGCTCTTATTTATGTCATCATTACCTGCAGGTATGATAAGGATCTAAGCTAAAACAGTTGAGAAAACTTGATGACGCCATTTTCCCCATTATAACCCTATGGGATTTTTTCAAACGCTCAAGGGCAGCTAACTCCGTAGTCTGTGCTCGAATCCGGCCAAATTTCGAACTCATCCAAGCTCTTGTGTATGTCATCATTACCTGCAAGTATGATAAGGATCTAATCAAAAACAGTCAAGAAAACGTGATGACGCCATTTTCCCCATTATGACCCTATGGGGGTTATCTGTTGCCATGGAAACCAGAGTTCTGAGCTGATCAGCACCAAAACCTAATGCAGCCTTTCCGACACCCACATAATGCTTCAGATAAAATTTGATTGCGATCGGCCCACTGGTCTCTGAGATATTTATGTTTGAAAGTGTTGACGCACCCACCCACGCACGCACCCACGGACGGACGACGGCTCGACTCCCATCCTATAAGCTCACCTCTGAGCCTTTGGCTCAGGTGAGCTAAAAATATATTCTGAAGAAAGATTCGCTGGAAGCAAGGAACACTTTAAAGAAACGAAACAAACAGACTCTGATAAAATGAGTATGTTGATGTGTGGTAGAGAAAGTCTGCAACACTGTCCACATTCCCTAGAACCGGAGTCAGGGGAACTCTTTTTTCATTCTGACTCGTAATAAGCCCAAATGCTTTCAAAGGAACAGAAAATATATAATCAGCATTATGACGTTATACGGGAGACCTTTTGCGGCCGCCACATAGCACAACAACACAGCCATGTTTGATAAAATAGATGCCGAAGAAAGATCCTCTGAAAGCAAGGACGCATCACAAAATCAAAAAAAGCGACTCTTTTTGATAGAGTCTGTTCATGTGCGGTAATGTAATTTTGCAATACTACTCACGTCTCGTAGTACTGGCTTCACTCTGTTATCAAACTGACTCGGAGTGAGTTCAATGACGTCAAAGGACCCGACAATATATATTCTGCACTATGATGCAAAGTAGATGAGAAGGCAACGATCAGAAAGGGACACAATCGTTTACCACACCCTGCCCTAGACACCACATGGGAAAGGAATAGATAAACGGACACAATCGTTTACCACACCCTGCCGTAAACACCACATGGGAAAGGAATAGATAAACAAGGCACACAGAGCAAAGCAAGACAAACCAAAAATCAATAGGACAGCTGTTTCCCAGCAGACGACCGCGATTCAAATAATGTACGAAAGCAAAAGATTCATGGAAAAAGTAAAAAGCTAGACAATATTCAGAAAGTAATAAATCAGATCACACATGATCCTGCCCCCAAAACAATACGGGAAAGTAGTATATACATTGATTGACAGCAGTTCACGAAAAGCATCAGCAGTCATTCAGCTATTCCAACACAACCTCATTCACACAACAGGTGAACAAAAACACCAACATGGATAACACGAACAAGTAACAATAAGGTTCTATAACAGACTGGGGGCTTAAACATGTTTTACTGGATCCAAAGTAAAAAGACAGGCAATGATCAGGAATTAATACAATAAAATCCCACATTCCGCTCTCAAAACCAATAGGGAAAGAAGCACATACACACAGAAATTAACACAAGTTTACGAAAGAAACGCACAGTAGACCGAATAGCAGCTCTTTCCCAAACACATGGTCATTCAGCTACCCCATTAACAACATCAACATCTATTTTTACTTGTTTATTAATTTAATTACAAAAAAACATAACAGAAGGCAGATTGGGCAGCAGTACAGGTGACCAAACCGCCAGAGACCATAGGCAAATATAACATCAAGAAACCGCAACAGAAGTACCACCTTGGAACGATCAGCAGAAGATTACTGGGGGCCCTTGCCCTGAGCTTCCGCAATGGTTCCAAACTTTTAGTTAGATGTATGCTCTGACCATCAATAAACTATCACGGGAAACAAAAAAAATCACGAATAAAATCTACGATGAATCAAAGGTGAGGACTCGACAAAAACGACGTATTGCGACACCTGATCCCTGGGGTGTCAAATAATCGCACAGACATACAAGAGTAAATAAAACCACCAGTTAAACCTCAAATGGTCAAGCAACAAACTGAAAGTCGCCAAACAATGACAATTATAGTAAAATAGTAAACCACTTGAAACGGGGTGGGTGGGGATTGGTGTGATGGGAGGGGAAAATAGATTTTACATGCACATATCTATTGTCCTGGAGTACGTTGTTGTTCGTAAACCAAGTTAATGTGTCCGTGTGAAAGACTTCTAACCCATCAATGGAACAAAAAAATCAAACATTTAAAGAATGGATGAAATATTGAGATGTAACAAGATGAGTTTTCCAAAACAAGATCAACTCTGAAATACTTAAGCAAAAGAGGGTCAACAATTGAACCCAAAATTTGCAAAACTGCAGGTGCCTGAGATGACAAACCAAGTTTTTGTACACACTAGTTAACTAGTAAATGATCCTTATCAAGAGCATGCCTGAAATGATATATTTTCTTATTTGTCAAGCGTTTGTACCAGAGCCTTGTACGAGTGTGCAGTAAGTCCTCCTTTGCCTGGCTTAAGTCAGCATTGTTACTGTAACGCCATTTTATCTTCTCCTCCAACGAATTCCGGTAAACGAACGCATATTTCTCGAGGCAAGGCTGTGATATCGGCGATAGGCAGATTTCATTGCTTTTTTTAATTTTCTATGACCGGGGCAAGAACCAGCGAATCTGAAATTTATCAATCATTTTTACTTCGAACTTAGCTTTTAAAATAGAAATGAATTTTATTTTTATGCAGGTTATGGATGACTCAAATCGGCGAATTACTCACAAATCGAATAAAGCCCGAAGGATGTTAATTTTTGAGTGATTTGCCGGCATTTACATATAGATAAAATCCACAAAAATAAATTTCAGTTCTTATAATTCCAACTTGGTCATCTGTATCTTAAAATGGTTGGCAATATTGAGTACTCCGTGGAGAAGGTAGTTCCCAGTTTCAAGTTAAGGGGATTTATCGATGTATAAAACTTGCCCACGATCAATCAAATTGAATACTTTAGTATTAAATAATGGGTCTTGAATTCTTAACGCCTCGTCAATCTTTTGCACAGAATAGGAAAAAGGAAGGAAAGTTTAATAGGAATAGACTGCACATAAATAGACAACTTGCAGCAATTAGTTTACGTTTAGACATAGCAAGTACATTGTACAAGATATACACAGTAATGCATACATTTGTACATATGGGGTCATGAGTCCTGAGAAATGTGGTATCTACAGCTCTTTACCTTGCTTTAATTGCAAATGCCAAACTTACAAGAGCAACTACGTCTTTTTACTGGCTTGGTTATAATAAAATTACACAAACTACTGCTTCATAGAATTTTAATAAATTCGAAACCAATAGCACCAATTAGCATAAATAAATGACAAAGACAGTTAAGTCCGAAAAAAAGTCCCTCAAACATTAAAAGAATCTGCGTTTTTTATGTTAATAACAATATGTAGCATTTACCTATAAGGGGGTATATCCATTGCATCATGAAACGAGCCGAAATTCTCATTTGGTTCAAACATGTCAGACATAGAAGATCCCATGGATCCACGTTTTCTTTCTTTCCTTTTAGACTTTCGCCCTCTCCTTTGACCTCCTTGCATATCTAGCGCCTCAGTAAAAGTATCAAAATTTCCGTTTGGCCCTAACATGTCGCCCATGTATGGCTCCTCAAATCTATGCTTTTTGTGTTTTCTTCTAGATTTTCGTCGTTTCTTAAACCCACCGAGAAGACCAAACGACTCAGGTACTGTATCGAAATGACCAGGCTCGGATGATACATCCACGTATGTCTGCTCGTCTCCATGCACCCTGTCGCTTCTTCTCGGTAATTTTGACTTCCTAGAAGCACCTAGCCAGTCGAGTGATTCGCCACCATCTCCTAGTTCTGTGCTTGAGAAGGTATCAAACGAAGGGTGATCTGCAGAAAATCCCATTGGTGTTTCCATGGCCCCATGCTTTCCACTCCTGTGACTTTTACTAGATTTTTTATTTCTGAAAAATTTAAATCATTCATTATTTAATTAAAACTCTATATCTTAAGATTCAATGTCGTGTCTATTAGAACTACAGATAAAACAGCTGACAAAACAACAGTCTTGGTAGGCTTATAATAAGAATATAAAAAAGTAATAAGTAATAAGCGGCGCATATCGCACTCCCAATCTTGATCTTGCTTTTGATTTAGGGGGCACCTACCCTCGCCCTACATTCCATCATGGATCATGTGACAACACAATGAACACGACACAAAAAGCACATTCCTTTACCTGTTCTATATTTTAAAATTAAAATGAATTCCGCAGAATGTTATGTCGCATCTGGCTCGTGCTTCCACAGCAGTAGAAGCTTCATCCCAGGTTTGATGATTATAAATTTAAGAGAACTGGATTTACATGCTATGGTCAACGTAATTTTGTACATTAAATTTTACAAAATCAGCAGCCTGTGAAAACATGTAAAGGGTAGAAAGTAGAAATAAGAACACCATCCCTTGAGACCCTTTTAAGTATAAACTTTATACCATGATTAATGATTGTAGGTACCAAACTTTGAGCGAAATAGACTTAAATACTTTGGTCAACATAATTTTGGACATAAAATTTCACAAAGTCAGCCGAGTGCCAATGGTTGTTGAAAGTGCACCATGCCTCGGGAACCTTCTAGGAAATGAATTTCTGCCAAGTTTGATGATTGTAGTTATCATACCTTGAGAGAGAATAACTTTAAAGCTAATGTGAATGTAATTTTTGACGTGACATTTTACGAAGTCAACAGATCGTAAAATATAGGTAAAGGATTAAAAGATGCAAACGCCTCCAGAACATTCTAACGAAAACCTTTATGCCAAGTTTGATGATTGTAGTTATCATACTTTGAGAGGACTTAAACGCTAGTGTCGACACAATTTTTTATGTAAATTTTACATACCAAACTTTTTAAGCGCCAAGAATTAATAAATTACTTTTTCTGTCGTTTTTCTGTAACATGACTTGTGTGCATCATGCAAAAGTTGAAAATAGCAATGGTCCTTGACTTTTCAAGGCGCAGACGCCAGACGATGAACTGAGCAGAGTCAGACGCAACAGTCAGAATGACGGCTAAAATGGCCGTCCTGGAGAGGAGATGACGGAAAAAGTGTCTTCTGACATTAGATGTAGAGGAAATAATTAATAAAATTGTCATTAATCTAGGCATTTTGTATTGACACAGCAACACGTCTCAACCCTATATTGCAGACCTCAGACCTGTAGCTGGGCTAATACGAGTTTTTTATGGACAGCATTATATAGTATTGATCTGAGCACGTGTTACTGTTGACCTTGTTGTTGTAGAACCAGACTGTCAATTTGTGCGTGAACATGTTGCAAATCTAAATAAATTCTTTTGCAGAATGTTTTATTTTAAGACAGTATAGACACGAGCATGAATACAATCTTGGTCAAGGTATTCTGCCAATATTAAACGAACCTTAGTATCAGTATTGGTCTGGGCATTATGCTGATATTGACCCGAGCCCCGTGTTGATCGTGACCAACATACTGTCGCGCAATGACCCGGTTTCCTAAAGCAGTGCATATGTGACCATATGTGGCCATACATCAACCTACCTACAGCATTCCAATCCATCCTCGCTGCACGTGCATTTTTCAGAGCTGCTTGGTTCATATGTGTCCCCAATCATTATTTGTCTCCCTTTGTATTCGCAATAACCATTCCTGGAGCCTGAAAATGCGTAAACATATACATGTCACTATATTTTGCATTTTGTTTTATATCTTATAACCTTGTAAGTTCTTTGGGGCACCACAAAATACCTTTACATCTGGTCCTGTTTAGCTGCGTTAGTTCTAGTGCCAAAGTCCATGCCTGTCCACTCTTATTATTTGCAGAGGATACTTCACTCGGTTACTTCTCTGTCAACTTAGACGATATTTAAATGTTCTAAATAATGATCTTAGTAAGCTTAGTGCCAGGACCGAGAAATGGTTAATAACTTCCAATCCACAAAACAAAGAGGTCATGTTGATATCAGATACCTTTAGTTTTGGAAATCGTAGACAACCATAAACCCCTTGCTGTAATGTTATCGGCAAATTATAAATGGACCAATCACGTTGACACAAATATAAAATCTGCAGCAAAACAAACCTCGTATTTACGAAAAACACCAATTCAATAGGTTACACAATATATCTATAATACTAAATAAACGAAGTAACGCATAAACTGCAAAATTGGTGGCATTTTCAAGCGTAATTTCTATACTGGTTCTTTCGCATATTGCTATCATTGATAAGTTCGGTAAGCGTGTGTTTTAGTTTCACGTAGATTTAAAGAATTTGGGAATAAAATTCGTCTTTCATTTTAAATTCTCCCAAGTACTTTTCTAGAAACTTCGACTATTGGTCGATTTGTTTTTGTCAACAATGGGTGCGTTCGAGTGAAATTATCGTGTACTCGAATACACGTTTTAAATTAATCCGGTCGTTTCAGTTCTGCGTCGTTATATCGGCGCGCTGCTTAGCAAGTCCAAGTTTAGCAGGTTCTAATGCAAAAATCCGACCCATGAACGTACGTCATTCCCCATAAATAACGATTTATTTTTGTATTTTTGCTCATATGTCTAAACGGATGAAGAACTAAATGGTCATACTCCCGACGGCCCTGGCTCGAAACGACCCATTTTCTTCCAGAACGATAGTCAATACGTGTAGCCAATCGAACTCGCCCATTGAAGAATAAAGCTCAACGCACATGGTCTTTCGAAAAGTTGGACGGACACACGGCGCCAAGTGTGTGCGGCTATGGTTACGTACCGCTGAGCCACTTGGGGAACGTCGTTAGGAGAATTCAAACTGAACTGAACTTTCGAAAAGACAAAAATTAAAAATGTCTAAGGTTAACACACATGCGCCAGGTAAGAAAGGGCATTTTTTCCAGCGAAGCAGACAAATCAATTTCAATGATTCAACGAAGCTAAATAAGCCTTTAGTCTTCAGAGGGCTTGAATATTTTCCCCCAAAACGTTCCAGGACCCAATTTTTTCCAGAAAAAAAATACCCAGGACAGGTCACATAACCAAGATGGCAAACATTTATTATGGTAAAAAAAATCAAAAATCTTCTCCCCCAGAACCACGCCGGGCCGCGTAGCGCTATCGGTAGGGCACCTGACTTATAAGTCAGAGGTCCTGGGTTCGAACCCTTCTGGCCACATACTTTCGTTTCTCCTTCCGCTGATTCAAGAAGGGCAGTTGTCAGTTACTGGCGAAAGTATGTGCAAGTAGTACTGGTTAACCGCCTAGGAGGTCTAAGCCTGCCCAGGAATAGTGTGGTTAGGTTAACTGACCGTCCCGACATGACCTTAGCTGTTTACCGTGGACGTTAAGCATCACTGAATCAACCAATTCTCCCCCAGAACCACAAATCCTATGATCTTGAAACTTAGCATGTCGCATCAAGGACTCAAAAGCTCAACAAGATTTATATAAATGATGACCCTGGGATGACCTTGATCTGTTTTACGGCAAGTTCAATTTTTGAGTCACTTAGGTTTTTCTATAGGAAAAAGTGAAAAAAAGTTGATTTTTTTTTAGAAACAATGCAGTCTGCTACCCGAAAGTTTGTAGATGCAGACAACTAATTAGGTAAATGAAGCTTTAGTGAGTATTCATGGTAAAGGTCATATCTTCACCTGGGCCTAAGGCCATTTACATTGAAAAATTAGAACTTGCTTTTTTATATAAACTTGACCATCATGAAATATTTCCGCGCTTGCGCGGGCTCTTTTCTAGTATATATATATATATATATATATATGAGAGACATTTTGTCCAGATACAAATTCATTAAGAGTAAAAGGCAACCATATAACCTCAAGCGTTTACTCACCAAAGCAAAATTTGCTTCCAGTGATACTCACGGGGTAAGAAAATGCAACAGACCAAACTGCGGCCTCTGCATTCATCTGTTAGAAGGTAATGCAATAACATTTAATTGTGGAAGGCGTTTTATCAGTGGCTGCAAAAGCACATTGTACCCAAGAAATGTTAATGTGTCACAGGATAACTTCCATTGAAATAAACTATACCTGCTTTTTCGTCTCACTACCTTGAGATTTACTGGACCCTTAGCTGGGAACAATACCCCAAGGTGGGTGGGGAAGAGGGGTACTCATATATAAAAGTGGTATACGCATATGTGCTGCGTAAGATTTAAATCGACTTGTCACTGACAGAACGGTGGGTTGAACCGACTTTGAGTTGAAGGCCCCGTAAACAACTAAAGTCATGTCGAGCCGGTCAGTTCCTGTGCAGGCCTATTAACGAGTACTGCGTGCATATACTTTGGCCACTTATCTTGAATCAGCAGAAGGGAGAGAATATTTCATTGTCAGTCTCCACTAAAGTTAAGTGGCTGGGCAACACACGAAAAAAAAGTGTGTTTGTGTGCGTGCGTGTGTGTGCGTGCGTGCATGTACATGTGGTGCATTTCCGCGGTATATAGCCGAACTGACTTGATCTAGGAGTACCGCCCCTTCCCCCTTCACTCAACAGCACAAGTTTTTATCAAGTTAACCTTGAACTGACTACTAATAGTGTCGAATAATAACATTCAAACACACAAAGCGTGTATTAGCAATACATGTATACATAGTGCAGATTACCAATATCAAAAGTACATTTAAACACACTAAACGTACATTAGAAATATTGCATTTGTCCGACCCAGATGAAAATTATGCTTTAAAGTAGGCTGATCTTCAACCACATCTTCTCTGACTGAATTTATTGTTCTCCGATATATTCCTAATTACCGAGACACATAAGCAGATGTCTGTTTAGTAGTATAAGTTTAATTAAGTTACATCTGCGAAAAAAAATAAGATAAAAAAGCCTGAACGCCATGGATTACTTTGTGTATGTTACCCTAAATTAAAACGGTAGGATCCTATTCAGAAATCCTTTCTGTGGCTGGGAAATTCAAGTCTTAGCATGAAATAATTTTTTTTTAAACTTCAGATACTCTAACATGTCTAATAATCAAACGATTTTACTGAATCAATACATTCTCGGAAGCAGTTTGATAACGGTAGCGTCCGTAAATTTTGGTAGGGGTCGGAAATCTTCGGCAGTGCATTACATTATTTTACCCTTGTGCGGTGTGGTGCGTTAAACGGTTTAGTCTTAGATTTGTGCATGAATAGTTTGGTAAAAAATATTAAATACATAGCAATAAAAGATAATATCAAGACTTCTCGAGATAATTATGGCAAATGGCAATCTATTTAAACGCGTTGTCATATAGTTTATGATCAATTTCAATTAAACATTTCACAAAGATAGATACTATGCGGTGAACAAATAAAATATTTAGCGCGAAAAATTTAATTTTGCTAGCAGATTATGTAGCAAGTACGGAAGCGTATATACGCCACCACTTGCTACATAAAACTGTCAGAAAAATATGTTTTTCTCACAAAAATGCCAGAAATAAGTGGTTTGACTGCGATAATATTAATGATGTTAAAATATAGTGCGTTTAGATTATTATTTTCACGGTTAGTCTCAATTTAATGTTGACAGACAAATAAAAGAAAACGGTGTGTCTAACTTTTTCTTGTCTGGCAAATGATTATCTGATTTTGATAAATAAGTATTTCACTATGATCCAAAAGTATATAGTCATATATGTGTTGTGGCAATATTTTTGCCTTTAATTAAAAACTACCATTTTGCGCGAAAACATTTTGCGTTTTCGCAGATCACTTTCTGTCTTCGGAGTAGAATGATTGTATTATTTCCTTCAAAAATATAAAATATCAAGCAAGAGAAAATCATATTTCGTTCAGATAGTTGAATATGTCGTATTGATAAATTTATATATGTCAGTTCGAGACATTTTATATTTTGTAACAGTATTAATGACCTTTGTTGAAAAAATAACAAGTAGTACTAATATTTTTCATTTTATGACACTATTTTTGCCAGTTGCTTTTTGAAATATGCATCGTGATATATATGTAAGGAGCGGTGCTAATATTTTTGTCCACTTGCTACTCATTATCTCATTCAGATTAATAAATTTATTATCATAAACGAAGTAAAAGGAGCATGCGGAATGTATTTTCCGTTTAGTCGATTTAATTATACGCAATAAGACGAAAGAAGATCAATATTATATTCTGTATTCAGATAAGATCTAGCAATTGTCAAAAGCATTTCCCTTAAACAAATAAAGTTCGCTATTTGTTTGACCTAAAAACTACTGTTCGACCACAGTTCAATGGCAGTTTGTGTACCAGTAGGAAGGTAGGGGTAAACTCAAAATCTGTAAGAGTTCCTTCAAGTGCAGAGAACACATTCAGAAGAAGTTACATGGGCGAGACTACGTAGTTACGGCTTATAAAGCCTCATCAGTGACACTGACAATATCTGGTGACGAAACCAGAGAAAAGCATACTGTATTTTCTTAATTGCACAACCCGCAGGTTTGCACTATAATCAATGTGTGAGTCCGTCCGTCCGTCCGTCCATTATCAGTTAGCAAAAACGCTTATAACTCTTGAACCGCAAGGGATATTTTGACAAAATTTTGCTTACTTATACATGTCAACATTGTCTAACGACTCGCATGCATAACAACCTTATTTGATGGACGAGGCTTTGCTGAGCACAAGTTGCAAATTTACGGCCAACTACTGAAATTACTCATAACTCTTGAACCCCGTGGTATATATGGTTCAAATTTTGCATACTTTGTATTTTAACATTGTCCAGCCACCGGCATGCAAAACGCTGACGAGGCTTCACCGAGCATCATTTTGGCCGGTTGAGCTATTTTGTCCGTCCGTCCGTTATCAGTTAGCGAAAACGCTTATAACTCTTGAATCGCATGGGATATTTCGACAATATTTTACATACTTATACATGTCAACATTGTCTAACGACTCGCATGCATAACAACCTTATTTGATGGACGAGGCTTTGCTGAGCACAAGTTGAAAATTTAGGCCAACTACTGAAAATGCTCATAACTCTTGAACCTCGTGGTATATATGGTTCAAATTTTGTATGCTTATGTATTTTAACATAGTCCAACCACCGGCATGCAAAACAGTGACGAGGCTTCACCGAGCATCAATTTGGCTGGTGGAGCTCTCTTATTGAAAATGCTCATAACTTTTGGGCCGCTTGCTATATTTGCTTCGAATTTTGTATACTTATGAAATTTAACATTGCCCAGCCACTGGTATGCAAAACTTCTTATTGCACAACCAGCAGGCACCAGAAACTGATTTTCTACATGCACCACGGATTGTGCACATTACCATCAGTTGATTTTAATATGGCAGTCGATTCAATGACTGATTAGTATCAAAAAGGGTCCAAATGATATAAAAGACGATGCTCTAGAATAAGACTTTAAACCAATCTAAATTTTCAGATTTCTCAAAATATTACCTCTAATCTCAAAGGACGAAAATAAAATATAATCTGCACTATAGATGATGTACGGGTTTTACGGCCGCCACACGGCACAATACTAGCTGCAATGAGGTAAAATCAACTGTAAGTTAACAGTTTAAACATTTAAATTGTGACATGAAATGTCCATTCTAATATAGTGTCATGAGACGGTATAAAAAAGGAGCTACAAGGGCACTCGGAAAAGACGTTTTATCAGTGGCCGAAGAGGCACATGGTACCCAAGAAATTTTTATGTGTCACAAGATAACTTCCATGAAAATAAACTTGACCTATGGCAAGCCATTTTACTATTTATTCTGAAATGTAGATATCTCATTTATTATATCAGATATCTTATATATTATATAAAATATCTTATTTTTTGTATAAGACATCTTTTATCTATAAGATATCTTACATAATAAATAAGATATCTTATAAAATATAAAAGTTATCTTAAATAACATTTAAAATATCTAATTTAATATAAGAGATATCTTATATCAGATATCGAGTATAAGATATCTTATAAAAGATATATCTTATATAGGATATGAGATATCTCATTTATTTTTGCATATAAGATATCTTATATTCAATATCAGATATATAATATATAAGATATCTTATATAGCATATAAGATATCTTAAATGCTATATCAGTTACCTGAAATATAATATAAGAGATCTAATACGTAAGTTTAAATAAGATCTCTCATACCCGTTATTAGATATCTGATATCCTAAAATTATATAAGATATCTTCTATGCCATATAAGATATGTAATACAGTATAAAAGATATCTGATATATTATATTAGAAAGGTTATATGAAGAATTAAGTAAGATATCTCATATCCGATATAAGATATTGTATATCTTTATATATTTTATAAGATATTTTATATCTTATATCAGATTTCTTATATACAATTTTAAGATGTCTCATATGTTATATTAGATATCTTATATGGCATATATGATATCTTAATCGGCATATTAGATATCTAAAATACTATATGAGATATCTACTATGCATTATAAATGGTAAAACGGCTTGCCATATATATCTGCTGCATCGTCTCACTTCCTAGAGATTTATTGGACCCTTAGCTGGGAACAATACCCCGAGGTGGGTGGGGAAGGGGGTACTCGTATATAAAAGTGGTATAGGCCTACGTATATGTGCTGCGTAAGATTTAAATCTTAGGGAGCGACTTGTCACTGACAAAGCGTGGGGTTAAGTTGACTTTGTTGAGGTTTAAAGGCCCAGTAAACAACAAAAGTCATTTAGAGCCGGTCAGTTGTTGTGTCGGCCAAGACATCCTAAGCAGTTAACGAGTACTGCGTGCATATACTTCCGCCACTAATCTTGAATCAGCAGAAGGGAGAGAATGTATAATTGTTAATCTCGACGAAAGTTAAGTGGCTGTGCAACACACAAAAAATAGTGTGTGTGTGTGTGTGTGTGTGTGTGTATGTGTGTGTTTGTGTGTGTGTGTGCGTTTCCGCGTTATATACCCGAATTGACTTAATATGGGAGTACCGGCCCTTCCCCCTTCACTCAACAGCACAAGTTTTTAACAAGTTAACCTTTAACTGACTACTAATAATGGAATAATAACATTTAAACACACAAAACGTGCATTACAAATAATAACCCATATCAAAAGAACATTTAAGGTGGTGATTTATGGTAAATGTAAAAATCTGCATAAAACCATAAAAAAGTAACGTATCGCCCTAGAAGTTAGCAGACTTCTTATTTTTGTTGTTCTTTACAGTTTAGAATACAAAATAGACGTACATGCTGCTTAAAAAGTGTTTTTATAAGGAAAGATCAAAGGGTAAATTTCTGCGAATAAATCTAAAAAATAATATCGTTATTGAAAATTTACGTAGTGCTGAAGGTGCATTATTGCATAATGAAGAGCGTCCTGGCAATTATTTATTCCAACTCTTTCTCAAATTGTAATGTAGACCAGATGAAAATGATAGCTTTTTCTCAAATGTTCAACCATGTACAAAGTAAATGTACACTGGACACATTTATTAATAATAGGGCAGACAAGCATACCTATGTCAACACCTACAATATAAATAATACATTACTGACATGATCGGTGGTGTGTGGATGAAATTGTTCAACCTTGTTAAAATAGTATCGCCTGACTCACCTGTGTTTTGACGACAAAAAAAATCGACACAGACTGCATCTTTTTTCATCTGCTCAGCCTGATAATGTGTGAAAGAGTTTGAAAAAAAAAAATTGCTAGGACGCTCTCCATTAAGGTACCCTAAGCACTAAGTATATTTTCAATAATGATATTATTTTTTCAGATTTAATTGCAGAAAATTACCCTTTGATCTTCTCTTATAAAAACACTTTTTAACATTAACAAATGCTGCATTTTGGGATTCTAAAATATGAGAAACAACATAAAGAAGGCATCTGCTAAGTTTTGGAAAGATCACTGTTATTTTGAGTATTTTATGCAGATTTTTGTCTTTGTCCCAAATCAGTGATTATCACCACCTTAAACACACAAAACGTACAGTAGAAATAACCCATATCAAAAGTACCGCCTTTGAGCGAACAGTAATAAATATCATAAATTACAAGGAAACTTGCATTTGTCCGACCGAGACAAAAATTATTCTTTAAGGTAGGCTGATCTTCAACCACATCTTCTCTGACTGAATGTATTGTTCTCCGATATATTGATAATTACAGAGACACATAAGCAGATGTCTAGTGGTATTAGTTTAATTAAGCTACACCTGCGAAATGAAATAAGATAAAACATGGGCCCTGAATCGCTCACCTGAACAAAAAAGGATAAAGGTCAAACTAGGGTCATCATTTGAACAAGCCTGATAGTTTGCAACCATTTCCAAATGGTTCTGAAGAAGAAGATTTTTAAATATTTTTTCTATGTATTGTTACGAGTCAAACCCTGGACACCCTGAGGAGGGGCCATTTTGGGTCCTGAGGCAATCATTTGAATGATCTTGGTAAAGAACCATTAGGCAATGCTATTACTGAATTTCAAGCATCTGAGCCAAGTGGTTCTAGAAAAGAAGATTTTCGAATATTTTCTATTTATTTCTATGGTTCAAACCCAGGACCCAAAGGGGTGGGGCCATTTTTTAACTTGACGTCATCTTTTGAGCAGACCTAGTAAATGACTACTAGGCAATGCATCATACAAAATTTCAAGCATCGGCACTAAGGGACTCTGGAGAAGAAGATTTTTATGTATATTTTATTTTGAACCCAAGACTCCCCGCCGTAGGACAATTTTGGATCCCATGGCCATCATTTATACAATCTTTGCAGGAGTCCACCGAGCAATGCATCATACCAAATTTCAAGCATCTGAGCCAAGTGGTCCTGAAGAAGAAGATTTCTGAATATTTTGTTTCTATGTATTTTTATGGTTCAAACTCAGGACCCCCAGCCGCAGGGCCATTTTGGACCTTGGGGCCATCATTTGAACAAACTTGGTAAAAGACTATAAGGCAGTGCTACATACCAAATTCCAAGCAGCTGAGCCTTGCGATTCTGAAGAAGAAGTTTTCTGAATAGTTTTCTATATATTTCTATGGTTCAAACCCAGGACCCCCTGTGGCGGGGCCATTTTGGACCCTGGGGCCATCATTTAATCAAACTTTGTAAAGGACTATTAAGCAATGCTACATACCAAATTTCAAGCAATTGAGCCCTGCAGTTCTGAGGAAGAAGATTTTTAATATTTTTTTATGTATTTCTATGGTTCAAACCTTGGACTCCCTGCCCCGGAGCCAGTTTGGATCCAGGGACCACCATTTGAACAAACTTGGTAGAGGAACACTAGGCAATGCTACATAAAAAATTTCAAGCATCTGAGCCAAGCAGTTCTGGAGAAGAAGGGTTTAAATTATTTTTCAGTTTTGAGACCAAGGCCCCCCTGCCCCAGGGTCATTTTGGATCCTGGGGCCACCATTTGAACAAACTTGGTAGAGGTTTACTAGACAATGCTTCATACCAAATATCAAAGCCCTAGGCCTAGCAATTTCAGAGAAGATGTCATTTAAAGCAAATTGTTGACGACGGACGACGGACGCCGAATACTGGGCAATCACAATAGCTCACCCTGAGCCTATAGCTCATGTGAGCTAAAAAGGGATTACTTTGTGCATGTTACCCTAAAATTAAATGGATGGATCCTATACAGAAATCCGTTGTGTGGCTGGGAAATTTCAAGTCTTAGCATGAAATCATATTTTTTATACTTCAGATAATCTACCCTTAGCCTGTCTAATAACCAAACGATTTTACTGCATCAATACATTCTCGGAAGCAGTTTGAAAACGATATTGTCCGTAAAGTTTGGTAGGGATCGGAAATCTTCGGCGGTGTGGTACATAATTTTACCCCATTACGGTGCGGTGCGTTAATATTTGTGCATGAATATTTTGGGGAAAAATATTAAATATATAGCAATCAAATATAACATCAAGAGTTCTTGAGATAATAATGGCAAATGACAATATATCTAAACGCGTTGTCATACATTTTAAGATCATTTTCAATTAAACATTTCACAAAGAAAGATAATATGCAAAGAACAAATAAAATATTAAGTGCGAAAAACTTAAATTTTGCTAGCATATTTATGTAGCAAGTGGTGGCGTATATACGCTTCCGTAAGCAAGTGCTGGCGTATATACGCTTCCGTAAAAGGGAGCTAATAAAAATATATAATTTGTAACAAGTGTTATTGTTAATTTAATTCACTAGCACTTTTTTTTTTATTTATGTAACACGTTAAATGTATCAAGTAAAACTTAATAAATATTTGTATGTCTAAATAACAATAGGCAGAATATATTTTTTTTCTGAAAACGTGATGAACGAATGAACTCTTTGGCCTCCTACAATTATAAATAACATTATATATCTAAATATCGAATGCCAAACAAAATCACATGGACGGACACTCGGCGCCAGGAGTGTTAGCTATGGTTGCGTACCGCTGAGCCACATGGGGAACGTCGTTACGAGAATTGAAACAGAACGGAACAGAAAAAAATCACACCTGTTAAACTGTCACAACACTTTTTCAATTTGACAAAGCTTCAATACGCACTTGCGTATTTGCGTAAAGGGTAACTGCTTCATTGATAATAGCAGGGGAGTCACCGAAAAGAAGACAAAAATCATAGCAGCTCTCAAATGCATTTTAACGATGCATGTTTGTATTACATCCGCTCAGTGTATACAAAAAAGCGGTCAAGAGCCACCAAATATTGATCATCTGGAGAATACAATACATGTATAAATCTAGATAACCTATGCTAGTTAGTATGTCCACAGCCTCGGGTAGCAAAAATTAAATGCGGCTTAGTTTCCCGGCGTATTGATGCTGTGTGTCAATGTTTTCTTGTTACTGCTTGGATATTTCACGAATGATAAAGCGAGAGTGCCACACTTGCAAACTAATAACAAGAAAAATATCTTGTGAACCGTACCTAATAGTGGGACTGCTAGCAAGAGAAGCAGCAACATTAATAATGATAATATTATTATCATTATAATTTTCTGTTGTTTTTCTTATATGAGATGAGTAAACACTACGATGAAATGCGTTGGCTATATCATGCTTTGTCGGCTAGGTGAATTTTGTTTGGCTATATCATGCTTTGTCGGCTAGGTGAAATTTGTTTGGCTGTATCATGCTTTGTCGGCTAGGTGAATTTTGTTTGGCTATATCATGCTTTGTCGGCTAGGTGAAATTTGTTTGGCTGTATCATGCTTTGTCGGCTAGGTGAAATTTGTTTGGCTGTATCATGCTTTGTCGGCTAAGTGAAATTTGTTTGGCTGTATCATGCTTTGTCGGCTAGGTGAGATCTGTTTGACTATGCCATGCTTTGTCGGCTAGGTGAAATTTGTTTGGCTGTATCATGCTTTGTCGGCTTGGCGAAATTTGTTTGGCTGTATCATGCTTTGTCGGCTAGGTGAAATTCGCTTGGCTGTATCATGCTTTGTCGGCTAGGTGAGATCTGTTTGACTATGCCATGCTTTGTCGGCTAGGTGAAATTTGTTTAACTTTACCATGCTTTGTCGGCTAGGTAAAATTTGTTTGACTATGCCTTGTTTTGTCGGCTAGGTAAAATTTGTTTGTCTATACCATGCTTTGTCGGCTAGGCGAATTTTTGTCACCGACTGAGTTCGCCCTTTGGAAAGAATATTCAAACACAAGACGATATGACTTATGATTCTATGATGTGATAATGATTATTGCATCATGACATCATACATCTGAGGTCTGCAACTGCAAATATAATATATACAAAATATATTATAATAATACAAAACAGCATTAGGGAGTAAGTAAAGATCTGACTGGTCGCTGTCTAAAATGGTAAGTGCACTAACAGATAATACAATAGATAACAGAATATGCTATACCATGCTTTATGTGCTAGGTGAAATTTGTTGGGCTATACCATGCTTTGTCGAATAGGTGACATTTGTTTGACTATACAATGCTTTGTCGGCTAGGTTAAAGGACGAGTTACACTTTACTATTGCAATGTGCCCACTGAAAAGGCCGATTTTCGAAGGTAGGCAGATAACCACAAAAACATGCAGAAATGTTAGCTATATGTTTCTAGTTTATTCTGTACGATTTCATTTTCCCGTATTTTAATGCCTTTTAGGTTAATTTTGCGGTTGAATACATGTACTGTCTGCAGCTGTTAACATTGAGCCTATGGGACTTTGAACTAACAACGTCCACTATGCATCCGAATTTCACTTCATCCTACCCTCGTAACCACTACAATTTTTATATATAATTTTTCCTCATATACATATTCATCATAATCGGGTTATAGTAGAGTGGTTACGAGGGTAGGAGTAAACGAAAAATAAACTTTTTGGGTAAATTTTCATGTATCCAACACTAGGACTAAAGGATTTATATCAAAATCGCAGCAGTATATTTTGTAACTGATAGAAAATAGAGGCATTATTCGACACAACACATCTATTTCAAAGTGTTCATCAATGTAATGCCTCCACCAAGGATTCCGTGTGTGTGTGTATGTGTGAGGGAGGGGGTCGGGGAGGGGGCACAGCGCTGGGCATACGTATCGGTATGGCGTAATATGCGTATGTAAGGCGTTAGACTGAATGTCCTCCATCATCATGCTGTGATATAACCTCTGATGGTGTAATGTTGCGACGTGGTCAGATGATGTATTCCTCTGCCTGAAGCTGATGCATTGTAAAATTCTGTGACCTTGAACTTTGGTCCACTAACTTTGTATGAAAAGTTACTTGGATGAGCTTTTTCCTTACCTCTTTTGATATCTTTGCATTGGGGTAAGAGTGCTGATATTTGATCAGATCATATCCATTAAATGTAGGAACTGCAACGCATCCATGCACACTGAGTCTTTAAACTTTATGCATGGACCAGGATTTTCACTTATTTCTCAACACGGTTTTTGGATTAGCAACATAATTACAAATAAATGGTCAGTCAAACGATGCAAAAAAAAAAATCCTCATACTATTTGTAGGTTACTTTGACATATATTTAAAAATTCACTGTTCTTTTCTGATATATTCAACATTATATGCATCATACTAAAGACAATGGTTCAGTTAGACTTGAAAATGACGTCATACTATTTGTAGGTCATTGTGACTTGTATTTCAGGATCCATTGAATAAATGTTTTATTTCGAACTAATATTTAATTGAATTTTCCTCGGACTTGGAATAGTAAGTCACTTCAGCGCTGCGTCTCATTTGGTACTACATGTAGGTCCCTGTGACCTTAATTTCTTGGTTCACTGATTTTGTCTAATATTTTACACATCTGTACCTGTGTAGCATCCATAGATACGTAATATTTCATACATGTTTATTCAGATTTGATATGATGAAGCTTTCATTATATGCATAAGTAGTGAATAATGCTTAAGAAAAGAAGAAGGTTGATGACCTATTCACGCATTTCGCCAGAGCACAAGCGTGCAAAGCATTTCGCCAAGAATACATTTGCTTAACAATATCGGTCGGTTATAATCGCCTTCCTGCTCATTTGTTTCATTATTTTCACAAAAAAAAAACGCTTTACATGCTTATTATTGTGTTCATAAACACTTGTAAAATCTACTGTTCTGAGGTTTCGTAAAAATTCAAATAAAATTTCTCCTTACTAGATGTTTTGAGCGAATATATCTCTTTTAGACTGTAGATAAGAACCAAAAGTATTATATCTGTCAATTTAGAGGGCTGATATGTCAGCGGAATCGCTGATTATATCGAAAAAACCGCAAGTAGTTAGTGTACCCCGTTCAGCACCCCATATGCAATAAACCGGAAGTCACGTGATTATTTATGAAACCGCAAACTTAAAAATGTGCTTATGTAAACTGCCAAATGCCAAGCTTTTATAAACATAAATTTTATCAAGATCGGTCGTGGGCACAAAAACGGCCAAAGTGTAACCCGTCCTTTGTTTACTTATACCATGCTTTGTCGGCTATCTTAAAAGGAAGACAACTTTAGCAGAATATCATGTGAACCCCGACCCCGTCACTAGTTAGGAATAGTCAGTCAATTGGGCATGGGAAGGGATAGAGAGGGCAACTCTTTCAAAAAAAAAATTTTTTCACCTTGGAAAATGAAAATGAAAAAATTCGTTCCATCGCCCCAAGCCCCGTATACGAGAAAGTGTGGATGTCACCATTTTTGAGTTATCTTCCGTGGATGTGTATGCATTCAGGTATAAATCCCAAAATGGAAAATGTTAGCTTCAACAAAGTACAAGTATTAGATCTGGCTACGTCCTTGGAGTATGAAGCCTTAAGCGTATCAGAACGGACATGGTATGCATAATCTAAAACAAATATTGATTGGGCTATAATGACCCTAGTCAGAGAGTAGCTTTACCCTCTGCCCTTAAAATGCCCCTACCCCGGGAAAAATGGCTTGCCAAAACTATTGCTCTTTCTAATCATAGAAAATCTAATATCGGACGAGAAACCTTATTGTTTCAGCAAAGTTCCCCGTACACTTGAAAATGTATTGAAGTTTATGAGTAAAGACTCATGACACTTGGCTATATCAAGCCATTTTTCCGGTGCACTGTAAAAATACCGTAAAAATTACTGCGAATCTGTGGAAATATCAACGCTCTTAGCACCGTTAGTAATTTTACTGTTCCTTGTCGTATTTATTACGGATTGGTCGTAAAATAAGTCCCGACATATATTAGCCAAAATGAACATTAATCTTGTTAATTTCAGCAAGACAAAAGATGCAGTTAAAGAAAGACATACACATACTTAAATTTTACATATTGATGCAGCATCAACAAACAAAAATATTCAGAATTGCTAAAATAATCATATTCGTAAATTTATATCAATACACCACAAAATTATAATCCCTGAAGGTATATAAAAAATAGTGACTGTATTCATTGGTAATGAGTATCTCTGTACATTGTACATAAATTTTTATGAAAATGATATAGCAAAAAAATATCAGAGACCGCTGAAATGATAAATGGATTCATCTGAAGAGTCTAATGGGCAGAAATGGGTTAATATCGAAAATTCAGTTCCGATTCGCGAAGAGGAAGACTATCGTTAATGCGATCAGCAGGGCCTCGGACCGGCCTGTGCACTGGAACGGTCCCGGGACCTTAATGTTCGCACACATTGCGCATGGATCCAGGGGCCTGCGGGCCCAAGATGACGCTCTGGACTTAGCACGAGTTTATTGATACCAGGGGTGGTATTTTATTTATGAATTGTGCCTGTATATGTAATATGACCACTTCGTGGCATACAACAACCTATCCCAGATTTTCATCTGACCATTGACTTCTTGCTACCTACGACAGAATACAAGGGATTAGCACCTGGCCAGCTTTGTGAAAAATTGTTGACATGGTGACTGGAGCCCTTCTATTTATTTCAAAAATACTTTGTTTTATACTTTACTATATTTGAATTATACTTTGTGAAAATAACTCATTTTGGACTGAAATTGTCGAAAAAGCTAGGAATTTTAGTTTAAAAATGCAAAACTTGAGCATTATAATTCGGGGTGGGGGTAAGACAGGTGTTATGAATTAAAAGTAAATTTATATAATGGTAAGCACTTAACTCTTAACGTGAAGCATCGTACCATATTAATTACAATGCATATATTGAAGAAACACATGGTTGATTGCATTGTGTTGCTTAGCAACAGAGAATCGTGCATAATTATTAAGGTCATAATTCCTGGAATAGACTGGTTGCTAGGCAACCATTCGTCAATGGGCTAATGTATAGTCCAAATGGTATAAGCAAAACTGAGACGTGATGTAGCCAAATACAGAAAATTTCAAAAACGGATGAAACATATACCAAAGAGAAATTAGATTTTGCTTTTGCAAAAGAAGATAAAATTCTCAAGTAACTGGGTAGGGTTCGAATAATATAAAACAAGTCCCATTCCTTACTGAATGACCCTCGTACATGTAGCCATATTTTCGCGCAAAGTAGCTCAGATAATTCCCTACATGTACAGTTGCACATTTTAGTTTGTTTCTCTGGTTTAATTTGGAATTTTGTAAGCATATATGATGGTAAATATGCACAAATATCAGACATCTCAGTCTAGTGTACTTGTTCAGGAGGGGAGGTGTCTCCCCGCAGTCAGATTTTCTGGACGTGTCTTGTCCGTTCGTCTGTGTCAATGCGGATTCGTAGAGTTGACACACTCCGAGAGTTTGTCCGAATGTTGACGGACGAAGGCTGGACGCAAAGTAGAAACTGATTATTTAATCCACTAACGGCAAACATATGAAGAACATGCTAAATAATTTACCTCACCCCCTTACATTATTGTTCGATTTGTCTGTTGTTATATTACCGTTACGTTTATGTTACGGTGAACTTGCGACAAGGTAGAAATATACATGTAGTATATACCCGGTGAAAGCGCAACGTTGAGTCGGCATTGATTCAAACGCCTTGGCGTTTACTCAAGTTTGAATCAATGTTGATTTGACTCTCCGTGCCCGCTGGGTAAATTGCAGCATATGTTGTTATTCTTAAAAGATGTTTAGTAGCTATCAAGTCCACGTAAATGTACAATATCTATTTCCTCACATGTCTGTACAGATCTGAAAGTACTAAAGTGTATGTTCGTTCGTTCGTTATCAGGTCACACTTCTTTAAACACCACTCGGACGTTCGTATAAAATATTCTGATACATGTAGCAATGCTATTTAAATTAGAAATGGTGGAATGTATGATGTATTGATGTGGAGTTAAGTGGACATGTTTTTCGACAGACAATTAGCATTCCAATGGGCACTAACTGTGCCCCTTACTTGTGAGGCGGAGTCCAATCAGGAAACCTTAAAAGCAGGTAAAACGCC
This sequence comes from Ctena decussata, assembly GCA_963989385.1. Classification (NCBI taxonomy): domain Eukaryota; kingdom Metazoa; phylum Mollusca; class Bivalvia; order Lucinida; family Lucinidae; genus Ctena; species Ctena decussata. Next base: position 179,105 of record OZ022501.1, on the reverse strand, counting down.
TTGTGGTCAACTTCAACTACAGGTACAGAGATGATCTTCTATATCTGAATAATTCAAAGACTTCGTAGTTTATTGAACGCATATATTCATCTCTCCCATACCAGGATTGCTATCTCAATATCAAGACTAGAGGGACGGCTACAGCCTTCCTATATTTAACTTTGCATTTTGAGTGGCAATAACACCTGCGTTTGGAGTTTATGTCTTTCAGTAAGTCCGTCATGCTAAGGCTTGTTTAAAATATTAAAGCCGGATTTCACGTTGCCTTAAAACATGTTTTAGGCACAAATCAATGACTAGTGTTGCATTCGGCTAAAGGTAAAATATATGATAACTAAAATTAAGTCTATGTTTTTAGGCGACGTGAAATCGGACCTAAGATTTTCTTGCTAGAAGGAAGCTACTCATCAGTAAATTGTTGTCGCAGTGTTATCACTTGGCGAAGCTTGTTGGAAGACACCATGATCTCAATGATCTTTTAAGATGGCCAGTTTGAATCTTATTTCCGACTTGATGGCTACGGTCGACACATATTATGGCTTTTAATTACCACTTTCATTTTCGCTCATTATTCATAGAAAGACATGACGGGTGCATTATAATAGGCAGGTGAGGTTTAAACCCCCCAGTAGTTATTACTGACCGTCCCAAGGCGGTACTTTCGTTGCGGTTGCATTTGTTTAATGTTCGGCGCTGTTTAATTTATTGTGTTCTCATTTTAACCCTTCTATAATAAAAATACAAAATAGGTAAAAATAGTTGTTAAATGTTTTTCGTATAATTTGCTTAGTCTGTTGTAACCCTTCTGTTGGTCTAAATTATTTAGTTCAATAAAGATAGCTGAGTTGCCACCTATTTTGGAAAGAGCTGCTGACTCGGCTTATCACTTGTAATTTATTGTTTGTTGGGATGTCTTTGTCAATCTTTCCCTTTGATGTTGGGGATAGGGTTTGGGATCTGATTCAGTCTGTTCCTGAAGTGTAGTTACTCTTTAAATTTACTAATTTAAAACTGTAAGGGTAGTAAAACAAGTCTACGAACATACCTCCACCACCATCGTAGTGAACGGTAGATGTTGTGAAACAGGAACTCAGGGTCTGAACTGCCAACATCCCAGTGGCATACGTCATCTTGATAAGGAGGAGGGACCCTGATATAAAAGAAGCAATGACTGAATTACTAGCGAGAAATAAGACAGGTCAAGACTCAATGTTTTAGTCGACCAGGAGAACAACATGATGAACCGACTACTTAAGAAGATTAAAATATTACCGACTACACTGTAAAATTTGTTTAGAATCAATGCAAAAAATGCAGTCCGAGTTTTTATGTGTTTAGATCGTAACATGTTCAATTTGCAAAATGTTTAGGTTTATGTTTTGAAATTAAACATGTACAAAACTGGTTATATTTACCTTTTATTTTGAAAATTTCCCCTGTCAACATTTTCGTCTCTTTTTTCGTTCTTCAACGGGGAAATGAGAGAATGGATTCATCCGAAACGCGCAACAGAATAAAACGTGTTTAGCAGACTTTGTGCGGGAAAATAATAATAGAAAAGGCGTACATGTTAAGCTATATGATATATTCCTAAAATGTTTACACCTAAACATGTAACTACTTGTGTTTTATAGCTAAGCGCGATTTTTACAGTATACTTAACACAAAATAGTTAAAAATGAATAAATATAAAGCAGTTTTATATAAATAAAGTATGATTACATCAAATTATACATGTAAAACCAGTTACTATCTATTTATTCTACTCTATCCCATGACCTTACAAGGTCGTTGGGCCCCAAAGATGACTTCGGCCGATCCCTTTCCACCTTGTTCTGTTTTCAGTCGCCCTAGTTGAGCTGGCAAAGTCCATTCATGTCCACTGTTTAATATTGTCGTTCCACCTCCTCTTCTGTCTATCTCTTCTTCTTTTTCTTTTTACTGTGCCCATTAGAGTTGTCTTTTCAAAGCCAGACAATCTTGAAACGTGGCAAAATCACCTCAGTCTCCATTTTCGACTAGGGTCAGGAGTTCATCATATTTTCCTATGGCTGCCTAAATGTTTCTACATACCTCCTCAGTGGTTATATGATCCTTGTACGAAATGTTCAGTAACATTCGGTAGCATTTCATCTCAAACGCCTGCGTTCTTTTTTCAAACTCTTCTGTCAATTTCCACGATTCACTGGCATACAGAAATATGGAAATTAAAGGGAAGCGCATAAATTTCAACTTTGATCCAAGATATATGTTTTGTTTTCTCTCCAAACTGGTATCAGCTTTGTAAGAGCTGAAGTGTATTGTGCAATCTTTGAGAGAACGTCCCTTTTAGAGCCATCTTCTGAGACAACTGCTCCAAGGTATTTGAAGCATATTACGGTACCCAGCTTCTGTCCTTTTGCAGGTTTTGTCTAAAGTAACTTAAAAAGTTATAATTTGGCTTAATAGAAATTGAGAAATCAATTAAACAAATACGCAGACTGTAACTAAACACAAAAAGCAACAAGCATGTGTAAAATGAGCGGACCAAAAGCACACTGAAAATAAAACCTCTATACTACATATTAAAAAAGGACATTAAAATTAATGGAAATTTATGTAGCAGCATGAGGATCAAATGCCTAGAAGAACAAAGAAAGTTGAATACATGTGAACAAGAAAATTTAATCATAGCAAGTGAACCTCGAAAGAGCTGAGTGGGTTTGCGAGACTTTAATCTCACGGTTATAAACAAGGGTATAACATTAAAAGTGACAGTAGTAACAGAAGTGGTAAACGGTGCAACACATAAGAAAGAAATAAATGCATGACTTGCGACTTTACGTACTTTTAACAGTATTTTAGTAATATCAGGACGATGGGTAGGTTACAAAGAAAGACTGTGTTCAATGGAACCCCGACTACGATCGAAAAGATTTCCGTCTACAGCGGGGCTCGAGCCCGGGACCGCTAGACCAGCAGGCCAGCGCTTGAGCTACCGAGGCTCCAAAAATACATACAAGGAAAAAATTTGGACGGACACACGGCGCCAAGTGTGTGCAACTATGGTTACGTACCGCTGAGCCACTTGGGGAACGTCGTTAGGAGAACTGAACTAAACTGAACTGAAAATAAAAGACTTCTGAAATAATGTTACCTTTTACAAGGTTGGAATTTAACGGCAATAACATTTCAGCTGTGCATGGAATTGACCGTTTATCAGAGTTAGTCGAAAACTGGGATGCCCAGAGGAAAACACCTAAATCCCATTTCCAGAATTATATGGCTGTTTTGTCATGAAATATTCAGATCATTCTAATCATTTAGGCCGTATATAGAGGACTCACGGTTGGTTGTATGAGATGGGGTCACCTCCATAGATGACTGATGTGATAAGTGAAAACTCTGAAGAGACTGCACTCAAGTACAGTCTGATTAGAGCCTATGTTTGTCATCGATGCCACTGTGATTGAAATCACATGATGCGGCGAAAAAAAATACGAATTGATGTTGTTTGCACATACTAAGTTTATGTTTCGTTAATGCTAGCTTTTTGACCATTTACCTGGAAACAACTGCTTATTTTGCTATTCGCTCAGGTTGTCTTGGTACGTGTGTGGTTACTTCAGTTACTATATCCCGATTAAAGGCGTGGGAGAGTAAGGAACCCTATTAAACAATGTTGGTGATACAATGCAAAATAATCGAACCCTGAAATATAGGTCCCCGTGACCTACAAATAGTATGAAGTCATTTGCATTGTTAGACTGAACCATTATCCCATGCATGATGGAAATCTTCTAAATAGTTCTCAAGAGATGTCAAAATCACTGAACCATGAAATGTAGGTCACAGTGATCTATAAATAGTATGAGGTCATTTGCAAACTCCAGCTCATCCACGATACTAGGTATGAAGTCAATCCATCGAATACATTTGGAGATATAGAGCAAAATCACTGGACCATGAGAAATGGTCAAGGGCACAGGAGTCAGCATGAACGCTTTGCAGCTGCAGCAGTTATAGGGATATGTTATTTGACTAAGTATTAACTTCTTTTCTCAATGGTATCTTTAAAACTAAAACGTTTGCCTAAAAAAATGGTGTTAAACTCCAAAATCAGTCAACCGTAACATATATACCAAGGACACACAATTATGTGATGCAGCTGCTGCAGTCATGTACATGTATATATGTACCAAGTACGATGACTTTGGCCGCTGTAGGTTGTAAGATACAGAGATAAACAAGTTAAACGTAGCTGTTAAAATTGGTTAACCTGACCGCGGACGCCGAAGAGGACGCTAATGCGGTTGAGAACGCTTCACGCTAACGAAAACTCAGATTACGACGCCGACGATACAGCATAAGCTCTTCTTTGCTTTCGCAAAGGCGCGCGAAAAATGAATCTCACAGTAGTAGTAACTACCCTGTTACCAAATTCAATGCGGTAGATGAACAAATCTGTTTTGGTTGTTTTAAACTTCCTCGGTGTCGCTAAACCACAATAGGTTGAGACAGAAGGGTGATGAGCAAGGTTATAATATGTACAGAAAGCAGCATGTGACACTCGTTTTTTTTTGTTATTGTTAGTTGTTTCATACGTTGTTTGTTGCTTTGACTGTTTTAATATATGGTTTGATATGTTAAGGCTAGTCCTGACATTAAAAATTGACAGTAGTTACTGGTGTTGTCGTTGGTGGTGACTAATTCTATGTTGTCTCTTTCCCACATGGTGTCTTGGGTTGGATCTGGGATTAAATTGTGTCAGTTTTTGAGAATGTTTCTCCTTATTTTTTTCCAATTTTTAAGAAACATGTGGCAGTAAATTTAGCTTAAATGAAATAAAATGTTCAGCGAGAAACAGATGAGAGAAAACGTCAGGAGCCGAGAAAGCAAACTTGACCTTGCCAAAAAATTATCAAGATCCCTAAGCCCCTGTAGACTCTCCATGAAATTTGGTTACACTTTGCCTAGCGGTTTTTGAGGAGATTTTTTAAATTGTCAAAATACGAGAGTCCTGGGTCAAAGAATGACAATGACCTCTTGTATTCACTAATCCTCATGTACTCATTAAGATAACTGAATATACCTGATTTTAGGCTTAAATCCTTAAAATTTTCCAAGAAATCTTGTATTCTAACATTTTCCCATATATGAATATGCCGTTGAAAACCAAGATCATCATTTAAACAATCTTGATAGTACTCTAGTACCTAATGCTACATACCAAGATGTAAAGCCATCTGTTTATTGGTTCTGGAGAAGAAAGGTTTTTTAAACATATATGGGCGTGGCAGCCAAGTTGATCATGTGGCCCAGACCATTTGAGGAAATTTTCCATCCTTAATCCCTGGAGGGTCTATATGATATTTGGTTATAATTGTCCCAGTGGCTTTTGAGGAGAATATGAAATTGTCAGAATATGAGAATTTAGGATTAAAGGTCAACGAATGACCATGACCTCTTGTACTCATAAATCTTCATGTACTCATTAAGGTGACTGTATATACCAATTTTTAGGCCTAGATCTTCAACACTTTCCATGAAATTTTATTTTCTAGCATTTTCCCATATTTGCTCTTGCCGTAAAAAAGGTACAGATCAACCCAAGGTCATAATTTGAACATTCTTGATGCCCAATTATACATACCAAGTTTCAAGGCTATCAGTCACTGGGCTTCCGAGAAGAAGACTTTTAAAGATTTTTATCATATATGGGCGGGGTGGCCATATTTATCATGTGACCCAGACCTTTTAAACAAATTCCATTCCCTCGACCCCCCTGGACGGTCTAAATGAAATTTGGTTACAACTGGCCTTGTGGCTTTTGAGGAGATTGTTTGAAATTATCAAAATATGAGAGTTCAGGGTCAAAGGTCAAAGAATGAACTTGACCTCTTGTACTGATAAATCTTCATGTACTCATTAAAGTCTCCATAGTCCTATCAGTGTAACAAACGCCCACACACAAATCATTGCGAAAACCCTTTCAACCTTCGCGTTTGATGATAAAATGTAGGTCGATGTGCATAAATTGACCCAAATAGCTGGCAAAAAGTATGGAAAACAGGTTTTTGAAAAACTACAAATCGCTCAACAAAATATGATTTTTCCTTTTCTGGTTTCCGGATGAGTGATGCAATATATACAAAGGCGCCACAGTGAATGAGGCCTCACCCTTGTACACTGTATTTTTACCATTTTATTCAACGGCATGAAATCGAAAGTAGGTCATTTTAGTTGCCAACTAAAATGACCCAAATAAGTTTTCAAACCCTTTTTATGTGAAACTCATGGATGCTTTATTTGTTTTAAGTCGGCCGACAAGGTCATATACAATGAAGAAACTATGGTGAGAAGCTTGCAGCGATACCTCTTGATGAAAAAGTTTCATTTATATAGAGCAATAGGGCCTTTAAGGTGACGGTATTTACCAATTTTTAGGCCTAAATCTTCAAACATTTTCCATGAAATCTTCTATTCAGCATTTTCATATATTTAACTTTGCCGTAAAAAGTTCAAGGTTCACCCAAGGTCAACATTTGAACAATCTTGATTAGCTCAGGTACCCAATGCTACATACCAAGTTTCAGGGCCAGCGGTAATTTGTTCTGGAGAAGAAGACTTTTAAAGTTTTTACCATATATGGGTGTGGCAGCCATATAGGTCATGTGACCCAGACCATTTATAAAATTTTCATTCCCTCAACCCCTGAAAGTTCTATATGAAATTTTGTTTCAATTGACCCAGTGTCTTTTGAAGAGATTGTTTGAAACTGTCCAAATATGAGAGACCTAGTTCAAAGGCCAAAGAATGAGCTTGACCTCTTGCACTCATAAATCTTCATGTACTCATTACGATGACTGTATTTACCAATTTTTAGACCAAATATTCAACAGTGTCTAAGAAATCTTATGTTCTAGCATTTTCCTATATTTGACATTAACGTCATTTGAATTTTGATAGTACTCGACTACTCAATGGTACTCACCAAGTTTAAAAGCCATCGGTCAACTGGTTCTGGAGAAGAAGACTTTTAAAGGTTTTTGCAATGTATAACAGTTTCCAAGAAATTTTATGTTCTAGCTTTTCCAATATAAAAGTACCAAAGACCAAATTTGACCTTACCGTTCAATAGATCAAGGTCAACCCAAGGACATAATTTAAACAATTTTGGTAGTACTCACGTACCTAATGCTACATACCAAGTTTCAAGGCCATCGGCCTATTGGCTCTGGAGAAAAAGATTTTTTAAGGTTTTTACCATATATACTAGCCAAAACTTCTAACCGACCACTTACATTTCATTGAATTTCTTCAAAGCCCCAAACAGCCTTACAGTTCTATTTACATCCCCAAATAGGCAGACATGTCAGTCAACTCAGGCATTAAAAGGTTTTACAAATTTCTTGACATTACATCCAGGATATGCCGATGAACAGAAGTACCCCCATTTTTAAAATTCACAAAATTAAGCATTTCGTTACAATTTGTGAAAAATCGCTTTTTGAAATATCCAATTTACGTGAGCAAAACCACTTAATTACTAAAGCAAATGTCTGAATAAACAGATTTATGCAAAAATGAACACTCTTCCTGCATGACAATAGCGGCTTTGGGTCAAAATGTTAAAACTTACCCCACCACTCAATGCAAATTCTTGTTAATTTTGAAAATGGGGGTACCCGTATTCATCTGTGACTCCTGGATACAGTGCACTGAATAATGCTTAACCTTTTAGTGGTATGGTTTACCGACATATTCGCCTATCTGTGGCTGTAATATGAATTGAGAGATTGCGAATAGCATTGAGGAAAAATGATAAACACTAAGTGGTCGGTTAGAACTTTTGATTAGTATATGAGCATGGCGGCCATGTTGGTCATGTGACCAGGACCATTTGACCAACCTTTCGTTCCCGTGATCCGTAGAGGCTACATATGCAATTTGGTTATAATCGGCCCAGTAGTTTTAGAGGAAAAGTTGTTTGAAATTGTTGACGGACGGACTAATGGACGACGACGGACGACGGAGCCTGCCTATCCTATAAGCTCCCCCGGATTCCTCGGCTCAGGTGAGCTAAAAAGGCTTCTCAACTAGCTAAGATGAATGGTAGCTGATTTCCAATCGTCAAGTAGCACAGTAGTAGTAGTAGCAGTAATTGTACTAGTGTAGCAGGAGAAGCAGAACTAGTAGTATTAGAAGACATAGTAGCAGTGACAGTAGTAGTAATAATAGTAATAGTAGTAAAACAAATATTATAAAGGAATAACCTATAAAAAACAGAATCCGGAAGCACATACGAGGGTAGTCGAAGGAAATCAGTACACATTCCGTGACCTGGGTAGAAATTCCTTGAATCAAATTCCTTGAATCAGGGATATTCAACAGATCATTTGAGTAAATATATTTCAGACAGATAGTTTCACCGACCAGATTGTAATGTCATATTGGAATGCCTCTGCATGCCTGCGACCAGCAAAGAACATAACGTCATATTTATCATGCCAACGTCATTGTACTCTTTCTCAAAATAATCAACGTAATGTTCCACAGAGATGCACAAAGGTTAACCAACCTTCTCTAATCCGGATGTTATATTCATCGTCAAACGGTTTGTCTCCCGCCTAAGCTAGCCGTATTGTTTACGATAAAACACCGTCATTATTTGCTCTCTTCGGTCGTCGTATTTTGAATCACCCTGTAATTTGTCCGATGGGTCACTAAAAAACAAAAACGTCTTGGACACTTACAAAGAAACGCTTTCTAAGCCTCTTTACAAACACCCTCTGTTTTAAACGCGGCGTCATCCACTGATTTGGCGTGTTTTAAAATGGTGAAAGCAAGTGGTTTCCTCTAAACCGTAACAGTGAATCACATTATACTTTTTGACGTAGTTGCTTCTACACTACCATGACTATGAATTAGTGACCGAAGTTTTCCCTTGTTTGAAATTTATGTCAATAAAGAAGGCTATAGAAATGGCATAAGAAAGCCGGTTATATGTATCGGATAATATCCTCCAAAGTTAAATTCTCCATAATCATATCTGTGATTAAAAAGGTCTTAACACCAATCGTTAAAGATACGGTTCGAACTTCACATTTGGTGATAAACCGTTTGTAGATATACATATGTTAAGTTATTTAACTGACAAATAGGCGGAACATGGAAATAACAATTTGTTTCTCCGTCGAGCGATGCAATATAACAAAAGCGGGACATTGAATGGGGTTTTACACCGTTACATTGTAATTTTACTATAATTTTTATGTTAATGATATTTTAAGTAGGTCAATTAAATTGCCAACTGAGGTTCAAAATAAATGTTTAAAAACCTTCTTATGTGAATGTCAATCAAGTTATATTTGTTCAATGAAGATACTGCAGTGAGAAGTTAGCAGCGAAACATCACGAGAAAATATTTCATGTATATTTACCACTGAAAGAGCATTTGAGCATATAAATGTTGTTCTGGGAGTAAGTAAATGAGTTCCTTAATTAAATAAAAAAAGCACGCGCAATTTCTTTTTCAATGTAATGTCAAGTAAATACTTAAAATCTCATTTGTCAGGATATTCTGGGACAACTCCCTAACGTGCATCACTTGCGCATTAACTGGGGTAATGCGCCTGTAATAGTTTCGTACTCCGCAACAGCAGCCATCTTAAACTACTACAGCTGAACAACTGACGAATCACCAAGGCACTGGAAAACCACACTTCCAAGAAGATGTCTAGACACAGCGTCGTACTTCACGTGCACCTATCATTTACGCATTTCTAACAGATTAGGTCTGTTTTCCGTGAGAAGGGAGACAGCTACTCAAATTACAGATATTCTTATTGAAGGTTATACCTTTCTGACCAACACTTGCAGTCTATCTAAGAAAAATGCATAGCAATTGCTGACGTAAGAATTAGAAAACCAGGCCACTCATTCAAATATTCAATTCAATGACTCTAGGCATGGTGAGCTGGAAAGGTATTTAAAGCATATCGAAGTTACGTACCAAAGTTTAATTAAAGATAAAGACTTATCCAGTTGTCTAAACTCTGCCGTTTACGTGGATATTGAATTCATAAAATGACTGTAAACAAAATGCAAGAAAAAAAACACGGAAAATGTCTTTGAATGTTTAAAATGTTTCCAACTGCTACACTAAAAAAACGACGTAAAAGCGAAACGCTAATGTATCATGTTCAAATGTCTTTGATGTGTGTATCGTAAACTTCCTGAGTACTAGACCAAACATATCAGAGCAAGTACTGCAGACCCAGCTGACACTGCTCTAATGGAGCGATCGAGTCATGATCTGCGATGCTTGTCATTTAGTCATTAGTCTATGAAGCATTGTCCTTCGTAGTGACAACTCCAGTTTGTCTGAATAAGAACGGGCAAGTAGATAAAGGATTACGGTGTCACTATATTCACAGCTATGACGGCGCCAGATGTTACCGGATTGTTACACGCATATACGTGTAATCTGTCATCAATTATTCCTTACAGCAATATACTGTGTAAAACATTTTAGCAAGTTTTGACATTACTAGGCTTATCTTCAATAAAGGCATAGATCACAATGCAAACACATAAAAAAATCTTCCCAAGTGAAGAAGGCAAAACTAAAAAGATAGGCAATGATCAAGATTTATCAAATCCCACATGCCGCCTTCTAAACCAAAAGAGAAAGGAACATACACACACACAAACTGACAAAAGTTCCCGAAAGACACGTTCGGTTAACTACATGAAAAGCTCTTTCCCAAAGAGGTGGCCATTCAGCTACCTTAACTGAAAATAACAGCAATATCAATTTTCATGTATTTTCTATTTTTACATTACAAAATATAAGAGAAAGAAGAACGGGCAGCTATTCAAGTAACCTATTGCTAGAGACCTAGACTGGTTTGAACGGGCAGCTATTCAAGTAACCTATTGCTAGAGACCTAGACTGGTTTGAACGGGCAGCTATTCAGGTAACCTATTGCTAGAGACCTAGACTTGGAGAAAGAAGAACGGGCAGCTATTCAGGTAACCTATTGCTAGAGACCTAGACTGAGAGAAAGAAGAACGGGCAGCTATTCAAGTAACCTATTGCTAGAGACCTAGACTGGTTTGAACGGGCAGCTATTCAGGTAACCTATTGCTAGAGACCTAGACTGAGAGAAAGAAGAACGGGCAGCTATTCAGGTAACCTATTGTTAGAGACCTAGACTGAGAGAAAGAAGAACGGGCAGCTATTAAGGTAACCTATTGTTAGAGACCTAGACTGGGAGAAAGAAGAACGGGCAGCTATTCAGGTAACCTATTGTTAGAGACCTAGACTGGGAGAAAGAAGAACGGGCAGCTATTAAGGTAACCTATTGCTAGAGACCTAGACTGGGAGAAAGAAGAACGGGCAGCTTTTCAGGTAACCTATTGCTAGAGACCTAGACTGGGAGAAAGAAGAACGGGCAGCTATTCAGGTAACCTATTGTTAGAGACCTAGACTGAGAGAAAGAAGAACGGGCAGCTATTCAGGTAACCTATTGTTAGAGACCTAGACTGAGAGAAAGAAGAACGGGCAGCTATTCAGGTAACCTATTGCTAGAGACCTAGACTGAGAGAAAGAAGAACGGGCAGCTATTCATGTAACCTATTGTTAGAGACCTAGACTGGGAGAAAGAAGAACGGGCAGCTATTCAGGTAACCTATTGCTAGAGACCTAGACTGGGAGAAAGAAGAACGGGCAGCTATTCAGGTAACCTATTGTTAGAGACCTAGACTGAGAGAAAGAAGAACGGGCAACTATTCAGGTAACCTATTTTTAGAGACCTAGACTGGGAGAAAGAAGAACGGGCAGCTATTCAGGTAACATATTGCTAGAGACCTAGACTGGGAGAAAGAAGAACGGGCAGCTATTCAGGTAACCTATTGCTAGAGACCTAGACTGGGAGAAAGAAGAACGGGCAGCTATTCAGGTAACCTATTGTTAGAGACCTAGACTGAGAGAAAGAAGAACGGGCAGCTATTCAGGTAACCTATTGCTAGAGACCTAGACTGGGAGAAAGAAGAACGGGCAGCTATTCAGGTAACCTATTGTTAGAGACCTAGACTGAGAGAAAGAAGAACGGGCAGCTATTCAGGTAACCTATTGCTAGAGACCTAGACTGGGAGAAAGAAGAACGGGCAGCTATTCAGGTAACCTATTGTTAGAGACCTAGACTGGGAGAAAGAAGAACGGGCAGCTATTCAGGTAACCTATTGTTAGAGACCTAGACTGAGAGAAAGAAGAACGGGCAGCTATTCAGGTAACCTATTGTTAGAGACCTAGACTGAGAGAAAGAAGAACGGGCAGCTATTCAGGTAACCTATTGTTAGAGACCTAGACTGGGAGAAAGAAGAACGGGCAGCTATTCAAGTAACCTATTGTTAGAGACCTAGACTGGGAGAAAGAAGAACGGGCAGCTATTCAGGTAACCTATTGCTAGAGACCTAGACTGGGAGAAAGAAGAACGGGCAGCTATTCAGGTAACCTATTGCTAGAGACCTAGACTGACTTCAGTCGATAAAACATATTTTCTTATTATTAATCTCTGAAATGATGCTAGTCTATCCAAGGTGTGTGTAGAAAGTCTTTATTACTCTCTGTTGTTGTTTTTTTGAAACATCAGACCAATATAAAAATTGGATTTTAGAGGCATGATACTTAGTAAAAAGAATGAAACAGAAAACGAAAATGCAAATCAATGGTTCAGACTGCAGCCAGTCGACTAGAGACCATAAACTTAAAGACATGCAACAGGTATCATTGAGGAACCACAGATATAACGCCTGGAATTGATGGATGGATGACTTAAGATTTTACGTCCTTTTCAACAGTATTTCAGTCATATTACGATGGATGGGTGATAATGAAAGGCTGTGTGCATTGGAACCCCGTTTACGAATAAAAAGATGCACGCCTCTAGCGGGGCTCGCATCCGGGACCGCGAGATCAGCAGGCCAGCGCTTAACTCATTGCTTACGCTTTCGAACGAACGGGCAGTAAAAGATGGTGAGCGGATGGGCGAGGCGGAGCTAGAATAGATTTACAGAATCCTACCCTCGCCTTTAGGTCCACAATGATTCATCCTAACCAAAACAATTACCACCCACACAACAGGTCAACAAATGCATCAATTTGGGCAATAAGAACAAATTACACGAAAAGTGTTAACCATTTACTTACTTTATATAACATAACGGGAAACAAAGAGAGCAGCTATTCAGGGGTCACACTTCTATCAGACTACGATAAAATGAAAATAAGGACAACTGTGATGTACCACAACAGAAGTACCTGGAACGGTCTGTCATAAATTACAAGGGGGCTTTAACTTGTTTTAAACTATCCAAACCCTCGCCCTCCGCAGTGGTTCGAAACATTTATTTAGCTGCTTGGTCTGCGTGACGGTTCTCCTAACCATCAATGACTCGTCATAGCAAACAAACAAACGGTTCTATACCTATGGTGGCTGGTTTGTGCCATTTCGTCTTTTCGCCGCGAAAAGACGCCACGCGAAAAGACTAAAAGACGAAAAGACGCCATGCGAAAAGACGAAAAGACGAAAAAACGCCAGGCGAAAAGACGAAAAGACGAAATAACGCCATGCGAAAAGACGAAAAGACGAAACCCGCCACGCGAAAAGACAAAATTTCAGCGCGAAAAGACGAAAAAACGCCTAGCGAAAAGACGCCATTTGAAACTCTTAGTTTGTCGTCTTTTCGCGTGGCGTCTTTTCGTCTTTTTGCCTGGCGTCTTTTCGTCTTTTCGCCTGGCGTCTTTTCGTCTTTTCGCATGGCGTTATTTCGTCTTTTCGCATGGCGTTATTTCGTCTTTTCGTCTTTTCGCGTGGCGTTATTTCGTCTTTTCGTCTTTTCGCGCGAAAAGACGCCACGCGAAAAGACGAAAAGACGCCACGCGAAAAGAAGAAAAGATGAAATAACGCCACGCGAAAAGACGAAATAACGACACTGCATTTTTCCTTCCTTCTCTATAAGGGACAACACCTAAAGGAAAAAACTTTGCTCCTTTTGGAGCAAATTCTTTCGTTTAAGAGCAAACCTCTTTAAGAAACGATTTCTAACTAGGGAAAACTTGAAGAGGAAGTCGCCGAGAAGTTGTTTCCCTTTGTGTAAAGATGGCGGAAGGAGCATTAGCCAAAAGAGCAGTCTGATCAGGCTCTGCTCTGTCTGCGATCGGCACGTCTTTAGAAAACTATAAATTTGTTCAAATTTTGGGTTAGCTGCAGGTTAAAGTATGCCATATTCATATCATGTTTCAGTGTTTATATAAACACTTGTAACTTTTCCTCCATAATTTGTGGGAGATTAGATTGTCAACAAGGTACTTTATCTTTTTGGTAGTTTAAGATCAAAACGAAGATATAATTATGATGAAATTGATTTGAGTATTTTTCTCCAAAACATAAGGATGGCTCATTCTCTTGTCTGTCCGTTCAGTAGAAATACCATAATGACCTTCCTTATATTTTTGGTGAAAAAAATCAGAGGCGAAAACTGCAAACCGTGATTAGTCCACTTCTCTACAGATTGCATTCCGATCAGGGTCTACACAGTTTAATCAAAAACACTTGTCTAAGTATAAGTGTCTTAACTGTAATACGAATTGGATATTTATACACCTTAATTGCAAAACGGTACCATACTGACCGAAAATATTGCCGACTCCACATTACTTTTATAGTCTATCCTTATAATTCGTATACGTCGAACAAGAACATCAAATAACATTTCTGTGCGAACATGATCAGACTGCATCAGGATCTGTGTGTGCAGTAGTCTGATATGAGTCGTCACAGTTTACTCAGACAAACTAAGTATATATGATATCAATACAGTTATCAATACCAGGGTATTTATGTGTCGTTATTTCGTCTTTTCGTCTTTTCGCATGGCGTCTTTTCGTCTTTTCACGTGGCGTCTTTTCGTCTTTTCGCATGGCGTCTATTCGTCTTTTCGCGGCGAAAAGATGAAATAACGCCATGCGAAAAGACGAAATAACGCCACGCGAAAAGACGAAAAGACGAAATAACGCCATGCGAAAAGACGAAATAACGCCACGCGACAAGACGAAATAACGCCATGCGAAAAGACGAAAAGACGAAATAATGCCACGCGAAAAGACGAAATAACGCCATGCGAAAAGACATAAAGACGAAATAACGCCACGCGAAAAGACGAAAAGACGAAATAACGCCATGCGAAAAGACGAAAAGACGAAATAACGCCACGCGAAAAGACGAAATAACGCCATGCGAAAAAACGAAAAGACGCCAGGCGAAAAGACGAAAAGACGCCACGCGAAAAGACGACAAATTAAGAGTTTAAAATGGCGTCTTTTCGCGTGGCGTTTTTTCGTCTTTTTGCGCTGAAATTTCGTCTTTTCGCGTGGCGGGTTTCGTCTTTTCGTCTTTTCGCATGGCGTTATTTCGTCTTTTCGTCTTTTCGCATGGCGTTTTTTCGTCTTTTCGTCTTTTCGCATGGCGTCTTTTAGTCTTTTCGTCTTTTCGCCTGGCGTCTTTTCGCGGCGACAAGACGAACAGACGAAATGGCACAAACCAGCCACCATATATACCTGCTGTGACATTTTTATCACCTTTTGCTTAACACTTTTCAGGTTTAGCGACACTGAAAGAAATAATACGGATACGTGCATCTGTCGTACTATGTTTGCTCTTTAAGATTTTAATTTTACTTCACTGCAGCTGGTGCTGTGTCGTGTGACGACCATCAAACGTCTCCCCGTACATTATGCACAGTGCAGATTATATAACATTTTTGTCCTTTGAGATCAGAAGCTAGAGCCTGAGAAATGAGAACTACATACTGAACGCCAAAAGAAACGTCTACAGCTTTATGTATTTTTCTCGGCACTGTCACTCGGCAAATCCAAATCGATCAATGCATAGACTATGATTATCATCCGATCACAGTACACGATGACGCTATCACGATTCAAATCTTACGTAAAAGAGTTATCTCATTTTCTCGAAAAACATTAAATTCCATTGTACCGTGTTCCAAAACGGTTTCTTTTATGCATCTGTTAGAAAACCGCTAAATTCATATTAATGTATTGGTTATTTATTAAATGACAGCGCTATCAAATCAGTCAATTTTCAAATTACCTCCCTTTGTATTAAACAATGAGTAAACTTTGAAGACCGATAACGCCACTCTTTGAGGCTACACGCCTCAGTTTATTTTATAAATGATTTTAGGTGTTTCATTTGGCTACACTATTAGTACTGATACAAAGTTCTTCCTTTTATGTTTGAACATATGAGATTTAGATTGTTCAGTAGAAAACTCTATGTAAGAGCGAAATGTCTGTTTTACGTTTTCATGATACTTATTTTTCTTCGTCTTGTTTTTCAAGAATTAAAGACAACCCAAAACCGAAATTTACTATAGCAAATTTTCTTCTGATAAAGGGTTTCACTATCGCAGGTAAGTGGTGATTCACAAAGATTCTGCAGTTGAGAAAATAACCACTTAAAGATTGCTTGTTTTTCGTAACGTTTAGTTTTACCCCAATCTGAAAGAGTTGGTTCTCACAGTAACATTCTAAGAAATATTGAGGGTTTCAGATACTCCTTTTCTCATGAACTCATGTGCACGCCAAACTAGCAAGACAAAAACTAGTAGCAGCGGCCTGCCTATGCAAATTTAATACGTATACTGTCACAAATTGGTAGCATGTAACCCTATAATGGGGTTCAGGTTGACTGACCATTATAGTGATGTTTTGATAGAGTGTTACATTGATTTCTTGTATTCAGCCAGGTGTAAATTTACTTGTATAGTCCTGAGTACTTTTGGTGAATTTGTTCAGTTGTGTACATGAGAAGGCCCAGACCAGCAACTTTGAACTTATGTTTTATAAAGCAAAATTCTTGAGGAAATGTTGTAAGTCCTTCCCTTGCAGCTCCTTTCTCATGAAATTGCTTGAATTTTGGCATTTAATTGGCTTTTGAGCATTTTACCTGGCTGTATTTTCGCTGAAATTAATGTTGCTAAATTTTGCCATTTTGGCCGTGGTGAGTGAGTGAACTCGGGTTTAACGTCCCACCAACAACGAGGTCATCTGGAGACGGGACCTCGGTTTAAAGTCTCATCCAAAAGACCGGAGAAGCGGGGGATCGAACTTGCGACCCCTGGATTGGTAGTCCGGAGTGTTATCCACCACACTACAGCCGCTCCTTTTGGCCGTGGTGGTCAGTTGTCCCTATCTAATGTAATTGCCTCTACTTCCCAACCCCTTACTTTGTTTTAGGTGGCTTTTGTTATGGTGTACAGCTATGTTCAACTGAGCGATAATATTGACCACTACTGGAAGTCATGTACAACAGATTTTGTTTGAGCGTAGAGTATTATGCCAATACTATAGCAGTATGATCAGGGAACATTTTTATCTGAGTATAAAGGGCCTGTGTGGTGTAGTGTGGAATTTGGCCCAGGGTCTTGGTTTGTCCAGACTGATACTTGTATGGTGACTGCAAATTTACTGTGTTGGTTGTGACAGATTGAATAGACATGTATCTCCAACACAGAGATTATTGCATACTCTATATTTACTATATGAGAGTTTACAGGATATCATATTCCAATACTTTGTAACTTAGTGGTATACATATTAAGATGCTATTACTTTGTGAATAATATAGCATTCTGTCTTAGAGGAACTTTGTGGTACAAGCACTATTACTTAGTGGATGATGAAGTGCTATATTAATTGAAATATCTGACTTTGTGGTTTTATAAGGTACTCCGTGGTGAAAATAATACGTTATAAACTTCTGTCTGATAAACCTAACATATACATTGGAATGTTGATGTGTTTTGCCAGTCCTGCGATAGTCCTGAATCTATTCATACACTGCCGTGTCTATTCGTACAGTCGCCGTGCTTCATAAACTTTCAATGCACCGCTAGATTTTACATTGACTCTATTTTATCAGTTATTTATAGACCGAACTGAACCCCAAACAAAACCTATGAGCTACTAAGAGTGCTTGACTCATGTATTTTTATAGATAAGACATATAATACGGTTCATAGACATATATGTTTATCTTAGTCCATAGACAGTTATACTTACATGCTACACCTACGTATTTCATACTTTTATAGATGTTTTCCTATGTCAATGAAATGATAGTAATCTGTTGGAAAGTCGTTTATTTCGATCATAAGGTGACTAGATGTACTGTTTAAACAGTATACAAGAATCTGGTTTTGACATATACTTTGTTGGCGTTTCTTTTGGCGTTCAGTATTTTATTGGTTTAGACTCTTAGTCTAGATCATTGCTGTTTAATCATTTGGACACTTTTGATACCAAGCAGTCTTTGAATCGATTACCTTATCAAAAATTTAGAAATTACAGTATGCTTTTTTTCTGGCTTTCGTCACCAGATATTGTCAGGGTAGCTGATGAGGCTTGAGTAGCTCATATTCCTTCTTTCGAATGTGTTCTTTGCACTTAAAGGAACTCTATCAGGCTTTAATTGGATTGGTATATTTATGCTCAGAAACAAAGAAAGAACTTGTTACTCTATATCAATGAAAACAAACCCTACAATTTCAAGTTTTAACCCCCGTAATTTTTCAAAAATATGAATCTTAATGATTTGAAAATCATCATGCATATTTTTAATCTGCCATCAACATGTATGCAAAGTTTCAACCACTACAAGAAGAGTGTTAACACACATTATCTACCATATGCTACCGCATGTCAATGAACATACACTGAAAGTTTCTAAAGTTGAAATGCAAAAAAATAAATAATTCCTCAGCTTTAAAGATTATGAATATAACAAATATGTCTGTAGCATGTCTGCAAAGTTTCATATCAGTTGGTCGACAAATTGAGAGAAAATGATTAGAAACAAATGTTATCTTATCTTACATAATTGAATAACACTCGAAAATTTAAAAAAATGGCAAAAAGATTCGAGAATCAAAACTCTTCACACGTATCGTAACACATACGCAAAGTGTTAACATGATCCAGTGATATAGTATTCCTCACAATTATTGAGAATTTTTTGCAAAGTGAAAATTAAGCACTGGTAGTTGACAGATCATGTATATATTTAATAGCTTTATTTACTTAGTTAACAACATCCCTCTGTGAACTTTTTAGCGTACCAGTATTACTCATATGTTTGAGTCACAACTGTTATCTCCCCTTGAATTGTGCCACCCAGAGATGTTTTGTCCGACTGGAAAATTATGTACCCTTACCCAAATAAAATCGATATTTGTGGAAAATAATGACAAATCAGTTGATTTCTGAATGTTTTTCTCATCTAGAGATAAGTTGTTGGCAAACTGAAAACAGAATTTTGTGCGAGCTTGTCAGTTGTAGATGCTGCTGGCGTTCAAACACGTGACGTCATTTCGAAAAAGTGCCCGAAATTGGGGAAAATTGCAGTTTTGACAGAGGGTATGTTGCTCTGATTCATTCTTATTCTATACATCTCGATGGAAACGGCACAAAACCATATTTTTGTAAGGCTTAGTAAACGTGCTATAAGGGATATGAGTTTTGTAATGATTATCTATACATTGCCAAAAATATTCTGTTCAGATCACTAACCGATCAGATTTTTTGCTGTTTCTGATGCTTTCAATATTCTTCCTATAATATAACCGCCAGTCCCTGACTCAGAAACTGGAATTAGTAGCTTTAAATCATACAAAATATTAAAGGCAACATTAATTATGTAGATGGTGTTGCATAATGAAGAAAATAAATTATTTCACCTGAGATAGTTTATTTGTAGCAAAGGTGGTATAGAAAAATATAGTCGAAATCAAGGGACAAATTTTTAAAGGGGTGTACCCTAGCCCATCCTTACCTACCACTGACGAAAGAAAATGCATCATATTGTCATTTTTGTATATGCAACTTGAAACAGAGGTTCTTTTATTGTATTTACCGTGTTTAAAATATTGTTGAACATGTATGTCTAGCAACTGTGTGCCAAAATGCAATTCTCAATAATTTTGAGGAATACTGTGGAAGGCATTGATTACTTAATCTCACCACTTGAAAGTGCGATGGATGGACACACGCAGATGGATGGATAGACAGGGGTAAAAATATTGCCACAGCCCCTGATTATTATCATGTCTGACAAAAACTATGGTGATGACAGCTCTCTTTGTTACATCCAGTACATCTACTCGTTCTGTCAATGCTTATAACTGGCATTTCAATCGAGAATAATTTACTAATTTTTTTCTTTGCTTCAAGTTCCTCTTTAGACTTTCATTTTCGTCCTTTAAATCTATACCCGTACACAAGAAGCGTCTCTTAAAAGTGCAATATTTATACAGGATTACGATGTATCTTCATTTTAAAGGGCGATATCGTCCGAATTTAATCAATTTTAACAAAACTGTTTTATTATATATAACTTCATTTAAGATGGACTGACTGCTATTACATGTAGCCATTGTTTGGTGCAGTAGCTTAATTTTGGGTCGGTTTTGCTTGATAGTGTGTTTGATGTCCAGACGACCAATTTCGGAAAAGTAAAGTGAACTAGATGAGATCAGGAACTGACACAATTGCTCACCACATCCTGCCTGAAACATAAATGGAAAAGAAAAATAAAACTAAAAACTACACCAAGACCAAAACAAGACCAGCGAAAAGCCAAAAGATGAACTCTTTATCAGGAGATAGCTACGAGGCTTCTCAAATTAAGCACAAACAAGTCAAACACTAATATTCAAATAAAGCGCAAAAAGAAATCCGACAAACAATGACGATCACAGTAAACTACAACAGAATAACTGCCTTGGAACTGTCAGTAATTGAGTATTGGGAGCGTAAATTGATTTTAGGTGGCTACACCCTCGCCCTGGATTCCGTTGTGGTTCGTAAACATACAAGTTTTTCTGCCCGTTTGGATTACTTCCTTGTGGATGAAAACAGGCAAACCATGATTTACTACTGAGATGAAACATATTGAGCACTCAACGGCAAGAAATCCATGAAGCGCAAAAGAAGTCCGACAGTCGAATTTAAAATGTACGTTTCTCTGATTCATCCTTTGCTTCCAGACGATCTTCCTTCAGACACTATCTTAACGTCGCTGTGGCTCTTCATGGGTATCGTATGAAAAGGCCTCGTAAAACGCTTCCACATTCTTCATCAAAGTGCAGATAATACATTTTCTAGTTAACTGGGATCGGGTTAGGTGTTGGGATCACTCGGCTGAATTCAAGTCAATTTGAAAATAGAATACAGCTGAAGCCTTGCTAGGGGTGTTGTAAGTAATATTGTAGCATTACATTACAGCACATAAAGAGACTCAACTAAATCAGTTAAATCGAGCGGCGATGTTCATTTCTTTGAGACATTTTTATTTCTAGAGTTCTTGCTTCAGAATTTATCATCTGCAAATAATCGTATCAAAGAGGATTAGTCATCATAAACAGCATACAAAGGACTGTCAGCTGAATTATACAATCGTTATGAATATTGCTTTTTTCTTGACGTATCACCATCTTATAGACCATCATAAACAGCCTTAGAATTGCTTAAATACAGTCAAACCTGTCTAAAAGGGGCACCCCATGGGACCCACAAAAATTGGCTGCTTAAGACGGGTGACCCCTAAATACAGGTTCATTTGCACTGTATTTTGGTCTAAGGGACCCCCAAAAACAGGTGACCCCTTAATACAGTGACCCCTTAAGACAGGTTCGACTGTACATGCATACTGCCTTCCCTTTTGGTTTTAGGGCGGGATGTGAGATCTGATCGTATGAGTTCTTTATCATTGCTTATCATTTTTCTTTTCCTTCTAATATCCCACATGATAAGATCCATACGAGTCTGTTTTAAGAGCAGCTCTGGAAAAACGAAACCTGAATTGAAGCTTTCCATTTAACGTCTACAATTTAGATTATCTACAGAACATTGATACTGTCCACTTTGACGGTACCATCAGAGTTTCAGCAGAGATATTCCGCATAAGCTTAACGTATAATGTTATTTACCGTATTGACGAAAACCAATACGGTATCTACGTAAACAAATACTACGGAGGCTTTAAAGTGAGATGTTAATATGTGTATTTAGACGCAGGCCTCTGCACTCGGAATACGCATCATTTGCCTTGGCATTATGTCTGTACGTGCGTATCTCAGAACGAGTACATTACTTTTGAATAATGTTCGCTGAAACAAAAGTCACGGTTTCGCAATTTAGGCATATTCATGGGTATCAAAGCCTTCGCGGATTCGTTATGTCTTCCGCTTATTCCTTAATACGGGCATTTCAGTTTGCGCATTTATGTTAACCGCCAAAATCGAAATAATGATAATAATACAATCTGAGCATTTTACAATTACAGTAATTGCCACAGAAATCTGATAATAAATTTTCGTCCGCTGGTCTCTTGGAGACTGTTTTTTTTCTTTTCAAACACTACACTGTAAAAAATCCGTAGATTTTACGGTAGAATAACCAGCAACCAGCTGCCAGTTCATTTCCCGTTTTTTTACGAGCGTTTGCCTGTAGATAATTGTTGGAAAGCACGATTTGGTAGTGCTATGTTAACTGGTCGAAAATACCTTCATAGTGTTAAAGGATTATATGACCAACTTAATACCTGTTCTATTCTATCCTACTTTGCTTTATGATTCCTGCAATTTTTACGGGCGCCCGTAAAAAATACGAGAAAATGACTTGCAGCCGGTTGCCAGTTATTCTACCGTAAAATTTACGGAATGAATTACAGTGTATCTTTGAAGGTAGCTGTTTCTTTTACGGTTCGTCAGATTTTAGCTGTTGTTTAAGGAATAGATCAGCTTCAACGCTGAAAAATTATTATTTTCATTCAAATTCTCCCAACCATCTTGCCAGCGCGTTCATGTTCCTGCTAATTTTGTAAACTGTATCTAATATAAATGTACATTTTTATGGTGCTTTTAGAAAGAAAAAACGACGTTACACCGTCTAACGTCTCAAAACGTCACAAAATTACGTCAGTATTGCCAGTGACGTCAGCAGTTAGACTCACGCTCTCCTAAACAGTGAATTGTTGCAGAAAAAAACACGGAAACTTTCCACTGCTTCTATAGGCGCACTGTGTTAGAATTTGTTTTCGCGGCGAACCACTTAAAAATTAATCTCCACAAAATATCACTTTTATGCACTCTTTAAATGTCAAACCAGTCTGGAGTGCGAATTTAACCCATCGGAAAAGTGTAATCAGCTGCTATTTTGGTGGGAGCTTATATTTGCTTTCTGCATTCGTACAGTATAGCATACAGTTAGTAGAAAAGTATTTCATCAACTCATTTTCTAATTCATATTTCATTTCGCACTATCTATGCTGGTGTAAATTAAGCATTTACAGTAGAACGCTGGTGACTTTATACCGCTTAGTGGAGTCTTCGTAGTTCATTCTTCATACTTTTATTTAGAGTGTTTATGGATATAAGAGAAAGGGAGGTAGGTGACGTTTCGTTGCTCGTATACGGCTCGCGGTTTCTGGTTCACAGTTCATTCTTTGTGGTTAATAATTATGAACTGTGACGCGTTAAGTATGAAATATAAACTATGAAATATGAGCTGCTTACAATAAAGTGCAAAGTTTGAACCATGAAATGTACGAAAGGGATTTATGAACTGTGAAGTATGATGTGTGACATTTGAAGTATGATCAATGAAGTATGAAATATGAAGTATGAAGCATGAACTTTGACAGGTAAAGAAAGAAATATATGAAATATGAAGTAAAAATATGACGCGTGAAAGTATGAGCTGTTAAATGCGAACTATGACGTCTGAAATATGAAATATGACGTCTGAAGTATGACAATTTAAGTACGTATTAGAACCGTAAAAGAGTGAAGTATGAACTATGGACTATGAACTTTGAATAGAAAAGTATAAATTAAAAACAATGAGGTGTGAACGTCTGAACTATGAAATATAAAGTCAGAAGTTTGAAGTGTGAAGTATGATGAATGAGCCGTAATGTGAAGTCTTCGCCAGCACTGTTTTGGAACGAGTGGTTTATTGTTTTCTCCATCTATATCATGAAATTGGCCTGGTCGTACATAATTTTTTGCGACATCCTATACAGTCCAATATGCATTTTTTCATTTGTTATATTCACTCCGGATATGAAGCTGCCAGTAAGTGTGTGTGGTTCTGATGGTTATTTCTAATTGGCAAGACTGCCACATTTTTCTTGGGTTGTCGCAGGCTTATTTGTCATCTGCCAATCACTGGAGTCAAAAGAAATATGCTAGGAGAGTTTGTTAAAATGAAGTGATATGTTCCAGCCACGAGGAATAACAATGTGTTGATAAAATCTAAAGAGTCACCAAGATGTTCAAGGTTCAAAATGAAAGCAGTAAATGAAAAATGTTGACAGTATGGGATGTCGCAAAAGTAAATGTGGGACAAAGCTATTTCTAGAATACAGATTGCCTAGTTCTGTACTACGCTCCCAGCCAGTGTCTAGTCGTTCAGAAATGCATGTTGTCATATATATATTAAAATTTCATGGTACTTTACACATCATACTTCTTACTTCTCGCTTCAGAATTCATGTTTCATACTTCACACAAACAGCTGATACTTCACACTTCACTCTTCACATTTCACAGGTCACAGTTCATATTTCACAATTCGCAAGTCATAGTTCATTGTTCAAAATGCTTACTTCAATAGTTCATACTACACAGCTCATATGTCACAGGTCATACTGCTAAATTTATACCTCACGCTTTAAGATTCCAAGTTCTTACTTCATACTTCATAGTTATTAATTTACGTTTCACAATTCATACTTTGCACTCCATATTTCACACTTCACAGTTCAGACTTCACGGCCCATGCATCACAATTAATCATTCCCGGTTCTTAGTTCGGAGTTATAAAGACGTTGAGACGGGGAAGGTCTATTATTCAAAATTCGTGCCCACATGAGCACGAGCAGACGGACTCACCAACATCAAACAGAAGACTATGCCTCACTCACAAAGCTGGCTTGACAGGAAATGAGCAAGAAGGCAGTCTGAAGGACAGCTATACCCCCCGCCGCAGAATGATAGAATGGTGGGACCTTTGTTTGTAGAAGCGACCGCGTAGACGAGCGGTTAGCGCTCCCGACTTTTGATCACGGGGTCCCGGGTTCAAACCCTGCAAACACGAGCTTAGAGGTTCAAACATTAAACCAATGATTGGGACCTTGCCCATCAATTGTGAACTTGAACAGCCATTGTTATGTCATTATTTTACCAGAGTTAAATGAATATCCTTCCAGCCTTTACATGAAGTCAAAGCTTCAAATTATGACCTGGACATTGAGCCAGCATAACTGAGACATGCGTTCACAACACTGTCTGACTGAGGTAAACATTTTACCCAAGTTAGAAGAAAAATTATGTAAATCCTAATGGGGTATAATATTGAGCAAACATGAAATTAAAAGTTCAAACTGTTGACCTTCAATCGTGACCTTAACCTTGAGTCGACATGGTTGAAATATAAGTTTTGCCATACAGTCTCACTGAGATGAACAATGACGAAACTTTAATGAAAATCCTTCCAGGGGTAAATGAGATAAGGCGGACAGGACACGTGACTTTCAATGGCGACCCTGACCTTGGGCCAGCATGTTGAGTCATTGGTTCTGTACATCTTCTCACTGAGCCGAAATTTTGACCTAAAATTTATGAAAATCCTTCCAAGTGTAAAGGAGATACATGTATGGCTCAAACTTGTGACCTTCAATTATGACCTTGACCTTGAGTCGGCATGGTTGAGTTATAAGTTACATCTCACTAAGGCGAACATTTGACAAAAGTTTGATTGAAATCCTTCAATGGATAAAAGAGATATGGGGCGGACGCGGAATTAAAGGCTCAAGCTCATGACCTTAAATTGTGAGCCTGACCTTGAGTCGGTATGGTTGAGTTATGGGTTTTGCACATCATCTTACTGACGCGAACATTTGACTAAAGTTTAATGAAAATCCTTCCGAGTGTAAATGAGATATGGAACAGACAAAAAAGTCAAGGCTCAATCAGGCCTCTAAACTTCAATTGTTACCTTGACCTGGAGTCTGCATGGTTGAGTCATGAGTTCTGCACACTGTCTCACTGAGGTAAACATTTGACCAAAGTTAAATGAAAATCTTTCAAAGAGTTCAGGATATATGGAGCGGACAGGAAAGTGTTACGGGCGACAGACAGACGGACAGGCAGACAGACATACGAAGGTTATCTCTTCTTCGTGGCGGGGATTAATAAATCACATATGCCGATTTTACCTATTGGTTTATCACTTCCGTGCTTCCGTAGTTTCATTTTATCGTCAATAGCGTGATTAAGGTTACACGAAAAGCTTATGCGGAACATCTCTAGTATAACGCCACAACTTCGGATACCTAGGCACCATTTCTTCATTCTACTTTAACTGTTCGGATAGTATTGTTTTCCTGTTTTGATCCACTGACGGAGGTTCTAGGCTGCACACCGAACAAATAATTTGTATGATTATTAACATAATCTGAGATGAGCGTAAAGCGCGAGTTAATTAGTTTTAGCACCCCCTCCTCGGCACCAGTAACTGATGCGGCTTATAAATGTGTGTAGTAATTCTAGCATTATGATCACTTGGTTTGGTACCGCCATCTATTGTGTTTTGTGATCTTAATTTAAGAGAAACTAGGCAAAATACATATTTGGTTTTATCTGACTTTTTGGTTGTTTATGAACCACATCAAAATCCACATCAAAATCCATAGCGATGGTCATGAGCATGTATAGTACAAAATTGGGCAATGATCAGCAACTGATACAATCAGATAATTATCCTGCTCTCACACAGGGAAAGAAGGTTGTACATACATTGACAGCCGTTCAAGAAGGGAACGCATGCTAAACCGAGTAAATAGGTCGTACCCAGAATAGTTGTCAATCAGCTCACTAAACTAAAACACCATTCACTCAGCAGATACATGGACAACAAGACCAAGTAATAGTTGTGGACGACATTAGAAATAGCGTCTTTGAACGGTCAGTAATGAATACTGAAGGAGAGGGTTTAAGTGGGTTTTACTGGGTGCAAACCCTCGCCCCTACATCTGTAATGGTTCAACCCAAACCTAAGAAATTGCCACTAACACAACAAACCAACGAATGTATAACTGTGGACAAGTAGATGAAATTATACAAATCATATGAAACACATATATTACAATTACAAAAAAGAAACATAACTAGAAGAACAGTGGTCAGCTTTACAGGAAGCCCCATTGCTAACAGACCACAGACAAACAGTTAAAAGAACAATAGAGAGGGGCTACAACAGAGGTACTGTATTTGAATGGTCCATCAAGAAATTCTGAGGGGAGGAGCAAGTGGGAGTGTGTGGGGGAGGCTTAAAATAGTGTCACATGATCCAAACTACACTGTAAAAATGTGTTTAGAATCAATGCAAAAAATGCAGTCCGATTTTTATGTGTTTAAATCGTAACATGTCCAATTTGCAACATGTATATAAAACTGGTTATATTTGCCTTTTATTTTGAAAATTTCCTCTGTCAACATTTTCGTCTCTTTTAATCGTTCTTCAACGGGGAACAGAGAGAATGGATTCATCCGAAAAGCTCGCTTACTATTACAGACACATTTGGTAGTCATTCTGTTAGATCCGACGTCACGACACTAATGATTCACGTCGCATGACGTCGTATCGCAATGACAAATCAAGCGACTGCCGATCAAATATTCTACTAAAAAGGACTTCTAACTTATGTAAAAATGTATAATGCTGTGAGTGCAAATGACGTCAGGTCGTTTGACGTCCTGTCTCAGGTAAACGTACACTTCTTTATACAAATCAATCCATTCTTACAAAGAACTTCCTTACGCGTTCGTCCCCAGGAAAGCAGACAAGAAAATATAAATCACTTCTATTTTTCAAAATGGCAGAAAATATTGAGATGTATCGATACACCTTAACGGGCAGTGTGTGAATTTACTTTAATACGAGCTGTATCCATGCTCATTACATCAAATTTTTCTCCACGCTTGGTATTGTGAGGTAAAGGAATGTCCCATTTTGTACATTTGTTTAGCTGTTCAACAACAATACCCTAACCGGGACGTTTCACAATAGTCGTACCTCATACTTGCCAACCCGACAAACAATGATAATAATAATGAACAACAACAGAGGGAACTCCTAGACGCGGTCAGTCATATATTAATGTATGGCTAAAATCTATTTTAGGTGGCCACAACCATCGTCCTGGAGTGTGTTCTTGTTCATTAACATACACATGTCTTTCAGTCCCTGTGAAGGATTTCCAACCCACCAATGGCTCAAAACAGTAAGATACAAATCATGCATTAATTACTGAGGTGAAAAAGGAATGAGCTCTCAATGGCACGAACAACTCTGAAAGGCTGGTGTAAAAGAGTCCCAACAGAGAAAACTCGATAGGCCAGGCCAAAGACAAATCATTAGGTTCTAACTTACTCCCCGACAAGCTTAGTAGAAATATCTAGGTAAGAGCTATTGAGTCTATGAAGCCCAACCCATCGGCATTTAAGTAATGAGAGCAGCAAAAGTGTCGACTGTGATTGTCTCAACCACTAGAATACAGTCTGTTGCATTACATATGTCACATGAATTTGTAAATAGTTATCAGTAACCAATGTCACCGTTTCAGTAAATGTATATATTTCATCACTAATGTAATAACACATAGTGATGTGATGTTCTGAATGGGTCATCAATTGAACTCTAGATTTGTTTTATGAGACAAATAATTTTGTTTCATTTAGTGAGTTCCATTGAGTTTATTCAGACTATTGAATTGAAGTTTCAGTAGTGAGAGTTAATATCTGTAGCTTTAAATTATTGTATATGAAAGCTTTTCCGAATTTATGCTTTCATAATTGTGAAGTAATTTTGTGTGACTTGGTTGGCTGAAGTAGTAAAATGTCAGGAGACATTTTCTCTGCCAGGGGAGAATGTCACACAGGTCTAATTATCATTTTCATAATAAAAACCATCTTCATTTATCATATCAATTCATACATTTCATAGTGCAGCTTTTATTTCTTAAACCTGTGATATGCCGCTGCACTCTCACCAAAGAGCTCCTTGATCACCTCATAGCATCAAGAAACTTTTTACGAATCATCCCGATCATTTACGGAATCATGCGAATCATGTTTTATTTATCGTCCAATCGGAAGAGTCGTTGTAAGTGTGTTGTATGCGTCAGCGCTCGAACTAACCAATCACGATGCATGTCACTTACCTGCACCAGAACCCACAATTTTACGAATAGTTAGATTGTTTGTGACAGCTGATAAAATCTTTGTCTGTCCGCTCCTACAACGACTTCAAGTCTTGTAGAAGTGACAGGTATGTGCTTAGTAATATCTTTATCTTGTTGAGTTCTTCGTTGTACTTTTAAAGCAAGAAGTATCAAGATCTTTATATCGTAGTGTAACGATGTCATGTATTTTCGCGGTTTCACAGCTGTGTATTTACATGTCATTCTCTAAGGTAATATCTAAGCTTTATGTATTTTCAGAATATTTGTATAAAACTGGTGCATCGTGATTTGTCCTTACATGGTAAAGTGCCACAGCCAAGCTGTTATTAATCCCCTTTGACGAACTGAGGCATATTGTAAGCCACCGGCTTACAATCGGTTTCGGTTTGTCTGGGGCTTACTAATTTGCTTGTGCTGCTGGAATGGTTTCGGTTAAATAAGAGAATTGCATTTCGTTTGGATTGTAAGGTCTGTAAAGAGCGATATATATTTTAGTCATTCTTTTACATAAATTCATGCGTCAGGTATTTGATAAATTCATGCGTCAGGTATTTGAAGTCATTATTTCTTGCATGTCAAATGTCTGTCATGGACATTTAAAATAGTATTCTGTGTAGTATTCTTAATGTGTGGTATTTGTTTATTTTAGGGACGTTTTCTTCCATGATCATCCATTAAACCATCAATACATCAAGTATTACTTTTCTTCATATCCCCTGTCATACCCGGATGCTCAGGGGATATGAAGAAAAGTAATACTTGATGTATTGATGGTTTAATGGATGATCATGGAAGAAAACGTCCCTAAAATAAACAAATACCACACATTAAGAATACTACACAGAATACTATTTTAAATGTCCATGACAGACATTTGACATGCAAGAAATAATGACTTCAAATACCTGACGCATGAATTTATGTAAAAGAATGACTAAAATATATATCGCTCTTTACAGACCTTACAATCCAAACGAAATGCAATTCTCTTATTTAACCGAAACCATTCCAGCAGCACAAGCAAATTAGTAAGCCCCAGACAAACCGAAACCGATTGTAAGCCGGTGGCTTACAATATGCCTCAGTTCGTCAAAGGGGATTAATAACAGCTTGGCTGTGGCACTTTACCATGTAAGGACAAATCACGATGCACCAGTTTTATACAAATATTCTGAAAATACATAAAGCTTAGATATTACCTTAGAGAATGACATGTAAATACACAGCTGTGAAACCGCGAAAATACATGACATCGTTACACTACGATATAAAGATCTTGAGACTTCTTGCTTTAAAAGTACAACGAAGAACTCACCAAGATAAAGATATTACTAAGCACATACCTGTCTCTTCTACAAGACTTGAAGTCGTTGTAGGAGCGGACAGACAAAGATTTTATCAGCTGTCACAAACAATCTAACTATTCGTAAAATTGTGGGAACCGGTTCTGGTGCAGGTAAGTGACATGCATCGTGATTGGTTAGTTCGAGCGCTGACGCATACAACACACTTACAACGACTCTTCCGATTGGACGATAAATAAAACATGATTCGCATGATTCCGTAAATGATCGGGATGATTCGTAAAAAGTTTCTTGATGCTATGAGGTGATCAAGGAGCTCTTTGGTGAGAGTGCAGCGGCATATCACAGGTTTAAGAAATAAAAGCTGCACTATGAAATGTATGAATTGATATGATAAATGAAGATGGTTTTTATTATGAAAATGATAATAAGACCTGTGTGACACATATGTCATAATCGGCACGGTCATACGACCAGAATAATCTTCCTCATCAACAGTTTTATTCTTTTTACCTCATACACTAAGTCACAATAAAATCCAGGTTCCGACAGGCCTTGTTGCAGATAAGTGTCTAGCCTCGCATTAGCACCCTCCATCAACATAACCTCTTCACTTTGTTCAGATACCAGCTACAGCCATTTACTACAAGTATTTATTCTTCATTTTAGCTATTGTTCAGTGGAATCGACTTCCTCATCAGATCCCTAATCTCCCAGACCTAGAGTCATTTAGGTCAGCGGTAAGAACAGTCACACATTGCACGCCCCAAACCACAACACTTGTTTTTATCCTATTCTGTAACAAAACTATTAGCCTTTTTAATACTTTCTGTCTTGCTACTTTATCTTTTCTTTTCGTTGAGCGACGCCTCTGGGCACCTGCCCGAAACTCCTCTCTACGGGGTTGAGAGAATATCGATAGATAGATAGACAGATAGGTATATACTAGGTCTTTCTGACGTCGAAGCATTTTGGAAAAAGCGTCACGGAGTTTGAGATACCGATAGCCTAATAAAGCAGTTTCTCTGTTAAATTTTGAGTTACATTGTTAGAGTAAGCGAGACTTTCAGTCTCAAAATCCATTTATTTTTTTATTTTTAAACGTCTCAACACTTGTAAGTAAACTTATATCAGTTTATGAGTTACTTAGTGCCAATTATTAAAGAAACAAAATTGCAGTTCTATCTTAACGCTGTGTATAGTGTAGTCTGGCCCATGTTCCTACTTCTGTATGTATTCTCTGCTCTTGAAGGAACTTTTTAAGATTTTAATTTCACTTCACTGCAGCTGGTGTTGTGCCGTGTGGCGGCCGTAAAGTCTCCCCGTACATCATCCATAGTGCAGATTATATTTCATTTACATCCTTTGAGATCAGAGGATAGATTCTGAGTAATCTAAAATTTGAGATTGATTTAGACTATAATTCTAGATCATCGTCTTTTATATTATTTGGATCCTTTTGAAATAAATCAGTCTTTGAATCGACTGCCTATTTAAAATGAAGAAATTACAGTATGCTTTTTTCTGGTTTCGTCACCAGATATTGTCATGGTCACTGACGAGGCTTTATTAGCCGAAACTACGTAGTCTGGCCCATGTTCCTACTTCTGTATGTATTCTCTGCTCTTGAAGGAACTTTTTAAGATTCTAATTATTATATTGATACATACATATGGCTTCCTGGCGCTTAGACTGGCAGAAATGATGGTTGTGATAGTAATCTGACTAACTCACAGGCAGTTAACATATGATCTTAGAGGTGCTTTAACGTGCAAAGACACAAATATATAAAGCGGCATAAACTGGTATAGAGTTTTTACAAAATGGCATGAACGGTTCACAGAGGAACACAAAAATGATATATAAAGTTGGAGACGCTTAGACAGACATCAACTCATACATAAAGTAGATTTAGAGACAAACATATATCCTAAACAGTCTTGAAACATTTAGGCTTTACAGAATGAGTGCATAAAGTGACCGTTGTCGTTTTTATACCGAGTAGAAAGAAAAGCAATATCCTGAAACAGATACAATCAGATCCCAGATCTCTCCCTCAAAACCACAATACAAAAAAGTTCCCAGCAGTTTACAAAAGACATGCACGGTAACTCCAGGACTGCTAGACATTCAGCCGCCGTAAGTTGACCAGAAAATTGCGACTCACGTAAAGAATAAACGACAGCAGTAATACGGAACAATTACAAGTAGCTGCGGAAATCACACCAGAGGTATCGCCTTGAGGGTGGGGTGTTATTTAAACCGGTTCGTGTAAGGAGAGAAGAAGTCGGACGATGAAGACCTCCACGTAGTGCTCTTCGAAAACAGGATTGGCTGGCTAACTTTCATCGATGCATAACCTCTTCTAGATGGGACTTGGCGCATCTTTATGATGTGGCAGGGGTGACAAGCTCCGCTCCTTCACCGAAGAACAACTGAATGAAGTGCTTCCATACACGTGATTGGATCTCTACAGTCAACTTGGTTTCTCAAAAGGTGTTGTTAGACCACGCCAACTACATAGCCGTTCCAGGACATATCAAGAAGAGGAGGGTTTTCTCAGGCGAAGTTTTCCAGTAACCAGACCGATGTTCATAACTTGGCGGGCGTGAAACACCCGGAACAAATTTCTGATCTGGATGCTACATCAACTTAGAGCTTCGGTGGTGTTGCGAGACATTCCGTCTACGTTTAACATCCATTCCAGGATATGCCGGGGAGACGAAGGGTTTCTATGGTGAAGTCTTCCAGTAGCCAGCCCATTGTACTCAATCTGGTGGGCGTGAACTCCGGAGAACTTCTAGGAGGATTTCTCAATATTTCTGTAAATACGTGTATCTTATGAATCAAGTCTCTCACAGCCCTACAAGGGCGGCTTACATATAGGCTTGTATTAGTTGGTTGGGGCCGGATGTTTGTCTGTTTCTTGGCCCACCGGGGTTCAACTGGTGGTCTTCTTTTGCTCCAGTACTCCAGTGGTGTTGCTGACGCCTCGGGGATCTCCGGGTGTCTCAACACGTTTTGGCTGTCGAGTCCTCATCCTTGCTTCATCACGGTCTTTTCTTGATCTTAATTGTTGACCGCGATGACTCTCTGATGAGTTAGGGGACCGCCATACGAACCGAACTACAAACTAAATGTGTGCACCGCAGCGGAGGGTGAGGGTGAAGGTTTGGGCCCAGTAAACCCGGTTTAAACCCCCCAGTAGTTATTACTGACCGTCCCAAGGCGGTACTTTTGTTGCGGTTGCATTTGTTTTATGTTCAGTGCTGTTTAATTTATTATGTTCTCAGTTTAATCCTTCTATCATAAAAATAGAAAATAGGTAAAAATAATTGTTAAATTTATTCATATAATTTGCTTAGTCCGTTGTAACCCGTCTGTTGGTCTAAATTATCTAGTTCAATAAAGATAGCTGAGTTGCCATCTATTTGGGAAAGAGCTGCTGACTCGGCTTATCACTTGTAATGGGTGTCTTTGTCAATCTTTCCCTTTGATGTTGGGGATAGGGTTTGGGATCTGATTCAGTCAGTTCCTGAAGTGTAGTTACTCTTTAAATTTGTATAAGTGAGCTTTTGTATGTATATGTGAAGTAAGACTTTAATAAAATTATCTTATGTCATTTATCTGATCTTATCTTGTCTATGAAGTAATTCATAATCACATCTAGACTAGCTAATCTGCTATATGGCTTAAGAGCGTAAAGGCAGACAAAGAACAAATAATAGTTGTCAATCTGACACATACTCTTTTATTCGATCTTTTTATGACTAGAAATATGTCAAGGTCACGTATATACTAACAATTTTTATGTTAAATGTAAAAAAATTCAGGACCTTTTTACTTCCAAACCCTGAGACTGAATCAGTTTATAATTGGTACAATGATAGAAATTGGTCCAAAATTTCACAGTAACATGACCTCAAAATTTTATTTTGTTGATAAAACATGTCTAACTGGATGCAGGACCATTGGGCAAATATTCTTCACCGTAAAAATTTGAAAAGCATCTCTTTTACGCCGTGCTTTATCTTTTGCTGCATCATGCTGCGACCGTTTTACTTGTAAGATATTAAAATATCGTTTTTGTGTCGCTGTTAACCACTTTAGACTTCAAAAAAAACATAATGAATTGTATCTGATCATTTACAGTTAGTATTCGTGCACACTTTAGATGTGCCTAACAGATTACTGATAGTACAATCAATCAAAGAACGGCAGTAATCGAATAAATTGAATCAAACCTATGCATAGTCAAGGTTTCAAAATTTCTAAGGAAATGATATTTCTGTTGACATCTGTAGTTAACATGAATGGCCATAAATGAATTAATACTTGATCGTTTTAGGGTAAAAATATAAGAAGAAAAATGATTCACCAGTGTGTCAATTCCTGATCAAAAGACGTCCGTCTCAAAGAAAAATGCTGAGGTCGGGCCCAGTAAAACCGGTTTAAACCCCCCAGTAGTTATTACTGACCGTCCCAAGGCGGTACTTTTGTTGCGGTTGCATTTGTTTTATGTTCGGTGCTGTTTAATTTATTGTGTTCTCAGTTTAATCCTTCTATCATAAGAATAGAAAATAGGTAAAAATAATTGTTAAATGTTTTTCATATAATTTGCTAAGTCCGTTGTAACCCGTCTGTTGGTCTAAATTATTTAGTTCAATAAAGATAGCTGAGTTGCCATCTATTTGGGAAAGAGCTGCTGACTCGGCTTATCACTTGTAATTTATTGTTTGTTGGGATGGCTTTGTCAATCTTTCCCTTTGATGTTGGGGATAGGGTTTGGGATCTGTTTCAGTCAGTTCCTGAAGTGTAGTTACTCTTTAAATTTCCAGTATAAAGTGAATAAGCAAAGAAAGTGAAAGAAATGAAATTTTGGCACAAACCTCTATTTGTTTTGCTACAGCAAAGTGGTGGTAACATAGCATGTCACAGATATACAACAGAACGGGTATGGAAATTAATGCCTTGGAGAATTGCATATTTTGACCTTATTTTGGTTAAGGGCTAGATATGCTGTATGAAAACTGAATCAACTTAATTTGTTGTGCACAGGCCAACATTGAGTTTCAAGAAGAAACCATGTTTTCAGTCCAGTTTGTAGTATACTGTGCTTTTGAGATTCTCTTTTGCGTTTTATAGGTTTCCTAAAATTTTAGTGAACGTTCGTCAAAAATCCCAGAAGTCATCGTGGCCGAAATCATCATCAAAAGGGTCCAATATATCTTTTTGATCATCGTCATCACCAAACACATCACCGAGATCGTCATCGAAACCAAAGTCTTCGTCTTTTCCCCTGTCTTCCTTCTCAAAAGCATCTTCCAGTTCGTCTTTAAACTTGTGTGGGGTAGTCGTACCACTGCAATGCAAAATGATATGATCTTTCATTAATATTTTCATTTGCACGTGAGATGAATTTATTTGTTGTAGATGTTACTAAAGTAAAGTTACTATTTTTCACAAGCCAACGTAATTGGTTTTGCTCTTCCTCGCACTTACGAGTTGGTCCACTGCAACATCCTACCCCACTTTGTGGTTGGTCTGATTGTTATACGTTTATTTATTTACTTGCGAAATAAATGTCTGTAATGCTTGCCTTGGAACCAAAGATCATGCTTAAACAAATGCAGATGCCTTCCATTTCACAGATGTTCTGGAATGACGACTGTGATTTAACACAATAGTTTGTGGCTAGCTTGTGATTCGTTGTAGTCTCCCATGATGAATTGGGGGTGGGGCTTTTACACATATGTACTTGGTTCCTTTTTTGCATTTTTTATTTATTTGAGGTATTGTTTGTTTTATTTGAGCAGCATCAAAACTCAGTGGGCAGATGTAGCCATCAACGACAAAATCAACAAAGTGACATGAGCGCATGGCGAGGACTCAGAACAGCCTGCATTCTTTGATTTTGTCGTTTCGCGGCTCACATTGATCTATAGCACTGATCGATCTAAGACGGATCTTCTGTTGCAGTTCATATTTGTTGTTATTATTATTGCAAATACTTTGTTCTTTTTGGCGGGGTCGTACTTATTTTGACCTTTTCTCTTTATCTTTTATATTAGAGTTGCTGTCGCTTTTAAAGGTTCCTCTCGTCTCTGTGAAATTTAGATCCCCCAGAATATGTAAATTCTTTGTGCAAAATAGGGAGACTCTGATCACACAACACGCATGCGCAGGCTGATTCAGTTTTCCTGTTTGCATATATAGAAGTGTATTTATACGCTGAATAAAGGAGAAGAGCCACCGTAGCTCAATGGGTTAACCGATGGCATGCTAAGCTAGCAGTCCGGGTCCGATAATGGCTAGAGGCAGTATTTTTTTTTCAACCGTGAACGGGCCTCAATTAAACACATCCTTTCATGATCAACCCTCCTATCGTTTTGATATGATTGAACTATTGTAAAACAAAGGATGGGAAAATGCAAGTTATTTTTCTGTCTATTTAAGGAAAGGTTTTAAAGACAAATATTCTTGTTTATTGGATGTCCTATTATGCAACAGTCCAGCGACACTACTAATTTTTCAAAGGAAATACCCCATCTCTCATAGGTAATGACATAAAAGGGTCATAAAACCAATAAAGACTGACTTGTGTTCTGTATAGTAGAGAATATTTGTCTTTAATAATAATCGGGAACAGTAACTTCACAAATCTCTTTTTGCACATTCGCATTCTGATAAGTATTTTTTCTGTGTATCAACAATCTAATGAGCATGGTGAGTCATTTACAGTGAACAGCGAATTCTTTAGTTAGATTGTATGATAGCATTTATGCAGTCTGGACAAATATTTCACTGTTTATTTTTCTGATGTGATGACTCTTCTGATGTACTGTTATTCTCGTTTTATGAGAAAAAATGGAAAATGGGATTGCTCCAGGACAGATGAACCCGGGGTAAAGTTAAAACAGTCAAGAGGAGGTGATGATCAGATACTTAACAACCTGTTAGACCATATTTGTTTTCAGAATTTTTTTTTGTGATAGCAATTTGCTTTTGCATCATTTTCAAAAGCGCTACCTTACAATATCACTTTTCAACTTATAAATGAATGAAAAAATCACTAGGCACACAACTTGGAATCAATATTTAATCAACTTTCATTGAACGTTATAACGTTGATTCAATATTGATTCAACGTTGTGTGCCTCCTGAGAACTCACTATTGTAAAATCTCAACCAATTCCATGCATATGCAAACTAACTTGTCTACAAGAATTTCAAACAAATTCCGTGCATATGCAAACGATTTGTCAACTGGAGGTTTAAGCAAATTGCATGCATGAGCAAACTTACGAGGGGTGATAAAAAATACGTGGACTTTTGCTGTGACGGTAAGGATAAAGCAACTATAGTATTTTGTCTCATACCGCAGTAAAGTTCGATATTTTAGCTACGTAATGTGAAGTTTTGAAGAAATTTCAATGAAAAAAAGTATTTTCTTTCATTTTATATTAGGTAGGTACAGCTATAGCGGAGCACTATATTAATGACGTTTGGCGTTTTGTCCCTGTTTAACATTGTTGGGGTTCTTTTGTTTCCCTGTTGTTGTTTTTTAAAAAACGAACACCCTCTCTGTAGATTTTCATGATTTTGACCAACTTTAGACACATCTGCATGAAATTTGATTGTTTTGAAGAAATTCATACCAAACCCTTCCTATCTTCATTGGATCATAAATCCAAGCCGATCTTTTGCTTTCAATATCTTTCAACGCAAAATACTTTTGCGGTGTATGTCTAAATGCAGGTCTAAAACCCTCAAATCTGTGCCAACATCAGACAAAACTAACATAAAAGGATAAAATAATATTAAATTTGATCATTTAAAACATTTCTTTGATCTTGCCTTCATTTTTTTACAATTCTATACAAAACCTGGAACTTGCATTAAGTACACGGTAAAATGTTTGGCGCCATTTTGTCGCCCTTGTGTGACCTACAGAAATATTTTACGCTGCTTATATGCAAGCATAACAAATGCTGACTGCAATAAGAGCGGAAACCATACCAATCGTCAAGCATTTTAATCTTCTGCATACATTAGACATATCCAAATTTAACAAACAATTCGAAATAATAAGGCAATTTTTTACCGTGCTCCGCAGAACCGTCAAAAGGTTACTATGACGACTTAATTAGACAACTTCCCAAAGTTAGACTGGTAAATTAAATACATCACCGGATAAATGAAATCCTAATCTATATTTACCGCAAATTTAATGTGTTTACTATCAATAATAAAATTTCTACAGCAAAGGTCCACGTATTTTTTTATCATCCCTCGTACATGTCTACAGAAGTTTTAATTAAATGCCAAATCACTTTTAGTATAAACCATCAGTGGAAAATTGCAGTAAACAAAATTTAAATAACCCTAACTCTGATGGACAAAGTTGAGAATTCAATAACAGTGTGAAGAATCTGAGCAGGTTCAAATCTTTTTTGCGTTTACCGGTTTTATAACTTAAGTACACAGCTTGGCGATAAAATGCTTTATTCAGAAAGCTTGCATAATTAATATCACCATAAGTCTTAAATTAAGGGATCTTTAGAAGCTTCCTGCCTTTTGCCTTTTGGACATGGTTGGTCGGGGTTGTCCCTCAACACCCATTTGATCTCACATCCCTCCTTCTTCTGGATACATTCAGAGTCCCCGTTCACGTTTGTATAGCTCATGTGGTGTTGACCAGCCCTGACAACGAAAGTATACTTGTTACAGAAAACTTGATGTTTGATATTAAAAAATGAAGAAAAAAACAACAACACTATATCATATTTCGAAACATGTATATGAAATATGAAAAGACAGTATATTTTGAGAAAATGGTAAAAAATGCGAAAATTATCCCAAAAACACCTCCTTTCCATAATATATTGATTGATTGATTGATTTGATGCTTAACGTCCACGTTAAACAACTAAGGTCATGTCGGGACGGTCAGTTAACCTAACCACACTATTCCTGGGCAGGCTTAGACCTTCTAAGCGGTTAACCAGTACTAAGTGCACATACTTTCGCCAGTAACTGACAACTGCCCTTCTTGAATCAGCGGAAGGAGAAACGAAAGTATGTGGCCAGACCGGGATTCGAACCCAGCCCCTCTGACTTACGAGTCAGGTGCCCTACCGATTGCGCTAACCGGCCCGGCTTTCCATAATATAAATAAATGAATAAATTTATATATATAATATGTAAATTAACAAATACATAAAATTTAGTAAACGAATTTTCACCATACAAGATAGTAATAACTGTTTAACTATTACATTCAGGTGTAAGGAGAGGCCGCTTTTGGAAGGATTTCATACTCCAGAGAAGTCGTGGCAGTTGTTTCTCTTTTGTAAAATGGTAGAAAAACGCAGAAGTGATTTTCAAATTGTGACAAGGTAACCAATTTTTACATTCTGCATTGGTCTGGAAGAGACGTAGAGTGCCTCGTGGTCGACAACCGAAAATAAATCCATTCCAGATACAACATACAGTATAATATGAACGAAGGAACATTGTAGGGCAAGTATTACACATGAGATAATGAGTTGCTAAACTGTTTATTTTTTAACCATTACCAGCTGTAGTACATTTGTGTCTCAGGCTGAAGTAACAATGAGTACATATGAGCGACACGTGAAAACCAACAGTGTGGTTGTGCGCTCAGCGCAGACTAAGATCAGCCTGGGCATCAGTCCAGTCTGATCAGACTTTCCTTAGCGCTCAACAGGTAACTGAGGGTCTAAGCTACCTCTATGCGGACAACGAAGACTGATCAGACTGGGTGGATGCCCAGGCTGATCTGAGTCTTCGCTGGGTGCACAACCACTTTGTTGGTTTTCTCGTGTCGCGGCTCATGTTTAGTTGTTTGTAATTTTCATTAGCCTTGCTAGAATGTGATAAGACATCACATTATCAAAATCTAAAAATGACTCTCAACTTATTACGATCAAACGATGAAAATTGACAATTATATATTTAAACATGAACGATGAAATGCCCTTTTAGTCGCTTTTTATTTTGCCATTGTTTGTAATAAAGCAGCAACTGTTTGGATTCTAGAGTCCGCTTAACTATTTACAGAGCTCCGTGTAAGCCATAATTTGCTGGGTGAGGTAAAACATTTGATGTGTTTGTCGCTTGTTGAGGTTAAGTTAAATGTATGTAATGGAATCATATCGGCCTATCGCTCCTGCTAATAAGGTCCAAAACCATATATGTTGAAAATAAAATTGATAGACAGTTAAAGTTTGATGTTATCCGGAATAGAAACTCACTTGCAACATTTTAAGCCTTCGTCAGCTGTGCAAGAACATTTCTCACATTCTTTGGATGTCCACTCCGCTCCAGGATACTTCTTTTCTCCCTTGTAATTGCAGTAGGTGATCTCCGTCCCATTGTCTAAAAAACATAATACTTGATATATATTTTACGTCTCATTTCAACAGTTCGCTTACTAATATTGTAAGTGTGCAATTGTTGATTTTAGAAAACGATCACTCCGAAAAAAATCTCTGAAAAGCCACACTCTATCTGTATATGACAACAAACGTCTATTACATCTAGGCTATGGCATTCTGTCTTTAATGGAAATGAGCCTATTCTATTCTATTATATCCCGTAACCTTACAAGGTCGTTGGTGCACCGCAGATGACTTCGAAACGATCCCTTTCCACCTTGCCCTGTTTTTAGTCTGACCAGAGTCTTTGTTGTACGTTTAAAGGGTAGCTAAGGGTCTAACCTAGCTCCATGCACACAGCGAAGGCTTTGATCAGACTGGGCGCACGCCCAGGCTGATCTGCATTTTCATTTGGCGCACATGCCACTTTGTTGGTTTTGTCATGTCGCGGCTCAGATGTACCTTTACCAAATTTAGTTGAACTGAAACAACAGCAACAACAATC
This sequence comes from Ctena decussata, assembly GCA_963989385.1. Classification (NCBI taxonomy): domain Eukaryota; kingdom Metazoa; phylum Mollusca; class Bivalvia; order Lucinida; family Lucinidae; genus Ctena; species Ctena decussata. Next base: position 137,524 of record OZ022501.1, on the reverse strand, counting down.
AAATTTAATTTGACAGATGGACATTTCTGTATTTAACTTCTCTAAACCCCATTTTTTTAGGGGGAAAAGGCGATGGGCAGGTCTTTGCCGGCGACAGACATCCCGATCAAAGCCACACTCATTGACATTTGAGCCACGGCACTTCCAAAGGGATGTTTAAGGCCTACTGTCAAAACACCTAAGGGAGCTTACGCTATCCTAGAAATATTTCCTTATGGGCTACGGGGCTATACTTGGAGAAAAACAAATAATTTTCTATAAAAAGTATAGTAGCTCCTATTAAAGAATGAATGTGCGCATCAAACAAGCTAACCCTATTCTAGCATCCAAAGTAGCATCTTCGCAAACCAAGGATTTTAGATTTCTGATGCATAGGCATGTGATGAACGAAATAACATCTAAAGGAGTTCCTATAAGAGCAGAGAACTTATTCGAAAAAAAGGACTTAGGCCATACATAGTATCTAAGTATATCTCTGCATTTGCACTTCTGTTTTGGAATTTTCTCAAGAAAAGCGTACTAAGTCCACTATGTTCCTTACGTACCCTTTGCCGACGGCATATTCGTTAATTGAATTGTCCACTGAACCATTTCATTGGATGCAAGCAACTACAATTGCATTCAATCAAATTATTTACGCATAACAGGCGCCCTTGGTGATAGTAAAATATCGTGTTCAAAAAAGAGAAAGCGGTCAATATTTTAACAAGTCATTTGTGATTTTTAAAACAATAATGTGAAGTTGTGAGACAACTGTGCTTTTGAACTTTTGACTGGTAAAAAAATGACACACGTCAATGGAAATCAACTCACTGCAGCCAAAAGACGGCGCGGCGGGAAACTTGCTATGCGAATATACCGTCGGCCAAGGGTATGTAAGGAACATGGTTGACTTAGTACCCTTTGCTTGAGAAGATTAAGAGTTTTTGTTTTATTTTGTAAGGAGGGCCTCCAGTCTCACGGCTAGTGTAAAAAGGAAATAGTCGCTCCTAGGACAATTTTCTTTCCTTCAAGGATGGGCCCTTTTATAAAGAGATGCAAAACCTGTATTTGTTGTAATTAAAAGATGAAAATAAACACATTGATGACTCGACAACATAGATTTTAAGAAATAAAAAAGGTCAATATCTGTCTCACAAACACATATGATATCAGAAATAAGATAAAAAAAGAAGCTTTCATGCGTTTTTGATTATAGCTTATGTTACCTGCTCTGTATGTCTGTGGCGATTCGGTGAAGCAGGACGACATGGCGCCGGCCGCCATCATGGCGGACACAAACGACGTCACTTCCATTAAATCTGTTCTGAAGAAAACGAGAGAAAAAACACCTACTGAACATAAACCCATGCTGGAATATTACTTCCTATCGTTTGATGTAAATTAAAATTACTGAAAACCAATTTATCCTGTTCGAAATTTTCAAATACATGTAATTCAGAAATTTCTTGACGGGCGCAAACTTTATAATGAAATGGTTCGTTCATTGCAAGATCTATGTGGACTTAAGGTCAAGAATACGTAAATGACTGGCGCAATTAATTACGTGCGTCGCGAACGACGTTACGTCACGAAATACTTTCTAGTCAATGCTATTTTCAATATGGTGGCCCCCATCGGACATTTAATTAAAGAGTCAAACATGGAAAAAACGGAGTTTTTGTCATTTTTTATTCAAGCCCTTTGCTGATATTGCAGTGTTTTTCTTTTCCTGTATTCATGAAGTTATTTCATCAACATAAATGTATTCCTACAAAATTAACGAGAGAGAGAGAGAGAGAGAGAGAGAGAGAGAGAGAGAGAGAGAGAGAGAGAAACAGACAGTGTGACAGAGTATTTCGTGCGTGTGTTACAATTTAAGGTTGGCCGCAATACATGTTCCCTCCCTACTTTCAGGGCTCTCAGGACTTTTCAGACACACATATGAAAGTATGAAAGGCGGAGCACATCCTTCTCCTTTCGCTGCGTTATCCTTCCCTGATTCGAAAAAGTTACCCATTCATAAAAAAAGTATACTTTAAACCATTTATACTGCTGGCTTGACGAAGAGACTTTTTCAGTCGCTGGCTGGCCGAGCCCGGATTCGAACCCACAGCCTTCTGCGTTAGGCCTATAACCGAATGTTCCGCGGCGCTGGTCGGATTGCGTATCCGAAATAACAAACCAAGTAAATGTGTGCCAGCTGGTTTTAGAGCTTTATGGTATCGGATTGTAATATTTATTATAATGAAGCTTTTTGCAATTTTAACTGTGCATATCCTTTTACAAATTACGGATGAATATTTCTTCCACTTGTTGTAATACAGCGGGCCTCTTACCCACACCGCCCCTACAGCCACTAGGATACAAGAATCCTTCCGCCGACGGTGGAAATTTGTCTTGTAACTTTTCAGTTTGATCCTACCATCATCTCGATATGACTGAAATACAGTCCAAAAGGGCGTAAGAGTCAATGTTATCGGACTACCATGAGCCACACCGAAAGGACATGAGTCGGCAATAAATAAACATGCATACAGATCAGCCTGCGCATACGCGTAGTTTGATAAATCTCTTCGCTGTTCCTCACGGAATCAATGTACCAGAGGACATGAACAACAAAGGCTCTTGTCAGTTTGGGCGGATGCGCAGACTGATCCGCTGACCGTTCATGCCCCAAGGACCCACATTATCATGTCACGGCTGCGGCATTTTGTGGTTTGGTATTACAATTTTAGGGTAACGCAGTTTTAAAAAGAGGAATTTGGGTTTACTCAGGGCTTTTCCTTTTTCGTTGCGCGGCTCATTTCGTGTCGGCTGCAGTAACCATAATACTGTTAGAAGTTTGTTTTCGAATTTTATTAATTTTTGTTATCACTAAGAACCCTATTAGTCGCTGTCTTTCCGTATTCTCATAACAATCTTAGCATGCCTTATAACGTCGCCCGTAAACGATTGCAACGTCGCATATAAATGACGTCAACGAATGGCGAAAATTTATACATACCTATGCTTGCGTATCAAGCGCTAATTGAAAAACGAGCTCGGTAGTCAAGGACTTTCTTTACCTCATTTTAATCAACAGATGCTGTGACATAAAATATCAGTTTTTGAAAAAAATCTATGTAGTGGTAAACAAGCTATGTACGTCTAAGTTTTAAAATCTGGAAATTTTCATCGCTTTCGCATTGCCGTCAATGGAAACGGCCTCAAAATTTCACGTTTTTCAATCTGATCTAGCGACTAAACGAACTCGGTGACCTATCTTTTCTATTGCATATTTCGATGTAACACATGAAAATGCACTTCTGTGCAAAATTTTAAAAAATTCTATGTATGAGCCATTTACGTATTCTTGACCTTAACGGTAATTAAATAATAGCTTAAGCTCGTCATAAGCGAGACTACACACAATTGTTGCGTGATTCGTCCTATACGGACATGGGTCAGATAACATGGGTGAGAAAAGAATTGGTGGAACAGTTAAAACTTGCAGTAACTGGCTTGCAAAATATCAGTATTTTGTGTACGCAGTTTTTGAAAGTGAGATAGATAAAAGAAGAGAAAATGTAAAAGCAATATATATTTACCTGGAAACAAAGTCCCTTTGAATTTTTAATAACTGTATGAAAAATTCAATGAACTTAATGTTACGTGTCGATTACAATGTCAATTTCATGTATAAGATAAATCCTGGCACAGCTGTTGTTTAGCCTGTGAGAATAATGATCATATGTTGGCTTTGAAGCTGTAGCTACCAATAACAACTTTACAATAGGAATACTCAGGGTCATTTATTATAGTTGTCATTGTTTTACTGCTGGCAAACTACAGTATTTTTCCTCACTGTAAAATTTCCTATATGGTCTGTTTGTGTTAAAACACCTGAGAAACACGTTGAAAAAGATTAATACATATACCACAAGAAACTAAACTGATTGCACGTATAAACGAATAGACACAAAACAGCATCACAACACGAAGTTAGTCAGGCTAACGTACGAGGGGTGTTCCAAAATTAATGTCACTTGCATTGTTTTTCCTTTACTGCAGTTGTTCAAACCATTTCCTTCATAATACTCTCCATCTATTTGAATACAGCTTTAAAGGCGGTCAGTCCACTTTTGGAAGCAGTTTTCATACTCTTCAATGGAGATATCCGTCAGATACTGATAAATCTCAGATCTAAGGGCATTTCTCGAAGTGTATCTCTTTCCCGATAGATGATATTAGAGTTGTGGAAGCAGAACATAGTTGCAGGAGCCAAGTCTGGCGAAAATGGAGGATGTGGTAGGACGGTGACCTTTTCTTGCTCCAAATACGCGGTCACAATGTGTGCCCTGAGAGCGGGAGCATTATCATGAAAGGGTCTTAGGTGCTTAAGTCCTGTTATGGGGCGGCGGGTTTTGTAGTACTTCTTCAGTTTTTTAGTACGACAACTTTTTATATAGGTCGTTTGCGGAAAAGTGGAGGGCAAAAAATCGATATAATTTCTTTTATACTGAATAGATTTTCATGAAACTTTGCATACAATAATCTGTTACCTATACGAACTCATGCTAGGAAATGTAGAATTTTTTGAACTTTGAATAAAAAGTTTCCCTATTAATCATTACCATTTTTCTTCTCAGTTTTATGCCAGCCTTACACAGGAGGTAACCATAATGGTACAACAGCCATTGTTGTTCTATAGTTACTATACTAATACTATTATTCATTCACAAATTACCATGTGATCTGAAATGTGTTCACTCACTACTAGGTAAACAAGAGGCTTTAAAGATAATGGGCCAATCATTTGAAAAGGAGTTTCTTATGTGTTTCTCCTATATATAAGTTAATGTCCATATAAGGGATATAGTCTGTACAACACTGGCTGTTCCAAAAATTGCACCAACCAAGCGTAAAACTTCAAAGATTAGGGACAGATTTTAACATGTAGTTGATCTGACAATTTTTTATTTAACAGCCATAAAATTCTGAGTTTCCTTGCATGAGTTCGTATGGGTAATAGATTAAGGTCTGCAAAGTTTCATAAAAAATTATTTAGTAGTAAAGAAATTAAATCGATTTTTTGCCCTCCACTTTTTCGCAAACGGCCTATATAACTTTTCTGTGACTGTTCTGTCTTTTGGCACCAGAATTTGCATGACTGGAGCCTTATTATCGAAGAAAATTACATACAAAACCTTCCGTTTGCCGTTCGCATTCGTTTGGCAGTACTGGGACGTCTCGCGATTTTTTTCCCCAAATTCGGTTGGAACACTTCCGATTGGCTTAAAATAGTAAACCCAGGACTCATCACCAGCGACTAAATTGTTTAAAGCCTTTTTGCTACATTTTGAGGTACATTTTCAGAAGTATTTTTTATTTTTATTTTTGGCATTTACAACACGGGTCCTCTTTTGTTCATCTGTCAACAAATGAGGTAATCATCTTGTATTTACTTTCCTAAGTTTCACATGCTTCTACAAAATATTATGAGCTTATACTGACGACAAGTTTGTCAACCGGGCTAATTGCCACACTGTGAATCGCACATTTTTTAGGATTTTTCGGATTATTTCGATGTTACTTTTAGTTGTTGTTGCAGGGGTGTCTGTGTGAGCAGCATCTTTAGGTTTTTGCTGCTCGTTCCTAAATTTACTTACCCACCTGCATCGTCCTGTGAGACATTTGGTCCTCCCCATCGATATCGCATACCTCAGGGTGAATGTCTACAGTTTTTTTTACCTAGTTTTGACATACCTTTTATATAGGCCCTTAATTCAAGCACTGTGTTAGCTCTTTTTCCAGCCATTTTACGTACAGTGTTATGAATACGTAAAACGATATTACACTGTACAAAGGTCAGTGAAGTTGTGATCAAGATTTTTACCTACGTTAGACTTTAGGTATCACTCTATCGATACGAGGTGGTTTTGAACCCACATTGCACGACTGGTGCGAAATAAACTATATACATTAACATTAATTTTGGAACAAACCTCGATGAGACAGACTGAAGAATGAACAAATAAATGGACAATGTACAAATATACATTTTCCTAATTTCAGAAACCTACCGGTCCATCAGATACAGCATTATTTCCGTTATCATGTTTCTGTGTAAGTGTTTACAAGACTCATGAACAATAATAACTATAAATCGCCACGTTATTGACTTGGATCTGGGATCACTGATGATCGCTCGGACCTAAAAACATATATGTTAATGAACCAGAGCAGAGTCAGGTGCGAAGGCTGTGCACAACCACAGCAGAGTCAGGGAGAGGGCTGTGCACAACCACAGCAGAGTCAGGGGCGAGATGAGAATTACAGCATCTAGGCTTGGAGAAATCTATAAAATGAAAGGCAGAAGAGACAAGGAAAAGTTATGCCATTCTTTCATGGGTTCTCTTAACCTGAAATCACGAGCTGTTATCCATGGCAGACAATATGAATGTGTGGCTGCACGGAAGTTTGGGGAAAAGTTTGACAAAAAGACCAAGGCAGCTGGATTTTATATTTGTGAAGAATACCCCTCCCTTGGTGCTTATCTTGATGGGCTGATAGGAAAGGACACTAAAGTTGAGATCAAGTGCCCGAATACCCCCAGGAAAACCCGATATCGGATTTCGGAGGTTGTAGGAATTCGGAGGCAAAGAAATAGGACACACGATCCTAGGGTCAGTATTTATCCTTTCATATCTCAACCAAAAGAAGTTATAAGTCTAAAGGGTAAGGGTTAGGGGTTAGGGTTAGGGACATGCTCCTAATGGCCTATTAACTACCATTTGTGGCTTTCTGGCTGCACACGCGGCCCCTCTACATCAGAGTGTGTCTCCGCACCCGCTACCGCTCTACGTCACAGGGGACGTTCGCGGGGACGCATGCAGGTCCAGTCCACGCACACGCGGCCCCTAACACCAGTGGAGATTCTCGCGGGGTCGCATGCAGTATGTCTCCGCACACGCTACCCTCTAAATCAGAGGCATCCACAGAATTCATCACAAAGGGGAAAAACTCCCTTTTTTTACCGAAACCGGACGAATTTCCAATACCCTGTAGAGTTAGCACGCTTGGTTACCTGTCTTACGGATTGACGGCCAAATCCGATATCAGTTTCGAGGACACCCTCAGGAAATATTGTCACAGTGTCTTGAGATAAGCTAATTCCGGCTGGTTATTACACAGGTATTTTCATTATGGCGTATTTGAAGAGTGATTATAAACTCGACTCTTTGTATTACTTGTATTACTTCAGACTGATCGTCGAAGAGCAGTCGGATCAAGGTCTATTCTGTTTCCATTTGACCATACAACTTAATGTTCTGGAAAATTACAGTAATTATGTTAGGTGTCCCAATATTTAAAATTTTTAAGGCGTATTTATGAAAATAAATTTCTTCATCTAACAGGTAATACAGTAAACACATGAAAAAAAGAGACTAATAGTTTTGAGCTTTATTACAAGAATCAATGCATATAACATTCAATGCAATAAAACGAAGCAATGAGTAACACATATATAGCAATCCTGAATGTTTGCGCATTTTCAATATATTTAGCCGCAGACATGGGACAAATTAATCGTTAATGCTAATGCGTTAATAATGCATTTTTTTTTTCAGTTTTAAAAAAAGTAATTCAATGTAATGATTAAGTCACCAGTTTTTGCACTACTTCAATGCTTCTTCAAAGCATTAATTAAATGCTAATTCAATTCCTTGTTTTTGTCAAAATTCATTGCATTACTTGCATTTCTTTGAATTACTGTCTTACTGAAATTTTACCATTGGAACAAAAAACAAAAACGCGGAAAACTGTAGAATGTTAAATACACCAAGATGATAATCCTATTAAATATCAGCAATTACAGTTGTTTTTCCATTTACATTCCATTCGTTTAGTTTGCTTGTAAAGACTGTTAAACATTTGAAGATGGCGTGTGCGCCAAACAAGGTTCAGACCAAGTTGCGCATCCGCGCAGTCTAAACTAGGCGGGTACCTAATGGATTAACCATAAATATTTCAATATCTTAATGAAAAAACCTGGTATAACTCATTTTTTACTTTATGGATGTCATATACCATAGATGGCTAATACAACCAGCGAAGGCTATGATTAACCTGCCCGTATGCTCAGTGTGAACTGTGCCTTAATCTAACGCAACCAACGAAGCCTATGACCAAACTGCGCGTATGCACAGTCTGAACTGAGCCTTCGCTGGTCTTAATCAGCGAAATGAGCCTTCGCTGGTCGTACATGCCGCTTTACTGTCAATCTCAGGTAATAGCTCATACATAATATTACAAGAGAAATACATAGATGATGGGCCACCGATAAACAAGCCAGCTCATCGTGGAATTTACAACCAGCAACAGCTCAAGAGATCATAGTAGTAATAATAATGGTAATAACAAAAATATACAGTGAGCCAAGAAACATTTACATTGTCTACAGTATTTACAGACAGTGGATTCAATAGATGGTTCATGTGCCAACATTGTCGGTTTTGTCGTATCGCGGCTCAAATATGCATGTCAAGCCAAAATGTGTTTTATGACATATGTATGAAAAAAGATCCAAACCAGCATGCACATAACGCATATGCGCACGCTGATTGAGAGCAAAGCAGAGCTTCCCGTCTGAAGAAGCGTGGCTACCAGCCTGTGAGACTCGGATCAGCAGTACAGCGGTGAGATCATCTAAATATGAAATGACGCTAATGTCCATGGGTAATCAGACACAATAAATATAATTCTTATTAGATCTTATAAATTTAATTCTAATTCGTCGTTCTGAGTGTTTAGTTTATATTTGGTAATCTACCCTTCAGAAAGCAAAAAATATTATCTAATTTATGAGTAAAACAATTAATTACTCTGTTTATCTTATCGGTTTTATGACCGCATATTGTATATTGTCAGATAAGCTGGGCAATAAATAAATCGTCGCGTGGCCATATTTACCGCAGCAATATAACTAGTAAGTTGTTAACACAGGTCAATCAAGTTTGATTTCTTTGTCAAGAGGGGCAATTCAATAATAAAACAAATAGATTAAGAACTTAACTTGAAAAAGTATTTAAGGATTTATTTCCTTAAACATTTCAAATAACACAAATGCTGAGTGGACTCTTTAGGAATCGCCTCGGCGAGGAGATTCTGAGCAACATATCAACGAGGAGATTCTAATGAGTATCAGTATTTTATGCAAAATTTGATTCCTAAATAACCCCTTTTGTTACGTTTAGTTAGGAGATATGGTTTAATGGTAACAAATGGGCGTAGCCTATAGATAGTTGCACAATTTAGTTGTGTCAATTAATGCAGCTGTTTGAGTAATAAACTTTTCACACTTTTCAGTTAATCTTCAGTTAATCTTAACATTAGGACTACTTCAGATGCGAAAGATCACAGACCACAACAACCTTTTTTAATGACGCCTAATTAGGAAGACACACCGAATCTTAATTGCTTAGACAACAATTATAGAAAAATGATTGCGCCTTTACTAAACGTGTAAACATTGTTTATATGAAAAAATATATTATAGAAAGACGCGGGCCGCAATTCAAAAAGCTAATTGCACATCAAGGAGCTAATTAAACCTGCGAATTGATAATATTTTCTTTTTAGTAAGTTAATAATGGAATCCTATATATAATTAAGATAGATTGATGGGCATATAGTGTTACCATATTTTTCCATATTTTAATAAAATTTCTTCAAACATTAATTTAAAAACATTACTAAAACCATACCGCAGGCTTTATTATTATCATTATTATTTATATTATTATAATTGTTGTTAGTATTACCTGTGTATGCGAATAGTTAACAGTTTTAACAGTGGAATAGAATAGTGCTAGGTATGAATTTTATCCGTCATCAACCGCTTGCTGCAAACCGGTCTTACTCGGTAAAATGCAGTTTTAGTTGCTTCGTCCACTAGGCTTTTTTGAAAAATGACCTAACTTTTTTAAAAAAGCAGAAATATGAATTATATACCTTTAGAAAGATAAGTCTTTCTAGTTTTAGGAAGTATCAGCAATTTTATATTTAATGGAAAAAAATAATGTTGTTTTAATCGTTTTTTTTTAATCAAAGGGGGGTCGTTTTTTTGTCGCACCTGCTTTAGCAAGATGCGATATAGGAGTTCACTTTTCCGTCCGTCCGTACGTCAGTCATTCCGTTCGTCCGTCCGTCCGTCCGTACGTCCGTCCGTCAACAATTATGTCGACCTTAGGCTGTCTAGCATTTAAGTCCATTTCTCGCAAGGTATGATACCTACAATCATCAAACCTGGCATAAAGCTTCTTCTTAGGATGTTCTTGAGGGCTGTTGCTCTTATTTTTCCCCTTACCCTGTATTTTATGCTCTGCTGACTTCGTAAAACAGGCCACTATCAATTACGTCGACCCTAGCGTCGACCCTAGCATTTAAGTCCATTTCTCTCAAACTACGATACCTACAATCATCAAACCTGGCATAAAGCTTCTTCTTAGAGTGTTCTTGAGGGTTGTTGCTCTTATTTATACCTTCACCCTTATTTTATGCTCTGCTGACTTTGTAAAACCGTCCCTCAACAATTACGTCAACCCTAGCGTTTAAGTAGATATCTCGCAAATTATGATACCTACAATCATCAAACCTGGTATAAAGCTTCTTCTAAGAATGTTTTCGAGGGCTATTGCTCTTATTTATACCTTCACCTTTATTTCATGCTCTGCGGACTTAGTAAAATTTTATGTTCAAAATTATGTCCACCCTAGTGGTTAAGTCCATTTCTCACGATTTATGATACCTAGAATCATCAAACCTGGCATCCAGTTTCTTCTTAGAATGTTCTTGAGGGCTGATGCAATTAATTTACCCTTTACATATATTTCATGCTCTGCTGACTTCGCAAAATTTTAAACCCCAAAATATATATCGGCCCTGGCGCTTTAGTCCTTTCGTCTGAAAGTATGATACCTGTAGTCATCTGGCATAAAGTTTCTTCTTAGAATGTTCACGAGGGATGTTGCAGTTATTCCTACCCTTTGCCTATATTTCATGCTCCTCTAACTTAGTAAAATTTTACATCCAAAATTGTGTTGACCCTAGCATTTTTGTCCATTTTTCATAAAGTTCTTTTAACTATATAGTCTTTACTACTGTGGAAACGCAATGCAGGTGCGACATAGCATTCCGCGGAATTCTTGTATGATTTTTATATTGTGGTTAATAGAAAGAAGGGTATGGATATTACATATAAAAATGACCTAACTTTTTCTCATCCAAACAATATGAAAGTTATATGTTTGTAAAATAGAGTTAATGTAGATTTAGGAATCATCAACAATAATTTGTTTATCTAAGGTATTAACAGTTTTATTGGCTCAGAAAATAACATGTCCGATGTCAGCCCATTATAAAATGAACGTGTCACTTATCGACATTGATACGGTGGCTAGGTGAATCTACACTCCATTTCTGCCCATGGGACGTTCGCGGGGACGCATGCAGGTGCAGTCCACGCACACGCGGCCCCTAACACCAGGGGAGATTCTCGCGGGGTCGCATGCAATGTGTCTCCGCACACGCCACCCCTCTAAATCAGAGGGGACGTTCGCAGGGACGCATGCCGGTCCAGTCCCCGCACACGCCGCCCTTAACATCGGGGAAGATACTCACGGGGTCGCATGCAGAGTGTTTCCGCGCATGCTACCCCTATAAATCAGAGGGGACGTTCGCTGGGACGCATGCCGGTCCATTCCTCGCACACGCGGCCCCTCAATATCAGAATGTGTCTCCGCACCCGCTACCGCAGAGGATGTTCTCGGGGACGCATGCAGGTCCAGTCCCCGCACTATCGGCTCCTCTACATCAGAGTCTGTCTCCGCACCCGCTATCGCTCCACAGCAGAGGGGACGCATGCAGGTCCAGTCCCCGCACACGCGGTCCCCCTACATCAGAGACTGTCTCCGTTACCGCTCTAAATTTGAGGGGACGTACGCGGGGACGCATGCAGGTCCAGTCCCCGCACACGCGGCCCCTCTACATCAGAGAGTGTCTCAGCACCCGCTACCGCCTTACTGCAGTGGGGACGTTCGCGGGGACGCATGCAGGTCCAGAGGGTCTTGTCCCTACACACTCATGCCTGGTGACCATGTTTTGTGTTTTGCACAAGATAAAAAATAGACGAATTTCTTAAACACGGTACGAGATGTTTTGGGAAGGTGGACGCAGAGTATGCACAATCATTATGACCAGAGGGTTTGAGATTTTCGCAGAAGAGGAAAAAAGGTTGATGGTTATTTTCAGAATAATAGATAGATGTTATGCATGTAGTACAGCACACTCAGCATGTGTAGCCGAAAAAATAAAATAAAATAAAACTGGAACTGCATGTTTTCCTGATGTAGAGCGGTAGCGGGTGCGGAGACACTCTCTGATGTAGAGAGACCGCGACTGCGGGAACTGGACCTGCATGCGTCCCCGCGAACGTCCCTTCTGTTGTACAGCGGTAGGGGATGCGGAGACACTCTCTGATGTAACGGGACCGCGTGTGCGAGGACAGATCCAGAGAGTGTCTCCGCTCCCGCTACCGCTCTACACCAGGAACACATGCAGGTCCAGTCCCCGCACACGCGGCCTGTCTACATCAGAGAGTGTCTCCGCATACGCTAACATTCTACATCAGAGGGGACGTTCGCGGGGGCGCATGCAGGTCCAGTACCCGCACACGCAGAGTGTGTATCCGCACCCGCTACCGCTCTACAGCAAAGGGGACGTTCGCGGGGACGTATGCAGGTCCTGTCCCCGCACACGCGGTTGCGTTACATCAGAGTGTGTATCCGCATACGCTACCGCTCTACAGCAGAGGGGACTTACGCGGGGACGCATGCAGGTCCAGTCCCCGCAAACGCGGTCCCTCAACATCAGAGTGTCTCTGCTCCCGCTACCGCTCTACAGCAGAGGAGACGTTCGCTGAGACACATGCATGTCCAGTCCCCGCACACGCGGCCCCCCTGCATGAGAAGGGATGTTCGCGGGACCGCATGCATGTCCAGTCCCCGAAGAAGCGGCCCCTTTTTCCAGGGTCGATTCTCGCGGGCTTAGGACTATGTTGTTTTAAAACGAATTTTATATCTTTTGAACGAATTTTCAGGCAATAAACCTGGACCTTTAACAAAGAGATGGGGCTCTAACAGTTGTATATGTGATATATCTGTTGGACACTCTGGAAACTCGGCTTTCTAATCCTGGTAAAACTCTAGTTCTGAGATATACCTGGACAATCTTGGGCCCAGTAAAACCGGTTTAAACCCCCCAGTAGTTATTACTGAGAGTCCCAAGGCGGTACTTTTGTTGCAGTTGCATTTGTTATATGTTCGGTGCTGTTTAATTTATTGTGTTCTCAGTTTAATCCTTCTATCATAAAAATAGAAAATAGGTAAAAATAATTGTTAAATGTTTTTCATATAATTTGCTTAGTCCGTTGTAACCCGTCTGTTGGTCTAAATTATTTAGTTCAATAAAGATAGCTGAGTTGCCATCTATTTGGAAAGAGCTTCTGACTCGGCTTATCACTTGTAATGTATTGTTTGTTGGGATGTCTTTGTCAATCTTTCCCTTTGATGTTGGGGATAGGGTTTGGGATCTGATTCAGTCAGTTCCTGAAGTGTAGTTACTCTTTAAATTTACAATCTGGTAAACAACGGTACCGAACTGGCCGATTTCCTACAGTTTCAAGAATGTGGCCTTAAGCCAACAACAATTATGGACTTTGTCCTGCAGTTCTATCCGCAATAAACTTGGCCTTGTCACTACATTATAGAAGGAATAACCGCTGTATTCAAACCAACTTGATTGTACCGTTAGAGATATTTACAGGACACTGGAAATATATATCTTACAATCTGGAAACTAGGCTTTTTAACCCTGGCAAAACTCTAGTTCTGGGATATTCCTGGACAATTTTACAATCTGGTAAACAGCGGTACCGAACTGGCCTTTTTCCTACAGTTTCAAGAATGTGGCCTTTACCCAACAATTATGGCCTTTGTCCTCTAGTTCTATTAGCAATAAACTTGGCCTTGTCCCGACATTATAGAGGGCATTACCGCTTTATTTAAATAACTTAATTGCACCGTTAGAGATATTTACAGGACGCTGGAAATAATTTATCTTACACTCCGGAAACTAGGCTTTTTAACCCTATTTAAACTCTAGTTCTGGGATTTTCCTGGACAACTTACAATCTGGTAAACAGCGGTACCAAACTGGCCTTTTTTCATACAGTTTCAAGAATGTGGCCTTTACCAACAATTATGGACTTTGTCCTGCAGTTCTATTTGCAATAAACTTAGCCTTGTCCCTACAATGTAGAAGGAATAACGGCTGTATTCAAACCAATTGATTGTACTATTAGAGATATTTACAGGACACTGGAAATAATTTACCTTACACTCTGGAAACTAGGCTTCTTAACCCTGGTAAAACTATAGTTATGGGATATTCCTCGACAATCTTACAATCTGGCAAACGGGGGTACCGAAATGGCCTTTTTCCTACAGTTTCACGAATGTGGCCTTTACCCAACAATTATGGCTTTCGTTCTGCAGTTCTACTCGCAATAAACATTTGACACCAAACCCTATAGCTTTCCGATACAGATATGGGTATACTTAACAGGGTTCGTTAGAGGGGTTTCTAGAACATGATATATATTAGTTTTAGTACCCTCTCTGTTTGGAAAAGGTCTAGGGTTATTGCCTGAACATTGGACTGAACGGTACAAAAGCCGTTTTGATACAACCTTTTTTTTCCTCTTAGAGATTAACGAGGATGCTAGAATCAATTTATCGCGTACTTTGGGAACTAGGCTTTATAACCCTGGTAAAATATTAGTTCTGGGACACTTCTGGACATACTTATTATTCGGTAAACTTTGGTACCGAATGGGCCTTTTTTTTCCTACATTTCCAAAAACAAAAACGAAAAAAAAAAAAAAACGCTGTCCGAACTTAATCTATCTTTTGATTTTCTTCTTCGAAAAAAATCTTCAAATTAATGATAAATATAGTAATTCAAAGAAAAACTTACACCAGGACTGCAAGTACTTCATACCCTATTTTATGAAGCTAGTGAAAAGTTGTTTCCAAAACATATATACATCAATGGTCAACGACGTCTAGAAGCTGAGATATTTTTTTTTTGTCCTTTTCCTTACAATTAAGGACTTTGTCCTACAATTGGTTTAGGGTTAGGGGTTAGGGTTAGGGTTAGGGTTAGAGAGGATTAGGGTTAGGGTTAGGGTTTAGGGTTTAGGGTAAGAGCATTTTGGCGAGATGGGCCCTCTCGAATGGGCCCTAGATTGGCCCTTGCATTTTGATTGGCTATTGATATCACGTGGGATTTGGGATAGTGTTACGTGGTTTACAAATTCAAATCATTTGTTCGGGGGCGCCTGATGTGCAAGGTTGGATACAAATCGAAGCAATTAGATAAAAAAATAAATATTGTTGGAATTATTGTAATCTGGATAATCTGAGGTAAGATATTTGCCATTTTATATTCTTGATTGTATCATTCAATTTTCAGTCCAATACTTTCTTTATTATACATACAAATATTGTTGTAAATGTCAGCTGGAAATAACTACCAGATTTTCAAAAAGATACATAAATGATTTTGCTCTAGTGATGTGCTTCTGTCTTTAAAAAACAAATGTGAAAGTTTCCGATACAAGAAAACTTCTTCCAAGACACAAAAATTTCAGGAACACAATGATTGTGGTAGAATGGAATTCAGTAATGAGAAAGCAATGAACAGGAACTGGACAATCAGAAGACAAATCCTGCACTCAAAACCAAAATGGGAAATGACTAAAATTACAAGTAGACAATATACGATGAGAACAAATGCCTAAGCAACCCAAACCAAACTAAAAGTATAATGAACAAACATAAGGTGAAACATCACCGAAAGTCTGACCTAAAAACAGGCAACAGAGAGCCATATCAGAACCACTGCCTTCAAACGGTCACTGGGGGCTCAACAATCACTTTTAAAGAATGCATAAAAAGTGCATGTCTTAGTAGTTATAAAGTTCAAATTTATCATTGCTATATATGGTGTGAGATACCTTTGATTATAATAACGAATTACTTATGCTAGGTTTACCTGAAGTAAGGGTTGTTACTATAAATAGACTTCTGTGATTTTTTTGTGGAAAAAATTGTCTTAGGCTACTGTAAACTATAACCTTTACCCTAACTACCACCTTAACCATTACCATCACATCTTTACTAGAATTTATCAATTGGGCATAGGTACTACCAGATGTTAACCCACCTTAACTATTACCATTACACCTTTACTAGAGTTTACCATTTAATTGTCGGTACACCCAGATGTTAACCCACCATAACCATTACTCTAACACCTTTACTAGAGTTTACTTCTTGACTGAAGGTACACCCAGATGTTAACCCTCCTTAACCATTATCTTTAAACCTTTAATATAGTTTACAATTTGACTGTATGTACACCCAGATGTTAACCCACCTTAACCATTACCCTTACAGTTTACTAGAGTGTACTTTTTGACTGTTGGTACAACCAGATATTTACCTACCTTAACCATTACCTTTACACCATTAATAGAGTTTACCATTTGATTGTCATTAAATCCAGATGTAAACCAACTTTAACCATTATTATTACACCTTTACTAGATTTTACTTTTTGACTGTAGGTAAACCTAAATATTACCCCACCTTAACCATTACCCTTACACCTTTACTTGAGTTTCCTTTTTGACTGTAGGTATACCCAGATGTAGACAAACCTTAATCATTACCATTACACCTTTACTAGAATTTACTTTTAGACTGTAGGTAAACCTAGATGTAAACTAACCATAACCATTTCCCTTACACGTTTACTAGAGTTTAATTTTTGAATGTAGGTACACCCAGATGTTAACCCACCATAGCCATTACACTTACACCTTTACTTGAGTTTTCTTTTTGACTGTAGGTAAACCCAGATGTTCACCCACCAAAATCATTACCCTTACACCATTACTTGAGTTTACTTTTTGACTGTAGGTAAATTAAAAGAGTACCTACACTTCAGGAACTGACTGAATCAGATCCCAAACCCTATCCCCAACATCAAGGGGAAAGACCGACAAAGACATCCCAACAAACAACAAACCACAAGCGACAAGCCGAGCCAGCAGCTCCTCCCCAAACAGACGGCAACCCAGCCATCCCCACTGAACCAAACAACCTAGACCAAGAGACGGGCCACAACGGACTAAGCAAATTCCATGAAAAACATTTAACAATCATCTTTACCCAGATGTTCACCCACCAAAATTATTACCTTTACACCTTTGCTATAGCTTACTATTTGACTGTAGGAACACCCAGACCTTAACCCACCTTACCCATTACCTTTACTAGATTTTACCTTTTGACTGTAGGTACACCATGACGTTAACTCACCATTACCATTACCCTTACACCTTTACTTGAGTTTACGTTTTGACTATAGGTAAACCCAGATGTTCACCCAACGAAATCATTACCTTTACAGCTTTACTATAGCTTACTATTTGACCGTAGGAACACCCAGACAGTAGCCCACCTTACCCATTAGCATTACACCTTTACTAGGTTTTACTTTTTGACTGTAGGCACACCAAGATGTTAACCCCTCCATAACCATTACCCTTACACCTTTACTTGAGTTTACTTTTTGACTGTAGGTAAACCCAGATGTTCACCCACCGAAATCATTGCCTTTACACCTTTACTTTAGCTTACTATTTGACTGTAGGAACACCCAGATGTTAACACACCTTACCCATTAACATTACACTATTACTAGATTTTACTTTTTGTCTGTAGGCACACCAAGATGTTAACCCAGCATAACCATTACCCTTACACCTTTACTTCAGTTTACTTTTTGACTGTAGGTAAACCAGATGTTCAACAACCGAAATCATTACCTTTACACCTTTACTATAGCTTACTATTTGATTGTAGGAACACCCAGATATTAACCCACCTTACCCATTACCATTACACCTTTACTAGATTTTACTTTTTGACTCTAGGTACACCAAGATGTTAACCGACCATAACAATTACCGTTACACATTTACTATAGCTTACTATTTGACTGTAGGAACACCCAGATGTTAACACACCTTACCCATTAACATTACACCATTACTAGATTTTACTTTTTGTCTGTAGGCACACCAAGATGTTAACCCAGCATAACTATTACCCTTACACCTTTATTTGAGTTTACTTTTTGACTGAAGGTAAACCAGATGTTCAACAACCGAAATCATTACCTTTACACCTTTACTATAGCTTACTATTTGATTGTAGGAACACCCAGATATTAACCCACCTTACCCATTACCATTACACCTTTACTAGATTTTACTTTTTGACTCTAGGTACACCAAGATGTTAACCCACCATAACAATTACCTTTACACCTTTACTTGAGTTTACTTTTTGACTGTAGGTAAACCCAGATGTTCACCCACAGAAATCATTACCTTTACACCTTTACTATAGCTTACTAGAACACTGTAGGAACACCCAGATGTTAACCCACCTTACACATTACCATTACACCGTTACTAGATTTTACTTTTTGACTAGGTACACCAAGATGTTAAACCACCATAACCATTACACTTACACCTTTACTTGAGTTTACTTTTTGACTGTAGGCACACCAAGATGTAAACCCACCATAACCATTACCCTTACACCTTTACTTGAGTTTATTTTTTGACTGTAGGTAAACCCAGATGTTAACCCATCGAAATCATTACCTTTACACCTTTACGATAGCTTACTATTTGACTGTAGGAACACCCAGACGTTAACCCACCTTACCCATTACCCTTATACGTTTACTGAGTTTACTTTTTGACTATAGGCACACCAAGATGTTAACCCACCTTAACCATTACCCTTACACCTTTACTAGAGTTTACTTTTTGACTGTAGGTAGACTCAGATGTTCGCCCACCGTACTCATTACCTTTACACCTTTACTATAGCTTGCTATTTGACAATAGGAACACCCAGATGTTAAACCATCTTACCCATCACCATTACACCTTTACTAGATTTTACTTTTTGACTGTAGGTACACCAAGATGTTAACCCACCATAACCATTACCACTACACCTTTACTTGCGTTTACTTTTCGACTGTAGACACACCAAACTGTTCACCCACCGAAATCATTGCCTTTACACCTTTACTACAGTTTACTTTTTGACTGTATGTACACCCAGATATTAACCCACCATAACCATTACCCTTACGCCTTTACTTTAGTTTACTTCTTGACTGTAGGTAAACCCAGATGTTCACCCACCGAAATCATTACCTTTACACCTTAACTATAGCTGACTATTTGACTGTAGGAACACCCAGATGTTAACCCACCTTACCCATTTACATTACACCTTTACTAGATTTTACTTTTTGACTGTAGGCACACAAAGATGTTAACCCACCTTAACCATTACTCTTACACCTTTACTACAGTTTACTTTTTGACTGTAGTTACACCCCAGATGTTCAGGGTAAGGGTTAGGTTTAGGGTTGGATGAGCCCTTGATGAGCCCTTGCATTTTGACTGGCTATTGATATCAGGTGGGATTTTTTGGATAGTACTACGTGGTTTACAATTTCAAATCATTTGTTGTGTTGCGCCTGATGTGCAAGTTGGATACAAATTGAAGCAATATGATAAAACGATAAATATTGTTGGAATTATTGTAATCTGGATAATCTGAGATAAGATATTTGCCATTTTATAATGAACAAACATAAGGTGAAACATCACCGAAAGTCTGACCTAAAAACAGGCAACAGAGAGCCATATAAGAACCATTGCCTTCGAACAGTCAGTAATGAATTACTGGGGGGCTCAACAATCACTTTTAAAAAATGCATAAAAAGTGCAAGCTTTAGTAATTATAAAGTTCAAATTTATCATTGCTATATATGGTGTTAGATACCGTTGATTATACTAACGAATTACTTATGCTAGGTTTACCTAAAGTAAGGGTTGTTACTATAAATAGACTTCTGTGATTTTATGTGGAAAAAATTGTCTAACCCTAACCCTAACTATTTGCGCGAGTTTACCGTTTACCGATAAGTAAACCCAGATGATATCCCACCACAACCATTACCCTTACACCTTTACTACAATTTGCCATTTGACCTCAGATTAACACAGACGTATTACCTGCACCATAACTTTTACCCTCATATTTTTACTAAAATTTACCATTGGACTATAGGAAAAACCAAATGTTATACCACCCCAACCATTACAATTACACCTTTACTACAGTTTACCATTTGACTGTAGGTAACCCCAGATGTCATCCCACCACATTCATTATATTTACACCATTACACCTTTACTAATGTTTACCGTTTGACTCTAGATTAACACAAATTTATTACATTTAACATTACTATTACCCTAACATTTCTGCTCGAGTTAACAATTTACCTATAAGTAAGCCCAGATGATATCCCACCACAACCATAACCCTTACACCTTAACTACAATTTGCTATTTGACTGTAGAATAACATAAATACCTTCACCATAACCTTTACCCTCTCACTTTTACTAAAGTTTACCGTTGAACTGTAGAAAAACCCAAATGTTATACCACCGCAACCATTACAATTACAACTTTACAGCAGTTTACCATTTGACTGTAAGTTTACACGGTTGAATAACCTTAACAATAACCATTACCCAATACCTTTACTAGACTTTACCATGTGACTGTAGGTAAAGCTAGATTTTATCCAACTGCAACCATTACCCTTACACCTTTACTGGAGTTTACCATTTGTCCGTAGGTTTACATAGATGTATTACCTTTACCATGACCATTAACTTAACACCTTTACTTGAGTGTACTACTTGACTGTAGGAATTCCAAGAGGTTATCCCACCACAACCATTGCACTTACACCTTTGAATAAAGGTAAACTCAGATGTTGACCTACGTAAACCCTTTTCACATCAACGTTATCCATTGTTTACCCTTGGAGAAAGATAGATGGTCAAAGGGTAAAAGGTGATGTCCAGTCAGCGAAGATTTGATAACATTAGAGTACACCCAGACAAAAGGAAATCTCTAGAAAAGACGTTGGGGTAATGATATCGGTGAAGGCATGGGTAATTATTTGCAAATTGAGATGTTTACTGAGTAAAGGTTGCCGTAAAGTGGGTAAAGATTGGTTATTATCTGGGTTTACACACAAAAATGGTAAACTACATCACATGTATTAAGGTAATGGCTTGGTAAGGGTAAAGGTAAACTCCAAAAAAATGATCGATGATCACTGGGTAAATGTTGCCTTAAAATGGGTGAAGGTGTGTTAATATGTGGTTTAAACTCCATTCAAATGACAAACTCAGTTAAAAGTGTAAGGGGTTATTGTAAAGGTAATATCTGAGTTCATCATCAATCAAAATGTAAACTCTAGTAGAGTTGTTAAGGTTATGGTTGTTAATGTCTGAATTTATCTCGAATTATTTGGTATGGGTAAATATAAGAGAATGTTGGATGTTAAATTGCTAAAGTGAAAAATAGAAAATGACAAATATTGCTGTTTTGTAAATTGAGGTGGTTTAACAACTGGGTTCATTCCAAATCAAATGGTTAACTCTTCTTAAGGTGATTCCCAGTTAAATGGCAAACTTTTTTAAGGTGATAGTGTAAGAATATTAGTAAACGTAAGGGTAAACATTCGATATTGATGGATGTTCAGTGGGTAAAGTTTGGAGTTTATTGAGAATTTTGGTTCACCTACTATCAAATGACAAACTCTATAGTTATGGTATAAGGGTTAAGGCTGAATTAAAGATATGATATGGTGAACCACTTCAGACGTTGATAGCAAGGTTGCTATCTCATTCAACCAGCTTTAGCTTCTAGTAATAACCCCAGTAATAGTTTATATTACTGACCATTCCAAGGCAGTATTTTTGAGTAAAGGTGTTAGGGTAATGGTTTTGGTGAAGATATGGGTAAACATCGGAGAATGATGGATGTTCATTAGATAAGTGCTGGTGTTCAAGGGAATATGATGGCAGTTTGTCTAAATCTTATTAAATGTGAAAGGGTAATGGTTTTGGTAAAAATAAGGATGTTGAATGCTGACTGGGTAAAGGTTGCTGTAAAGTATGTTATGGTAGGTTAACTTCTGGCTATAATCATACTCAATTGGTAATCCCTATTTAGGGTTTTAGCATAATGGAAAGGGTAAGTGTAAGGGTGAATTGGATAACGTTGGATATCAACAGGGTAAAGGTTGGTGTTTAGTAGAGTAAACCTTTTTGATTGTAGGTAAGCCTTAATGTTATCCTTCCACAACCAATACCCTTACACATTTACTAGAGTTTACCACTTGACTAAGTTAACAGAAATGTATTACCTTCACCATAACCTTTACCTTAACACCTTTACTAGAGTTTAAAATTTGAACGTTGGTAAACTCAGTAGGACAACCCAGATCTTATCCCATCACAACCAGTACCGTTACACCTTTACTAGAGTTTACCATTTGACTGTAGGTTAACACAGATGAATTACCTGTACCATAACCATTACCCTAACACCATTACCAGAGTTCACCTTGTGATTTTAGGTAAACCCAGATGTAACATCACCACAGCCAAAACCCTTACACCTTTCCTGTAGTTTACTGTTAGACTGTAGGTTAACAGAGATGTATTACTAGTACCAAAACAATTACCCTAACACCTTTACTAGAGTTTACCATTTTACTGTAGGTAAACCCAGATGTTATAGCACCGCAACCATTACTTTTACACCCTTACTGGAGTTTACAATTTGTCTGTAGGTTAACACAGATGTATTACTTGTACCATTACCTGAACTATAGTTTACCATTTAACTTATCACGTTTACTTGAGTGTACTATTTGATTAGATAAACCAAGAGGTTATCCACCACAACCATAAAACTTACACCTTTACAAGAGCTTGTCATTTGATTATAGGTTAACTGAGATGTATTACTTGTACCAGGACCATTACCCTAATACCTTTACTATGTTTACCATTTGGGTGTAGGTAAACCAAGATGTTATCCCACAACAACAATAACCCTTAAACCTTAACTAGAGTTTACCATATGACTCTTAAGTAACAGAGATGTATCACGTTGGCCATGACTATTAGCATATCATCTTAACTCCAGTTTCACGTTTGGCTGTAGGTAAACGAAGATGCTAACCCACCTAAACCATTACCTTTACACCTTTACTATAGTTTATCATTTGATTGTCATTAAACATAGATGCAAACCCACCTTACCCATTACCAATACACCTTTACTAGAGTTTACTTTTTGACTGTAGGTACACCAAGATGTTAACCCAACTTAACCATTACCCTTACACCTTTACTAGAGTTTACTTTTTTGCCTGTAGGTAAATGTTAACCCACCATAACCATTACCCTTACACCTTTACTTGAGTTTACTTTTTGACATTAGGTATC
Source organism: Ctena decussata (assembly GCA_963989385.1). NCBI lineage: Eukaryota > Metazoa > Mollusca > Bivalvia > Lucinida > Lucinidae > Ctena > Ctena decussata. The sequence goes on along the minus strand of OZ022501.1, from coordinate 113,953 downwards.
CCCATATGTAAACCAACCTTAACCATTACCATTACACCTTTACTAGAGTTTAATCTTAGACTGTAGTAAACCTAGATGTTAACTTACCATAACCATTACCCTTACACGTTTACGTTTTTACTGTAGGTTCACTCAGATATTAACCCACCATAACCATTACCCTTACACCTTTACTTGAGTTTACTTTTCGACTGTAGGTTAACCCAGATGTTCACTCACCAAAATAATTACCTTTACACCTTTACTATAGCTCACTATTTGACTGGAGGTACATCCAGATTTTAACCCACCTTACCCATTACCATTACACCTTTACTAGATTTTACTTTTTGACTGTAGGCACACCAAGATCTTAACCCACCGTAACCATTACCCTTACACCTTTACTAGAGTTTACTTTTTGACTGTAGGTACATCCAGATGTTTACCCCACCATAACCATTACAACTTTACTAGAGTTTTTAATTTGCTTGTTGGTAACCCAGATGCTAATCCACCATAAACATTAGCCTCACACCTTTACGATAGTATACCATTTGATTGTCTTTAAACCAAGGTGTGGATCCACCATAACCATTACCATTTCACCTTTACTAAAGTTATACACTTTATTGTAGATACAGCCAGATGTTATCCCACATTAACCATTGCCATTACACCTTTACTAAAGTTTACCATTTGACTAGGTACACCCAGACGTTAACTCTCCATAACCATTACCCTTTCACCTTTACTGGAGTTTACTTTTTGGCTGTAGGTACACCCAGATATTTACCCATCTTAACCATTCCAATTACACCTTTATCCAAGTTGGCCATTTGATTGTGGGTACACCCAGATGTTAACCCATCATAACAATTACCCTTACACCTTTACTAGAGTTTAACATTTCCTTGTAGGTAAACCAGATGCTCATCCACCATAAACATTAGCCTTCTACATTTACTCTAGTATACAAGTACCAATTGATTGTCCTTAAAGCCAGATGTAAACTCAATATAACCATTACCATTTCACCTTTACTAAAATTACACATTGATTGTAGTTCAGCCAGATGTTATCCCACCTCGACAATGCCATTACACCTTTGCTAAAGTTTACCATTTGACTGTAGGTACACCCAGATGTTAACCCACTTTATTTTTTTCCATTACACCTTTACTCAAGTTTATCATTTGATTGTAGCTAACAGCAGATTCCTTAACTTTTACCCTTACAACTTTACTAGAATTTACCATTTGCCTGTAGGTACACCCAGATGATAATCCACAATAAGCATTACTACACCTTTACACCAAAATTTTAACACACCATACCTATTACCCTTACACTTTTACTATAGTTTACCACTGACTGTATGTACACCAAGATGTTAACCCACCTTAACCATTACCATTTACCATGAAGTTTAATTTTTGATTGTAGGTACACCCAGGTGTTAACCCACCTTAACCATCACCATTACACCGTTACTAGTTTACTAGTTGACATACACCCAGATGTTAGCCCATTTAAACCATTACCATTACACCTTTACTAAAGTTTATAATTTGATTGTAGCTAAACGCAGATGCTAACCCACCTTGACGTCTGTCCTTACACTTTTACTAGAATTTACCATTTGACTGTAGGTACACCCAGTTGATAATCCTCAATAAGCATTACCCTTACATCTTTACTAGAGTTTACCATTTTACTGTAGGTAAACCCAGATGTTATCGCACTGCAACTATTACCCTTACACCCTTACTGGAGTTTACAATTTGTCTGTAGGTTAACACAGATGTATTACTTGTACCATTGCCCTAACACCTTAACTAGAGTTTACAATTTGTTGGTAGGTAAACATAGATGTTATCTCTCCACAACCATTTACCTCATCCCTTTACTAATGTTTACTATCTGACTTAAGGTTAACACGTATGCATAACCTTTACCATGACCATTAACTTATCACCTTTACTCGAGTGTACTATTTGACTAGGTAAACCAAGAGGTTATCCACCACAACCATTGAACTTACACCTTTACTAGAGCTTGTCATTTGACTATAGGTTAACTCAGATGCATAACTTGTACCACGACCATTACCCTAACACCTTTACTAGAGTTTACCATTTGGCTGCAGTTTAACCCAAATGTTATTACACAACATCGTAACTCTTTTATTAGAGTTTACCATTTGACTCAAGGTTAGCAAAATTTATTGCTTGTACCATTACCAGTACCCTTACATCTTTACTCATATTTACCATTTGGCTGTAAATAAACCCGGATGACATCCAACGACAACCATTTCCCTATTACTTTTATTACAATTTGCCATTTGACTGAAGGTTAACACAGATGAATAACCTGCACCATAACCTTTACCCTAACACCTTTACTAGAGTTTATTATTTGGCTGTAGGTTAACACAGATTTATCACCTGTACCATAACCATTACCCTAACAACTTAAAAAAGTTTACCATTTTACTGTAGGTAAACATAGATGTTATCCCTCCTCAACAGTTACACTTACACCTTTACAAGAGTTTACACAAATGTAATACCTGTACCATTACAATAGCCCTAACACCTTTGCTAGAATTTACCCTTTGGGTGTAGGTAAACCCAGATGCTATCCCACCAGAACCATTACCTTTACAACATTACCAAAGTTCACCATTTGACTGCAGGTTAACACAGATGTATAACCTGTACAATTTCCATTACACTAACAACTTTACTAGAGTTAATCAAGAGATTTTAGGTGTTAACCCACCGCAACCATTACCCTTACACCTTTACTAGAGGTTTCCATTTGACTGTAGGTTAACACGGATTAAATACTTGCACCAAACCATTACCCTTACACCTTTACTAGAGTTAACCATCTGTCTGTAGGTTAAATCAAATGTTATCCCACTGTCGCCATAACACTTAAACCTTTACTAGAGATTACCATTGGACTGTGGGTTGACAAAGATCTATAACCTTTTTACTATTACCTTAACACCTTTACTAGAGTTTACCATTTGACTGTAGATTAACCCAGATATTATCCCTCCCTAACCATTACCCTGACACCTTTGCACCTTCACTAACACCTTTACTAGAGTTTGTCACTTGACTGTAAGTTAACACAGATGTACAACCTTTTACATTACCATTACCCAAACACCAAGAGAGTTTGCTATTCGACCATTTCCCTAACACCTTAACTAAAGTTTTCCATTTGTTATCTCACTGTAGCCATTACACATAAACCTTTCCTATAGTGTACCATTTGACTGTAGGGTAACACAGATGTATACCCTTTTACATTACCATTACCCAAACACATTTAGAAGAGTTTACTATTCAACCATTACCCTCACACCATAAACCCAGTCGGTATTCCATCTCGACCATTACCATTACACCTTGACATGAATTAATCATGCATCTGTAGTTTAACAAAGATGTATTTCCTGTACCATAACCATTACCCCTTACAACTTTACTTGAGTTTACTTTTTGACTATGTAAACCAAGAGTTTATCACACCACAACTATTGCCCTTACACATTTATTAGTGGTTGCCATTTGACTGTAGGTTAACTCGGGTGAATTACTTTTACCATGACCAATACCATAACATCTATATAGGTTTACCGTTTGGGTGTAGGTAAACCAAGATTTTATCACAAAACAACAATAACCCTTAAACCTTAACTAGAGTTTACCATTTGACTCTTAAGTAACAGAGATGTATCACGTTGACCATGACCATTACCCTAACACCTTAACTCCAGTTTACCATTTGGCTGTAGGTAAACCAAGATGTTATCCCACCACAACCATTACCTTATCACCTTTACTAAAGTTTACCATTTTGCTGTAGGTAAACCAAGATGCTTTATCACCACAACCATTCCCCTTATATATTTACTATAGTTTACCATAAGACTGTAGGTTAACACAGATGCATCACCTCTATCATAACCGTTGCCCTAAATCTTTCCAAGAGTTTACCGTTTGGCTGTAGGTATAAAGAATTCTCGGTTTCAGGTAACAATGGAAGCTGCAGAGGCATTCCTTCTAGTGTCAGACGCAAAGGATTTTGATAGCCTCAACCAGTTCTGATTCAATAGAAACATTCAATACATCGACGTTCAAGTTGTTGGGTATAGTGGTGTGGCTATTTTTGGGGATAGCCAGGTGGTCCTTGAATGGGCTAGGGATAAAGGAGTGTCCATGTTTTACTATCCGTTGGTCAATCCAATAGCGACTACTTCACCAGCTCCATCTCTTGATTCATCACTGTGCTGTTCTTCTTCCTCTAGTTCGAATACAGGTAAGTAAGCAGCAGATTGAGTAGTGACATGTACAATGATAGAAAGTTCTAACCGATCATTTTTCAAACTGCTATTCTGAAAAAAAAAACTACAAATAACATCCTTATGAAATTTTGACAGTGTCCTTTCAAGACAAATGTCTATTTCGACGAGTGTCATTCTCAGGAGCAGTGCTGTGATCAATAAGGTTTAGGGTTACTGTGGGTTTAGGGTAAGGGTATGGGCAATTTGGCGAGATGAGCCCTTGCAATTCGATTGGCTGTTGATATCACATGGGATCTTTTGATAATGCCGTGGTTTTCAAATTCAAATTATTTGTTGTGGTGAGCCTAGTGGGTAAGGTTGGATACAAATTGAAGCGATATTTGCCATTTCATATTCTTGATTGTATAATCTTATATTAATATTCAAAATGTAATCCAATTCAAATGGTAAACCCTAGTCAGGGTGTTAGCATAATGGAAAGGGTAAGTGTAAAGGTTAATTGGACAATGTTGGATATTGACAGGGTAAAGGTTGGTGTTTAATGGGTAATCTTATACCTTTACAAGAGTTTACCATTTGACTGTAGGTAAACCTTAATGTTATCCTTCTACAACCAATACCCTTACACCTTTACTAGAGTTTACCATTTGACTAAGTTAACACAAATGTATTACCTTTACCATAACCTTTACCCTAACACCTTTACTAGAGTTTGAACGTTGGTAAACTCGGTAGGTAAACCCAGATCTTATCCAACAACAGCAATTACCCTTACATCATTACTAGAGTTTACCATTTCACTGTAGGTTAAAACAGATGTATTACCAGTACCATAACCATTACCCTAACACCTTTACTAGAGTGCACCATATAGCTGCAGGTAAACCCAGATGTTATAACACCACAATCATTACCCTTACACCTTTGCTAGAATTTACTGTTAGACTGTAGGTTAACACAGATTTATTACCTGTACAATAACCATTACCCTAACACCCTTACAAGAGTTAACCACTTTACTGTAGGTAAACTCAGATGTTATCCCACATTTTTTATTACCTTTACACCTTCACACCTTTACTACAGTTTACCATTTTACTCTAGGTCAACACAAATGTATTTCTTGTGACATTACCATTACACTAAAATCGCTACTCGAGTTTACTATTTGGCTATAAGCAAACCCAGATGATATTACACCTTAATGCACCATAAACTCTACCCTCACACAATTACTTAAGTTTACCATTGGACTGTAGAAAAACTCAGATTTTATACCACCACAACCATTAGAAATCACACCTTTACTGCAGTTTATCGTTTGACTGTTAGTTTACACAGATGTATTACCTGTACCGTAACCATTACCGTAACACCTTTACTAGACTTTACCATGTAACTGTAGGTAAACCCAGATGTTATCCCACCGCAACCATTACCGTTACATCTTTACTGTATTTTACCATTTGTATGTAGGTTAACACAGATGTATTACGTGTAACATTATCATAACACTTTTACTAGAGTTCACCATTTGACTGCAGGTTAACATATATGTTATCCCTCTACAACCATTACCTTTATCCCTTCACTAATGTTTACCATTTGCCTTACGATTAGCGCCTATGTATAACCTTTACCGAGACGATTAACTTAACACCTTAACTTTAGTGTACTATTTGACTGTAGGTAAACCAAGAGGTTATCCCATCACAACTTTTGATTTTACACCTTTACCAGAGCTTGTCATATGACTATACTTTAACTCAGGTGTTTTACTTGTACCATGACCATTAACTCAACACTTTAACTAGAGTTAACCAACCATTTGGCTGCAGTATAACCCAAATACCCAAATGTTATTACACAACAACCATAACCCTTACAAATTTACTAGAGTTTTCCATTTGACTGTACGCAAACATAGATTTCATCCCCCTATAACCGTAACAATTACACCTTTACAAGAGTTTACCGTATGATTCAAGGTTTACACAAATGTAATACTTGTACCATTACCATTACACTAACACCTTTACTACAGTTTACCATTTGGCTGTGGGTAAACCCAGATGCTATCCTTCCAGAACCATAACCTTTACAACTTTACTACAGTTCACCATTTGACTGCAGGTTAACCCAGGTGTATAACCTGTACCATTTCCAGTACACTATCAACTTTACTAGAGTTTACCATGTGACTGTAGGTAAACCCAGATGTTTTCCCACCGCAACCATTACCCTGACACCTTTACAAGAGTTTACAATTTGACTGTATGTTAACACGGATGTATTGCCTGCACCATAACCATTACCCTAACACCTTTATCAGAGTAAAGATGTATAATCTGTACCATTTCCATTACACTAACATTTTTACTAGAGTTTACCATCTCAATTGTTTATGCCAACCTCCACCAATATCTTTATGCTAACACCTGTAATCGAGTTTGCCATTTTACTGGAGGTGAACCCCAATATAGACCCACCTACATCCACTTTACACCAACCCTAAGACACCATGATTCTCCAATTAAAGAAACAGCTTTGCAATGAAAAGAAACTGGTGTATGCAGAACCAAATTTCAACAATATTGCTAGCCCGAAAGCTTACCTTAACCAATACTTACCAGAGCCCTAGTATGCAACTGTTATACTCAATATCAAACATTACCGTTACCCTATTTGTCCGTTTCAGGAAATGTATATATGAGAATGTCAGGACGAGGCAAGCCTGTGTGTCACGTTTGTAGGAGTATAATGAAGCGTGAAACAGCTATAAAATGCAAGTGTAAACACTATGTGTGCCTTTCCTGTGCCAGGCAATTATTGACAATAAGCAGTCTACAGTCACCATGTATGTTACAGTCAAGAGAACGATGCCAGAGATGCCGAACAATGAGCAGACAATGAATATTGGTCTACCTTAAGATTTCTTTTGATTTGTGTTTTTGTATATTTTTGAATAAAGACGATCTTGCTAAAGTGTGAATTCCATATACATCATGGCATTATTGAGCCTCATCCAGCAAACAAGTGTATTTTGTCCTATGCATCATGCTAACATGTCCGTGTAATGTAGACCCCCTTACACCCCACTTTGATATAGTAAGTGGGGTTTACAGGGTATACATTTTTTTTCTTATTTTTGTTCTAAAACATAGATTGTGAGTACTCGTTAGAAACGGCTTATTGAGGTGGTTCTAACGGGTATCCACAATCTGTGTTTTGAGCAAAGAAAACATTGAACTGAAAATTGTCATTTTTACAACCATTAATATTCGCAGTACATTGCATAGACGTGTTTGAGTAATGTTTGGACTGCATGATGGATCTTCATAATAAAAGCAAGGATCGGCCTGGTTTATATTGGTTAATCCTCACATCAATCTAAGGGAGGGAAATATCTTGAGCAATCAGTAGGTAATATTGGTCATCGATAACTATTTGAATTTGCCCAAATTGATGTGTTGAGGAAAATATACAATAGTTAGAGACTTTTTTACTTTTTGAGCCGCACAAACCTACACAACACTTAAGGTGGGCAAACATTAGTTAATAGTGCCTTTGACGGAAAATTTCGTTTTGACATATCTTTCAACATTCTGTCCTGCAGTTGGATCCCAACAGGTGTCAACAAACGGCAATATCGCTAACCTGCTTGTCCTGTCCCACAATAATGTCTGTCTGGGAGGTTATGTGGTTATGGCACCCCTTGGTAATCTAGAGTAATTGAGCATAGATGAACAGGGTCATCACCACTTCCCACTGCTAATAACGACTGAGGGCGGATTTGTGTTCAGTCTATCAGGGGATCAGAAACATGGGCTGCCCTACAAGTCTGCAACACTGTAAAATGGACTAGTGTTGTAAATTTGGTGGGTAACTAATGTTTTTTTGATAACCAACCCCACATCGATAAGTTTAAGATATTGACTCTTTTATAAAATTATGTGTTGTTTTGCAGTTAGTCAGACACTGAAACTTGTACTTGAGACATTTTCTCATCGAGCTGTCAAATATCCCTAACACCTTTATTGAGTTTACTTACCCTTTTGAGTATAGATGATAAACCTAGATGTTAACCAACAATGTCCCATTTTACACCAACGAACCTTTTTCATAACCATTACCCTATCACCTTTACTAAGTTTTCCATTTGATTATAGGTAAATCCAAATGTTAACCCACCATAAAACTTCCCACCATTTTTATCCCGTGAGCATCCATTATTCACAAAAACTTATCATTAATATTACCAAAACCTTAACCTTACACCTTTACTAGGGTTAACCATTTGATTTAGGTAAACCAAGGTGTAATCCCTGCATAACATATTAAACAATATCATTTACTCAGTGAACATCCAACATTTACAAATGTTTACCATTACCTGAACCGCAGCCCGTACCCTTACATCTTTACTTTCGGAATTTTCTTTTTATGTACGTTAATGTAACTAAGTAATAATTCTTATGTTCTTTTGTTTTTCAGATCTGTGAAACAGCTGTTCTTGATGTCTTGGGCCTGTATTGATGTATTAAAAGTGGTAAAGACTAGAACTGGAGTCAGTCAAGTCCATATATCATAATATCTCCTCTTTTCTTCTGTTCTACAATCCCCCCTCTTTCATTCTTGTCTTTCTTGTCTATCCATAGCCGGAAATCTAACACTCCTTTATTTTATTTATTTATTTTCTTTTCTCCTCGTTCTGTTCTCTAAATGACTTTTTGTATATAATATCTCTTAAGTATTGGAAAAATCAAATTTGTATTACTCATATCCAGATAGGGGGAATTTTTTGGATATTCCCTGGAATTGGTTCTGTTGGTTTCTTGTGAAGATATGTGTTGTGACTCCTTACTGGAGCCACCTCGCAAAGGTGGTTCTAGTGAGTGTTCGCTGCACATATTCTTATGGTGGTTGGTTGTCATTTGCCGCCCCTTATCTGGAAAATTACCATTTGCGTTTCAAAATTTATTTGTACATGTATTGTTTTGTACGTCATTGCCTTATTGTCTTGATGTATATATTACTGTATGGGGAGGACCGTAACTAATGTTGAAAGAACTTGTGGTCCGACCCAATTGCTTGACATATAAAGAGGCAATAAAATATGTTTAAACTAAACTACATCTTTACTAGAGCTTTTTTATTGACTGTAGGTAAACCGTAATGATAACCCACCTTAACCCACTAAACACAAAACTTTTGACCTTACCTTTACACCAACCATTACCTAAATACCTCCACTAGGATTTACCATTTGATTGTAGGTAAACCAAAAGTGAACCAACCTTAATTCGTTTAACATCTGACATTCTAGAATGTTTACCCTTACCTTTACACCAACCATTAACATAACGCTTTAACTACAGTTTATCCTTTGGCTGTAAGTAAACTGACTGTCAACCAAGCTTAACTCACTTTGGACTGACGCTAACCGACCTTTACCCACTACTTACCAACCATTACCCAGTTAAAATCCAACATTTTCCAATGATTACCCTTACCTGTACACTATCCATTTACCTTAATACTTTAACTAATCTACCATTTGACTGTAGGTAAACCCAGATGTTCACCCTCCTTAACCAACTATGCATCAACCTTTACCCAGTTAACATCCAACATTCTACAATGATTCCCCTAACCTTTATACCAACCATTACTGGATTAGCAACATAACTTGAGTTGACCAGTTGTCTGTTGGTGATCGTTGACCATGACCCACCTGTATCTCACTTTTTAAAATCTAGATAAACAGCATTTTACAGACTTGAAAACAACATTTATCATTACTTAAAATGCCAACTCATATACCAGAGATGCCTATTTGGTTAGAAGTGAACTAAAGACTTAACTCAACTCAACTTAGCACACCCTACCGTTTCCAATGATGGGCCCTAGTACCATACTATAATTATTACACTTTAAGCAGAAGGACAATTAAATTGATATTCTGTGTATTTGCAGACTAGAAGATGGAAGATCAAGATGATGACGGCCTTTTTGAAGTAATGGATGGAATCTTTCAGCATCTTTTTAATGCTCATGGCAATGTGGAATCATTCATACATAGAGAGAATCCCGTTTGTGTTCGTGGTTCAACAGCAAATGATGCAGAACAAGATACATTTTTAAAATTCCTTCCGGACGTTGATGGATGTGTTTTAGAACTAAATAAGTGGCATGCTGTTGACATGCCAGTGAGACACATGACAGTATGCAATAATTTTCCTCGTGAAATTTATTCCTTACTGAAAAAGCACATTGATCTCAACAAATACTCTGAACGACAGTTGTCTAACTTTCGAAAAAGCCTTGGATTTCGATTGTTCTATGAATGTGGATGGGAAGGCTGGGTCGGCGTTATACCCCGTGTAGTTAGTTCTACCAAGGAATTAACAAAAGAAGCTTACCGAGAAATGTCTTGTGAATATTTTGAGAGAGTACGTTCAAAATTTCAACGTAATCTTTTCAGTGTAAAGGATCTTATAGGTCGAACTCTAGCAAAGAATGACTTGAACGATGTTAGAAAAATATTTGTTTTGCCGGATGACAGTAGTGTGATCTTAAATGAGTTCCAGAGAAGTATTGAAGAAGCTGAAATAGATCGTAATTTTGAGGTTATAAACTTTTGTTTTCGTTTTGGGATAAATCAGCAGGTGGTGTCTCTTTGACTAATTTCAAAGTAGAACACATTAAAAATATGACGATACATTGTGCTATTGACATTTCATCTGACGAAATGGAACTGATGTGGTCCCGTGCTGGAATACAAGGCATCGTTGGTGAACGAGGCGTATTACACAGCTGTCTATCGTTCAGAGATTGTGTATGTTATCAAAGTAATCTTGATAGTAAATTAATGGATATTTCCCCCAACCTACGACAAATAGTGAAGCAGCCAGATAGATTGCGGTTTGTGCAATTGTATGTCGATAGTCCACATCGAAGGCCACTCACCCGATTCAATCCCGTGTCGGGATGCATTGCAGGGGGAGCAGTGTTTCCAAAGCTGACTGCAGATGCATTTGAGCGAGATGCAAAGAAATATATATCTTCATTCGATAGCAATTTTAGTTTTATGACGAATGCTTCCGGTCGCCTGGAATTTGTCTGCGAGGTTGAAGCAAAAGACACTGTTCTTGCAACAGACTCTTTATACATTGAGAAATTGCGTTGTCTATTGCGCACACATCCAATGTTGGTACCCTTTGAGAAAGGGACAAACAAAATAATTCAATCTGTGGGATTGTGGATTACCAAAATGTTGAAAACATTACTTGACCAATTCACAGCCACTGGAAATATTGAGGCAATATGGAAGGCATTTCAACTTGAGCTTGCAGTAGAGAAGATTCTGTGGGGTTATCCCTTGTGTTTCCGAAGCCATCCTTATTCTGTAGGTCTGGGACTTGGAAAACTGAATCCTAGCTTTAGCTTAACCGATCAACTTAGTTTCTAGCATTAAGTGGTTGGAGCTCTAGCATGGGGTCAGAGGATAGCATTCCCCCTTGTGAAATTTGGACTAAGTCGCCTTTAATTTGTGAAAAAATTAAGAGATCCGTAGGAATGCACGACTTTCTTTCCAGTGGCCCTTGTGTCTTAGGACGACGCCGCCTGTTACATGCACTGATCGAGGATTTGTACGAGGCTTCCAATGCTGGGAGATGTGTAAGATATGAAGAATATCAGCAGGAGTTGTACAGTCATGCAACTAGAAAGATGAAGGTTAACAGTTCCATATCAGTGAAGCAGATTGTAACACTTCTATGCAGGAAGAGAAGAGTAAATCAACGAATGGTTTGTGCTGCTCTTTGCAAGATTCTTGAGGGATCTAGACACGAATTGGGGTCTATTTTGGAAGCAGGATTTCAGGAATTAGGCTTAAAACATTTTCCTGCTATTCAAAATTATGACGAGAATGGACACGCTGTTTTGACTTGGAATTGGCATGCAGGCCTATGGAAATTAGTTGACTCAGAAAGAGTTGCAGAACAATCACCAACTTTCCTTACTAGTATGGTGAAAGCTCAACTAGAAAATTGAATGTTAGTGAAAGCAAGTCGGCTTAAAAGTGCGAGAGACATAGCATTTCCATGGATCGAAAAGTGTACTAGAAAACTTATAAGCGAACAACTTGATGATAACAGGCTCATTGATATGTTGTGCTTTGTTTCTTGTGTGGCTTTGATGATGAATGGACGGTATGTGGATTACTCTAATTTGGAGAAGCTTTTGTTTGAATTTCCAATAAAACAGTACAAACTGAAAGGTTTAGAAATCCAAAGTAAATTGCTGATGGTTAATTTCAACAAATTTAAACTTTTTCGTCTCCATCACAAATTCCCCACCAGTTGTTAATTGTTACCAAAGACGCTGATCACCGAAGAAAGCCAGTTGAGAATGAATCACGTATGAGTTCTTATTCGGAAAGGATTGAAGCTAACTTAGGTCCGAACGAGATAGGTGATGATATGGAAGTGAATATGGCAAGAATTGAAAAGAGACAGCCATTGTGTTTACCGTTTGAAACAGGAGGTATCAAACGGAAGTGGAGTGCGGATGAACTTGAAATATTACATAATACCAACAGAAAGAAGCAGAACACATTGGAAGAAAATATGAAACTTTCAAGGCTGAATGTTTGGCTAAGAATATCCCGTTCAGAACAAAAAAGGCTTTCAAGCATAAGCTATCTAGACTTTAGGAAAATAAGTTCAAGATTGAAGGAATATATGCCTCATAACTCATAGACACTCGGAAACATTGCACCTAAAATGGTGTGTATTTCTTATAAAGATATTTGTGCCACCAAACACAGTGACACTCATAGTGCAGTATTGTGTCTTCAACCATTAAGACACTCTGAAATAATAAACATAATATAGCAAATTCGTGCCTCTGAACACAATGACACTCAGTCTTAATTTTGTTGAAACATGCACCCTTAGTAGAATTTCAAGGGTTGAAACACCAAAGTAAACTAATTATAGATAACTTCAACAAGTTTAAAATATTTTGTCTCCATTATAACATTCCCCACCAACTAAAATTTGCTCTTTTTGCCAGGTTTATATGGTCACTAATGAGGATTCAATACCCAAATAAAAATAAAAATATAAAAGTTAGTTCCTTTAAGAGCAGTGAAAATATTCAAAAGAAATATGGTGGGCCAGACTGTACAGATTCGAATAAATAATTCTCTTCAGTGACCCTGACCGAAATGGCAATGAAGGCCAGATACTTCATTCTGCAATTTCGAATTTCACAAGACAGTAAATCTAAAGACTGATATAAATCCAAATGGGGTCCAAATAGCGAAAACATGTTTAGATTACATGCATCTTAACCTATAATGTTTTATGAGATCTCAGAATATTTCTTCTGATCTCAAAGGACCAAAAGAAAAATATAAACTGCACTATGCATGATGTACGGGGTCCAAAATCATGGTGTGATGACTGATGAGGATTCAATATCCAAAATCACGGTATAACCACAGCTGAATGGCCACATTTTTTAAAAGAGCTACATATTCACTTGATTTGTATGTTGTCTATAAGCAATTCTATTTATTTCCAGTTTTGGTTTTGACATGTCCGACTCCTGGTCATTATTAACTTGTTACTTTCATGAGTTTTCTGTATAACTGTATTAGAGTTGGAGGTTAGGGTTAGGGTTAGTGGAAAGTAGGTTATGGCTGGTTAGGATAAGGGGTTTTCCATAAGAAAAATTGAAAAGGTATAGATAAGGGGTACACAGTGAAAACTGTCTGATATTAACTGGGTAAAGGTTGGTGTAAAGTGGGTTATGGTGGATTAGCGTTTTCAATCAGTCAAATGGTAAGGGTATAGGTAAGGACAAGCATTGGAAAATGTCCGATATTCACTGACCAAAGGTTTGTGTCAAGTAGGTTATACTGGTTTAGAGTTACCTATCAGTCAAATGGTAAAGGTGAAGGTAAGGAGTAACATTGGAAAATATTCAATGTTCCCTGGGTAACAGTTTATGAAAAGTGGGTTATGGTGGGTTAAGGTTCTGGTTATTCATCAGTCAGATGGCAAACTCTAGTAAATGGATAAGGGGTAATGATTAGGGTAAAGATCAGGGTTATGGTAAACATTGGAAATTCCCCAATGTTCACTATGTAGAGGATGTCCTTAAGCCCCCCCCAGTAGCTTGCTACTGACCGTTCTAAGGCGGCGATTTTGGTGTAACTCTTACTTTAGGTTGCTTAGAGTAGGTATTTCATGTCGTGTTTCGTATTCCGTTGTTAGTTATTTATTGTATGCTGTAGCAGATCATTTACCTCGGTTGGGGAAGAGAGAGCTAGTTTTTTCTGCTATTGTTTACATGTAATTTTGTGGTTTCTGGTCGGTGGAGGTTTTTCTTCCCCTTAGTACTTGGGATGGGCTGCGTTATTTTATTGTGGCACTACCTGGAACTTCCATTAATTATTTTGGTGTTATATAGGATATGGTAGGTTAACATATGAGTTCAGTCAAATGGTATTGTAAATTTTAGTACAACTTCAAGGGGTAATGGTAAAGGTACATGAAGGGAAAACGTTGGAAAATGTCCGATGTGCAATGTGCGAAGGCTGGTGTTGAATGGGTTAATGGTTGGTTAACATCTGGGTTGACCTCCAATTTAATGGCAAATTGTAGTAGAACTTTTGAAGATAATGGTAAAGGTACAGGTAAGAGTAAACATTGGAAAACGTCGAATGTTCACTGGGTAAAGGTTGGTGTTAATTGAGTTATGGTGGGTAAGAAAAATCAATCTGTCAAATGGTAAAGGTATAAGTAAGGTTATTCATTGCAAATTGCCTGATGTTCACTGGGTAAAAGCTGGTGTAAAATGGGTAAGGGTGGGTTAGGGTTAGAGTTATCCCTTTGTCTAATGGTGAAGGTAAAGGTAAGGGGTGAAATTGGGAAATGTCCAACGTTTACTGGGTAAAGGTTCGTGTAAAATGTGTATTGTGGGTTAATCTTGGGTTCTACATCAATTAGATGGCAAACTCTAGCAAAGGTTTTAGAGGTAAGAGTAATGGTAAAGGTATAGGTAAACAATGGAAAATGTCCGATTTTTACTAGGTGAAGGTTGGTGTAAAGTTGGTAATGGTGGGTTAACATTTGAGTTTACCTCCAATCGAATGTAAAGTGAAGTAAAACTTTAAGGGTAAATGGTGGGTAAACATTAAAAAATGTCCATTGTTCACTGGGTAAAGATTGCTGTTAAGTGGGTTATGTCCGGTTAGGGATTGTAAATTCAAGGTTAAGGGGTTAACACTGAAAATTTTTCAGATGTTCACTGGGTTGGTGTAAAGTGGGTTATGGTAATTAGTGTTGGGGTCATCCATCTGTCAAATTGTAAATGTATAGTATAGGCTAATTAATTGAAAATGTCAGATGTTAACTGGGTAAAGTTTGGTGTAAAGGGGGTAATGGTGAGTTAATATCTGGCTTCTCCATCAGTTAGATGGCCAATTCTAGTAAAGTGCAATTGAAAGGGTAAAGGTAAGGGTAGAGGTAAGGGTTAACAGTGTAAAATGTCTGATGTTTACTGGGTAAAGGTTGATGTAAAGTGGGTAATGGAGGGTTAACATTTGAGTTTACCTCAAGTCAAATTGCAAAATCCAGTAAAACTATAAGCGGTAATGGTAAAGGTATAGGGGTATACTTTGGAAAATAACTGATTTTCATTGGGTGAAGGTTGGTGTAGAGTAGATTTTGTGGGGTTAAAGTTTGTTTAGTTCATCACTCAGATGACAAATGCTGGTAACTGTTTAAGAATATGGTAAGGGGTATAGTGGGTTCTAGCAGTTGAAAATCATACAATATAATCTGACATTTTCTAATATTCACCCTATACCATAACAACAGCCATTATCCTTACACCTTTACTAGAGTTAACAATTTGGCTGCAAGTAAACCCAGATGTTAACCCAACCTAACCATTACCCTTCCACATTATAAGAGTACCATTTGAATGTTTTTTAACCCAGATGTTAACCCACCTTAACCATTAGCATCACACCTTTACCTGAATTTACCATTTGGTTGTAGGTACTACCAGATGTTAACCCACCTTAACTATTACCATTACACCTTTACTAGAGTCTACCATTTAATTGTCTGTATACCCAGATTTTAACCCACCATAACCATTACCCTTACACCTTTACTAGAGTTTACTGCTTGACTGTAGGTACACCCAGATGTTAACCCTCCTCTTTAAACCTTAAATATAGTTTACAATTTGACTGTATGCACACCCAGATGTTAACCCACCAAAACCATTACCCTTACACATTTACTAGAGTGTACGTTTTGACTGTTGGTACAGCAAGATGTTAACCCACCTTAACCATTACCTTTACACCATTACTACAGTTTACTATTTGATTGTCATTAAATCCAGATGTAAACAAGCCTTAACCATTATCATTACACCTTTACCAGAGTTTACTTTTTGACTGTAGGTAAACCTAAATGTTAACCCACAATAACCATTACCCTTACACCTTTACTTGGGTTTACTTTTTGACTGTAGGTAAACCCATATGTAAACCAACCTTAACCATTACCATTGCACCTTTACTAGAGTTTAGACTGTAAGGAAATCCTGATATTAACCCACCACAACCATTACCCTTACATCTTTACTTGAGTTTACATTTTGACTGTAGGTAAACCCAGATGTTCACCCACCGAAATCATTACTACCTTTACACCTTAACTATAGCTTACTATTTGACTGTAGGTTCACCCAGATGTTAACCTACCTTACCCATTACCATTACACCTTTACTAGATTTTACTTTTTGACTGTAGGCATACCAAGATGTTAACCCACCTTAGCCATTACCCTTACACCTTTACTAGAGTTGACTTTTTGACTGTAGGTACACCCAGATGTTTACCATACCATAACCATTACCCTTACAACTTTACTAGAGCTTACCATTTGCTTGTAGGTAACCCAGATGCTAATCTACCATAAACATTAGCCTTACACCTTTTCGATAATATACCATTTGATTGTCATTTAACCCAGATATAAACCCACCATAACTATGACCATTACACCTTTACTACAGTTATACTTTTTATTGTAGGTACAGCCAGATGTTATTCCACCTTAACCATTGCCATTACACCTCTATTAAAGTTTACCATATGACAGTGGGTACACCCAGACCTTAACGCAACATAACCATTACCCTAACACCTTTTCTAGAGTTTACTTTTTGACTGCAGGTACACCCAGAGTTTTACCCATCTTAACCGTTCCCATTACACCTTTACCCAAGTTGGCCATTTGATTGTAGGTACACCCAGTTGTTGACCCATCATAACCATTACCCTTACACCTTTACTAGAGTATAGCATTTGCTTGTAGGTAACCCAGATGCTTATCTACCATAAACATAAGCCTTACACCTTTACTATAGTATACCAATTGATTTAGGGGAGGGCTGTAACTAATGTTGTGAGAACTTGTTGCCCGACCCCATTGCTACTATTTGAGCAATAAAATATGTTTAAACTAAACCAATTGATTGTAATTAAAGGCAGATGTAAACCCACAGTAACGATTACCATTACACTTTTACTAAAGTTTACTTTTTGACTGTAGGTAAACGTTGATGTTAATCCACGATAACCATTACCCCTTGAGAGGCGCCGTAGTCGAGTGGTTAGAGTAGCTTGGCTATTGTGCAGAAAGTCACCGTAAGGTCGTGCGTTCGCGGCTCACTGTCGCCATACGATGACTGGAAAACTCTCTCTGTCAACCCAGCAGTAAATGGGTACCTTTTTCGAATCAGGGAAGGATAAGGCAGCCGAAGGAGAGGGATGGGCTCCGCCTTTCATCAGCTGTGCCCAAGAAACAGTGGGTCTCTAACCCCCACTGCCCCTACGACTACTAGGCTATGGGAAACCTTTACCTTTTATTAACCATTACCCTTACACCTTTACTAGAGTTAAATTTTTAACCGTTGGTACACTCAGATGTTAAACCTCCTGAACCAATACCTTTACAACTTTACTATAGTTTACAATTTAGGTACACCCAGATGTTAATCCACCATAACAATTGTCCTTACACCTTTATTAGAGTGTACTTTATGACTGTTGTTACACCCAGATGTTAACCCACCTGAACCATAACCTTTACACCATTACCATAGTTTACCATTTGATTGTCATTAAATCGAGATGTAAACCAACCTTAACCATTATCATTACACCTTTACCAGTGTTTACTTTTTGACTGTATGTACACCCAGATATTAACCCATCATAGCCATTGCTGTTACAACTTAACTTGAGTTTACTTTTTGACTGTAGGTAAATCCAGATGTTAACCCACCGAAATCATTACCTTTACACCTTTACTATAGCTAACCATTTGACTGCAGGTAGACCCAGATGTTAACCCACCATAACCATTAGCCTTAAACCTTTAGTAGAGTTTACTTTTTAACTGTAGGTGCGCCAAGATGCTCACCCACCTTAACCATTACCTTTACACCTTTACTATAGTTTACCATTTGATTGAACATCTTGGTCTACATCCAGTCAATCTATAGAAATGGTTTCATTGTTAAATTGGGCTAAGATGGGATAAGATATGTGTTCTCTGTCTGTGAAATGGTAAACTTTAGTAAAGGTGTTCGGGTTAAGTGAAGGGTAAACATTGGAGAATGTCGAGTGTTCAATTGTTAAAGGTTATGGTTAAGTGTCTTTTATTTGAATGGTTTCACTCCTTTGAAAGAAACTCACTTTTGTATCTTTATTTTGAGTTAATAAGTCATATTACACAAATCTTTTGAATAAATATTCTTGTTTAGCAAATCTTAATTTATTAGATATTGAATGTCTGACCGTTGGCCATTAATTCTGGCATTGTATCAATGCCACTATTAATGTTCACCTCCACGGGACGATGACCCGCCAGACAGATGGAGGAAAACTGATTTAAAATGATTTGACTGCAGGTAGACCCAGATGTTAACCCACCATAACCATTAGCCTTTAACCTTTAGTAGAGTTTACTTTTTGACTGTACGTGCACCAAGATGCTCACCCACCTTAACCATTACCTTTACACCTTTACTATAGTTTACCATTTGATTGAACATCTCGGTCTACATCCGGTCAATTTATAGAAATGGTTTCATTGTTAAATTGGGCTAAGATGGGATAAGATATGTGCTCTCTGCGTGTTAAATGGTAAACTTTAGTAAAGGTGTTAGGGTTAAGTGAAGGGTAAACATTGGAGAATGTCGAGTGTTCAATTGTTAAAGGTTATGGTTAAGTGTCTTTTATTTGAATGGTTTCACTACTTTGAAAGAAACTCACTTTTGTATCTTTATTTTGAGTTAATAAGTCATATTACACAAATCTTTTGAATAAATATGTCTTGTTTAGCAAGTCTTAATTTATTATATATTGAATGTCTGACCGTTGGCCATTAATTCTGGCACTGCATCAATGCCACTATTAATGTTCACCTCCACGGGACGATGACCCGCCAGACAGATGGAGGAAAAATGATTTAAAATGATTATCACAACTTATCAATCAGAATGTTAAATTATTTTGAATCACGAGCTTGAATTTTAGCTCACCTGTCAAGGTGAGCTTATAGTATAGCCATGGTCCGTAGTCCGTCTTACGTCGTCCGTCGTCGTCGTCCACACTTTTAAACACCAATATCTCCTAAACCAGCAGACCAATCTTGATCAAATTTTATGTGTAGCATTGTTGGGGTGGGGGATTGACTGCATTAGGTTTAAGGGCAGATTGGATTGGAACTCTGGTTGCCATGGCAACATATAGCTCCCATAGACTTATAATGGGAAAATCTTAAAAAATCTTCTTCTCTGAAACCATGAGGCCCAGAGCTTACATATTTAGTATGTTCCAATGTCTAGTAGTCCCCTACATAAATCCTGCCAACCATGCCCCTGGGGCCCAAATTGGCCACGCCCCGGGGGTCATTAGCTCCCATAGACTTACAATGGGAAAATCTTAAAAAATCTTCTTCTCTGAAACCATGAAGCCCATAGTTTATATATATAGCATGTATCAATATCAAGTGATCCCCTACTAAAATCCTGCCACCCATGTTCCTGGGACTCAAATTGGCCACGCCTCAGGGGGTCATTTCTTTATATATAGCGATATAGCTTAAGAACCTTCGTAAATCTTCTTCTTTGGAACCATGAGGCCCAGAGCTTATATATATAGTATGTAGCAATGTTTAGTGGTCCCCTACATACTGTTAGACTGTAGGTTAACACAGATTTATTACCTGTACAATAACCATTACCCTAACACCCTTACAAGAGTTAACCACTTTACTGTAGGTAAACTCAGATGTTATCCCACATTTTTCATTACCTTTACACCTTTACACCCTTACTACAGTTTACCGTTTTACTCTAGGTCAACACAAATGTAGTTCTTGTGACATTACCATAACACTAAAATCGCTACTCGAGTTTACTATTTGGCTATAAGTAAACCCAGATGATATTTCACCTCAAAAATAACCCTTACTTTTGCTACAATTTGCCATTTTACTGTGGGTTAACACAGATGTATTACCTACACCATAAACTCTACCCTCACACAATTACTTAAGTTTACCATTGGACTGTAGAAAAACTCATATTTTATACCACCTCAACCATTAGAAATCACACCTTTAATGCAGTTTATCATTTGACTGTTAGTTTACACAGATGTATTACCTGTACCGTAACCATTACCGTAACACCTTTACTAGACTTTACCATGTAACTGTAGGTAAACCCAGATGTTATTCCACCGCAACCATTACCGTTACACCTTTACTGTATTTTACCATTTGTCTGTAGGTTAACACAGATGTATTACCTGTAACATTATCATAACACTTTTACTAGAGTTCACCATTTGACTGCAGGTTAACATATATGTTATCCCTCTACTGCCATTACCCTTATCCCTTCACTAATGTTTACCATTTGCCTTACGATTAGCGCCTATGTATAACCTTTACCATGACGATTCACTTAACACCTTAACTTAAGTGTACTATTTGACTGTAGGTAAACCAAGAGGTTATCCCATCACAACTTTTGATTTTACACCTTTACTAGAGCTTGTCATTTGACTATACTTTAACTCAGGTGTTTTACTTGTACCATGACCATTACCTCAACACTTTAACTAGAGTTAACCAACCATTTGGCTGCAGTATAACCCAAATACCCAAATGTTATTACACAACCATAACCCTTACAGATTTACTAGAGTTTTCCATTTGACTGTACGCAAACATAGATTTCATCCCCCTATAACCGTAACAATTACACCTTTACAAGAGTTTACCGTATGATTCAAGGTTTACACAAATGTAATACTTGTACCATGACCATTACACAAACACCTTTACTACAGTTTACCATTTGGCTGTGGGTAAACCCAGATGCTATCCTTCCAGAACCATTACCTTTACAACTTTACTACAGTTCACCATTTGACTGCAGGTTAACCCAGGTGTATAACCTGTACCATTTTCCAGTACACTATCAACTTTACTAGAGTTTACCATGTGACTGTAGGTAAACTCAGATGTTTTCCCACCGCAACCATACCGCACCGCACCGTACCCTTACACTTTTACAAGAGTTTACCATTTGACTGTATGTTAACACGGATGTATTGCCTGCACCATAACCATTACCCTAACACCTTTATCAGAGTAAAGATGTATAATCTGTACCATTTCCATTACACTAACAACTTTACTAGAGTTTACATCTCAATTGTTTATACCAACCTCCACCATTATCTTTATGCTAACACCTGTAATCGAGTTTGCCATTTTACTGGAGGTGAACCCCAATATAGACCCACCTACATCCACTTTACACCAACCCTAAGACACCATGATTCTCCAATTAAAGAAACAGCTTTGCAATGAATAGAAACTGGTGTATGCAGAACCAAATTTCAACAATATTGCTAGCCCGAAAGCTTACCTTAACCAATACTTACCAGAGCCCTAGTATGCAACTGTTATACTCAATATCAAACATTACCGTTACCCTATTTGTCCGTTTCAGGAAATGTATATATGAGAATGTCAGGACGAGGCAGGCCTGTGTGTCACGTTTGTAGGAGTATAATGAAGCGTGAAACAGCTATAAAATGCATGTGTAAACACTATGTGTGCCTTTCCTGTGCCAGGCAATTATTGACAATAAGCAGTCTACAGTCACCATGTATGTTACAGTCAAGAGAACGATGCCAGAGATGCCGAACAATGAGCAGACAATGAATATTGGTCTACATTAAGATTTCTTTTGATTTGTGTTTTTGTATATTTTTTATTAAAGACGATCTTGCTAATGTGTGAATTCCATATACATTATGGCATTATTGAGCCTCATCCAGCAAACAAGTGTATTTTGTCCTATGCATAATGCTAACATGTCCGTGTAATGTAGACCCCCTTACACCCCACTTTAATCTAGTAAGTGGGGTTTACAGAGGTATACATTTTTTTCTTATTTTTGCTCTAAAACATAGTTTGTGAGTACTCGTTATGAAACGGCTTATTGAGGTGGTTCTAACGGGTATCCACAATCTGTGTTTTGAGCAAAAAAAGATTGAACTGAAAATTGTCATTTTTACAACCATTAATATTCGCAGTACATTGCATTGACGCGTTTGAGTAATGTTTGGACTGCATGATGGATCTTCATAATGAAAGCAAGGATCGGCCTGGTTTATATTTGTTAATCCTCACATCAATCTAAGGGAGGGAAATATCTTGAACAATCAGTAGGTAATATTGGTCATAGATAACTATTTGAATTTGCCCAAATTGATATGTTGAGGAAAATATACAATAGTTAGAGACTATTTTACTTTTTGAGCTGCACAAACCTACACAACACTTAAGGTGGGCAAACATTAGTTAATAGTGCCTTTGACGGAAAATTTCGTTTTGACATATCTTTCAAAATTTTGTCTTGCAGTTGGATCCCAACAGGTGTCAACAAACGGCAATATCGCTAACCTGCTTGTCCTGTCCCACAATAATGTCTGTCTGGGAGGTTATGTGGTTATGGCACCCCTTGGTAATATAGAGTAATTGAGCATAGATGAACAGGGTCATCACCACTTCCCACTGCTAATAACGACTCCGGGCGGATTTGTGTTCAGTCTATCAGGGGATCAGAAACATGGGCTGCCCTACAAGTTTGCAACACTGTAAAATGGACTAGTGTTGTAAATTTAGTGGGTAACTAATGTTTTTTGATAACCAACCCCACTTCGATAAGTTTAAGATATTGACTCTTTTATAAAATTATGTGTTGTTTTGCAGTTAGTCAGACACTGAAACTTGTACTTGAGACATTTTCTCATCGAGCTGTCAAATATCCCTAACACCTTTATTGAGTTTACTTACCCTTTTGAGTATAGATGCTAAACCTAGATGTTAACCAACAATATCCCATTTTACACCAACGAACCTTTTTTATAACCATTACCCTATCACCTTTACTAAGTTTTCCATTTGATTATAGGTAAATCCAAATGTTAACCCACCATAAAACTTCCCACCATTTTTATCCCGTGAGCATCCATTATTCACAAAAACTTATCATTAATATTATCAAAAACCTTAACCTTACACCTTTACTAGGGTTAACCATTTGATTTAGGTAAACCAAGGTGTAATCCCTGCATAACATATTAAACAATATCATTTACTCAGTGAACATCCAACATTTACAAATGTTTACCATTACCTGAACCGCAACCCTTACCCTTACATCTTCACTAGAGCTTTTTTATTGACTGTAGGTAAACCGTAATGATAACCCACCTTAACCCACTAACACAAAACTTTTGACCTTACCTTTACACCAACCATTACCTAAATACCTCCACTAGGATTTACCTTTTGATTGTAGGTAAACCAAATGTGAACCAACCTTAATTCGTTTAACATCTGACATTCTAGAATGTTTACCCTTACCTTTACACCAACCATTAACATAACGCTTTAACTACAGTTTATCCTTTGGCTGTAAGTAAACTGACTGTCAACCAAGCTTAACCCACTTTGGACTAACGCTAACCGACCTTTACCCACTACTTACCAACTATTACCCAGTTAAAATCCAAAATTTTCCAATGATTACCCTTACTTGTACACTATCCATTTACCTTAATACTTTTACTAATCTACCATTTGACTGTAGGTAAACCCAGATGTTCACCCTCCTTAACCAACTATGCATCAACCTTTACCCAGTTAACATCAAACATTCTACGATGATTCCCCTAACCATTATACCAACCATTACTGGATTAGCAACATAACTTGAGTTGACCAGTTGTCTGTTGGTGGTCGTTGACCATGACCCACCTGTATCTCACTTTTTAAAATCTAGATAAACTGCATTTTACAGACTTGAAAACAACATTTATCATTACTTAAAATGCCAACTCATATACCAGAGATGCCTATTTGGCTGGAAGTGAACTAAAGACTTAACTCAACTCAACTTAGCACACCCTACCGTTTCCAATGATGAGCCCTAGTACCATACTATAATCATTACACTTTAAGCAGAAGGACAATTAAATTGATATTCTGTGTCTTTGCAGACTAGAAGATGGAAGATCAAGATGATGACGGCCTTTTTGAAGTAATGGAGGAAAATGGAAACTTTCAGCATCTTTTTAATGCTCATGGCAATGTGGAATCATTCATACATAGAGAGAACCCCGTTTGTGTTCGTGGTTCAACAGCAAATGATGCAGAACACGATACATTTTTAAAATTCCTTCCGGACGTTGATGGATGTGTTTTAGAACTAAATAAGTGGCATGCTGTTGACATGCCAGTGAGACACATGACAGTGTGCAATAATTTTCCTCGTGAAATTTATTCCTTACTGAAAAAGCACATTGATCTCAGCAAATACTCTGAACGACAGTTGTCTAACTTTCGAAAAAGCCTTGGATTTCGACTGTTCTATGAATGTGGATGGGAAGGCTGGGTCGGCGTTATACCCCGTGTAGTTAGTTCTACCAAGGAATTAACAAAAGAAGCTTACCGAGAAATGTCTTGTGAATATTTTGAGAGAGTACGTTCAAAATTTCAACGTAATCTTTTCAGTGCAAAGGATCTTATAGGTCGAACTCTAGCAAAGAATGACTTGAACGATGTTAGAAAAATATTTGTTTTGCCGGATGACAGTAGTGTGATCTTAAATGAGTTCCAGAGAAGTATTGAAGAAGCTGAAATAGATCGTAATTTTGAGTTTATAAACTTTTGTTTTCGTTTTGGAGATAAATCAGCAGGTGGTGTCTCTTTGACTAATTTCAAAGTAGAACACATTAAAAATATGACGATACATTGTGCTATTGACATTTCATCCGACGAAATGGAACTGATATGGTCCCGTGCTGGAATACAAGGCATCGTTGGTGAACGAGGCGTATTACACAGCTGTCTGTCGTTCAGAGATTGTGTATGTTATCAAAGTAATCTTGATAGTAAATTAATGGATATTTCCCCCAACCTACGACAAATAGTGAAGCAGCCAGATAGATTGCGGTTTGTGCAATTGTATGTCGATAGTCCACATCGAAGGCCACTCACCCGATTCAATCCCGTGTCGGGATGCATTGCAGGTGGAGCAGTGTTTCCAAAGCTGAGTGCAGATGCATTCGAGCGAGATGCAAAGAGACTTTAGGAAAATAAGTTCAAGATTGAAGGAATATATGCCTCATAGCTCATAGACACTCGGAAACATTGCACCTAAAATGGTGTGTATTTCTTATAAAGATATTTGTGCCACCAAACACAGTGACACTCATATTGCAGTATTGTGTCTTCAACCATAAAGACACTCTAAAATAATAAACATAATATAGCAAATTCGTGCCTCTGAACACAATGACACTCAGTCTTATATTTGTTGAAACATGCGCCCTTAGTAGAATTTCAAGGGTTGAAACACCAAAGTTAACTAATGATAGATAACTTCAACAAGTTTAAAATATTTTGTCTCCATTACAACATTCCCCACCAACTAAAATTTGCTCTTTTTGCCAGGGTCACTAATGAGGATTCAATACCCAAATAAAAATAAAAATATAAGTGATCCCCTTCTAAAATTCTGCCACCCATGCTCCTGGGACTCCAAATGGCCACGCCCCAGGGGGTCATTTCTTTATATATAGCGATATAGCTTAAGAACCTTCGTAAATCTTCTTCTCTGGAGCCATGAGGCCCAGAGCTTATATATATAGTATGTAGCAATGTTTAGTGGTCCCCTACATAAATCCTCCCAATCAAGCCTCTGGGGTCCAAACTGGTCACTCCCCAGGGGTCATTAGCTCCCATAGACTCATAATGGGAAATATTTAAAAAAAATCTTCTTCACTGAAACCATGAGGCCCAGAGCTTATATATATAGTATGTACCAATGTTTAGTGGTCCCCTACATAAATCCTCCAAACCAAGCCTCAGGGGTCAAAATTGGGCAATCCCCCGGTGTCATAAGCTTCCATAGACTTATAATGGGAATAACTTCAAAAATCTTCTTCTCCGAAACCATGAGGCCCAGAGCTTACATATTTAGTATGTACCAATGTCTGATAGTCCCCTACATAAATCCTGCCAACCATGCTCCTGTGGCCCAAATTGGCTACGCCCCGGGGGGTCATTAGCTGCAATAGACTTACAATGGGAAAATCTTAAAAAATCTTCTTCTCTGAAACCATGAGGCCCATAGCTTGTATATATAGCAAGGATCAATGTCTAGTGATCCCCTACTAAAATCCTGCCACCCATGCCCCTGGGACACAAATTGCCACACCCCAGGGGGTCATTTGTTTATATATAACTATATAGCTGAAGAACCTTCAAAAATCTTCTTCTCTGGAGCCATGAGGCCCAGAGCTTATATATATAGTATGTAGCAATGTTTAGTGGTCCCCTACATAAATCCTCTCAATCAAGCCTCTGGGGTCCAAACTGGTCACTCCCCAAGGGTCATTAGCTCCCATAGACTCAAAATGGGAATTTTTTTTAAAAAATCTTCTTCTCTGAAACCATGAGGCCCAGGGCATATATATTTGGTACGTAGCAATGTCTAGTAGTTTCCCCACATGAATTCTGTCAACCATGCCCCTGGGGCCCAAATTGGCCACGCCCCAGGGGGCCATTAGCTCTCATAGACTTACAAAGAGAAAATCTATGAAAAAAACCTTCTCTGAAACCATGAGGCCCAGACCTTATATATGTAGCATGACGCAATGTCTAGAGGTCCCCTACATAAATCCTGCAAACCATGCCCCTGGGGTCCAAATTGGCCACGCCCCGGGAGTCAAAGGCTCCCATAGACTTACAATGAGAAAATCTTGAAAAATCTTCTTCTTTGAAACCATGAGGCCCACAGCATATATGTGTAGCATATAGCAATGTCTAGTGGTCCCCTACATAAATCTTCCCAACCATGACCCTGTGGTGCAAATTGGCCACACCCAGGGGGTCATAAGCTCCCATAGACTTACAATGGGAAAATTTAAAAAAAATTCTTCTCTGTAACCATGAGGCCAAGAGCGTATATATGTAGCAAGAAGCAATGTCTAGTGGTCCCCTAAATAAATCCTGCCAACCATGCCCCTGGAGTCCAAACTGGCCACGCCCCGGGGGTCATTAGTTCCCCATAGACTAACAATGGGAAAATCTTTAAAAATCTTCTTCTCTTAAACCATGTGGCCCACAGCTAACTTCTTTAGTATATATGTAGCAACGTTTAGTGGTCTCCAACTTAAATCCTACCAACCATGCCCCTTGGGGTCCAAATTGGCCATGCTGCTCCCATAGACTAAAATGGGAAAGACTTTAGAAATCTTCTTCTCTTAAACCATGAGGCCCAGAGCTTACATATTTAGTATTCAGCAATGTCTAGGGATCCCCTGCATAAATTCTGCCAGTCAAGCACCTGAGGGCCAAACTGGCCACACCCTAGGGGCTTGTTTGTTTATATAGAGCTATATAGCTAAAGAACCTTCTTCAAAACTTCTTCTATGAAACCATAAGGCCAAGACCTTATGTATTTAGTGTGTTGCAGTGTATAGTGGTCCTCTACATAAATCCTGCCAATCTAAACCCTGGGGTTCAAACTTGCCACACCCCATGGGGTCATCGAATCCTATAGAATTGCAGCCTGTTTATTAGCTTACCTGAGCTGGAAGCTTACATTTTATAACTCAGGTGAGCGGTTGTTGCCCTTAAGCTACTTGTTTGTATCACAGATTAGCTTCTATTTACATGCCATAGTCTTTTTTCTGTCTTTTTGGCTATCACAGATAAGCTTAATGTTCACATGCCACAGTCTTTTTTCTGTAAATAAATGGCTATCACAGATATGCTTAGTTTAACAGATTTGAAACGATTGTCACAAACTATTAATAAGAATTTTAAATCACTTGTAATCATGAGTTTGAATTTATATCACAGAAAAGCTTTATATATTTACACGCCACACTCCTTTTTCTGCATTTAAGGCTATCACAGATATGCTTATAATTCCTGATTGAAAATGATTGTTACAATCTATCACAATGTAAAATCACAGAAAATCATTGTTCCAATTAACTGCATAAATCCATGGTCCGAATCCTTAGTACATTTGTCCAGTTTTTTAAGATTGTTAATCTTCTTTTAGCGACTCATCCAGGAATTGTTCAACCTGTTTTTGCTGATTAAACAGTTCGTAAACACGCCTAAGTACTTTTCTTTCATTCTTAATCCTGTCAGCCAGGTAATCTTCAAATGATCCGGAACTTCCTCTGGGATTAAAGTCAGCAGACCACAGATGCTCTTCTGTGCACTCATGAACGATGGACTGAATGAAACCAGCAGTTGTACTCTCCCGCTTTTATGGACTTGTTCAGCTTTAAACTTTATGAAAGCTCTTTGCACGTCATTCATGAGGTCCTGGGAAGCCATGGGGTTTGGCTTATAGTATGGTTTTATTTTATCTTTGAGATTTTGTGAGACAAGTTCAATATCTGTTATGTATTGTGATGTGGCTTCTATGCGTCGACGCTTTTTTGAAGCACCCGAAATTACCGGCGTCGACCGTACAGTAGCAGTAGCTGTTACACGAGTTGCCTGTAAGGAGTGTCAAACACTTGGGAGACCTGATATGAAGGAACGGAATCAGCAGCCGGATACTGATTCATAAGTTGTACGAAGTCTGTTCCAACAGCAAATCCATAATCTTGAACACCTGTCTCCATGGGCGTTACAGCAACCAAAGCGGCACTGAATGCCTAAAAGAGATCATTCTTGCAGGTACACCCAACCTGTTGGTATTGTAGTGCTTGTATGTCGCCTTGGAGCGTGGCCCTGTCACCTCTGGCTGTCGCTAACTCCGTTTCCATCTCCTTCACTCTTGCCTCCAGTTTCTCTCTCTCTTTCCTTTCTATGGTGATCTGTTTTGTCCGCTTCGCAATTTCTTTTGCAATTATCTTTGAAGACTGTTCCACCAGCTTCTTGCAGAAATCTTCATCATCTTCCACACTCATATCTGTAAAAGATGAAAACAGAACTATAACTGTAATTACTATCATAGTTTAAACTAAGTTGAGGCTTCATTCTTGGCAAATTGCATGTCAGATATGAGCACACAGACTTATTATCGCAAATATTGACTGTCTCCTCCCCGTTTATAGAGGCTAAGATAAAGTGATGGACTGCAAGATGTCTACTCACGATGCTGCTTAGAAAATTGGCTATTTTGCATTGTTTTACCAGGGCGTTTCATTGTCTACAAAATATGCTCAAGTCTTACTGGGCCTTCAATTTTGTAAAAAAAACTTTTTTTCTGAGATCAATACTTTCTACCACTGAAAAACGGCAAGTACATCACAATAGTAAAGCAAGTACACATTTTTTTTCATAATGTTTTGTTTTCGCTGCAATAAGCTTTAGGTGAAGGGTTTAGGTTAACCCCCTACCATTACCCTAACCCTAAGGGTAGTGTTAATGTAATAGTAAATCCAAGAAGAGAGAAAGAAATTGACTTACTGTAATAATAGCAATGTATTCCTTAAAGATATACTTTCACATCTAACCACAGTGAATGCTGAACGTCAACTGGCAATATGGTTAACCCAAGTAATGGTTGATACTAAAAATAAATTTGTTTGTTCTTTGAGGGGTCAACCCATATAATAACCATCTAAACCCCAACGATAAACCATCCTACTTTAACCCTTTAAACATTAACCTGGACCCGACTGACATTCAACATTATCCAATGTTTACCCTCACCTATTCCATAACCATTACCCTTACAACTTTACTAGAGTACCATATTGCTGTAGGTAAACCCAGATATTAGCTCATCTTAACCTGTTAAACTCAACTTAACCCATTAAACATAAACCTTTACCCAGTTATAATCTGACGTTTTCTAATGTTCACCCTATACCATTACAACAGCCATTACCCTTACACCTTTACTAGAGTTAACAATTTGACTGCTTGTAAACCCAGATGTTAACCCAACATAACCATTACCTTTCCACATTTATAAAAGTGTACCATTTGATTGTAGGTACACCCAGATGTTAACCCACCTTAACCATTGCCCTAACACCTTTACTTGAATTTACCATTTGGTTGTAAGTTCTACCAGATGTTAACCCACCATAACCATGACCATTACACCTTTACTAGAGTGTACGTTTTGGCTGTTGGTACAGCCAGATGTTAACCCACCTTAACCATTACCCTTACACCATTACTACAGTTTACCATTTGATTGTCATTAAATCCAGATGTAAACCAACCATAACCATTATCATTACACCTTTACTAGAGTTTACTTTTTGACTGTATGTAAACCTAAATATTAACCCACCATAACCTTTGCCCTTACACCTTTACTTGTGTTTACTTTTTCGCCTGTAGGCATACCCAGATGTAAACCAGCCTTAGCCATTACCATTTAACCTTTACTAGAGTTTACTTTTAGACTGTAGGTAAACTTTGATGTTAACTTACCATAGCCATCACCCTTTCACGTTTACTAGAGTTTACTTTTTGACTGTAGGTACACCCAGATGTAAACCAATCTTAACCATTACCATTTAACCTTTACTAGAGTTTACTTTTAGACTGTAGGTAAACCTAGATGTTAACTCACCATAACCATCACCCTTACACGTTTCCTAGAGTTTACTTTTTGACTGTAGGTACACCCAGATATTAACGCACCTTAACCATTACCCTTACACCTTTACTAGAGTTTACGTTTTGACTATAGCTACACCCAGATATTTTCCCCAACATAACCATTACCCTTACAACTTTACTAGAGTTTACCATTTGCTTGTAGGTTACCCAGATGCTAATCCACCATAAACATTAGCCTGGCACCTTTACGATAGTATACCATTTGATTGTCAGTGAAGTCAGATGTAAACCCACCATAACCATTACCATTTCACCTTTACTAGAGTTATTTTTTTGACTGTAGGTAAACTTAGATGTTAAGCCGGGATAATCATTACCCTTACACCTTTACTAGAATTAATTTTTTGACTGTGGATACACTCAGATGTTAATCCACCATAAACATTACCCTTACACCTTTATTAGAGTGTAATTTTTGACTGTTGTTGCACCCAGATGTTAACCCATCTGAACCATAACCTTTACACCATTTCCATAGTTTACCATTTGATTGTCATTAAACCCAGATGTAAACCAACTTTAACCATTACCATTACACCTTTACCAGAGTTTACTTTTGACTGTAGGTACACCCAGATATTAACCCATCATAGCCATTGCTCTTACAAGTTAACTTGAGTTTACTTTTTGACTGTAGGTAAATCCAGATGTTAACCCACCGAAATCATTACCTTTACACCTTTACTATAGCTTACCATTTGACTACAGGTACACCCAGATGTTAACCCACCATAAGCATTACCCTTAAACTATTACTAGAGTTTACTTTTTGACTGTAGGTGCACCAAGATGCTAAAAAACCTTAACCATTACCTTATCACCTTTACTATACCTTACCATTTGATTTTCATTCAAACCAGATGTAAAACCACCTTACCCATTACCAATACACCTTTACTAGAGTCTACGATTTGACTGTAGGTACACCAAGATGTTAACCCACCATAACCATTGCCCTTACACCTTTACTTCAGTTTACCTTTTGACTGTAGGTATACCCAGATGTAAACCAACCTTAACCGTTACCATTACACCTTTACTAGAGTTTACTTTTAAACTGTAGGTAAACCTAGATGTTAACTTACATTAACCATTACCCTTACACATTTACTAGAGTTACTTTTTGACTGTAGGTACACCCAGATATTAACCCACTATAACCATTACCCTTAAACCTTAACTTGAGTTTCCTTTTGACTGTAGGTAAACTCAGATGTTAACCCACCGAAATCATTACCTTAACACCTTTTCTATAGCTTACCACTTGACTGCAGATACACCCAGATGTTAACTCTCCTTAACCATTATCTTTAAACCTTAAATATAGTTTACAATTTGACTGTATGCACACCCAGATGTTAACCCACCATAACCAGTACCCTTACACCTTTACGAGAGTGTACGTTTTGACTGTTGGTACAGCCAGATGTTAACCCACCTTAACCATTACCTTTACACCATTACTACAGTTTACCATTTGATTGTCATTAAATCCAGATGTAAACAAACCTTGGGTTAGGGTTAGGATTAGGGTTAGGAGGGTTAGGGTTAGGGTTAGGGTTAGGAGGGTTAGGGTTAGGGTTAGGGTTAGGGTTAGGGTTAGGGGTTAGGGTTAGGGTTAGGGTTAGGGTTAGGGGTTAGGATACAATCGAGTGGCGCTTTGGTCGCCAAAAATGGCGCTTTGGCAGATTTTAATGGCGTTCTGGCAGATTGGACAGTCGACCATAGCGCCATTTTGGCGCTTTGGTCGAAATTTTGTGGCGCTTTGGCAGACTTGAATGGCGCTGTGGTCGACTTTTTTAAAATACGCTATATTGAGCTTATTTTACGTGCTTTTATGTATGTTTTAATCAAAACTGGCCTGCAAAGATATTTACATGAGATTTAGGAGAGAATCCCTGAGCTTTTAGCACTGATATAAAAGTTACTATGCAAAGGTATGGTTTACAATATATTGCATATAACTTTGGATCTATAAGTCACAATTGTCTTATAATTCCATTTGATTGTTGCCTATAGATCGGCAAATAGTATAGGCTAAGCCGTACCCCTAACCCTGGCCCTATAACATATTTTTTCTAAGTCAGAGGCTGAATCTTCCCTGGTGTTAGGAGTTGCGTGTGCGGGCACTGGACAGGCATGCGACCCCGAGATCTTCCCCTCTGATTTACAGGGGTAGTGTGTGCTGGCGGAGACACTCTGCATGCGACCCCGGGAGAATCTTCCCTAGTGTTATTGGTTAGTTTAAACGATATCCCCTGGTGTTATTGGTTGCGTGTACGCTGTGACCCCGAGATCTTCCCCTTCTGATTTACAGGGGTTGTGTGTGCGGAGATCACTCTGCATGCTATCCCGCAAGAATCTTCCCCCGGTGTTAGTGGTTGCGTGTGCGGGCACTGGACCTGCATGCCTCCCCTCTGATTTACAGGGGTTGTGTGTGCGGAGATCACTCTGCATGCTATCCCGCAAGAATCTTCCCCCGGTGTTAGTGGTTGCGTGTGCGGGCACTGGACCTGCATGCCTCCCCTCTGATTTACAGGGGTAGCGTGTGCGGAAACACTCTGCATGCTACCCCGCGAGAATCTTCCCCCGGTGTTAGTGGTTGACCTGCATGCGTCCCCTCTGATTTACAGGGGTAGCGTGTGCGGAGACACACTGCATGCGACCCCGGGAGAATCTTCCCTGGTGTTGGGGGTTGCGTGTGCGGGCACTGGACCGGCATGTTTCCCCGAGAACGTCACCCAGATTTACAGGGGTAGCGTGTGAGGAGACTTGATTGATTGTTTTGGGTTTAACGGCCCTTTGAGTCAGTATTTCAGTCTATATCGGGCCGTCTTCCAGACAGGGAGAAAGAGGACAAATGATAGACGAGAGAAAAAATGTCCAAACAACCCCCACCTGCACCTACTGTAGGCACACTGGAAGTTACACACAGCACCATCGCACCACCCGACCGTCCCCGTGTGCGGCGACACTCAATAATGTACATTACAACCCGCACCTACTGCAGGCACAGTAGGCCCTACAATGTTCCGAATCAGTATGACGCCCCGACACTGGAAGTTACACACAGCACCATCGCACCACCCGACCATCCCCGTGTGCAGAGACACTCAAAAATGTACATTTAACAACCCGCACCTACTGCAGGCACAGTAGTCCCTACAATGTTCCAAATCAGTAGGACGCCCCGGCACTGGAAGTTACACACAGCACCATCGCACCACCCGACCATACCCGTGTGCGGAGACACTCAATAATATACATTATATATATAATAGAGAACAAAGTGTATGTGTAGCCAGAATTTTTTTTTTTTTTTTTTTTTTTTTACAGCTTTGGATTCTTTGTCAAAATTCACTTACTAGAGAGCTCCAAATTAGATTTGTAGGGCTTGTACTGTAGAAGTTATTCACACATTTCGAAATGTTGAATGTATCATATGCAATACGTTGTGTGCAAGGATGCTATTTGAGATTTTACCTCTTTTCAGCATTCTGGTATACTATTTTGGTCTGAGTGTTAGATAATCATGGATCTGTTAAGCAGATAATGTCAATAATATGCATGCCAGTCCAGTGCCCGCACACGCACCCCCTAACACCAGGGATGATTCTCCTGGGGTCGCATGCAAAGTGTCTCCGCACACGCTACCCAGCTTAATCAGAGGAACACCAGGGAAGATTCTCCGGGGCTCGCATGCAGAGTGTCTCCGCACACGCTACCCCGCTAAATCAGAGGGGAATTTCTCGGGGACGCATGCCCGTCCAGTGCCCGCTCACGCACCCCTAACCCCAGGGATGATTCTTCTGGGGTCGCATGCAAAGTGTCTCGCACACGCTACCCCGCTTAATCAGAGGAACACCAGGGAAGATTCTCCCGGGGTCGCATGCAAAGTGTCTCCGCACACGCTACCCAGCTTAATCAGAGGAACACCAGGGAAGATTCTCTCGGGGCTCGCATGCAGAGTGCCTCCGCACACGCTACCCCGCTAAATCAGAGGGGAATTTCTCGGGGACGCATGCCCGTCCAGTGCCCGCACACCCTAACACCAGGGAAAATTCTCCTGGGGTCGCATGCAAAGTGTCTCCGCACACGCTACCCCGTTTAATCAGAGCAACACCAGGGAAGATTCTCCGGGGCTCGCATGCAGAGTGTCTCCGCACACGCTACCCCGCTAAATAAGAGGGGAATTTCTCGGGGACGCATGCCCGTCCAGTGCCCGCTCACGCACCCCTAACCCCAGGGATGATTCTCCTGGGGTCGCATGCAAAGTGTCTCCGCACACGCTACCCCGCTTAATCAGAGGAACACCAGGGAAGATTCTCCCGGGGTCGCATGCAAAGTGTCTCCGCACACGCTACCCCGCTTAATCAGAGGGGAATTTCTCGGGGACGCATGCCCGTCCAGTGCCCGCTCACGCACCCCTAGCCCCAGGGATGATTCTTCTGGGGTCGCATGCAAAGTGTCTCGCACACGCTACCCCGCTTAATCAGAGGAACACCAGGGAAGATTCTCCCGGGGTCGCATGCAGAGTGTCTCCGCACACGCTACCCCGTTAAATCAGAGGGGAATTTCTCGGGGACGCATGCCCGTCCAGTGCCCGCACACCCTAACACCAGGGAAAATTCTCCCGGGGTCGCATGCAAAGTGTCTCCGCACACGCTACCCCGTTTAATCAGAGCAACACCAGGGAAGATTCTCCGGGGCTCGCATGCAGAGTGTCTCCGCACACGCTACCCCGCTAAATAAGAGGGGAATTTCTCGGGGACGCATGCCCGTCCAGTGCCCGCTCACGCACCCCTAACCCCAGGGATGATTCTCCTGCGGTCGCATGCAAAGTGTCTCCGCACACGCTACCCCGCTTAATCAGAGGAACACCAGGGAAGATTCTCCCGGGGTCGCATGCAAAGTGTCTCCGCACACGCTACCCCGCTTAATCAGAGGGGAATTTCTCGGGGACGCATGCCCGTCCAGTGCCCGCTCACGCACCCCTAACCCCAGGGATGATTCTTCTGGGGTCGCATGCAAAGTGTCTCGCACACGCTACCCCGCTTAATCAGAGGAACACCAGGGAAGATTCTCCCGGGGTCGCATGCAGAGTGTCTCCGCACACGCTACCCCGTTAAATCAGAGGGGAATTTCTCGGGGACGCATGCCCGTCCAGTGCCCGCACACCCTAACACCAGGGAAAATTCTCCTGGGGTCGCATGCAAAGTGTCTCCGCACACGCTACCCCGTTTAATCAGAGCAACACCAGGGAAGATTCTCCGGGGCTCGCATGCAGAGTGTCTCCGCACACGCTACCCCGCTAAATAAGAGGGGAATTTCTCGGGGACGCATGCCCGTCCAGTGCCCGCTCACGCACCCCTAACCCCAGGGATGATTCTCCTGGGGTCGCATGCAAAGTGTCTCCGCACACGCTACCCCGCTTAATCAGAGGAACACCAGGGAAGATTCTCCCGGGGTCGCATGCAAAGTGTCTCCGCACACGCTACCCCGCTTAATCAGAGGAACACCAGGGAAGATTCTCCCGGGGTCGCACGCAGAGTGTCTCCGCACACGCTACCCCGTTAAATCAGAGGGGAATTTCTCGGGGACGCATGCCCGTCCAGTGCCCGCCGCACACGCAACCTCTAACACCAGGGATGATTCTCCTGGGGTCGCATGCAGAGTGTCTCCGCACACGCTACCCCGTTAAATCAGAGGGGAATTTCTCGGGGACGCATGCCCGTCCAGTGCCCGCCGCACACGCAACCTCTAACATCAGGGATGATTCTCCTGGGGTCGCATGCAGAGTGTCTCCGCACACGCTACCCCTGTAAATCACAGGGGACGTTCTCGGGGATGCATGGCGGTCCAGTGCCCGACACCGGGGCCCACGAAAGCCCGAAGTGGCAGAGGGAGTCTGAAGGGAATGGATGCATCATCACGCCGCTCAATAATGCCCGAGCAAACTGACCATGTCTCCTGCATTTAAGTGAAAATAACTAAAAAAAAAAGAAAAGAAAACGGTCAAACATATCTCCCTATATATATATATATATAAATATATAGATCCGACTTTTGATTCATAACCCTGCGCCAGACGAAGTCTGTTTCTTGTGTTGGCTTTTATTCTTTCTGGGTCGAATGCAGAGTGCCTCCGCACACGCTACCCGGCAAAAATCAGACGGGACGTTCGCGGGGATGCATGCAGGTCCTGTCCCCGAACACGATTGCCCGAACACCAGGTAAGATCCTCCCGGGGTAGCATGGAGCCTGTCTCCGAACACGCTGCCCCGCTAAATCAGAGGGGAAGTTCTCGGAGACGCATGCCCGTCCAGTGCCCGCACACGCACCTCCAAACACCAGGGATGATTCTCCTGGGGTCGCATGCAAAGTGTCTCCACACACGCTACCCCGCTTAATCAGAGGAACTCCGGGGAAGATTCTCCTGGGGTCGCGCGCAGACTGTCTCCGCACACGCTACCCAGCTTAATCAGAGGGGAAGTTCTCGGAGACGCATGCCCGTCCAGCGCCCGAACACAAAACCCGTAACACCAGGGATGATTCTCCTGGGGTTGCATGCAATGTGTCTCCGCAGACGCTACCCCGCTTAATCAGAGGAGCACCAGGGAAGATTCTCCCGGGGTCGCATGCAGAGTGTCTCCGCACACGCTTCCCCGCTAAATCAGAGGGCAAGTTCTCGGAGACGCATGCCCGTCCAGTGCCCGCACACGAACCCCTAACACCAGGGATGATTCTCCTGGGGTCGCATGCAAAGTGTCTCCGCACACGCTACCCCGCCAAATCAGAGGGGAAGTTTTCGGAGACGCATGCCCGTCCAGTGCCCGCACACGCACCTCTAACCCCAGGGATGATTCTCCTGGGGTCGCATGCAAAGTGTCTCCGCACACGCTACCCCGCTTAATCAGAGGAACACCAGGATAGATTCCCCCGGGGTCGCATGCAGAGTGTCTCCGCTCACACTACCCCGCTAAATCAGAGGGGATGTTCTCGGAGACGCATGCCCGTTCAGAGCCCGAACACGCAACCCCTAAAACCAGGGATGCATGCGGTCCTGTCCCCGTACACGCGGGCCCTGACACCAGGGCACACGCAACCCCTAACACCAGGGAATTCTTCTCGGGTCTTATAGGAGGGTTAGGGTTAGGGTTAGGGTTAGGGTTAGGGTTAGGGTTAGGGTTAGGGTTAGGGTTAGGGGTTAGGGTTAGGGTTAGGGTTAGGGTTAGGGTTAGGGTTAGGGTTAGGGTTAGGGTTAGGGTTAGGGGTTAGGGGTTAGGGGTTAGGGGTTAGGGTTAGGGGTTAGGGTTAGGGTTAGGGTTAGGGTTAGGGTTAGGGTTAGGGTTAGGGTTAGGGTTAGGGTTAGGGAATAGGTATTTTCGGCTGAGACAAAGACATCGGAAGGATATTTGGGTGTAATTTGGCTAGGGTTAGCCTTTTCACAGACCCTGGCGTAGGGAATGGTGTCTATTTTTAGTTAGTATTACCGAACTTCTTTTATCAGGGGAGACTATTTAACAAGGGAGATGATGCATATTTCCAGTAAACGTAGTAAATACGTTTATGCATTAGACTAAATACCAAGAAACTCTGATCAGCATGCACTTCCAGAGCAATTAATCAGTCTCTTTAGAAGACTAAACATCTTGAATCATTTTCTTACCTGAGGAATGGTTAGTGCAGCCTCTGATGAGGAATTGTCTTAGAACAGTGTTTTTCAAAGATGAATGAATATAAAAAAATGCACCATCATAACTCTATGAATACTTCGTGTCAGAAAGCTGTCAGAAAACTTCTGACAATTTTCCGACAGCAACAATCTAGGGTCATGTACATATGTAGTAAAGTGGAATATGTTTTTTTTGTTAAGGAAAGAGCAGGTGTCGGTGCAATCGGAACTAAGGTTAGGGTTAGTTAGGGTGTATGTTAGAAAATAGTCTACCCGTTGGCCATAGTTAAGTTAAACTATGTTCACCCTTGCACCGCGATGAGGTCGGTAGACATGGCAAGGGGTCGGACCCAGTCGATAACCGAGTCCTAATCAAGATGAATCAAAGGCTCAAAAACAAATCAAAGGAGCCAATTATTATGTAGTACCTTCTACAGGGCTGAAAAATTGACCACTGGTACAAGAATAATATTCCTTGGCGTATTCATGTTTCTTAAGCAAATGACAGAAATAAAATGCGGAATGAGAGATGCGGAGCTCCACCCACAGCTTATACGTCATAACACGGAGTGGTCTCTGATTGGTTCAAAATTACGTGATCTATTTTTGTCACTCTCGCGTTGACCCATTGCAGAACATGTATAAATATAACCTTACAGTCTTGCCCTATCAATTACGCTTTGGGTTGTGTAGGTTAGGGTTAGGGTGTTGGGTGTTAGAGGTGTTAGATGTAGGGTGTTTGGGTGTTAGGGTTAGGTTAGGGTGTTAGAGGTGTTAGGTGTTAGTGTTAGGGTGTTAGAGTGTTAGGTGTTAGTGTTAGGGTGTTGGGTGTTAGAGGTGTTAGGTGTTTGGGTGTTAGGGTTAGGGTGTTACAGGTGTTAGTGTTGGGTGTTAGAGGTGTTAGGGTGTTAGGTGTTAGTGTTAGGGTTATGGTGTTGGGTGATAGAGTGTTAGGTGTTAGTGTTAGGGTTAGGTGTTGGGTGTTAGAGGTATTAGGGTTAGGGTTAGGGTTAGGGTTAGGGAATAGGTATTTTCGGCTGAGACAAAGACATCGGAAGGATATTTGGGTGTAATTTGGCTAGGGTTAGCCTTTTCACAGACCCTGGCGTAGGGAATGGTGTCTATTTTTAGTTAGTATTACCGAACTTCTTTTATCAGGGGAGACTATTTAACAAGGGAGATGATGCATATTTCCAGTAAACGTAGTAAATACGTTTATGCATTAGACTAAATACCAAGAAACTCTGATCAGCATGCACTTCCAGAGCAATTAATCAGTCTCTTTAGAAGACTAAACATCTTGAATCATTTTCTTACCTGAGGAATGGTTAGTGCAGCCTCTGATGAGGAATTGTCTTAGAACAGTGTTTTTCAAAGATGAATGAATATAAAAAAATGCACCATCATAACTCTATGAATACTTCGTGTCAGAAAGCTGTCAGAAAACTTCTGACAATTTTCCGACAGCAACAATCTAGGGTCATGTACATATGTAGTAAAGTGGAATATGTTTTTTTTTGTTAAGGAAAGAGCAGGTGTCGGTGCAATCGGAACTAAGGTTAGGGTTAGTTAGGGTGTATGTTAGAAAATAGTCTACCCGTTGGACATAGTTAAGTTAAACTATGTTCACCCTTGCACCGCGATGAGGTCGGTAGACATGGCAAGGGGTCGGACCCAGTCGATAACCGAGTCCTAATCAAGATGAATCAAAGGCTCAAAAACAAATCAAAGGAGCCAATTATTATGTAGTACCTTCTACAGGGCTGAAAAATTGACCACTGGTACAAGAATAATATTCCTTGGCGTATTCATGTTTCTTAAGCAAATGACAGAAATAAAATGCGGAATGAGAGATGCGGAGCTCCACCCACAGCTTATACGTCATAACACGGAGTGGTCTCTGATTGGTTCAAAATTACGTGATCTATTTTTGTCACTCTCGCGTTGACCTATTGCAGAACATGTATAAATATAACCTTACAGTCTTGCCCTATCAATTACGCTTTGGGTTGTGTAGGTTAGGGTTAGGGTGTTGGGTGTTAGAGGTGTTAGATGTAGGGTGTTTGGGTGTTAGGGTTAGGTTAGGGTGTTAGAGGTGTTAGGTGTTAGTGTTAGGGTGTTAGAGTGTTAGGTGTTAGTGTTAGGGTGTTGGGTGTTAGAGGTGTTAGGTGTTTGGGTGTTAGGGTTAGGGTGTTACAGGTGTTAGTGTTGGGTGTTAGAGGTGTTAGGGTGTTAGGTGTTAGTGTTAGGGTTAGGGTGTTGGGTGATAGAGTGTTAGGTGTTAGTGTTAGGGTTAGGTGTTGGGTGTTAGAGGTTATAGGGTTAGGGTTAGGGTTAGGGTTAGGGTTAGGGAATAGGTATTTTCGGCTGAGACAAAGACATCGGAAGGATATTTGGGTGTAATTTGGCTAGGGTTAGCCTTTTCACAGACCCTGGCGTAGGGAATGGTGTCTATTTTTAGTTAGTATTACCGAACTTCTTTTATCAGGGGAGACTATTTAACAAGGGAGATGATGCATATTTCCAGTAAACGTAGTAAATACGTTTATGCATTAGACTAAATACCAAGAAACTCTGATCAGCATGCACTTCCAGAGCAATTAATCAGTCTCTTTAGAAGACTAAACATCTTGAATCATTTTCTTACCTGAGGAATGGTTAGTGCAGCCTCTGATGAGGAATTGTCTTAGAACAGTGTTTTTCAAAGATGAATGAATATAAAAAAATGCACCATCATAACTCTATGAATACTTCGTGTCAGAAAGCTGTCAGAAAACTTCTGACAATTTTCCGACAGCAACAATCTAGGGTCATGTACATATGTAGTAAAGTGGAATATGTTTTTTTTGTTAAGGAAAGAGCAGGTGTCGGTGCAATCGGAACTAAGGTTAGGGTTAGTTAGGGTGTATGTTAGAAAATAGTCTACCCGTTGGCCATAGTTAAGTTAAACTATGTTCACCCTTGCACCGCGATGAGGTCGGTAGACATGGCAAGGGGTCGGACCCAGTCGATAACCGAGTCCTAATCAAGATGAATCAAAGGCTCAAAAACAAATCAAAGGAGCCAATTATTATGTAGTACCTTCTACAGGGCTGAAAAATTGACCACTGGTACAAGAATAATATTCCTTGGCGTATTCATGTTTCTTAAGCAAATGACAGAAATAAAATGCGGAATGAGAGATGCGGAGCTCCACCCACAGCTTATACGTCATAACACGGAGTGGTCTCTGATTGGTTCAAAATTACGTGATCTATTTTTATGTCACTCTCGCGTTGACCCATTGCAGAACATGTATAAATATAACCTTACAGTCTTGCCCTATCAATTACGCTTTGGGTTGTGTAGGTTAGGGTTAGGGTGTTGGGTGTTAGAGGTGTTAGATGTAGGGTGTTTGGGTGTTAGGGTTAGGTTAGGGTGTTAGAGGTGTTAGGTGTTAGTGTTAGGGTGTTAGAGTGTTAGGTGTTAGTGTTAGGGTGTTGGGTGTTAGAGGTGTTAGGTGTTTGGGTGTTAGGGTTAGGGTGTTACAGGTGTTAGTGTTGGGTGTTAGAGGTGTTAGGGTGTTAGGTGTTAGTGTTAGGGTTAGGGTGTTGGGTGATAGAGTGTTAGGTGTTAGTGTTAGGGTTAGGTGTTGGGTGTTAGAGGTATTAGGGTTAGGGTTAGGGTTAGGGTTAGGGTTAGGGAATAGGTATTTTCGGCTGAGACAAAGACATCGGAAGGATATTTGGGTGTAATTTGGCTAGGGTTAGCCTTTTCACAGACCCTGGCGTAGGGAATGGTGTCTATTTTTAGTTAGTATTACCGAACTTCTTTTATCAGGGGAGACTATTTAACAAGGGAGATGATGCATATTTCCAGTAAACGTAGTAAATACGTTTATGCATTAGACTAAATACCAAGAAACTCTGATCAGCATGCACTTCCAGAGCAATTAATCAGTCTCTTTAGAAGACTAAACATCTTGAATCATTTTCTTACCTGAGGAATGGTTAGTGCAGCCTCTGATGAGGAATTGTCTTAGAACAGTGTTTTTCAAAGATGAATGAATATATAAAAAAATGCAGTATCAAAACTATTAATACTTCCTGTCAGAAAGCTGTCAGAAAACCTTCCGACAGCAACAATCTAAGGTCATGTACATATGTTGTAAAGTGGAATATTGTTTTTGTTAAGCAAAGACCAGAAGTTAGGGTTAGGGTGTTGGGTGTTATAGGTGTTAGGGTGTTGGGTGTTAGGGTGTTGGGTGTTATAGGTGTTAGGGTGTTAGGTGTTATAGATGTTAGGCTGTTGGGTGTTAGGGTTAGGTTAGGGTTAGGGGTTAGGGTTAGGGTTAGGGTGTTGGGTGTTATAGGTGTTAGGGTGTTGGGTGTTAGGGTGTTGGGTGTTATAGGTGTTAGGGTGTTGGGTGTTAGGGTGCGGGTTAGGGTTAGGGAATAGGTATTTTCGGCTGAGTCCAAGTCCTCGGAAGGATATTTGGGTGTAGTTTGGCTAGGGTTAGCCTTTTCACAGACCCTGGCGTAGGGAATGGTTGCTATTTTTAGTAAGTGTTACCGAACTTCTTTTTTCAGGGGAGACTATTTAACAAGGGAGATGATGCATGTTTCGAGTAAAAATAGCAAATACGTTTATGAATTAGACTAAGTACCAAAAAACTCTGATCAGCATGCACTTCGATAGCAATTAATCAGTCTCTTTAGAAGACTAAACATCCTGAATCATTTGCTTACCTGAGGAATGGTTAGTCCAGCCTTTGATGAGGAATTGTCTTAGAACAGTGTTTTTCAAAGATGAATGAATATAAAAAAATGCACCATCATAACTCTATGAATACTTCGTGTCAGAAAGCTGTCAGAAAACTTCTGACAATTTTCCGACAGCAACAATCTAGGGTCATGTACATATGTAGTAAAGTGGAATATGTTTTTTTTTGTTAAGGAAAGAGCAGGTGTCGGTGCAATCGGAACTAAGGTTAGGGTTAGTTAGGGTGTATGTTAGAAAATAGTCTACCCGTTGGCCATAGTTAAGTTAAACTATGTTCACCCTTGCACCGCGATGAGGTCGGTAGACATGACAAGGGGTCGGACCCAGTCGATAACCGAGTCCTAATCAAGATGAATCAAAGGCTCAAAAACAAATCAAAGGAGCCAATTATTATGTAGTACCTTCTACAGGGCTGAAAAATTGACCACTGGTACAAGAATAATATTCCTTGGCGTAATCATGTTTCTTAAGCAAATGACAGAAATAAAATGCGGAATGAGAGATGCGGAGCTCCACCCACAGCTTATACGTCATAACACGGAGTGGTCTCTGATTGGTTCAAAATTACGTGATCTATTTTTATGTCACTCTCGCGTTGACCCATTGCAGAACATGTATAAATATAACCTTACAGTCTTGCCCTATCAATTACGCTTTGG
The DNA here is from genome assembly GCA_963989385.1 of Ctena decussata. Taxonomy (NCBI): domain Eukaryota; kingdom Metazoa; phylum Mollusca; class Bivalvia; order Lucinida; family Lucinidae; genus Ctena; species Ctena decussata. The sequence goes on along the minus strand of OZ022501.1, from coordinate 69,240 downwards.
GTTGTGTAGGTTAGGGTTAGGGTGTTGGGTGTTAGAGGTGTTAGATGTAGGGTGTTTGGGTGTTAGGGTTAGGTTAGGGTGTTAGAGGTGTTAGGTGTTAGTGTTAGGGTGTTAGAGTGTTAGGTGTTAGTGTTAGGGTGTTGGGTGTTAGAGGTGTTAGGTGTTTGGGTGTTAGGGTTAGGGTGTTACAGGTGTTAGTGTTGGGTGTTAGAGGTGTTAGGGTGTTAGGTGTTAGTGTTAGGGTTAGGGTGTTGGGTGATAGAGTGTTAGGTGTTAGTGTTAGGGTTAGGTGTTGGGTGTTAGAGGTATTAGGGTTAGGGTTAGGGTTAGGGTTAGGGTTAGGGAATAGGTATTTTCGGCTGAGACAAAGACATCGGAAGGATATTTGGGTGTAATTTGGCTAGGGTTAGCCTTTTCACAGACCCTGGCGTAGGGAATGGTGTCTATTTTTAGTTAGTATTACCGAACTTCTTTTATCAGGGGAGACTATTTAACAAGGGAGATGATGCATATTTCCAGTAAACGTAGTAAATACGTTTATGCATTAGACTAAATACCAAGAAACTCTGATCAGCATGCACTTCCAGAGCAATTAATCAGTCTCTTTAGAAGACTAAACATCTTGAATCATTTTCTTACCTGAGGAATGGTTAGTGCAGCCTCTGATGAGGAATTGTCTTAGAACAGTGTTTTTCAAAGATGAATGAATATAAAAAAAATGCAGTATCAAAACTATTAATACTTCCTGTCAGAAAGTTGTCAGAAAACCTTCCGACAGCAACAATCTAAGGTCATGTACATATGTTGTAAAGTGGAATATTGTTTTTGTTAAGCAAAGACCAGGAGTTAGGGTTAGGGTGTTGGGTGTTATAGGTGTTAGGGTGTTGGGTGTTAGGGTGTTGGGTGTTATAGGTGTTAGGGGGTTAGGTGTTATAGATGTTAGGCTGTTGGGTGTTAGGGTTAGGTTAGGGTTAGGGGTTAGGGTTAGGGTTAGGGTGTTGGGTGTTATAGGTGTTAGGGTGTTGGGTGTTAGGGTGTTGGGTGTTATAGGTGTTAGGGTGTTGGGTGTTAGGGTGCGGGTTAGGGTTAGGTAATAGGTATTTTCGGCTGAGTCCAAGTCCTCGGAAGGATATTTGGGTGTAGTTTGGCTAGGGTTAGCCTTTTCACAGACCCTGGCGTAGGGAATGGTTGCTATTTTTAGTAAGTGTTACCGAACTTCTTTTTTCAGGGGAGACTATTTAACAAGGGAGATGATGCATGTTTCGAGTAAAAATAGCAAATACGTTTATGAATTAGACTAAGTACCAAAAAACTCTGATCAGCATGCACTTCGATAGCAATTAATCAGTCTCTTTAGAAGACTAAACATCCTGAATCATTTGCTTACCTGAGGAATAGTTAGTCCAGCCTTTGATGAGGAATTGTCTTAGAACAGTGTTTTTCAAAGATGAATGAATATAAAAAAATGCACCATCATAACTCTATGAATACTTCGTGTCAGAAAGCTGTCAGAAAACTTCTGACAATTTTCCGACAGCAACAATCTAGGGTCATGTACATATGTAGTAAAGTGGAATATGTTTTTTTTTGTTAAGGAAAGAGCAGGTGTCGGTGCAATCGGAACTAAGGTTAGGGTTAGTTAGGGTGTATGTTAGAAAATAGTCTACCCGTTGGCCATAGTTAAGTTAAACTATGTTCACCCTTGCACCGCGATGAGGTCGGTAGACATGACAAGGGGTCGGACCCAGTCGATAACCGAGTCCTAATCAAGATGAATCAAAGGCTCAAAAACAAATCAAAGGAGCCAATTATTATGTAGTACCTTCTACAGGGCTGAAAAATTGACCACTGGTACAAGAATAATATTCCTTGGCGTATTCATGTTTCTTAAGCAAATGACAGAAATAAAATGCGGAATGAGAGATGCGGAGCTCCACCCACAGCTTATACGTCATAACACGGAGTGGTCTCTGATTGGTTCAAAATTACGTGATCTATTTTTATGTCACTCTCGCGTTGACCCATTGCAGAACATGTATAAATATAACCTTACAGTCTTGCCCTATCAATTACGCTTTGGGTTGTGTAGGTTAGGGTTAGGGTGTTGGGTGTTAGAGGTGTTAGATGTAGGGTGTTTGGGTGTTAGGGTTAGGTTAGGGTGTTAGAGGTGTTAGGTGTTAGTGTTAGGGTGTTAGAGTGTTAGGTGTTAGTGTTAGGGTGTTGGGTGTTAGAGGTGTTAGGTGTTTGGGTGTTAGGGTTAGGGTGTTACAGGTGTTAGTGTTGGGTGTTAGAGGTGTTAGGGTGTTAGGTGTTAGTGTTAGGGTTAGGGTGTTGGGTGATAGAGTGTTAGGTGTTAGTGTTAGGGTTAGGTGTTGGGTGTTAGAGGTATTAGGGTTAGGGTTAGGGTTAGGGTTAGGGTTAGGGAATAGGTATTTTCGGCTGAGACAAAGACATCGGAAGGATATTTGGGTGTAATTTGGCTAGGGTTAGCCTTTTCACAGACCCTGGCGTAGGGAATGGTGTCTATTTTTAGTTAGTATTACCGAACTTCTTTTATCAGGGGAGACTATTTAACAAGGGAGATGATGCATATTTCCAGTAAACGTAGTAAATACGTTTATGCATTAGACTAAATACCAAGAAACTCTGATCAGCATGCACTTCCAGAGCAATTAATCAGTCTCTTTAGAAGACTAAACATCTTGAATCATTTTCTTACCTGAGGAATGGTTAGTGCAGCCTCTGATGAGGAATTGTCTTAGAACAGTGTTTTTCAAAGATGAATGAATATAAAAAAATGCACCATCATAACTCTATGAATACTTCGTGTCAGAAAGCTGTCAGAAAACTTCTGACAATTTTCCGACAGCAACAATCTAGGGTCATGTACATATGTAGTAAAGTGGAATATGTTTTTTTTTGTTAAGGAAAGAGCAGGTGTCGGTGCAATCGGAACTAAGGTTAGGGTTAGTTAGGGTGTATGTTAGAAAATAGTCTACCCGTTGGCTATAGTTAAGTTAAACTATGTTCACCCTTGCACCGCGATGAGGTCGGTAGACATGGCAAGGGGTCGGACCCAGTCGATAACCGAGTCCTAATCAAGATGAATCAAAGGCTCAAAATCAAATCAAAGGAGCCAATTATTATGTAGTACCTTCTACAGGGCTGAAAAATTGACCACTGGTACAAGAATAATATTCCTTGGCGTATTCATGTTTCTTAAGCAAATGACAGAAATAAAATGCGGAATGAGAGATGCGGAGCTCCACCCACAGCTTATACGTCATAACACGGAGTGGTCTCTGATTGGTTCAAAATTACGTGATCTATTTTTGTCACTCTCGCGTTGACCCATTGCAGAACATGTATAAATATAACCTTACAGTCTTGCCCTATCAATTACGCTTTGGGTTGTGTAGGTTAGGGTTAGGGTGTTGGGTGTTAGAGGTGTTAGATGTAGGGTGTTTGGGTGTTAGGGTTAGGTTAGGGTGTTAGAGGTGTTAGGTGTTAGTGTTAGGGTGTTAGAGTGTTAGGTGTTAGTGTTAGGGTGTTGGGTGTTAGAGGTGTTAGGTGTTTGGGTGTTAGGGTTAGGGTGTTACAGGTGTTAGTGTTGGGTGTTAGAGGTGTTAGGGTGTTAGGTGTTAGTGTTAGGGTTAGGGTGTTGGGTGATAGAGTGTTAGGTGTTAGTGTTAGGGTTAGGTGTTGGGTGTTAGAGGTATTAGGGTTAGGGTTAGGGTTAGGGTTAGGGTTAGGGAATAGGTATTTTCGGCTGAGACAAAGACATCGGAAGGATATTTGGGTGTAATTTGGCTAGGGTTAGCCTTTTCACAGACCCTGGCGTAGGGAATGGTGTCTATTTTTAGTTAGTATTACCGAACTTCTTTTATCAGGGGAGACTATTTAACAAGGGAGATGATGCATATTTCCAGTAAACGTAGTAAATACGTTTATGCATTAGACTAAATACCAAGAAACTCTGATCAGCATGCACTTCCAGAGCAATTAATCAGTCTCTTTAGAAGACTAAACATCTTGAATCATTTTCTTACCTGAGGAATGGTTAGTGCAGCCTCTGATGAGGAATTGTCTTAGAACAGTGTTTTTCAAAGATGAATGAATATAAAAAAATGCACCATCATAACTCTATGAATACTTCGTGTCAGAAAGCTGTCAGAAAACTTCTGACAATTTTCCGACAGCAACAATCTAGGGTCATGTACATATGTAGTAAAGTGGAATATGTTTTTTTTTGTTAAGGAAAGAGCAGGTGTCGGTGCAATCGGAACTAAGGTTAGGGTTAGTTAGGGTGTATGTTAGAAAATAGTCTACCCGTTGGCCATAGTTAAGTTAAACTATGTTCACCCTTGCACCGCGATGAGGTCGGTAGACATGGCAAGGGGTCGGACCCAGTCGATAACCGAGTCCTAATCAAGATGAATCAAAGGCTCAAAAACAAATCAAAGGAGCCAATTATTATGTAGTACCTTCTACAGGGCTGAAAAATTGACCACTGGTACAAGAATAATATTCCTTGGCGTATTCATGTTTCTTAAGCAAATAACAGAAATAAAATGCGGAATGAGAGATGCGGAGCTCCACCCACAGCTTATACGTCATAACACGGAGTGGTCTCTGATTGGTTCAAAATTACGTGATCTATTTTTGTCACTCTCGCGTTGACCCATTGCAGAACATGTATAAATATAACCTTACAGTCTTGCCCTATCAATTACGCTTTGGGTTGTGTAGGTTAGGGTTAGGGTGTTGGGTGTTAGAGGTGTTAGATGTAGGGTGTTTGGGTGTTAGGGTTAGGTTAGGGTGTTAGAGGTGTTAGGTGTTAGTGTTAGGGTGTTAGAGTGTTAGGTGTTAGTGTTAGGGTGTTGGGTGTTAGAGGTGTTAGGTGTTTGGGTGTTAGGGTTAGGGTGTTACAGGTGTTAGTGTTGGGTGTTAGAGGTGTTAGGGTGTTAGGTGTTAGTGTTAGGGTTAGGGTGTTGGGTGATAGAGTGTTAGGTGTTAGTGTTAGGGTTAGGTGTTGGGTGTTAGAGGTATTAGGGTTAGGGTTAGGGTTAGGGTTAGGGTTAGGGAATAGGTATTTTCGGCTGAGACAAAGAGGGTTAGGGTTAGGGTTAGGGTTAGGGTTAGGGTTAGGGTTAGGGTTAGGGTTAGGGTTAGGGTTAGGGTTAGGGTTACGGTTAGGGTTAGGGTTAGGGTTAGGGTTAGGGTTAGGGTTAGGGTTAGGGTTAGGGTTAGGGTTAGGGGTTAGGGTTAGGGTTAGGGTTAGGGTTAGGGTTAGGGTTAGGGTTAGGGTTAGGGTTAGGGTTAGGGTTAGGGTTAGGGGTTAGGGTTAGGGTTAGGGTTAGGGTTAGGGTTAGGGGTTAGGGTTAGGGTTAGGGTTAGGGTTAGGGTTAGGGTTAGGGTTAGGGTTAGGGTTAGGGAATAGGTATTTTCGGCTGAGACAAAGACATCGGAAGGATATTTGGGTGTAATTTGGCTAGGGTTAGCCTTTTCACAGACCCTGGCGTAGGGAATGGTGTCTATTTTTAGTTAGTATTACCGAACTTCTTTTATCAGGGGAGACTATTTAACAAGGGAGATGATGCATATTTCCAGTAAACGTAGTAAATACGTTTATGCATTAGACTAAATACCAAGAAACTCTGATCAGCATGCACTTCCAGAGCAATTAATCAGTCTCTTTAGAAGACTAAACATCTTGAATCATTTTCTTACCTGAGGAATGGTTAGTGCAGCCTCTGATGAGGAATTGTCTTAGAACAGTGTTTTTCAAAGATGAATGAATATAAAAAAATGCACCATCATAACTCTATGAATACTTCGTGTCAGAAAGCTGTCAGAAAACTTCTGACAATTTTCCGACAGCAACAATCTAGGGTCATGTACATATGTAGTAAAGTGGAATATGTTTTTTTTGTTAAGGAAAGAGCAGGTGTCGGTGCAATCGGAACTAAGGTTAGGGTTAGTTAGGGTGTATGTTAGAAAATAGTCTACCCGTTGGCCATAGTTAAGTTAAACTATGTTCACCCTTGCACCGCGATGAGGTCGGTAGACATGGCAAGGGGTCGGACCCAGTCGATAACCGAGTCCTAATCAAGATGAATCAAAGGCTCAAAAACAAATCAAAGGAGCCAATTATTATGTAGTACCTTCTACAGGGCTGAAAAATTGACCACTGGTACAAGAATAATATTCCTTGGCGTATTCATGTTTCTTAAGCAAATGACAGAAATAAAATGCGGAATGAGAGATGCGGAGCTCCACCCACAGCTTATACGTCATAACACGGAGTGGTCTCTGATTGGTTCAAAATTACGTGATCTATTTTTGTCACTCTCGCGTTGACCCATTGCAGAACATGTATAAATATAACCTTACAGTCTTGCCCTATCAATTACGCTTTGGGTTGTGTAGGTTAGGGTTAGGGTGTTGGGTGTTAGAGGTGTTAGATGTAGGGTGTTTGGGTGTTAGGGTTAGGTTAGGGTGTTAGAGGTGTTAGGTGTTAGTGTTAGGGTGTTAGAGTGTTAGGTGTTAGTGTTAGGGTGTTGGGTGTTAGAGGTGTTAGGTGTTTGGGTGTTAGGGTTAGGGTGTTACAGGTGTTAGTGTTGGGTGTTAGAGGTGTTAGGGTGTTAGGTGTTAGTGTTAGGGTTATGGTGTTGGGTGATAGAGTGTTAGGTGTTAGTGTTAGGGTTAGGTGTTGGGTGTTAGAGGTATTAGGGTTAGGGTTAGGGTTAGGGTTAGGGAATAGGTATTTTCGGCTGAGACAAAGACATCGGAAGGATATTTGGGTGTAATTTGGCTAGGGTTAGCCTTTTCACAGACCCTGGCGTAGGGAATGGTGTCTATTTTTAGTTAGTATTACCGAACTTCTTTTATCAGGGGAGACTATTTAACAAGGGAGATGATGCATATTTCCAGTAAACGTAGTAAATACGTTTATGCATTAGACTAAATACCAAGAAACTCTGATCAGCATGCACTTCCAGAGCAATTAATCAGTCTCTTTAGAAGACTAAACATCTTGAATCATTTTCTTACCTGAGGAATGGTTAGTGCAGCCTCTGATGAGGAATTGTCTTAGAACAGTGTTTTTCAAAGATGAATGAATATAAAAAAATGCACCATCATAACTCTATGAATACTTCGTGTCAGAAAGCTGTCAGAAAACTTCTGACAATTTTCCGACAGCAACAATCTAGGGTCATGTACATATGTAGTAAAGTGGAATATGTTTTTTTTTGTTAAGGAAAGAGCAGGTGTCGGTGCAATCGGAACTAAGGTTAGGGTTAGTTAGGGTGTATGTTAGAAAATAGTCTACCCGTTGGACATAGTTAAGTTAAACTATGTTCACCCTTGCACCGCGATGAGGTCGGTAGACATGGCAAGGGGTCGGACCCAGTCGATAACCGAGTCCTAATCAAGATGAATCAAAGGCTCAAAAACAAATCAAAGGAGCCAATTATTATGTAGTACCTTCTACAGGGCTGAAAAATTGACCACTGGTACAAGAATAATATTCCTTGGCGTATTCATGTTTCTTAAGCAAATGACAGAAATAAAATGCGGAATGAGAGATGCGGAGCTCCACCCACAGCTTATACGTCATAACACGGAGTGGTCTCTGATTGGTTCAAAATTACGTGATCTATTTTTGTCACTCTCGCGTTGACCTATTGCAGAACATGTATAAATATAACCTTACAGTCTTGCCCTATCAATTACGCTTTGGGTTGTGTAGGTTAGGGTTAGGGTGTTGGGTGTTAGAGGTGTTAGATGTAGGGTGTTTGGGTGTTAGGGTTAGGTTAGGGTGTTAGAGGTGTTAGGTGTTAGTGTTAGGGTGTTAGAGTGTTAGGTGTTAGTGTTAGGGTGTTGGGTGTTAGAGGTGTTAGGTGTTTGGGTGTTAGGGTTAGGGTGTTACAGGTGTTAGTGTTGGGTGTTAGAGGTGTTAGGGTGTTAGGTGTTAGTGTTAGGGTTAGGGTGTTGGGTGATAGAGTGTTAGGTGTTAGTGTTAGGGTTAGGTGTTGGGTGTTAGAGGTTATAGGGTTAGGGTTAGGGTTAGGGTTAGGGTTAGGGAATAGGTATTTTCGGCTGAGACAAAGACATCGGAAGGATATTTGGGTGTAATTTGGCTAGGGTTAGCCTTTTCACAGACCCTGGCGTAGGGAATGGTGTCTATTTTTAGTTAGTATTACCGAACTTCTTTTATCAGGGGAGACTATTTAACAAGGGAGATGATGCATATTTCCAGTAAACGTAGTAAATACGTTTATGCATTAGACTAAATACCAAGAAACTCTGATCAGCATGCACTTCCAGAGCAATTAATCAGTCTCTTTAGAAGACTAAACATCTTGAATCATTTTCTTACCTGAGGAATGGTTAGTGCAGCCTCTGATGAGGAATTGTCTTAGAACAGTGTTTTTCAAAGATGAATGAATATAAAAAAATGCACCATCATAACTCTATGAATACTTCGTGTCAGAAAGCTGTCAGAAAACTTCTGACAATTTTCCGACAGCAACAATCTAGGGTCATGTACATATGTAGTAAAGTGGAATATGTTTTTTTTGTTAAGGAAAGAGCAGGTGTCGGTGCAATCGGAACTAAGGTTAGGGTTAGTTAGGGTGTATGTTAGAAAATAGTCTACCCGTTGGCCATAGTTAAGTTAAACTATGTTCACCCTTGCACCGCGATGAGGTCGGTAGACATGGCAAGGGGTCGGACCCAGTCGATAACCGAGTCCTAATCAAGATGAATCAAAGGCTCAAAAACAAATCAAAGGAGCCAATTATTATGTAGTACCTTCTACAGGGCTGAAAAATTGACCACTGGTACAAGAATAATATTCCTTGGCGTATTCATGTTTCTTAAGCAAATGACAGAAATAAAATGCGGAATGAGAGATGCGGAGCTCCACCCACAGCTTATACGTCATAACACGGAGTGGTCTCTGATTGGTTCAAAATTACGTGATCTATTTTTATGTCACTCTCGCGTTGACCCATTGCAGAACATGTATAAATATAACCTTACAGTCTTGCCCTATCAATTACGCTTTGGGTTGTGTAGGTTAGGGTTAGGGTGTTGGGTGTTAGAGGTGTTAGATGTAGGGTGTTTGGGTGTTAGGGTTAGGTTAGGGTGTTAGAGGTGTTAGGTGTTAGTGTTAGGGTGTTAGAGTGTTAGGTGTTAGTGTTAGGGTGTTGGGTGTTAGAGGTGTTAGGTGTTTGGGTGTTAGGGTTAGGGTGTTACAGGTGTTAGTGTTGGGTGTTAGAGGTGTTAGGGTGTTAGGTGTTAGTGTTAGGGTTAGGGTGTTGGGTGATAGAGTGTTAGGTGTTAGTGTTAGGGTTAGGTGTTGGGTGTTAGAGGTATTAGGGTTAGGGTTAGGGTTAGGGTTAGGGTTAGGGAATAGGTATTTTCGGCTGAGACAAAGACATCGGAAGGATATTTGGGTGTAATTTGGCTAGGGTTAGCCTTTTCACAGACCCTGGCGTAGGGAATGGTGTCTATTTTTAGTTAGTATTACCGAACTTCTTTTATCAGGGGAGACTATTTAACAAGGGAGATGATGCATATTTCCAGTAAACGTAGTAAATACGTTTATGCATTAGACTAAATACCAAGAAACTCTGATCAGCATGCACTTCCAGAGCAATTAATCAGTCTCTTTAGAAGACTAAACATCTTGAATCATTTTCTTACCTGAGGAATGGTTAGTGCAGCCTCTGATGAGGAATTGTCTTAGAACAGTGTTTTTCAAAGATGAATGAATATATAAAAAAATGCAGTATCAAAACTATTAATACTTCCTGTCAGAAAGCTGTCAGAAAACCTTCCGACAGCAACAATCTAAGGTCATGTACATATGTTGTAAAGTGGAATATTGTTTTTGTTAAGCAAAGACCAGAAGTTAGGGTTAGGGTGTTGGGTGTTATAGGTGTTAGGGTGTTGGGTGTTAGGGTGTTGGGTGTTATAGGTGTTAGGGTGTTAGGTGTTATAGATGTTAGGCTGTTGGGTGTTAGGGTTAGGTTAGGGTTAGGGGTTAGGGTTAGGGTTAGGGTGTTGGGTGTTATAGGTGTTAGGGTGTTGGGTGTTAGGGTGTTGGGTGTTATAGGTGTTAGGGTGTTGGGTGTTAGGGTGCGGGTTAGGGTTAGGGAATAGGTATTTTCGGCTGAGTCCAAGTCCTCGGAAGGATATTTGGGTGTAGTTTGGCTAGGGTTAGCCTTTTCACAGACCCTGGCGTAGGGAATGGTTGCTATTTTTAGTAAGTGTTACCGAACTTCTTTTTTCAGGGGAGACTATTTAACAAGGGAGATGATGCATGTTTCGAGTAAAAATAGCAAATACGTTTATGAATTAGACTAAGTACCAAAAAACTCTGATCAGCATGCACTTCGATAGCAATTAATCAGTCTCTTTAGAAGACTAAACATCCTGAATCATTTGCTTACCTGAGGAATGGTTAGTCCAGCCTTTGATGAGGAATTGTCTTAGAACAGTGTTTTTCAAAGATGAATGAATATAAAAAAATGCACCATCATAACTCTATGAATACTTCGTGTCAGAAAGCTGTCAGAAAACTTCTGACAATTTTCCGACAGCAACAATCTAGGGTCATGTACATATGTAGTAAAGTGGAATATGTTTTTTTTTGTTAAGGAAAGAGCAGGTGTCGGTGCAATCGGAACTAAGGTTAGGGTTAGTTAGGGTGTATGTTAGAAAATAGTCTACCCGTTGGCCATAGTTAAGTTAAACTATGTTCACCCTTGCACCGCGATGAGGTCGGTAGACATGACAAGGGGTCGGACCCAGTCGATAACCGAGTCCTAATCAAGATGAATCAAAGGCTCAAAAACAAATCAAAGGAGCCAATTATTATGTAGTACCTTCTACAGGGCTGAAAAATTGACCACTGGTACAAGAATAATATTCCTTGGCGTATTCATGTTTCTTAAGCAAATGACAGAAATAAAATGCGGAATGAGAGATGCGGAGCTCCACCCACAGCTTATACGTCATAACACGGAGTGGTCTCTGATTGGTTCAAAATTACGTGATCTATTTTTATGTCACTCTCGCGTTGACCCATTGCAGAACATGTATAAATATAACCTTACAGTCTTGCCCTATCAATTACGCTTTGGGTTGTGTAGGTTAGGGTTAGGGTGTTGGGTGTTAGAGGTGTTAGATGTAGGGTGTTTGGGTGTTAGGGTTAGGTTAGGGTGTTAGAGGTGTTAGGTGTTAGTGTTAGGGTGTTAGAGTGTTAGGTGTTAGTGTTAGGGTGTTGGGTGTTAGAGGTGTTAGGTGTTTGGGTGTTAGGGTTAGGGTGTTACAGGTGTTAGTGTTGGGTGTTAGAGGTGTTAGGGTGTTAGGTGTTAGTGTTAGGGTTAGGGTGTTGGGTGATAGAGTGTTAGGTGTTAGTGTTAGGGTTAGGTGTTGGGTGTTAGAGGTATTAGGGTTAGGGTTAGGGTTAGGGTTAGGGTTAGGGAATAGGTATTTTCGGCTGAGACAAAGACATCGGAAGGATATTTGGGTGTAATTTGGCTAGGGTTAGCCTTTTCACAGACCCTGGCGTAGGGAATGGTGTCTATTTTTAGTTAGTATTACCGAACTTCTTTTATCAGGGGAGACTATTTAACAAGGGAGATGATGCATATTTCCAGTAAACGTAGTAAATACGTTTATGCATTAGACTAAATACCAAGAAACTCTGATCAGCATGCACTTCCAGAGCAATTAATCAGTCTCTTTAGAAGACTAAACATCTTGAATCATTTTCTTACCTGAGGAATGGTTAGTGCAGCCTCTGATGAGGAATTGTCTTAGAACAGTGTTTTTCAAAGATGAATGAATATAAAAAAAATGCAGTATCAAAACTATTAATACTTCCTGTCAGAAAGTTGTCAGAAAACCTTCCGACAGCAACAATCTAAGGTCATGTACATATGTTGTAAAGTGGAATATTGTTTTTGTTAAGCAAAGACCAGGAGTTAGGGTTAGGGTGTTGGGTGTTATAGGTGTTAGGGTGTTGGGTGTTAGGGTGTTGGGTGTTATAGGTGTTAGGGGGTTAGGTGTTATAGATGTTAGGCTGTTGGGTGTTAGGGTTAGGTTAGGGTTAGGGGTTAGGGTTAGGGTTAGGGTGTTGGGTGTTATAGGTGTTAGGGTGTTGGGTGTTAGGGTGTTGGGTGTTATAGGTGTTAGGGTGTTGGGTGTTAGGGTGCGGGTTAGGGTTAGGTAATAGGTATTTTCGGCTGAGTCCAAGTCCTCGGAAGGATATTTGGGTGTAGTTTGGCTAGGGTTAGCCTTTTCACAGACCCTGGCGTAGGGAATGGTTGCTATTTTTAGTAAGTGTTACCGAACTTCTTTTTTCAGGGGAGACTATTTAACAAGGGAGATGATGCATGTTTCGAGTAAAAATAGCAAATACGTTTATGAATTAGACTAAGTACCAAAAAACTCTGATCAGCATGCACTTCGATAGCAATTAATCAGTCTCTTTAGAAGACTAAACATCCTGAATCATTTGCTTACCTGAGGAATAGTTAGTCCAGCCTTTGATGAGGAATTGTCTTAGAACAGTGTTTTTCAAAGATGAATGAATATAAAAAAATGCACCATCATAACTCTATGAATACTTCGTGTCAGAAAGCTGTCAGAAAACTTCTGACAATTTTCCGACAGCAACAATCTAGGGTCATGTACATATGTAGTAAAGTGGAATATGTTTTTTTTTGTTAAGGAAAGAGCAGGTGTCGGTGCAATCGGAACTAAGGTTAGGGTTAGTTAGGGTGTATGTTAGAAAATAGTCTACCCGTTGGCCATAGTTAAGTTAAACTATGTTCACCCTTGCACCGCGATGAGGTCGGTAGACATGACAAGGGGTCGGACCCAGTCGATAACCGAGTCCTAATCAAGATGAATCAAAGGCTCAAAAACAAATCAAAGGAGCCAATTATTATGTAGTACCTTCTACAGGGCTGAAAAATTGACCACTGGTACAAGAATAATATTCCTTGGCGTATTCATGTTTCTTAAGCAAATGACAGAAATAAAATGCGGAATGAGAGATGCGGAGCTCCACCCACAGCTTATACGTCATAACACGGAGTGGTCTCTGATTGGTTCAAAATTACGTGATCTATTTTTATGTCACTCTCGCGTTGACCCATTGCAGAACATGTATAAATATAACCTTACAGTCTTGCCCTATCAATTACGCTTTGGGTTGTGTAGGTTAGGGTTAGGGTGTTGGGTGTTAGAGGTGTTAGATGTAGGGTGTTTGGGTGTTAGGGTTAGGTTAGGGTGTTAGAGGTGTTAGGTGTTAGTGTTAGGGTGTTAGAGTGTTAGGTGTTAGTGTTAGGGTGTTGGGTGTTAGAGGTGTTAGGTGTTTGGGTGTTAGGGTTAGGGTGTTACAGGTGTTAGTGTTGGGTGTTAGAGGTGTTAGGGTGTTAGGTGTTAGTGTTAGGGTTAGGGTGTTGGGTGATAGAGTGTTAGGTGTTAGTGTTAGGGTTAGGTGTTGGGTGTTAGAGGTATTAGGGTTAGGGTTAGGGTTAGGGTTAGGGTTAGGGAATAGGTATTTTCGGCTGAGACAAAGACATCGGAAGGATATTTGGGTGTAATTTGGCTAGGGTTAGCCTTTTCACAGACCCTGGCGTAGGGAATGGTGTCTATTTTTAGTTAGTATTACCGAACTTCTTTTATCAGGGGAGACTATTTAACAAGGGAGATGATGCATATTTCCAGTAAACGTAGTAAATACGTTTATGCATTAGACTAAATACCAAGAAACTCTGATCAGCATGCACTTCCAGAGCAATTAATCAGTCTCTTTAGAAGACTAAACATCTTGAATCATTTTCTTACCTGAGGAATGGTTAGTGCAGCCTCTGATGAGGAATTGTCTTAGAACAGTGTTTTTCAAAGATGAATGAATATAAAAAAATGCACCATCATAACTCTATGAATACTTCGTGTCAGAAAGCTGTCAGAAAACTTCTGACAATTTTCCGACAGCAACAATCTAGGGTCATGTACATATGTAGTAAAGTGGAATATGTTTTTTTTTGTTAAGGAAAGAGCAGGTGTCGGTGCAATCGGAACTAAGGTTAGGGTTAGTTAGGGTGTATGTTAGAAAATAGTCTACCCGTTGGCTATAGTTAAGTTAAACTATGTTCACCCTTGCACCGCGATGAGGTCGGTAGACATGGCAAGGGGTCGGACCCAGTCGATAACCGAGTCCTAATCAAGATGAATCAAAGGCTCAAAATCAAATCAAAGGAGCCAATTATTATGTAGTACCTTCTACAGGGCTGAAAAATTGACCACTGGTACAAGAATAATATTCCTTGGCGTATTCATGTTTCTTAAGCAAATGACAGAAATAAAATGCGGAATGAGAGATGCGGAGCTCCACCCACAGCTTATACGTCATAACACGGAGTGGTCTCTGATTGGTTCAAAATTACGTGATCTATTTTTGTCACTCTCGCGTTGACCCATTGCAGAACATGTATAAATATAACCTTACAGTCTTGCCCTATCAATTACGCTTTGGGTTGTGTAGGTTAGGGTTAGGGTGTTGGGTGTTAGAGGTGTTAGATGTAGGGTGTTTGGGTGTTAGGGTTAGGTTAGGGTGTTAGAGGTGTTAGGTGTTAGTGTTAGGGTGTTAGAGTGTTAGGTGTTAGTGTTAGGGTGTTGGGTGTTAGAGGTGTTAGGTGTTTGGGTGTTAGGGTTAGGGTGTTACAGGTGTTAGTGTTGGGTGTTAGAGGTGTTAGGGTGTTAGGTGTTAGTGTTAGGGTTAGGGTGTTGGGTGATAGAGTGTTAGGTGTTAGTGTTAGGGTTAGGTGTTGGGTGTTAGAGGTATTAGGGTTAGGGTTAGGGTTAGGGTTAGGGTTAGGGAATAGGTATTTTCGGCTGAGACAAAGACATCGGAAGGATATTTGGGTGTAATTTGGCTAGGGTTAGCCTTTTCACAGACCCTGGCGTAGGGAATGGTGTCTATTTTTAGTTAGTATTACCGAACTTCTTTTATCAGGGGAGACTATTTAACAAGGGAGATGATGCATATTTCCAGTAAACGTAGTAAATACGTTTATGCATTAGACTAAATACCAAGAAACTCTGATCAGCATGCACTTCCAGAGCAATTAATCAGTCTCTTTAGAAGACTAAACATCTTGAATCATTTTCTTACCTGAGGAATGGTTAGTGCAGCCTCTGATGAGGAATTGTCTTAGAACAGTGTTTTTCAAAGATGAATGAATATAAAAAAATGCACCATCATAACTCTATGAATACTTCGTGTCAGAAAGCTGTCAGAAAACTTCTGACAATTTTCCGACAGCAACAATCTAGGGTCATGTACATATGTAGTAAAGTGGAATATGTTTTTTTTGTTAAGGAAAGAGCAGGTGTCGGTGCAATCGGAACTAAGGTTAGGGTTAGTTAGGGTGTATGTTAGAAAATAGTCTACCCGTTGGCCATAGTTAAGTTAAACTATGTTCACCCTTGCACCGCGATGAGGTCGGTAGACATGGCAAGGGGTCGGACCCAGTCGATAACCGAGTCCTAATCAAGATGAATCAAAGGCTCAAAAACAAATCAAAGGAGCCAATTATTATGTAGTACCTTCTACAGGGCTGAAAAATTGACCACTGGTACAAGAATAATATTCCTTGGCGTATTCATGTTTCTTAAGCAAATGACAGAAATAAAATGCGGAATGAGAGATGCGGAGCTCCACCCACAGCTTATACGTCATAACACGGAGTGGTCTCTGATTGGTTCAAAATTACGTGATCTATTTTTATGTCACTCTCGCGTTGACCCATTGCAGAACATGTATAAATATAACCTTACAGTCTTGCCCTATCAATTACGCTTTGGGTTGTGTAGGTTAGGGTTAGGGTGTTGGGTGTTAGAGGTGTTAGATGTAGGGTGTTTGGGTGTTAGGGTTAGGTTAGGGTGTTAGAGGTGTTAGGTGTTAGTGTTAGGGTGTTAGAGTGTTAGGTGTTAGTGTTAGGGTGTTGGGTGTTAGAGGTGTTAGGTGTTTGGGTGTTAGGGTTAGGGTGTTACAGGTGTTAGTGTTGGGTGTTAGAGGTGTTAGGGTGTTAGGTGTTAGTGTTAGGGTTAGGGTGTTGGGTGATAGAGTGTTAGGTGTTAGTGTTAGGGTTAGGTGTTGGGTGTTAGAGGTATTAGGGTTAGGGTTAGGGTTAGGGTTAGGGTTAGGGAATAGGTATTTTCGGCTGAGACAAAGACATCGGAAGGATATTTGGGTGTAATTTGGCTAGGGTTAGCCTTTTCACAGACCCTGGCGTAGGGAATGGTGTCTATTTTTAGTTAGTATTACCGAACTTCTTTTATCAGGGGAGACTATTTAACAAGGGAGATGATGCATATTTCCAGTAAACGTAGTAAATACGTTTATGCATTAGACTAAATACCAAGAAACTCTGATCAGCATGCACTTCCAGAGCAATTAATCAGTCTCTTTAGAAGACTAAACATCTTGAATCATTTTCTTACCTGAGGAATGGTTAGTGCAGCCTCTGATGAGGAATTGTCTTAGAACAGTGTTTTTCAAAGATGAATGAATATATAAAAAAATGCAGTATCAAAACTATTAATACTTCCTGTCAGAAAGCTGTCAGAAAACCTTCCGACAGCAACAATCTAAGGTCATGTACATATGTTGTAAAGTGGAATATTGTTTTTGTTAAGCAAAGACCAGAAGTTAGGGTTAGGGTGTTGGGTGTTATAGGTGTTAGGGTGTTGGGTGTTAGGGTGTTGGGTGTTATAGGTGTTAGGGTGTTAGGTGTTATAGATGTTAGGCTGTTGGGTGTTAGGGTTAGGTTAGGGTTAGGGGTTAGGGTTAGGGTTAGGGTGTTGGGTGTTATAGGTGTTAGGGTGTTGGGTGTTAGGGTGTTGGGTGTTATAGGTGTTAGGGTGTTGGGTGTTAGGGTGCGGGTTAGGGTTAGGGAATAGGTATTTTCGGCTGAGTCCAAGTCCTCGGAAGGATATTTGGGTGTAGTTTGGCTAGGGTTAGCCTTTTCACAGACCCTGGCGTAGGGAATGGTTGCTATTTTTAGTAAGTGTTACCGAACTTCTTTTTTCAGGGGAGACTATTTAACAAGGGAGATGATGCATGTTTCGAGTAAAAATAGCAAATACGTTTATGAATTAGACTAAGTACCAAAAAACTCTGATCAGCATGCACTTCGATAGCAATTAATCAGTCTCTTTAGAAGACTAAACATCCTGAATCATTTGCTTACCTGAGGAATGGTTAGTCCAGCCTTTGATGAGGAATTGTCTTAGAACAGTGTTTTTCAAAGATGAATGAATATAAAAAAATGCACCATCATAACTCTATGAATACTTCGTGTCAGAAAGCTGTCAGAAAACTTCTGACAATTTTCCGACAGCAACAATCTAGGGTCATGTACATATGTAGTAAAGTGGAATATGTTTTTTTTTGTTAAGGAAAGAGCAGGTGTCGGTGCAATCGGAACTAAGGTTAGGGTTAGTTAGGGTGTATGTTAGAAAATAGTCTACCCGTTGGCCATAGTTAAGTTAAACTATGTTCACCCTTGCACCGCGATGAGGTCGGTAGACATGACAAGGGGTCGGACCCAGTCGATAACCGAGTCCTAATCAAGATGAATCAAAGGCTCAAAAACAAATCAAAGGAGCCAATTATTATGTAGTACCTTCTACAGGGCTGAAAAATTGACCACTGGTACAAGAATAATATTCCTTGGCGTATTCATGTTTCTTAAGCAAATGACAGAAATAAAATGCGGAATGAGAGATGCGGAGCTCCACCCACAGCTTATACGTCATAACACGGAGTGGTCTCTGATTGGTTCAAAATTACGTGATCTATTTTTATGTCACTCTCGCGTTGACCCATTGCAGAACATGTATAAATATAACCTTACAGTCTTGCCCTATCAATTACGCTTTGGGTTGTGTAGGTTAGGGTTAGGGTGTTGGGTGTTAGAGGTGTTAGATGTAGGGTGTTTGGGTGTTAGGGTTAGGTTAGGGTGTTAGAGGTGTTAGGTGTTAGTGTTAGGGTGTTAGAGTGTTAGGTGTTAGTGTTAGGGTGTTGGGTGTTAGAGGTGTTAGGTGTTTGGGTGTTAGGGTTAGGGTGTTACAGGTGTTAGTGTTGGGTGTTAGAGGTGTTAGGGTGTTAGGTGTTAGTGTTAGGGTTAGGGTGTTGGGTGATAGAGTGTTAGGTGTTAGTGTTAGGGTTAGGTGTTGGGTGTTAGAGGTATTAGGGTTAGGGTTAGGGTTAGGGTTAGGGTTAGGGAATAGGTATTTTCGGCTGAGACAAAGACATCGGAAGGATATTTGGGTGTAATTTGGCTAGGGTTAGCCTTTTCACAGACCCTGGCGTAGGGAATGGTGTCTATTTTTAGTTAGTATTACCGAACTTCTTTTATCAGGGGAGACTATTTAACAAGGGAGATGATGCATATTTCCAGTAAACGTAGTAAATACGTTTATGCATTAGACTAAATACCAAGAAACTCTGATCAGCATGCACTTCCAGAGCAATTAATCAGTCTCTTTAGAAGACTAAACATCTTGAATCATTTTCTTACCTGAGGAATGGTTAGTGCAGCCTCTGATGAGGAATTGTCTTAGAACAGTGTTTTTCAAAGATGAATGAATATAAAAAAATGCACCATCATAACTCTATGAATACTTCGTGTCAGAAAGCTGTCAGAAAACTTCTGACAATTTTCCGACAGCAACAATCTAGGGTCATGTACATATGTAGTAAAGTGGAATATGTTTTTTTTTGTTAAGGAAAGAGCAGGTGTCGGTGCAATCGGAACTAAGGTTAGGGTTAGTTAGGGTGTATGTTAGAAAATAGTCTACCCGTTGGACATAGTTAAGTTAAACTATGTTCACCCTTGCACCGCGATGAGGTCGGTAGACATGGCAAGGGGTCGGACCCAGTCGATAACCGAGTCCTAATCAAGATGAATCAAAGGCTCAAAAACAAATCAAAGGAGCCAATTATTATGTAGTACCTTCTACAGGGCTGAAAAATTGACCACTGGTACAAGAATAATATTCCTTGGCGTATTCATGTTTCTTAAGCAAATGACAGAAATAAAATGCGGAATGAGAGATGCGGAGCTCCACCCACAGCTTATACGTCATAACACGGAGTGGTCTCTGATTGGTTCAAAATTACGTGATCTATTTTTGTCACTCTCGCGTTGACCCATTGCAGAACATGTATAAATATAACCTTACAGTCTTGCCCTATCAATTACGCTTTGGGTTGTGTAGGTTAGGGTTAGGGTGTTGGGTGTTAGAGGTGTTAGATGTAGGGTGTTTGGGTGTTAGGGTTAGGTTAGGGTGTTAGAGGTGTTAGGTGTTAGTGTTAGGGTGTTAGAGTGTTAGGTGTTAGTGTTAGGGTGTTGGGTGTTAGAGGTGTTAGGTGTTTGGGTGTTAGGGTTAGGGTGTTACAGGTGTTAGTGTTGGGTGTTAGAGGTGTTAGGGTGTTAGGTGTTAGTGTTAGGGTTATGGTGTTGGGTGATAGAGTGTTAGGTGTTAGTGTTAGGGTTAGGTGTTGGGTGTTAGAGGTATTAGGGTTAGGGTTAGGGTTAGGGTTAGGGAATAGGTATTTTCGGCTGAGACAAAGACATCGGAAGGATATTTGGGTGTAATTTGGCTAGGGTTAGCCTTTTCACAGACCCTGGCGTAGGGAATGGTGTCTATTTTTAGTTAGTATTACCGAACTTCTTTTATCAGGGGAGACTATTTAACAAGGGAGATGATGCATATTTCCAGTAAACGTAGTAAATACGTTTATGCATTAGACTAAATACCAAGAAACTCTGATCAGCATGCACTTCCAGAGCAATTAATCAGTCTCTTTAGAAGACTAAACATCTTGAATCATTTTCTTACCTGAGGAATGGTTAGTGCAGCCTCTGATGAGGAATTGTCTTAGAACAGTGTTTTTCAAAGATGAATGAATATAAAAAAATGCACCATCATAACTCTATGAATACTTCGTGTCAGAAAGCTGTCAGAAAACTTCTGACAATTTTCCGACAGCAACAATCTAGGGTCATGTACATATGTAGTAAAGTGGAATATGTTTTTTTTTGTTAAGGAAAGAGCAGGTGTCGGTGCAATCGGAACTAAGGTTAGGGTTAGTTAGGGTGTATGTTAGAAAATAGTCTACCCGTTGGACATAGTTAAGTTAAACTATGTTCACCCTTGCACCGCGATGAGGTCGGTAGACATGGCAAGGGGTCGGACCCAGTCGATAACCGAGTCCTAATCAAGATGAATCAAAGGCTCAAAAACAAATCAAAGGAGCCAATTATTATGTAGTACCTTCTACAGGGCTGAAAAATTGACCACTGGTACAAGAATAATATTCCTTGGCGTATTCATGTTTCTTAAGCAAATGACAGAAATAAAATGCGGAATGAGAGATGCGGAGCTCCACCCACAGCTTATACGTCATAACACGGAGTGGTCTCTGATTGGTTCAAAATTACGTGATCTATTTTTGTCACTCTCGCGTTGACCTATTGCAGAACATGTATAAATATAACCTTACAGTCTTGCCCTATCAATTACGCTTTGGGTTGTGTAGGTTAGGGTTAGGGTGTTGGGTGTTAGAGGTGTTAGATGTAGGGTGTTTGGGTGTTAGGGTTAGGTTAGGGTGTTAGAGGTGTTAGGTGTTAGTGTTAGGGTGTTAGAGTGTTAGGTGTTAGTGTTAGGGTGTTGGGTGTTAGAGGTGTTAGGTGTTTGGGTGTTAGGGTTAGGGTGTTACAGGTGTTAGTGTTGGGTGTTAGAGGTGTTAGGGTGTTAGGTGTTAGTGTTAGGGTTAGGGTGTTGGGTGATAGAGTGTTAGGTGTTAGTGTTAGGGTTAGGTGTTGGGTGTTAGAGGTTATAGGGTTAGGGTTAGGGTTAGGGTTAGGGTTAGGGAATAGGTATTTTCGGCTGAGACAAAGACATCGGAAGGATATTTGGGTGTAATTTGGCTAGGGTTAGCCTTTTCACAGACCCTGGCGTAGGGAATGGTGTCTATTTTTAGTTAGTATTACCGAACTTCTTTTATCAGGGGAGACTATTTAACAAGGGAGATGATGCATATTTCCAGTAAACGTAGTAAATACGTTTATGCATTAGACTAAATACCAAGAAACTCTGATCAGCATGCACTTCCAGAGCAATTAATCAGTCTCTTTAGAAGACTAAACATCTTGAATCATTTTCTTACCTGAGGAATGGTTAGTGCAGCCTCTGATGAGGAATTGTCTTAGAACAGTGTTTTTCAAAGATGAATGAATATAAAAAAATGCACCATCATAACTCTATGAATACTTCGTGTCAGAAAGCTGTCAGAAAACTTCTGACAATTTTCCGACAGCAACAATCTAGGGTCATGTACATATGTAGTAAAGTGGAATATGTTTTTTTTGTTAAGGAAAGAGCAGGTGTCGGTGCAATCGGAACTAAGGTTAGGGTTAGTTAGGGTGTATGTTAGAAAATAGTCTACCCGTTGGCCATAGTTAAGTTAAACTATGTTCACCCTTGCACCGCGATGAGGTCGGTAGACATGGCAAGGGGTCGGACCCAGTCGATAACCGAGTCCTAATCAAGATGAATCAAAGGCTCAAAAACAAATCAAAGGAGCCAATTATTATGTAGTACCTTCTACAGGGCTGAAAAATTGACCACTGGTACAAGAATAATATTCCTTGGCGTATTCATGTTTCTTAAGCAAATGACAGAAATAAAATGCGGAATGAGAGATGCGGAGCTCCACCCACAGCTTATACGTCATAACACGGAGTGGTCTCTGATTGGTTCAAAATTACGTGATCTATTTTTATGTCACTCTCGCGTTGACCCATTGCAGAACATGTATAAATATAACCTTACAGTCTTGCCCTATCAATTACGCTTTGGGTTGTGTAGGTTAGGGTTAGGGTGTTGGGTGTTAGAGGTGTTAGATGTAGGGTGTTTGGGTGTTAGGGTTAGGTTAGGGTGTTAGAGGTGTTAGGTGTTAGTGTTAGGGTGTTAGAGTGTTAGGTGTTAGTGTTAGGGTGTTGGGTGTTAGAGGTGTTAGGTGTTTGGGTGTTAGGGTTAGGGTGTTACAGGTGTTAGTGTTGGGTGTTAGAGGTGTTAGGGTGTTAGGTGTTAGTGTTAGGGTTAGGGTGTTGGGTGATAGAGTGTTAGGTGTTAGTGTTAGGGTTAGGTGTTGGGTGTTAGAGGTATTAGGGTTAGGGTTAGGGTTAGGGTTAGGGTTAGGGAATAGGTATTTTCGGCTGAGACAAAGACATCGGAAGGATATTTGGGTGTAATTTGGCTAGGGTTAGCCTTTTCACAGACCCTGGCGTAGGGAATGGTGTCTATTTTTAGTTAGTATTACCGAACTTCTTTTATCAGGGGAGACTATTTAACAAGGGAGATGATGCATATTTCCAGTAAACGTAGTAAATACGTTTATGCATTAGACTAAATACCAAGAAACTCTGATCAGCATGCACTTCCAGAGCAATTAATCAGTCTCTTTAGAAGACTAAACATCTTGAATCATTTTCTTACCTGAGGAATGGTTAGTGCAGCCTCTGATGAGGAATTGTCTTAGAACAGTGTTTTTCAAAGATGAATGAATATATAAAAAAATGCAGTATCAAAACTATTAATACTTCCTGTCAGAAAGCTGTCAGAAAACCTTCCGACAGCAACAATCTAAGGTCATGTACATATGTTGTAAAGTGGAATATTGTTTTTGTTAAGCAAAGACCAGAAGTTAGGGTTAGGGTGTTGGGTGTTATAGGTGTTAGGGTGTTGGGTGTTAGGGTGTTGGGTGTTATAGGTGTTAGGGTGTTAGGTGTTATAGATGTTAGGCTGTTGGGTGTTAGGGTTAGGTTAGGGTTAGGGGTTAGGGTTAGGGTTAGGGTGTTGGGTGTTATAGGTGTTAGGGTGTTGGGTGTTAGGGTGTTGGGTGTTATAGGTGTTAGGGTGTTGGGTGTTAGGGTGCGGGTTAGGGTTAGGGAATAGGTATTTTCGGCTGAGTCCAAGTCCTCGGAAGGATATTTGGGTGTAGTTTGGCTAGGGTTAGCCTTTTCACAGACCCTGGCGTAGGGAATGGTTGCTATTTTTAGTAAGTGTTACCGAACTTCTTTTTTCAGGGGAGACTATTTAACAAGGGAGATGATGCATGTTTCGAGTAAAAATAGCAAATACGTTTATGAATTAGACTAAGTACCAAAAAACTCTGATCAGCATGCACTTCGATAGCAATTAATCAGTCTCTTTAGAAGACTAAACATCCTGAATCATTTGCTTACCTGAGGAATGGTTAGTCCAGCCTTTGATGAGGAATTGTCTTAGAACAGTGTTTTTCAAAGATGAATGAATATAAAAAAATGCACCATCATAACTCTATGAATACTTCGTGTCAGAAAGCTGTCAGAAAACTTCTGACAATTTTCCGACAGCAACAATCTAGGGTCATGTACATATGTAGTAAAGTGGAATATGTTTTTTTTTGTTAAGGAAAGAGCAGGTGTCGGTGCAATCGGAACTAAGGTTAGGGTTAGTTAGGGTGTATGTTAGAAAATAGTCTACCCGTTGGCCATAGTTAAGTTAAACTATGTTCACCCTTGCACCGCGATGAGGTCGGTAGACATGACAAGGGGTCGGACCCAGTCGATAACCGAGTCCTAATCAAGATGAATCAAAGGCTCAAAAACAAATCAAAGGAGCCAATTATTATGTAGTACCTTCTACAGGGCTGAAAAATTGACCACTGGTACAAGAATAATATTCCTTGGCGTATTCATGTTTCTTAAGCAAATGACAGAAATAAAATGCGGAATGAGAGATGCGGAGCTCCACCCACAGCTTATACGTCATAACACGGAGTGGTCTCTGATTGGTTCAAAATTACGTGATCTATTTTTATGTCACTCTCGCGTTGACCCATTGCAGAACATGTATAAATATAACCTTACAGTCTTGCCCTATCAATTACGCTTTGGGTTGTGTAGGTTAGGGTTAGGGTGTTGGGTGTTAGAGGTGTTAGATGTAGGGTGTTTGGGTGTTAGGGTTAGGTTAGGGTGTTAGAGGTGTTAGGTGTTAGTGTTAGGGTGTTAGAGTGTTAGGTGTTAGTGTTAGGGTGTTGGGTGTTAGAGGTGTTAGGTGTTTGGGTGTTAGGGTTAGGGTGTTACAGGTGTTAGTGTTGGGTGTTAGAGGTGTTAGGGTGTTAGGTGTTAGTGTTAGGGTTAGGGTGTTGGGTGATAGAGTGTTAGGTGTTAGTGTTAGGGTTAGGTGTTGGGTGTTAGAGGTATTAGGGTTAGGGTTAGGGTTAGGGTTAGGGTTAGGGAATAGGTATTTTCGGCTGAGACAAAGACATCGGAAGGATATTTGGGTGTAATTTGGCTAGGGTTAGCCTTTTCACAGACCCTGGCGTAGGGAATGGTGTCTATTTTTAGTTAGTATTACCGAACTTCTTTTATCAGGGGAGACTATTTAACAAGGGAGATGATGCATATTTCCAGTAAACGTAGTAAATACGTTTATGCATTAGACTAAATACCAAGAAACTCTGATCAGCATGCACTTCCAGAGCAATTAATCAGTCTCTTTAGAAGACTAAACATCTTGAATCATTTTCTTACCTGAGGAATGGTTAGTGCAGCCTCTGATGAGGAATTGTCTTAGAACAGTGTTTTTCAAAGATGAATGAATATAAAAAAAATGCAGTATCAAAACTATTAATACTTCCTGTCAGAAAGTTGTCAGAAAACCTTCCGACAGCAACAATCTAAGGTCATGTACATATGTTGTAAAGTGGAATATTGTTTTTGTTAAGCAAAGACCAGGAGTTAGGGTTAGGGTGTTGGGTGTTATAGGTGTTAGGGTGTTGGGTGTTAGGGTGTTGGGTGTTATAGGTGTTAGGGGGTTAGGTGTTATAGATGTTAGGCTGTTGGGTGTTAGGGTTAGGTTAGGGTTAGGGGTTAGGGTTAGGGTTAGGGTGTTGGGTGTTATAGGTGTTAGGGTGTTGGGTGTTAGGGTGTTGGGTGTTATAGGTGTTAGGGTGTTGGGTGTTAGGGTGCGGGTTAGGGTTAGGTAATAGGTATTTTCGGCTGAGTCCAAGTCCTCGGAAGGATATTTGGGTGTAGTTTGGCTAGGGTTAGCCTTTTCACAGACCCTGGCGTAGGGAATGGTTGCTATTTTTAGTAAGTGTTACCGAACTTCTTTTTTCAGGGGAGACTATTTAACAAGGGAGATGATGCATGTTTCGAGTAAAAATAGCAAATACGTTTATGAATTAGACTAAGTACCAAAAAACTCTGATCAGCATGCACTTCGATAGCAATTAATCAGTCTCTTTAGAAGACTAAACATCCTGAATCATTTGCTTACCTGAGGAATAGTTAGTCCAGCCTTTGATGAGGAATTGTCTTAGAACAGTGTTTTTCAAAGATGAATGAATATAAAAAAATGCACCATCATAACTCTATGAATACTTCGTGTCAGAAAGCTGTCAGAAAACTTCTGACAATTTTCCGACAGCAACAATCTAGGGTCATGTACATATGTAGTAAAGTGGAATATGTTTTTTTTTGTTAAGGAAAGAGCAGGTGTCGGTGCAATCGGAACTAAGGTTAGGGTTAGTTAGGGTGTATGTTAGAAAATAGTCTACCCGTTGGCCATAGTTAAGTTAAACTATGTTCACCCTTGCACCGCGATGAGGTCGGTAGACATGACAAGGGGTCGGACCCAGTCGATAACCGAGTCCTAATCAAGATGAATCAAAGGCTCAAAAACAAATCAAAGGAGCCAATTATTATGTAGTACCTTCTACAGGGCTGAAAAATTGACCACTGGTACAAGAATAATATTCCTTGGCGTATTCATGTTTCTTAAGCAAATGACAGAAATAAAATGCGGAATGAGAGATGCGGAGCTCCACCCACAGCTTATACGTCATAACACGGAGTGGTCTCTGATTGGTTCAAAATTACGTGATCTATTTTTATGTCACTCTCGCGTTGACCCATTGCAGAACATGTATAAATATAACCTTACAGTCTTGCCCTATCAATTACGCTTTGGGTTGTGTAGGTTAGGGTTAGGGTGTTGGGTGTTAGAGGTGTTAGATGTAGGGTGTTTGGGTGTTAGGGTTAGGTTAGGGTGTTAGAGGTGTTAGGTGTTAGTGTTAGGGTGTTAGAGTGTTAGGTGTTAGTGTTAGGGTGTTGGGTGTTAGAGGTGTTAGGTGTTTGGGTGTTAGGGTTAGGGTGTTACAGGTGTTAGTGTTGGGTGTTAGAGGTGTTAGGGTGTTAGGTGTTAGTGTTAGGGTTAGGGTGTTGGGTGATAGAGTGTTAGGTGTTAGTGTTAGGGTTAGGTGTTGGGTGTTAGAGGTATTAGGGTTAGGGTTAGGGTTAGGGTTAGGGTTAGGGAATAGGTATTTTCGGCTGAGACAAAGACATCGGAAGGATATTTGGGTGTAATTTGGCTAGGGTTAGCCTTTTCACAGGGTTAGGGTTAGGGTTAGGGTTAGGGTTAGGGTTAGGGTTAGGGTTAGGGTTAGGGTTAGGGTTAGGGTTAGGGTTAGGGTTAGGGTTAGGGTTAGGGTTAGGGTTAGGGTTAGGGTTAGGGTTAGGGTTAGGGAATAGGTATTTTCGGCTGAGACAAAGACATCGGAAGGATATTTGGGTGTAATTTGGCTAGGGTTAGCCTTTTCACAGACCCTGGCGTAGGGAATGGTGTCTATTTTTAGTTAGTATTACCGAACTTCTTTTATCAGGGGAGACTATTTAACAAGGGAGATGATGCATATTTCCAGTAAACGTAGTAAATACGTTTATGCATTAGACTAAATACCAAGAAACTCTGATCAGCATGCACTTCCAGAGCAATTAATCAGTCTCTTTAGAAGACTAAACATCTTGAATCATTTTCTTACCTGAGGAATGGTTAGTGCAGCCTCTGATGAGGAATTGTCTTAGAACAGTGTTTTTCAAAGATGAATGAATATAAAAAAATGCACCATCATAACTCTATGAATACTTCGTGTCAGAAAGCTGTCAGAAAACTTCTGACAATTTTCCGACAGCAACAATCTAGGGTCATGTACATATGTAGTAAAGTGGAATATGTTTTTTTTGTTAAGGAAAGAGCAGGTGTCGGTGCAATCGGAACTAAGGTTAGGGTTAGTTAGGGTGTATGTTAGAAAATAGTCTACCCGTTGGCCATAGTTAAGTTAAACTATGTTCACCCTTGCACCGCGATGAGGTCGGTAGACATGGCAAGGGGTCGGACCCAGTCGATAACCGAGTCCTAATCAAGATGAATCAAAGGCTCAAAAACAAATCAAAGGAGCCAATTATTATGTAGTACCTTCTACAGGGCTGAAAAATTGACCACTGGTACAAGAATAATATTCCTTGGCGTATTCATGTTTCTTAAGCAAATGACAGAAATAAAATGCGGAATGAGAGATGCGGAGCTCCACCCACAGCTTATACGTCATAACACGGAGTGGTCTCTGATTGGTTCAAAATTACGTGATCTATTTTTGTCACTCTCGCGTTGACCCATTGCAGAACATGTATAAATATAACCTTACAGTCTTGCCCTATCAATTACGCTTTGGGTTGTGTAGGTTAGGGTTAGGGTGTTGGGTGTTAGAGGTGTTAGATGTAGGGTGTTTGGGTGTTAGGGTTAGGTTAGGGTGTTAGAGGTGTTAGGTGTTAGTGTTAGGGTGTTAGAGTGTTAGGTGTTAGTGTTAGGGTGTTGGGTGTTAGAGGTGTTAGGTGTTTGGGTGTTAGGGTTAGGGTGTTACAGGTGTTAGTGTTGGGTGTTAGAGGTGTTAGGGTGTTAGGTGTTAGTGTTAGGGTTATGGTGTTGGGTGATAGAGTGTTAGGTGTTAGTGTTAGGGTTAGGTGTTGGGTGTTAGAGGTATTAGGGTTAGGGTTAGGGTTAGGGTTAGGGAATAGGTATTTTCGGCTGAGACAAAGACATCGGAAGGATATTTGGGTGTAATTTGGCTAGGGTTAGCCTTTTCACAGACCCTGGCGTAGGGAATGGTGTCTATTTTTAGTTAGTATTACCGAACTTCTTTTATCAGGGGAGACTATTTAACAAGGGAGATGATGCATATTTCCAGTAAACGTAGTAAATACGTTTATGCATTAGACTAAATACCAAGAAACTCTGATCAGCATGCACTTCCAGAGCAATTAATCAGTCTCTTTAGAAGACTAAACATCTTGAATCATTTTCTTACCTGAGGAATGGTTAGTGCAGCCTCTGATGAGGAATTGTCTTAGAACAGTGTTTTTCAAAGATGAATGAATATAAAAAAATGCACCATCATAACTCTATGAATACTTCGTGTCAGAAAGCTGTCAGAAAACTTCTGACAATTTTCCGACAGCAACAATCTAGGGTCATGTACATATGTAGTAAAGTGGAATATGTTTTTTTTTGTTAAGGAAAGAGCAGGTGTCGGTGCAATCGGAACTAAGGTTAGGGTTAGTTAGGGTGTATGTTAGAAAATAGTCTACCCGTTGGACATAGTTAAGTTAAACTATGTTCACCCTTGCACCGCGATGAGGTCGGTAGACATGGCAAGGGGTCGGACCCAGTCGATAACCGAGTCCTAATCAAGATGAATCAAAGGCTCAAAAACAAATCAAAGGAGCCAATTATTATGTAGTACCTTCTACAGGGCTGAAAAATTGACCACTGGTACAAGAATAATATTCCTTGGCGTATTCATGTTTCTTAAGCAAATGACAGAAATAAAATGCGGAATGAGAGATGCGGAGCTCCACCCACAGCTTATACGTCATAACACGGAGTGGTCTCTGATTGGTTCAAAATTACGTGATCTATTTTTGTCACTCTCGCGTTG
This sequence comes from Ctena decussata, assembly GCA_963989385.1. Taxonomy (NCBI): domain Eukaryota; kingdom Metazoa; phylum Mollusca; class Bivalvia; order Lucinida; family Lucinidae; genus Ctena; species Ctena decussata. Next base: position 40,313 of record OZ022501.1, on the reverse strand, counting down.
ACCTATTGCAGAACATGTATAAATATAACCTTACAGTCTTGCCCTATCAATTACGCTTTGGGTTGTGTAGGTTAGGGTTAGGGTGTTGGGTGTTAGAGGTGTTAGATGTAGGGTGTTTGGGTGTTAGGGTTAGGTTAGGGTGTTAGAGGTGTTAGGTGTTAGTGTTAGGGTGTTAGAGTGTTAGGTGTTAGTGTTAGGGTGTTGGGTGTTAGAGGTGTTAGGTGTTTGGGTGTTAGGGTTAGGGTGTTACAGGTGTTAGTGTTGGGTGTTAGAGGTGTTAGGGTGTTAGGTGTTAGTGTTAGGGTTAGGGTGTTGGGTGATAGAGTGTTAGGTGTTAGTGTTAGGGTTAGGTGTTGGGTGTTAGAGGTTATAGGGTTAGGGTTAGGGTTAGGGTTAGGGTTAGGGAATAGGTATTTTCGGCTGAGACAAAGACATCGGAAGGATATTTGGGTGTAATTTGGCTAGGGTTAGCCTTTTCACAGACCCTGGCGTAGGGAATGGTGTCTATTTTTAGTTAGTATTACCGAACTTCTTTTATCAGGGGAGACTATTTAACAAGGGAGATGATGCATATTTCCAGTAAACGTAGTAAATACGTTTATGCATTAGACTAAATACCAAGAAACTCTGATCAGCATGCACTTCCAGAGCAATTAATCAGTCTCTTTAGAAGACTAAACATCTTGAATCATTTTCTTACCTGAGGAATGGTTAGTGCAGCCTCTGATGAGGAATTGTCTTAGAACAGTGTTTTTCAAAGATGAATGAATATAAAAAAATGCACCATCATAACTCTATGAATACTTCGTGTCAGAAAGCTGTCAGAAAACTTCTGACAATTTTCCGACAGCAACAATCTAGGGTCATGTACATATGTAGTAAAGTGGAATATGTTTTTTTTGTTAAGGAAAGAGCAGGTGTCGGTGCAATCGGAACTAAGGTTAGGGTTAGTTAGGGTGTATGTTAGAAAATAGTCTACCCGTTGGCCATAGTTAAGTTAAACTATGTTCACCCTTGCACCGCGATGAGGTCGGTAGACATGGCAAGGGGTCGGACCCAGTCGATAACCGAGTCCTAATCAAGATGAATCAAAGGCTCAAAAACAAATCAAAGGAGCCAATTATTATGTAGTACCTTCTACAGGGCTGAAAAATTGACCACTGGTACAAGAATAATATTCCTTGGCGTATTCATGTTTCTTAAGCAAATGACAGAAATAAAATGCGGAATGAGAGATGCGGAGCTCCACCCACAGCTTATACGTCATAACACGGAGTGGTCTCTGATTGGTTCAAAATTACGTGATCTATTTTTATGTCACTCTCGCGTTGACCCATTGCAGAACATGTATAAATATAACCTTACAGTCTTGCCCTATCAATTACGCTTTGGGTTGTGTAGGTTAGGGTTAGGGTGTTGGGTGTTAGAGGTGTTAGATGTAGGGTGTTTGGGTGTTAGGGTTAGGTTAGGGTGTTAGAGGTGTTAGGTGTTAGTGTTAGGGTGTTAGAGTGTTAGGTGTTAGTGTTAGGGTGTTGGGTGTTAGAGGTGTTAGGTGTTTGGGTGTTAGGGTTAGGGTGTTACAGGTGTTAGTGTTGGGTGTTAGAGGTGTTAGGGTGTTAGGTGTTAGTGTTAGGGTTAGGGTGTTGGGTGATAGAGTGTTAGGTGTTAGTGTTAGGGTTAGGTGTTGGGTGTTAGAGGTATTAGGGTTAGGGTTAGGGTTAGGGTTAGGGTTAGGGAATAGGTATTTTCGGCTGAGACAAAGACATCGGAAGGATATTTGGGTGTAATTTGGCTAGGGTTAGCCTTTTCACAGACCCTGGCGTAGGGAATGGTGTCTATTTTTAGTTAGTATTACCGAACTTCTTTTATCAGGGGAGACTATTTAACAAGGGAGATGATGCATATTTCCAGTAAACGTAGTAAATACGTTTATGCATTAGACTAAATACCAAGAAACTCTGATCAGCATGCACTTCCAGAGCAATTAATCAGTCTCTTTAGAAGACTAAACATCTTGAATCATTTTCTTACCTGAGGAATGGTTAGTGCAGCCTCTGATGAGGAATTGTCTTAGAACAGTGTTTTTCAAAGATGAATGAATATATAAAAAAATGCAGTATCAAAACTATTAATACTTCCTGTCAGAAAGCTGTCAGAAAACCTTCCGACAGCAACAATCTAAGGTCATGTACATATGTTGTAAAGTGGAATATTGTTTTTGTTAAGCAAAGACCAGAAGTTAGGGTTAGGGTGTTGGGTGTTATAGGTGTTAGGGTGTTGGGTGTTAGGGTGTTGGGTGTTATAGGTGTTAGGGTGTTAGGTGTTATAGATGTTAGGCTGTTGGGTGTTAGGGTTAGGTTAGGGTTAGGGGTTAGGGTTAGGGTTAGGGTGTTGGGTGTTATAGGTGTTAGGGTGTTGGGTGTTAGGGTGTTGGGTGTTATAGGTGTTAGGGTGTTGGGTGTTAGGGTGCGGGTTAGGGTTAGGGAATAGGTATTTTCGGCTGAGTCCAAGTCCTCGGAAGGATATTTGGGTGTAGTTTGGCTAGGGTTAGCCTTTTCACAGACCCTGGCGTAGGGAATGGTTGCTATTTTTAGTAAGTGTTACCGAACTTCTTTTTTCAGGGGAGACTATTTAACAAGGGAGATGATGCATGTTTCGAGTAAAAATAGCAAATACGTTTATGAATTAGACTAAGTACCAAAAAACTCTGATCAGCATGCACTTCGATAGCAATTAATCAGTCTCTTTAGAAGACTAAACATCCTGAATCATTTGCTTACCTGAGGAATGGTTAGTCCAGCCTTTGATGAGGAATTGTCTTAGAACAGTGTTTTTCAAAGATGAATGAATATAAAAAAATGCACCATCATAACTCTATGAATACTTCGTGTCAGAAAGCTGTCAGAAAACTTCTGACAATTTTCCGACAGCAACAATCTAGGGTCATGTACATATGTAGTAAAGTGGAATATGTTTTTTTTTGTTAAGGAAAGAGCAGGTGTCGGTGCAATCGGAACTAAGGTTAGGGTTAGTTAGGGTGTATGTTAGAAAATAGTCTACCCGTTGGCCATAGTTAAGTTAAACTATGTTCACCCTTGCACCGCGATGAGGTCGGTAGACATGACAAGGGGTCGGACCCAGTCGATAACCGAGTCCTAATCAAGATGAATCAAAGGCTCAAAAACAAATCAAAGGAGCCAATTATTATGTAGTACCTTCTACAGGGCTGAAAAATTGACCACTGGTACAAGAATAATATTCCTTGGCGTATTCATGTTTCTTAAGCAAATGACAGAAATAAAATGCGGAATGAGAGATGCGGAGCTCCACCCACAGCTTATACGTCATAACACGGAGTGGTCTCTGATTGGTTCAAAATTACGTGATCTATTTTTATGTCACTCTCGCGTTGACCCATTGCAGAACATGTATAAATATAACCTTACAGTCTTGCCCTATCAATTACGCTTTGGGTTGTGTAGGTTAGGGTTAGGGTGTTGGGTGTTAGAGGTGTTAGATGTAGGGTGTTTGGGTGTTAGGGTTAGGTTAGGGTGTTAGAGGTGTTAGGTGTTAGTGTTAGGGTGTTAGAGTGTTAGGTGTTAGTGTTAGGGTGTTGGGTGTTAGAGGTGTTAGGTGTTTGGGTGTTAGGGTTAGGGTGTTACAGGTGTTAGTGTTGGGTGTTAGAGGTGTTAGGGTGTTAGGTGTTAGTGTTAGGGTTAGGGTGTTGGGTGATAGAGTGTTAGGTGTTAGTGTTAGGGTTAGGTGTTGGGTGTTAGAGGTATTAGGGTTAGGGTTAGGGTTAGGGTTAGGGTTAGGGAATAGGTATTTTCGGCTGAGACAAAGACATCGGAAGGATATTTGGGTGTAATTTGGCTAGGGTTAGCCTTTTCACAGACCCTGGCGTAGGGAATGGTGTCTATTTTTAGTTAGTATTACCGAACTTCTTTTATCAGGGGAGACTATTTAACAAGGGAGATGATGCATATTTCCAGTAAACGTAGTAAATACGTTTATGCATTAGACTAAATACCAAGAAACTCTGATCAGCATGCACTTCCAGAGCAATTAATCAGTCTCTTTAGAAGACTAAACATCTTGAATCATTTTCTTACCTGAGGAATGGTTAGTGCAGCCTCTGATGAGGAATTGTCTTAGAACAGTGTTTTTCAAAGATGAATGAATATAAAAAAAATGCAGTATCAAAACTATTAATACTTCCTGTCAGAAAGTTGTCAGAAAACCTTCCGACAGCAACAATCTAAGGTCATGTACATATGTTGTAAAGTGGAATATTGTTTTTGTTAAGCAAAGACCAGGAGTTAGGGTTAGGGTGTTGGGTGTTATAGGTGTTAGGGTGTTGGGTGTTAGGGTGTTGGGTGTTATAGGTGTTAGGGGGTTAGGTGTTATAGATGTTAGGCTGTTGGGTGTTAGGGTTAGGTTAGGGTTAGGGGTTAGGGTTAGGGTTAGGGTGTTGGGTGTTATAGGTGTTAGGGTGTTGGGTGTTAGGGTGTTGGGTGTTATAGGTGTTAGGGTGTTGGGTGTTAGGGTGCGGGTTAGGGTTAGGTAATAGGTATTTTCGGCTGAGTCCAAGTCCTCGGAAGGATATTTGGGTGTAGTTTGGCTAGGGTTAGCCTTTTCACAGACCCTGGCGTAGGGAATGGTTGCTATTTTTAGTAAGTGTTACCGAACTTCTTTTTTCAGGGGAGACTATTTAACAAGGGAGATGATGCATGTTTCGAGTAAAAATAGCAAATACGTTTATGAATTAGACTAAGTACCAAAAAACTCTGATCAGCATGCACTTCGATAGCAATTAATCAGTCTCTTTAGAAGACTAAACATCCTGAATCATTTGCTTACCTGAGGAATAGTTAGTCCAGCCTTTGATGAGGAATTGTCTTAGAACAGTGTTTTTCAAAGATGAATGAATATAAAAAAATGCACCATCATAACTCTATGAATACTTCGTGTCAGAAAGCTGTCAGAAAACTTCTGACAATTTTCCGACAGCAACAATCTAGGGTCATGTACATATGTAGTAAAGTGGAATATGTTTTTTTTTGTTAAGGAAAGAGCAGGTGTCGGTGCAATCGGAACTAAGGTTAGGGTTAGTTAGGGTGTATGTTAGAAAATAGTCTACCCGTTGGCCATAGTTAAGTTAAACTATGTTCACCCTTGCACCGCGATGAGGTCGGTAGACATGACAAGGGGTCGGACCCAGTCGATAACCGAGTCCTAATCAAGATGAATCAAAGGCTCAAAAACAAATCAAAGGAGCCAATTATTATGTAGTACCTTCTACAGGGCTGAAAAATTGACCACTGGTACAAGAATAATATTCCTTGGCGTATTCATGTTTCTTAAGCAAATGACAGAAATAAAATGCGGAATGAGAGATGCGGAGCTCCACCCACAGCTTATACGTCATAACACGGAGTGGTCTCTGATTGGTTCAAAATTACGTGATCTATTTTTATGTCACTCTCGCGTTGACCCATTGCAGAACATGTATAAATATAACCTTACAGTCTTGCCCTATCAATTACGCTTTGGGTTGTGTAGGTTAGGGTTAGGGTGTTGGGTGTTAGAGGTGTTAGATGTAGGGTGTTTGGGTGTTAGGGTTAGGTTAGGGTGTTAGAGGTGTTAGGTGTTAGTGTTAGGGTGTTAGAGTGTTAGGTGTTAGTGTTAGGGTGTTGGGTGTTAGAGGTGTTAGGTGTTTGGGTGTTAGGGTTAGGGTGTTACAGGTGTTAGTGTTGGGTGTTAGAGGTGTTAGGGTGTTAGGTGTTAGTGTTAGGGTTAGGGTGTTGGGTGATAGAGTGTTAGGTGTTAGTGTTAGGGTTAGGTGTTGGGTGTTAGAGGTATTAGGGTTAGGGTTAGGGTTAGGGTTAGGGTTAGGGAATAGGTATTTTCGGCTGAGACAAAGACATCGGAAGGATATTTGGGTGTAATTTGGCTAGGGTTAGCCTTTTCACAGGGTTAGGGTTAGGGTTAGGGTTAGGGTTAGGGTTAGGGTTAGGGTTAGGGTTAGGGGTTAGGGTTAGGGTTAGGGTTAGGGTTAGGGTTAGGGTTAGGGTTAGGGTTAGGGTTAGGGTTAGGGTTAGGGTTAGGGTTAGGGTTAGGGTTAGGGTTAGGGTAGGGAATAGGTATTTTCGGCTGAGACAAAGACATCGGAAGGATATTTGGGTGTAATTTGGCTAGGGTTAGCCTTTTCACAGACCCTGGCGTAGGGAATGGTGTCTATTTTTAGTTAGTATTACCGAACTTCTTTTATCAGGGGAGACGGGTTAGGGTTAGGGTTAGGGTTAGGGTTAGGGTTAGGGTTAGGGTTAGGGTTAGGGTTAGGGTTAGGGTTAGGGTTAGGGTTAGGGTTAGGATTTAGGGTTAGGGTTAGGGTTAGGGTTAGGGTTAGGGTTAGGGTTAGGGTTAGGGTTAGGGTTAGGGTTAGGGTTAGGGAATAGGTATTTTCGGCTGAGACAAAGACATCGGAAGGATATTTGGGTGTAATTTGGCTAGGGTTAGCCTTTTCACAGACCCTGGCGTAGGGAATGGTGTCTATTTTTAGTTAGTATTACCGAACTTCTTTTATCAGGGGAGACTATTTAACAAGGGAGATGATGCATATTTCCAGTAAACGTAGTAAATACGTTTATGCATTAGACTAAATACCAAGAAACTCTGATCAGCATGCACTTCCAGAGCAATTAATCAGTCTCTTTAGAAGACTAAACATCTTGAATCATTTTCTTACCTGAGGAATGGTTAGTGCAGCCTCTGATGAGGAATTGTCTTAGAACAGTGTTTTTCAAAGATGAATGAATATAAAAAAATGCACCATCATAACTCTATGAATACTTCGTGTCAGAAAGCTGTCAGAAAACTTCTGACAATTTTCCGACAGCAACAATCTAGGGTCATGTACATATGTAGTAAAGTGGAATATGTTTTTTTTGTTAAGGAAAGAGCAGGTGTCGGTGCAATCGGAACTAAGGTTAGGGTTAGTTAGGGTGTATGTTAGAAAATAGTCTACCCGTTGGCCATAGTTAAGTTAAACTATGTTCACCCTTGCACCGCGATGAGGTCGGTAGACATGGCAAGGGGTCGGACCCAGTCGATAACCGAGTCCTAATCAAGATGAATCAAAGGCTCAAAAACAAATCAAAGGAGCCAATTATTATGTAGTACCTTCTACAGGGCTGAAAAATTGACCACTGGTACAAGAATAATATTCCTTGGCGTATTCATGTTTCTTAAGCAAATGACAGAAATAAAATGCGGAATGAGAGATGCGGAGCTCCACCCACAGCTTATACGTCATAACACGGAGTGGTCTCTGATTGGTTCAAAATTACGTGATCTATTTTTATGTCACTCTCGCGTTGACCCATTGCAGAACATGTATAAATATAACCTTACAGTCTTGCCCTATCAATTACGCTTTGGGTTGTGTAGGTTAGGGTTAGGGTGTTGGGTGTTAGAGGTGTTAGATGTAGGGTGTTTGGGTGTTAGGGTTAGGTTAGGGTGTTAGAGGTGTTAGGTGTTAGTGTTAGGGTGTTAGAGTGTTAGGTGTTAGTGTTAGGGTGTTGGGTGTTAGAGGTGTTAGGTGTTTGGGTGTTAGGGTTAGGGTGTTACAGGTGTTAGTGTTGGGTGTTAGAGGTGTTAGGGTGTTAGGTGTTAGTGTTAGGGTTAGGGTGTTGGGTGATAGAGTGTTAGGTGTTAGTGTTAGGGTTAGGTGTTGGGTGTTAGAGGTATTAGGGTTAGGGTTAGGGTTAGGGTTAGGGTTAGGGAATAGGTATTTTCGGCTGAGACAAAGACATCGGAAGGATATTTGGGTGTAATTTGGCTAGGGTTAGCCTTTTCACAGACCCTGGCGTAGGGAATGGTGTCTATTTTTAGTTAGTATTACCGAACTTCTTTTATCAGGGGAGACTATTTAACAAGGGAGATGATGCATATTTCCAGTAAACGTAGTAAATACGTTTATGCATTAGACTAAATACCAAGAAACTCTGATCAGCATGCACTTCCAGAGCAATTAATCAGTCTCTTTAGAAGACTAAACATCTTGAATCATTTTCTTACCTGAGGAATGGTTAGTGCAGCCTCTGATGAGGAATTGTCTTAGAACAGTGTTTTTCAAAGATGAATGAATATATAAAAAAATGCAGTATCAAAACTATTAATACTTCCTGTCAGAAAGCTGTCAGAAAACCTTCCGACAGCAACAATCTAAGGTCATGTACATATGTTGTAAAGTGGAATATTGTTTTTGTTAAGCAAAGACCAGAAGTTAGGGTTAGGGTGTTGGGTGTTATAGGTGTTAGGGTGTTGGGTGTTAGGGTGTTGGGTGTTATAGGTGTTAGGGTGTTAGGTGTTATAGATGTTAGGCTGTTGGGTGTTAGGGTTAGGTTAGGGTTAGGGGTTAGGGTTAGGGTTAGGGTGTTGGGTGTTATAGGTGTTAGGGTGTTGGGTGTTAGGGTGTTGGGTGTTATAGGTGTTAGGGTGTTGGGTGTTAGGGTGCGGGTTAGGGTTAGGGAATAGGTATTTTCGGCTGAGTCCAAGTCCTCGGAAGGATATTTGGGTGTAGTTTGGCTAGGGTTAGCCTTTTCACAGACCCTGGCGTAGGGAATGGTTGCTATTTTTAGTAAGTGTTACCGAACTTCTTTTTTCAGGGGAGACTATTTAACAAGGGAGATGATGCATGTTTCGAGTAAAAATAGCAAATACGTTTATGAATTAGACTAAGTACCAAAAAACTCTGATCAGCATGCACTTCGATAGCAATTAATCAGTCTCTTTAGAAGACTAAACATCCTGAATCATTTGCTTACCTGAGGAATGGTTAGTCCAGCCTTTGATGAGGAATTGTCTTAGAACAGTGTTTTTCAAAGATGAATGAATATAAAAAAATGCACCATCATAACTCTATGAATACTTCGTGTCAGAAAGCTGTCAGAAAACTTCTGACAATTTTCCGACAGCAACAATCTAGGGTCATGTACATATGTAGTAAAGTGGAATATGTTTTTTTTTGTTAAGGAAAGAGCAGGTGTCGGTGCAATCGGAACTAAGGTTAGGGTTAGTTAGGGTGTATGTTAGAAAATAGTCTACCCGTTGGCCATAGTTAAGTTAAACTATGTTCACCCTTGCACCGCGATGAGGTCGGTAGACATGACAAGGGGTCGGACCCAGTCGATAACCGAGTCCTAATCAAGATGAATCAAAGGCTCAAAAACAAATCAAAGGAGCCAATTATTATGTAGTACCTTCTACAGGGCTGAAAAATTGACCACTGGTACAAGAATAATATTCCTTGGCGTATTCATGTTTCTTAAGCAAATGACAGAAATAAAATGCGGAATGAGAGATGCGGAGCTCCACCCACAGCTTATACGTCATAACACGGAGTGGTCTCTGATTGGTTCAAAATTACGTGATCTATTTTTATGTCACTCTCGCGTTGACCCATTGCAGAACATGTATAAATATAACCTTACAGTCTTGCCCTATCAATTACGCTTTGGGTTGTGTAGGTTAGGGTTAGGGTGTTGGGTGTTAGAGGTGTTAGATGTAGGGTGTTTGGGTGTTAGGGTTAGGTTAGGGTGTTAGAGGTGTTAGGTGTTAGTGTTAGGGTGTTAGAGTGTTAGGTGTTAGTGTTAGGGTGTTGGGTGTTAGAGGTGTTAGGTGTTTGGGTGTTAGGGTTAGGGTGTTACAGGTGTTAGTGTTGGGTGTTAGAGGTGTTAGGGTGTTAGGTGTTAGTGTTAGGGTTAGGGTGTTGGGTGATAGAGTGTTAGGTGTTAGTGTTAGGGTTAGGTGTTGGGTGTTAGAGGTATTAGGGTTAGGGTTAGGGTTAGGGTTAGGGTTAGGGAATAGGTATTTTCGGCTGAGACAAAGACATCGGAAGGATATTTGGGTGTAATTTGGCTAGGGTTAGCCTTTTCACAGGGTTAGGGTTAGGGTTAGGGTTAGGGTTAGGGTTAGGGTTAGGGTTAGGGCCAGGGGCGCTAATGGAAAATTTGGACTTTTTTGGGGAAAATTTGGACGCGCCGGGGAAAATTTGGACGTTTTGAGGAAAATTTGGACGTTTAGGGGAAAATATGGACGTTTGGGTAAAAAATGGACCCTAAGCCCTGTCCTGGAAAATTTGGACGTTTTGAGTCTTGAAACAGGGGTTTATAATTTTAAATGCTCTGGACATCATTCAACCCATTAATAGTTTGAATTTGATATTTTTTCATAAATTTGAAGAAAGATTTCATCTTTGGGAAGATACATATTTTCATTATTTATGTCTAAATCTATTGTCTGATTATTTATGTCTAAATTTATTGTTTGTGTTTAAGTAATGCATACTTATTGCCTTCGTTGATCCTAGTATTTAAATTGTATTTCTTCTTGTCGGAAAACCATTTAGAGGCAGCTTGAAAAATGCATATAGCATGATTTTTTATTGTTTTTGTGCAGTTCTTAAATATTGCAAACAACTTAATGTTCTGCCAATTGCATCTAGCCTGAGAATAAATGAAGTGATTCACAGAAAGAGATCTGCAAAATGTTTTACAGGTGCCTATGCCAAACATTTACTTAAATTGTGGTTCGACAAACATATTCACTCAAGTTACAGGGTCCACAACTATGTTTTAAGCATGATATTAAAGCATATCCAAATTTTCCTGATAACCCCAGGATGATTTCACCTTCATACGAAGTGTGTAAGTATTGGTCACTGCCTGATATTGACTATATGGTTGTTTGATAAATCTCCTCACTTAAGTCACTTTTAATAGTTCATGCCATTCTATGTTACTAACTATTGATATTAGCCATTTAGAATGGGGGTATGAGGTCGAAATTATCCATGCTTTTCAATACTACCTTATACAGACATACATTGTTGTTCTGTAAAGCTTCTCATTTGAGTGTCAGAGTCAAATGGCATGCATTTTCAGCCTCATTCATTAGCACCTATGTTATTCTGAATATTTCATGCCATTCTAGGCTACTGCATTTCAACAAAAGTGTTTTGGAATGGGAGTATGGAGTCAAAACTATTCAAACTTACTAAAAATATCCAATACTGAAATACATGGCTATTCTGTAGACCTTTTCACTTGAGTTTGAGAGTACAGAGGCATGTGTTTTCAGCCTCATTCATTAGTGCCTATGCTACTTTGAATATTTTATACCATTCCATGTTACTGTCTTATGAATGAAGAGTTTTTTAATGGGGTTATGGAGTCAAAATTATCCAAAATTATTAAGAATCCCCAATATTGACATATAAGGCTGTTCTGTAAACCTTCTCACTTAAATGTCGGAGTTCAATGGGATGTGTATTTGGTCTCAATCATTAGTAGGGATGCCACTTTAAATAGTTCATGCCATTCTATTCTACTATCAATTGATATTAGCCATTTAGAATTGGGGTATATAGTCAAAATTATCAGTGCTTTTCAATACTACCTTATATAGACATACATTGTTGTTCTGTAAAGCTTCTCACTTTAGTAACAGAGTCCAATGGCATGTTTTTGTCAGTCTCATTTAGTAGCACCCATGCTATTCTGAATATTCCATGCCATTCTATGTTACTGTCTTTTAACAAAAGTGTTTTGGAATGGGGGTATGGAGTCAAAATTATTCAAACTTACTACTAATATCCAATATTGAAATATTTGGATGTTCTGTAAACCTTTTCACTTGAGTTGGAGAGTCCACGTGCATGTGTTTTCAGTCTTATTCATTAGTACCTATGCTACTTTGAATATTTTATGCCCTTTCATGTTACAGTCTTATGAATGAAGAGTTTTTGAATGGGGTTATAGAGTCAAAATTATCCAAAATTATTAAGAATCTCCAATATTGACATATATGGCTGTTCTGTAAACCTTCACACTTAAATTTCAGAGTTCAATGGGATGTGTATTTGGTCACATCCATTAGTAGAGATGCCACTTTTAATAGTTCATGCCATTCAATGTTACTGTCTATTGATATTGGACTTTTAGAATGAGGGTATGTGGTCGAACGTATCCAAACTTTTCAATACTACCTTATATAGACATATATTGTTGTTCTGTAAAGCTTCTATCTTTGGTAACAGAGTCCAATGACATGTTTTTTTCAGTCTCATTCATTAGCTCCTATGCTATTCTGAATATTTCATGCCATTCTATGATACTGTCTTTCAACAAAAGTGTTTTGAAATGGGGGTATGGAGTCAAAATTATTCAAACTTACTACAAATATCCAATACTGAAATATGTGGCTGTTCTGTAAACCTATTCACTTTAGTTAAAGCTTCCAGGGCATGTGTTTTCAGTCTAAGTCATAAGTATCTATGCTACTTTGAATGTTTTATGACATTACATGTTACTGTCTTATGAATGAAGAGTTTTTGAATGGGGTAAAAGAGTCAAAATTATCCAAATTTTTAAGAATCTCCACTATTGACATATATGGCAGTTCTGTAAACCTTCTCACTTGAATTTCAGAGTTCAGTGGGATGTGTATTTGGTCTCATTCATTAGTAGAGATGCCACTTTTAATAGTTCATGCCATTCTATGTGACTGTCTATTGACAATGGACTTTTAGAATGGGGGTATATTGTCGAAATTATACATGCTTTTCAATACTTCCTTATATAGACATACATTGTTGTTCTGTAAAGCTTCTCTCATTAGTAACAGAATCCAATGGCATGTTTTTTTCAGTCTCATTCATTAGCACCTTTGCTATTCTGAATATTCCATGCCATTCAAAGCTGCTGTCTTTTGAGTAATGAAATTAGAATGGGTGTGTGGAACTGGAAATTTCCAAGCTTATTATAACTACCCAATATTGACATAAAGGGCTGTTCAGTAAACCTTCTCAGTTTAGTTACAGAGTTCAATGGCTTGCTTTTCTATTCTCATTCATTAGTACCTATGCTACTCTGAATGTTTCATGCCATTATATGTTACTGTGTCTTGAGAGAAGAGTTTGAGAAAAGTTGTATTGAAACAAATTTACCTCTTGTTTAAATAAGTTTGCATAATTTTGATTCCATAATATCATGCCAAAACTTTACTCTAAAAAGACAGAAGCATGAAATTGCATGAAATATTCTTATTAACATCATTTCTAATAAATGAGATTAAAAACATATGCTTTTGCACTTTGAAGGTAAAAGTGAGAGGGTTTACAGAACCAATATAATGTCAATATTCGGTAGTTTTAATAGGTTCATATAATTTCCCCTCCATACCCCCATTTCAAAACTCTTCTCTCAAAAGAGACTAACATAGAATTGCAAGAATTATTCAAAGAAGCATAGATACTAATGAATGAGAGTGATAAAACATTCCAATGGGCTCTGTGTCTAAAGTGAGAAAGTTTATGCTACTAGCATATATGCTGAAACTTGGTTGTTTTAATGAGTTTGGATAATTCTGACTTGATAATCCCTTTCCTGAATCTACTCTCAAAAGGCAGTTGCATCAACTGACATGAAATATTAAGAGTAGCATAGATGCTAATGAATGACACTAAAAACACATACTTTTGGACTCTTCAACTAAAGTGAGAGAGCTTACAGAACCAATATATCTAACAAAATGGGGACGTTTTAATAAGTTCAGAAAATTTTGATGCCATGACCCAATTCAAAAATTCATCTCTCAAAAGAGGGTAACATAGAATGGCCTGAATCAATCACAGTAGCATAGATACTAATGAATGAGACTAAATTCAAATGACATAAGACTCTGTGACTGGAGTGAGAAGGTTTATGCTACTAGCATATATGCCAAAACTGGGTTGTTTAAATAAGTTTTCATAATTTTGACTCCATAATATCATGCCAAAACTTTACCCTCAAAAGACAGATGCATAAAATTGCATGAAATATTCTTACTAACATCATTTCTAATAAATGAGATTAAAAACATATGCTTTTTGCACTTTGAAAGTAAAAGTGAGAGGGTTTACAGAACCAATATAATGTCAATATTCGGTGGTTTTAATAGGTTCATATAATTTCCCCTCCATACCCCCATTTCAAAACTCTTCTCTTAAAAGAGACTAACATAGAATGGCAAGAATTATTCAAAGTAGCATAGATACTAATGAATGAGAGTGATAAAACATTCCAATGGGCTCTGTGTCTAAAGTGAGAAGGTTTATGCTACTAGCATATATGCTGAAACTTGGTTGTTTTAATAAGTTTGGATAATTCTGACTTGATAAGCCCTTTCCTGAATCTACTCTCAAAAGGCAGTTGCATCAACTGACATGAAATATTAAGAGTAGCATAGATGCTAATGAATGACACTAAAAACACATACTTTTGGACTCTTCAACTAAAGTGAGAGAGCTTACAGAACCAATATATCTAACAAAATGGGGACATTTTAATAAGTTCAGAAAATACCGACGCCATAGCCCCATTCAAAAATTCATCTCTCAAAAGAGGGCAACATAGAATGGCCTGAAACAATCATAATAGCATAGATACTAATGAATGAGAGTGATAAAACATGCCAATGGGCTCTGTGTCTAAAGTGAGAAGGTTTATGCTACAAGCATATATGCCGAAACTGGGTATTTTAATAAGTTTGGATAATTCTGACTTGATAAGCCCTTTCCTGAATCTACTCTCAAAAGGCAGTTGCATCAACTGACATGAAATATTAAGAGTAGCATAGATGCTAATGAATGACACTAAAAACACATACTTTTGGACTCTTCAACTAAAGTGAGAGAGCTTACAGAACCAATATATCTAACAAAATGGGGACATTTTAATAAGTTCGGAAAATACCGAAGCCATAACCCCATTCAAAAATTCATCTCTCAAAAGAGGGTAACATAGAATGGCCTGAATCAATCACAGTAGCATAGATACTAATGAATGAGACTAAATTCAAATGACATAAGACTCTGTGACTGGAGTGAGAAGGTTTATGCTACTAGCATATATGCCAAAACTGGGTTGTTTAAATAAGTTTGCATAATTTTGACTCCATAATGCCATGCCAAAACTTTACCCTCAAAAGACAGATGCATAAAATTGCATGAAATATTCTTATTAACATCAGTTCTGATAAATGAGATTAAAAATATATTCTTTTGCACTTTGAGAGTAAAGTGAGAGGGTTTACAGAACCAATATAATGTCAATATTCGGTGGTATTAATAAGTTCATATAATTTCCCCTCCATATCCCCATTTCAAAACTCTTCTCTCAAAAGCGACTAAAGTACAATGGCAAGAATTATTCAAAGGAGCATAGATACTAATGAACAAGAGAGATAAAACATGCCAATGGGCTCTGTGTCTAAAGTGAGAAGGTTTATGCTACAAGCATATATGCCGAAACTGGGTTGTTTGAATAAGTTTGCATAATTATGACTCCATAATACCATGCCAAAACTTTACCCTCAAAAGACAGATGCATAAAATTGCATGAAATATTCTTATTAACATCAGTTCTAATAAATCAGATAAAAAAATATGCTTTTTGTACTTTGAGAGTAAAGTGAGAGGGTTTACAGAACCAATATAATGTCAATATGTGGTAGTTTTAATAAGTTCATATAATTTCCCCTCAATACCCCCATTTCAAAACTCTTCTCTTAAAAGAGACTAACATAGAATGGCAAGAATTATTCAAAGTAGCGTAGATACTAATGAATGAGAGTGATAAAACATTCCAATGGACTCTGTGTCTAAAGTGAGAAGGTTTATGCTACTAGCATATATGCTGAAACTGGGTATTTTAATAAGTTTGGATAATTCTGACTTGATAAGCCCTTTCCTGAATCTACTCTCAAAAGGCAGTTGCATCAACTGACATGAAATATTAAGAGTAGCATAGATGCTAATGAATGACACTAAAAACACATACTTTTGGACTCTTCAACTAAAGTGAGAGAGCGTACAGAACCAATATATCTAACAAAATGGGGAAGTTTTAATAAGTTCAAAAAATACCGACGCCATAACCCCATTCAAAAATTCATCTCTCAAAAGAGGGCAACATAGAATGGCCTGAAACAATCATAGTAGCATAGATACTAATGAATGAGAGTGATGAAACATGCCAATGGGCTCTGTGTCTAAAGTAAGAAGGTTTATGCTACAAGCATATATGCCGAAACTGGGTTTTTTAATAAGTTTGGATAATTCTGACTTGATAAGCCCTTTCCTGAATCTACTCTCAAAAGGCAGTTGCATCAATTGACATGAAATATTAAGAGTAGCATAGATGCTAATGAATGACACTAAAAGCACATACTTTTGGACTCTTCAACTAAAGTGAGAGAGCTTATAGAACCAATATATCTAACAAAATGGGGAAGTTTTTATTAGTTCAGAAAATACCGAAGCCATAACCCCATTCAAAAATTCATCTCTCAAAAGAGGGTAACATAGAATGGCCTGAATCAATCATATTAGCATAGATACTAATGAATGAGACTGAATTCAAGTGACATAAGACTCTGTGACTGGAGTGAGAAGGTTTATGCTACAAGCATATATGCCAAAACTGGGTTGTTTGCATAATTTTGATTCCATAATGCCATGCCAAAACTTTACTCTCAAAAGACAGATGCATAAAATTGCATGAAATATTCTTATTAACATCAGTTCTAATAAATAAGATAAAAAACATATGCATTTTGCACTTTCAGAGAAAAGTGAGAAGGTTTACAGAACCAATATAATGACAACATTCGGTAGTGTTAATAAGTTCATATAATTTCCCCTCCACACCCCCATTCCAAAACTCTTCTCTTAAAAGAGACTAGCATGGAATGGCAAGAAATATTCAGAGTAGCATAGATGCTTATGAATGAGACTGAAGAAACATGCTATTTTGACACATATTATGATTTGGCAAACATATCGACTTAAGTTACAGGAGTCACAAATATATTTTAAGCATGATTAAAGCATATCCCAATTTTCCTTATACCCATAGGATGTTTTAACCCTCATAGGTAATGTGGAAATATTGATCATTACCTAGTATTGACATACATGGTTGTTCAGCAAGACTATTCATTTAAGTTTGAGGATCCACAAATATGTGTCAGTATATATTACTGCAGGTCCCAATTTTCCTGATAACCCCAGGATAATTTAACCCTCAGAAGTAATGTGTAAGTATTTAGTTAAAGAGTCCAGGGGCATGTGTTTTCAGTCTCAGTCATTAGTACCTATGCTACTTTGATTGTTTTATGCCATTCCATGTTACTGTCTTATGAATGAAGAGTTTTTGAATGGGGTAAAAGAGTCAAAATTATCCAAAATTTTTAAGAATCTACAATATTTACATATATGGCTGTTCTGTGAACCTTCTCACTTAAATTTCAGAGTTCACTGGGATGTGTATTTGGTCCATTCATTAGTAGAGATGCCACTTTTAATAGTTCATGCCATTCTATGTTACTGTCTATTGAGATTGGACTTTAAGAATGAGGGTATGTGGTCGAAAGTATCCAAACTTTTGAGTCTCATTCATTAGTACCTAAGCTAATTTGAATATTTTATGCCATTCCATGTTACTGTCTTATGAATGAAGAGTTTTTGAATGGGGTTACAGAGTCAAAATTATCAAAAAATTTAAAGAATCTCCACTATTGACATATATGGCTGTTGCGTAAACCTTCTCACTAAAATTTAAGAGTTCAATGGGATGTGTATTTGGTCTCATTCATCAGTAGAGATGTAGTAAGATGATATTATAGCATGTCCAAATTGATTTGTAGAATGTAGATATCTCATTTAATATATCAGATATCTAATGTATTATATAAGATATCTTATATATATAAGATATCGTATATAATAAATAAGATATCTTATAAGATATCTTATTTATTATATATGATATCTTTTATATATAAGATATCTTATATAATAAATAAGATCTTATATAGTATATTACATATCTAATATGCCAATTAAGATATCTAATATAACATATAAGATATCTTATATCCTATATAAGATATCAGATATCGGATATAAGATATCTTATAAAGGATATGATATAACTTATTTAATTTTTCATATAAGCTATCTTATATTTAAGATATCTAATATGTAAAATTAAATAAGATATCTCATATCCCATATAAGATTTTTTATTTCCTATAGAAGATATCTTATATGTTATATATAAGAAATATAAGATATCTTATTTGCTTTTCCATAAGACACAATACAATATATAAGATATCTTATATAGCATATAAGATATCTTATATGACATATAAGATATCTTATTTAGTAAATCAGATATCTTATATCGGTTATAAGATATCTTATATAGGATATGAGATATCTTATTTAATTCGTATATTTTCAGCATGGTATCCTATTCAGAATACGCTTTCACATTTGATGATATGTGTAATAAGCTTTAATATGTTTTAAATACCGTAAAGGATGCTGAAAAAATGACAAATTATCAAGAACTAAAGATAAGAACATGTTAAGATGGAAACCCTAGGTCATCTGTATAAAACCTAGGGTTGGAACAGAACTCGATGCCAAATTTTCCCCAAATTCGGGAGCCCTTATTCAAGCAAACATCAAATAAATACTGCATAAAAAGAACTAAAGTTTATTATGTACAGCTTCTTACCAATGGATAATTTAATGTTTACAGAAGAATCTGGCAGTAGTAGTGCCGCTGGAAAGAAGATAAATTATTTGGGGTTAAGCCAAATTTTACGCCGAGTTCTACATGGTACCATATTTAGAATACTATTATACATAAATTGACACCTGTAGTAAGCTGAAAATCATTTTAGATACAGTAAGAGATACTGAAATTATAAAAGGTTATCAACAATTATCAATAAGAGAACGTTTAGACAGAAACCCTAGGTCGTTTGCATTAACCTAGGGTTAGGACAGAACCCTAGGCCAAATTTTCCCCAAATTTGGGTGTCCTTATTCAATCATACATCAAATATATATTGCATAAACAGAACTAAAGTTTAATATGTGCAGCTTCTTACCAATGGATAGTTTTAGTGTTAACAGACGAGTCTGGCAGTAGTAGTGACGCTGGAAAGAAGATAATTGATTTGGGGTTACGCCAAATTTTACGCCGAGTTCTACATGGTACCGTATCTAGAATACTATTATACATACATTGATGGCTGCAGTAAGCTGAAAATCATTTTAAATACCGTAAAAGATGCTGAAATTATAAATGGTTATCAACAATTAACAATAAGAACACGTTTAGACAGAAACCCTAGGTCGTTTGCATTTACCTAGGGTTAGGACAGACCCCTAGGCCAAATTTTCCCCAAATTTGGGTGCCCTTTTTCAATCATACATCAAATATATATTGCATAAACAGAACTAAAGTTTAATATGTGCAGCTTCTTACCAATGGATAGTTTTAATGTTTACAGAAGAGTCTGGCAGTAGTAGTGCCGCTGGATAGAAGATAATTGATTTGGGGTTACGCCATATTTTACGCCGAGTTCTACATGGTAACGTATTTAGAATACTATTACACATATATTGATGATTGTAGTAAGCTGCAAATCATTTTAAATACCGTAAAAGATACTGAAAGTATAAATGGTTATCAACAATTAACAATAAGAACACGTTTAGACAGAAACCCTAGGTTGTTTGCATTAACCTAGGGTTAGGACAGACCCCTAGGCCAAATTTTCCCCAAATTTGGGTGCCCTTATTCAATCAAACATCAAATATATATTGCATAAACAGAACTTAAGTTTAATTTGTGCAGCTTCTTACCAATTGATAGTTCTAATGTTTACAGAAGAGTCTGGCAGTAGTAGTGACGCTGGAAAGAAGATAATTGATTTGGGGTTACGCCAAATTTTACGCCGAGTTCTACATGGTACCGTATCTAGAATACTATTATACATACATTGATGGCTGTAGTAAGATGAAAATCATTTTAAATACCGTAAAAGATACTGAAATTATAAATGCTTATCAACAATCAACAATAAGAACTCGTTTAGACAGAAACCCTAGGTCGTTTGCATTAACCTAGGGTTAGGACAGACCCCTAGGCCAAATTTTCCCCAAATTTGGGTGCCCTTATTCAGTCATGCATCAAATATATATTGCATAAACAGAACAAAAGTTTAATATGTGCAGCTTCTTACCAATGAATAATTCTAATGTTTACAGATGAATCTGACAGTAGTAAGGCCACTGGAAAGAAGATATTTCATTTGGGGTTACGCCAAATTTTACGCCGAGTTCTACATGGTACCGTATTTAGAATACTATTTTACATAAATTGATGCCTGTAGTAAGTTGAAAATCATTTTAAAAACCGTAAAAGATACTGCAATTATAAATGGTTATCAACAGTTAACAATAAGAAACTGTTTAGATAGAAACCCTAGGTCGTTTTCATTAACCTAGGGTTAGGACAGACCCCTAGGCCAAATTTTCCCCAAAGTTGGGTGCCCTTATTCAATCAAACATCAAATATATATTGCATAAACAGAACTTAAGTTTAATTTGTGCAGCTTCTTACCAATTGATAGTTCTAATGTTTACAGAAGAGTCTGGCAGTAGTAGTGACGCTGGAAAGAAGATAATTGATTTGGGGTTACGCCAAATTTTACGCCGAGTTCTACATGGTACCGTATCTAGAATACTATTATACATACATTGATGGCTGTAGTAAGATGAAAATCATTTTAAATACCGTAAAAGATACTGAAATTATAAATGCTTATCAACAATCAACAATAAGAACTCGTTTAGACAGAAACCCTAGGTCGTTTGCATTAACCTAGGGTTAGGACAGACCCCTAGGCCAAATTTTCCCCAAATTTGGGTGCCCTTATTCAGTCATGCATCAAATATATATTGCATAAACAGAACAAAAGTTTAATATGTGCAGCTTCTTACCAATGAATAATTCTAATGTTTACAGATGAATCTGACAGTAGTAAGGCCACTGGAAAGAAGATATTTCATTTGGGGTTACGCCAAATTTTACGCCGAGTTCTACATGGTACCGTATTTAGAATACTATTTTACATAAATTGATGCCTGTAGTAAGTTGAAAATCATTTTAAAAACCGTAAAAGATACTGCAATTATAAATGGTTATCAACAGTTAACAATAAGAAACTGTTTAGATAGAAACCCTAGGTCGTTTTCATTAACCTAGGGTTAGGACAGACCCCTAGGCCAAATTTTCCCCAAAGTTGGGTGCCCTTATTCAATCGTATATAAAATATACTGTTAATGAACAGAACAGAAAGTAAATAAATGCAGATTCTTACCAATAGATTACGGTGTTATTTAAAGAATCATTTGGAAGTGGTAGCGCCCCAGAAAAGAAAATATTTAATTTGGGGTTAGGCCGTTTTATACTAACTTTTAATGATTTCCAAATATTTGATTTGTTCCTTACTCACAATGATTAACTATAGTGACTTGATTTTATGCTGAAAGGTAGATATTCCTGGTCCAAACAGACTCAAATATAAATCAAAACAAAACCTCAATGTTTTGATAGTAACCCTAACCAAAAACTGTTGGACAGACTGGGCGGCCAAATTTTCCCCCTAGGGGTGAAAAAAAAAGTTTTTTATTTGAAGGCCTATATACATGAAACTTTGCGTGTTTGTTCTCCTAAAGTATCCCATTTAAGTTTTTAGGGCGAAAAAACTATATCCCAAAAGATGACTTTGGGGTAACTAAGCCTAGCTAATTCTGAAACGTGTAAAAGTCGACCTGACAAATATGTATACCCAACTAGTAGACATAAAATGCTAATTTTGCTATACAATTTTTAACTATTGCGGGGTTAGGGGATTCCCATGGGTAGATTCTAGACCTCTTTGCTAACTCCCTAGAGCATGTATTAAAAGTTCTAACCCCGTTCATATATTGTCAGGGGAACACGGAGAGGAAAATTTGGACGCCCAAAACAGGGGTTGTGTGATAAAACTTTAACAGAAGCCTATATATAAAATCCAATCATAGCAAATGATAGAGCATACAAAGACCTACAACTTTTAAATGGAGACTTATATTGTCCTTCTACAATTAAAAAAGATACAGAGGGAAAACCGAAAATTTTTGGGGAAAATTTGGACGTATTCCGCTAGTTAGGGTTAGGGGTTAGGGTTAGGGTTAGGGTTAGGGTTAGGGTTAGGGTTAGGGTTAGGGTTAGGGTTAGGGTTAGGGTTAGGGTTAGGGTTAGGGTTAGGGTAGGGAATAGGTATTTTCGGCTGAGACAAAGACATCGGAAGGATATTTGGGTGTAATTTGGCTAGGGTTAGCCTTTTCACAGACCCTGGCGTAGGGAATGGTGTCTATTTTTAGTTAGTATTACCGAACTTCTTTTATCAGGGGAGACGGGTTAGGGTTAGGGTTAGGGTTAGGGTTAGGGTTAGGGTTAGGGTTAGGGTTAGGGTTAGGGTTAGGGTTAGGGTTAGGGTTAGGGTTAGGGTTAGGATTTAGGGTTAGGGTTAGGGTTAGGGTTAGGGTTAGGGTTAGGGTTAGGGTTAGGG
This sequence comes from Ctena decussata, assembly GCA_963989385.1. NCBI lineage: Eukaryota > Metazoa > Mollusca > Bivalvia > Lucinida > Lucinidae > Ctena > Ctena decussata. The sequence continues at coordinate 17,786 of OZ022501.1, read as the reverse complement.
TTAGGGTTAGGGTTAGGGTTAGGGTTAGGGAATAGGTATTTTCGGCTGAGACAAAGACATCGGAAGGATATTTGGGTGTAATTTGGCTAGGGTTAGCCTTTTCACAGACCCTGGCGTAGGGAATGGTGTCTATTTTTAGTTAGTATTACCGAACTTCTTTTATCAGGGGAGACTATTTAACAAGGGAGATGATGCATATTTCCAGTAAACGTAGTAAATACGTTTATGCATTAGACTAAATACCAAGAAACTCTGATCAGCATGCACTTCCAGAGCAATTAATCAGTCTCTTTAGAAGACTAAACATCTTGAATCATTTTCTTACCTGAGGAATGGTTAGTGCAGCCTCTGATGAGGAATTGTCTTAGAACAGTGTTTTTCAAAGATGAATGAATATAAAAAAATGCACCATCATAACTCTATGAATACTTCGTGTCAGAAAGCTGTCAGAAAACTTCTGACAATTTTCCGACAGCAACAATCTAGGGTCATGTACATATGTAGTAAAGTGGAATATGTTTTTTTTGTTAAGGAAAGAGCAGGTGTCGGTGCAATCGGAACTAAGGTTAGGGTTAGTTAGGGTGTATGTTAGAAAATAGTCTACCCGTTGGCCATAGTTAAGTTAAACTATGTTCACCCTTGCACCGCGATGAGGTCGGTAGACATGGCAAGGGGTCGGACCCAGTCGATAACCGAGTCCTAATCAAGATGAATCAAAGGCTCAAAAACAAATCAAAGGAGCCAATTATTATGTAGTACCTTCTACAGGGCTGAAAAATTGACCACTGGTACAAGAATAATATTCCTTGGCGTATTCATGTTTCTTAAGCAAATGACAGAAATAAAATGCGGAATGAGAGATGCGGAGCTCCACCCACAGCTTATACGTCATAACACGGAGTGGTCTCTGATTGGTTCAAAATTACGTGATCTATTTTTATGTCACTCTCGCGTTGACCCATTGCAGAACATGTATAAATATAACCTTACAGTCTTGCCCTATCAATTACGCTTTGGGTTGTGTAGGTTAGGGTTAGGGTGTTGGGTGTTAGAGGTGTTAGATGTAGGGTGTTTGGGTGTTAGGGTTAGGTTAGGGTGTTAGAGGTGTTAGGTGTTAGTGTTAGGGTGTTAGAGTGTTAGGTGTTAGTGTTAGGGTGTTGGGTGTTAGAGGTGTTAGGTGTTTGGGTGTTAGGGTTAGGGTGTTACAGGTGTTAGTGTTGGGTGTTAGAGGTGTTAGGGTGTTAGGTGTTAGTGTTAGGGTTAGGGTGTTGGGTGATAGAGTGTTAGGTGTTAGTGTTAGGGTTAGGTGTTGGGTGTTAGAGGTATTAGGGTTAGGGTTAGGGTTAGGGTTAGGGTTAGGGAATAGGTATTTTCGGCTGAGACAAAGACATCGGAAGGATATTTGGGTGTAATTTGGCTAGGGTTAGCCTTTTCACAGACCCTGGCGTAGGGAATGGTGTCTATTTTTAGTTAGTATTACCGAACTTCTTTTATCAGGGGAGACTATTTAACAAGGGAGATGATGCATATTTCCAGTAAACGTAGTAAATACGTTTATGCATTAGACTAAATACCAAGAAACTCTGATCAGCATGCACTTCCAGAGCAATTAATCAGTCTCTTTAGAAGACTAAACATCTTGAATCATTTTCTTACCTGAGGAATGGTTAGTGCAGCCTCTGATGAGGAATTGTCTTAGAACAGTGTTTTTCAAAGATGAATGAATATATAAAAAAATGCAGTATCAAAACTATTAATACTTCCTGTCAGAAAGCTGTCAGAAAACCTTCCGACAGCAACAATCTAAGGTCATGTACATATGTTGTAAAGTGGAATATTGTTTTTGTTAAGCAAAGACCAGAAGTTAGGGTTAGGGTGTTGGGTGTTATAGGTGTTAGGGTGTTGGGTGTTAGGGTGTTGGGTGTTATAGGTGTTAGGGTGTTAGGTGTTATAGATGTTAGGCTGTTGGGTGTTAGGGTTAGGTTAGGGTTAGGGGTTAGGGTTAGGGTTAGGGTGTTGGGTGTTATAGGTGTTAGGGTGTTGGGTGTTAGGGTGTTGGGTGTTATAGGTGTTAGGGTGTTGGGTGTTAGGGTGCGGGTTAGGGTTAGGGAATAGGTATTTTCGGCTGAGTCCAAGTCCTCGGAAGGATATTTGGGTGTAGTTTGGCTAGGGTTAGCCTTTTCACAGACCCTGGCGTAGGGAATGGTTGCTATTTTTAGTAAGTGTTACCGAACTTCTTTTTTCAGGGGAGACTATTTAACAAGGGAGATGATGCATGTTTCGAGTAAAAATAGCAAATACGTTTATGAATTAGACTAAGTACCAAAAAACTCTGATCAGCATGCACTTCGATAGCAATTAATCAGTCTCTTTAGAAGACTAAACATCCTGAATCATTTGCTTACCTGAGGAATGGTTAGTCCAGCCTTTGATGAGGAATTGTCTTAGAACAGTGTTTTTCAAAGATGAATGAATATAAAAAAATGCACCATCATAACTCTATGAATACTTCGTGTCAGAAAGCTGTCAGAAAACTTCTGACAATTTTCCGACAGCAACAATCTAGGGTCATGTACATATGTAGTAAAGTGGAATATGTTTTTTTTTGTTAAGGAAAGAGCAGGTGTCGGTGCAATCGGAACTAAGGTTAGGGTTAGTTAGGGTGTATGTTAGAAAATAGTCTACCCGTTGGCCATAGTTAAGTTAAACTATGTTCACCCTTGCACCGCGATGAGGTCGGTAGACATGACAAGGGGTCGGACCCAGTCGATAACCGAGTCCTAATCAAGATGAATCAAAGGCTCAAAAACAAATCAAAGGAGCCAATTATTATGTAGTACCTTCTACAGGGCTGAAAAATTGACCACTGGTACAAGAATAATATTCCTTGGCGTATTCATGTTTCTTAAGCAAATGACAGAAATAAAATGCGGAATGAGAGATGCGGAGCTCCACCCACAGCTTATACGTCATAACACGGAGTGGTCTCTGATTGGTTCAAAATTACGTGATCTATTTTTATGTCACTCTCGCGTTGACCCATTGCAGAACATGTATAAATATAACCTTACAGTCTTGCCCTATCAATTACGCTTTGGGTTGTGTAGGTTAGGGTTAGGGTGTTGGGTGTTAGAGGTGTTAGATGTAGGGTGTTTGGGTGTTAGGGTTAGGTTAGGGTGTTAGAGGTGTTAGGTGTTAGTGTTAGGGTGTTAGAGTGTTAGGTGTTAGTGTTAGGGTGTTGGGTGTTAGAGGTGTTAGGTGTTTGGGTGTTAGGGTTAGGGTGTTACAGGTGTTAGTGTTGGGTGTTAGAGGTGTTAGGGTGTTAGGTGTTAGTGTTAGGGTTAGGGTGTTGGGTGATAGAGTGTTAGGTGTTAGTGTTAGGGTTAGGTGTTGGGTGTTAGAGGTATTAGGGTTAGGGTTAGGGTTAGGGTTAGGGTTAGGGAATAGGTATTTTCGGCTGAGACAAAGACATCGGAAGGATATTTGGGTGTAATTTGGCTAGGGTTAGCCTTTTCACAGACCCTGGCGTAGGGAATGGTGTCTATTTTTAGTTAGTATTACCGAACTTCTTTTATCAGGGGAGACTATTTAACAAGGGAGATGATGCATATTTCCAGTAAACGTAGTAAATACGTTTATGCATTAGACTAAATACCAAGAAACTCTGATCAGCATGCACTTCCAGAGCAATTAATCAGTCTCTTTAGAAGACTAAACATCTTGAATCATTTTCTTACCTGAGGAATGGTTAGTGCAGCCTCTGATGAGGAATTGTCTTAGAACAGTGTTTTTCAAAGATGAATGAATATAAAAAAAATGCAGTATCAAAACTATTAATACTTCCTGTCAGAAAGTTGTCAGAAAACCTTCCGACAGCAACAATCTAAGGTCATGTACATATGTTGTAAAGTGGAATATTGTTTTTGTTAAGCAAAGACCAGGAGTTAGGGTTAGGGTGTTGGGTGTTATAGGTGTTAGGGTGTTGGGTGTTAGGGTGTTGGGTGTTATAGGTGTTAGGGGGTTAGGTGTTATAGATGTTAGGCTGTTGGGTGTTAGGGTTAGGTTAGGGTTAGGGGTTAGGGTTAGGGTTAGGGTGTTGGGTGTTATAGGTGTTAGGGTGTTGGGTGTTAGGGTGTTGGGTGTTATAGGTGTTAGGGTGTTGGGTGTTAGGGTGCGGGTTAGGGTTAGGTAATAGGTATTTTCGGCTGAGTCCAAGTCCTCGGAAGGATATTTGGGTGTAGTTTGGCTAGGGTTAGCCTTTTCACAGACCCTGGCGTAGGGAATGGTTGCTATTTTTAGTAAGTGTTACCGAACTTCTTTTTTCAGGGGAGACTATTTAACAAGGGAGATGATGCATGTTTCGAGTAAAAATAGCAAATACGTTTATGAATTAGACTAAGTACCAAAAAACTCTGATCAGCATGCACTTCGATAGCAATTAATCAGTCTCTTTAGAAGACTAAACATCCTGAATCATTTGCTTACCTGAGGAATAGTTAGTCCAGCCTTTGATGAGGAATTGTCTTAGAACAGTGTTTTTCAAAGATGAATGAATATAAAAAAATGCACCATCATAACTCTATGAATACTTCGTGTCAGAAAGCTGTCAGAAAACTTCTGACAATTTTCCGACAGCAACAATCTAGGGTCATGTACATATGTAGTAAAGTGGAATATGTTTTTTTTTGTTAAGGAAAGAGCAGGTGTCGGTGCAATCGGAACTAAGGTTAGGGTTAGTTAGGGTGTATGTTAGAAAATAGTCTACCCGTTGGCCATAGTTAAGTTAAACTATGTTCACCCTTGCACCGCGATGAGGTCGGTAGACATGACAAGGGGTCGGACCCAGTCGATAACCGAGTCCTAATCAAGATGAATCAAAGGCTCAAAAACAAATCAAAGGAGCCAATTATTATGTAGTACCTTCTACAGGGCTGAAAAATTGACCACTGGTACAAGAATAATATTCCTTGGCGTATTCATGTTTCTTAAGCAAATGACAGAAATAAAATGCGGAATGAGAGATGCGGAGCTCCACCCACAGCTTATACGTCATAACACGGAGTGGTCTCTGATTGGTTCAAAATTACGTGATCTATTTTTATGTCACTCTCGCGTTGACCCATTGCAGAACATGTATAAATATAACCTTACAGTCTTGCCCTATCAATTACGCTTTGGGTTGTGTAGGTTAGGGTTAGGGTGTTGGGTGTTAGAGGTGTTAGATGTAGGGTGTTTGGGTGTTAGGGTTAGGTTAGGGTGTTAGAGGTGTTAGGTGTTAGTGTTAGGGTGTTAGAGTGTTAGGTGTTAGTGTTAGGGTGTTGGGTGTTAGAGGTGTTAGGTGTTTGGGTGTTAGGGTTAGGGTGTTACAGGTGTTAGTGTTGGGTGTTAGAGGTGTTAGGGTGTTAGGTGTTAGTGTTAGGGTTAGGGTGTTGGGTGATAGAGTGTTAGGTGTTAGTGTTAGGGTTAGGTGTTGGGTGTTAGAGGTATTAGGGTTAGGGTTAGGGTTAGGGTTAGGGTTAGGGAATAGGTATTTTCGGCTGAGACAAAGACATCGGAAGGATATTTGGGTGTAATTTGGCTAGGGTTAGCCTTTTCACAGGGTTAGGGTTAGGGTTAGGGTTAGGGTTAGGGTTAGGGTTAGGGGTTAGGGTTAGGGTTAGGGTTAGGGTTAGGGTTAGGGTTAGGGTTAGGGTTAGGGTTAGGGTTAGGGTTAGGGTTAGGGTTAGGGTTAGGGTTAGGGTTAGGGTAGGGAATAGGTATTTTCGGCTGAGACAAAGACATCGGAAGGATATTTGGGTGTAATTTGGCTAGGGTTAGCCTTTTCACAGACCCTGGCGTAGGGAATGGTGTCTATTTTTAGTTAGTATTACCGAACTTCTTTTATCAGGGGAGACGGGTTAGGGTTAGGGTTAGGGTTAGGGTTAGGGTTAGGGTTAGGGTTAGGGTTAGGGTTAGGGTTAGGGTTAGGGTTAGGGTTAGGGTTAGGGTTAGGGTTAGGGTTAGGATTTAGGGTTAGGGTTAGGGTTAGGGTTAGGGTTAGGGTTAGGGTTAGGGTTAGGGTTAGGGTTAGGGTTAGGGTTAGGGTTAGGGAATAGGTATTTTCGGCTGAGACAAAGACATCGGAAGGATATTTGGGTGTAATTTGGCTAGGGTTAGCCTTTTCACAGACCCTGGCGTAGGGAATGGTGTCTATTTTTAGTTAGTATTACCGAACTTCTTTTATCAGGGGAGACTATTTAACAAGGGAGATGATGCATATTTCCAGTAAACGTAGTAAATACGTTTATGCATTAGACTAAATACCAAGAAACTCTGATCAGCATGCACTTCCAGAGCAATTAATCAGTCTCTTTAGAAGACTAAACATCTTGAATCATTTTCTTACCTGAGGAATGGTTAGTGCAGCCTCTGATGAGGAATTGTCTTAGAACAGTGTTTTTCAAAGATGAATGAATATAAAAAAATGCACCATCATAACTCTATGAATACTTCGTGTCAGAAAGCTGTCAGAAAACTTCTGACAATTTTCCGACAGCAACAATCTAGGGTCATGTACATATGTAGTAAAGTGGAATATGTTTTTTTTGTTAAGGAAAGAGCAGGTGTCGGTGCAATCGGAACTAAGGTTAGGGTTAGTTAGGGTGTATGTTAGAAAATAGTCTACCCGTTGGCCATAGTTAAGTTAAACTATGTTCACCCTTGCACCGCGATGAGGTCGGTAGACATGGCAAGGGGTCGGACCCAGTCGATAACCGAGTCCTAATCAAGATGAATCAAAGGCTCAAAAACAAATCAAAGGAGCCAATTATTATGTAGTACCTTCTACAGGGCTGAAAAATTGACCACTGGTACAAGAATAATATTCCTTGGCGTATTCATGTTTCTTAAGCAAATGACAGAAATAAAATGCGGAATGAGAGATGCGGAGCTCCACCCACAGCTTATACGTCATAACACGGAGTGGTCTCTGATTGGTTCAAAATTACGTGATCTATTTTTATGTCACTCTCGCGTTGACCCATTGCAGAACATGTATAAATATAACCTTACAGTCTTGCCCTATCAATTACGCTTTGGGTTGTGTAGGTTAGGGTTAGGGTGTTGGGTGTTAGAGGTGTTAGATGTAGGGTGTTTGGGTGTTAGGGTTAGGTTAGGGTGTTAGAGGTGTTAGGTGTTAGTGTTAGGGTGTTAGAGTGTTAGGTGTTAGTGTTAGGGTGTTGGGTGTTAGAGGTGTTAGGTGTTTGGGTGTTAGGGTTAGGGTGTTACAGGTGTTAGTGTTGGGTGTTAGAGGTGTTAGGGTGTTAGGTGTTAGTGTTAGGGTTAGGGTTTTGGGTGATAGAGTGTTAGGTGTTAGTGTTAGGGTTAGGTGTTGGGTGTTAGAGGTATTAGGGTTAGGGTTAGGGTTAGGGTTAGGGTTAGGGAATAGGTATTTTCGGCTGAGACAAAGACATCGGAAGGATATTTGGGTGTAATTTGGCTAGGGTTAGCCTTTTCACAGACCCTGGCGTAGGGAATGGTGTCTATTTTTAGTTAGTATTACCGAACTTCTTTTATCAGGGGAGACTATTTAACAAGGGAGATGATGCATATTTCCAGTAAACGTAGTAAATACGTTTATGCATTAGACTAAATACCAAGAAACTCTGATCAGCATGCACTTCCAGAGCAATTAATCAGTCTCTTTAGAAGACTAAACATCTTGAATCATTTTCTTACCTGAGGAATGGTTAGTGCAGCCTCTGATGAGGAATTGTCTTAGAACAGTGTTTTTCAAAGATGAATGAAT